>CM026212.1:23803101-24403101 GCA_014839995.1 Xenentodon cancila
GGATGACTTACGGCGTACTGGTGACACAGACATGGCAGTTGCTATGAATAAATGCTCGACCACCCACTTCCTCGAGATAACATCCAAACACGTATTAACACGTGTCACCACATGCACAAGAAGTGGAGGGTGGTGGTTAAGGGTTTTGCAGAGATGTTGAGAACGCTGCCATTTGCCAGGGATGTGTTTGGCAGCTGTGGCTGACGGTCCAAGTACCGCTGAGGAACGAACAAATCAACACCTAAAGGATGACTGAAGTAGACCCTGACATGTCCTTGGAGTTGTCTGCTAGGCTGACAAGATCTACACTTGCTGGCCCCTTTATTAGGAACACACAGCACTCACCACTTCAAACTACCACTTTACACTGTAGTGATCCGGCTACAAGACACCTTATAGGACGACGTCCCCTTTTACAAGAAACGTAATTCGAAAAAAGACCATATGAGCACCAAATCCATTACTTAGTGAGGATTTTTTTCCCCCTTTTTGATCCAGGTGTGAGTGCTTTTTTTTCTTCTGGTCGTTAATCACACAATACAACATGTGCCAAAGCATAGTCGCTCGCAAAGAGCAGCAACACCAAGATCATCATACGAAAACACCCGCCAAGAAGACACAGCATCAACCAAAATGTTTAACACTAAAATTAATTAGTGACCTCACAGGCTGCAATATCAGCAGAATGGAACAGGGAGGTCTCCAAAGTCATTGAGAAAGATCGACTGCCCTTCACTTCGAAGGAATATAATGATTTAGATACATTAAGCAATACCCAACAATGCATATTTTGTTATCCTCTGTGCTATACTTCATTTTGGAGCAGAGACAGACCTTGGAATACAGTTTCTTTGTACAAAACAATATGATTTGTACATCAGCAGGTTGGTTTTCTGGCCACATATATCACATCCCATTCACATATGTTTAAATATGGTCATCACCATGAATAAACATTTCTGAACACATGCAAACGTTTTTCTAACTATTACTCAGAATTGCCTGATAGATGTTTCCTAAATTAAAAAAAAAGCCAATGTAGTTTGTTCTTGAAAAAAAATGTACAATTCCACCTTAACACGTGGACAGTACAACCTCTTTATGCATATATCTTAAATAAAATCAGATACCTGCGTTTTCAAAAATATTATATTCAATGAATTTAAATGTGTTTCTTGGGTTTTTCTCCCATTGGTGGTACTCAACGTATTGTC
Organism: Xenentodon cancila; assembly: GCA_014839995.1. NCBI lineage: Eukaryota > Metazoa > Chordata > Actinopteri > Beloniformes > Belonidae > Xenentodon > Xenentodon cancila. The sequence goes on from CM026212.1 coordinate 23,804,316, forward strand.
ATGCTCATATGGTTTCCTTGTGTGGCCAGGGTGACATGCTGCGATCATTTTGACCATCACCCATAAAAAGGATGAATCACATAGATGGTGCTTTATGCTTACATATGAGATGATTTGCGCTTCATTTATAAGCTAAAATGTGATTTATGCTTCTCCATTGAACCAATGATGTATGTCTCCTGCAGCTGGAGACCTCGTGCAGTTACCTCCGCCATATACTTGCATGCAGCTCCCCAAAAATATATGCGTTGGCTCGGTACACAGTCGTCGGCTTGGAAAGTCAAAGTGCTCCCATACTGCCGACTTAAAAGATGGAAAAGGTTTTTCAAGTTCCTCCTGCTCCGCATGTTCGCTTCTACCATTCACCATCTAAGCACCCACAAACCCAAAAAAACTTGGCAAGAACTCTGTCGAAATGTTGCTTTTTCCCTTGTCTTGTGTGGAGAAAGTAGTTGGTGTCCAACTTCTGCAAAAGCTGAGGCTGGTAACTCCAGCATAGGCTGAGATCACTTCAAAACATATATTCTCAGAAAAAAAATCTCTAATCAGAATGTATAATCTTATACTGCTGCCTTCAGCTTCTCTGCTCCACATGTCTGGAAAAAACTCCCTGAAAGCCTCAGACCAGCTGAAACTCAGTTTATTTAAATCCAGGTTGAAGACTCACCTGTTCTCAGCTGCATCTGAATAAAGACGCAAATCCACAGTTTTACTGTTACATTTTAACCACTGATTTTATCTATTGTTCTTCTCCATTTCTTTTGTTTACATTTTAAATGCTTTTTATTTATTTATCACCTCGTTGTTGAATTAAGCTATATAAATAAACTTGCCTTGCCTAGAGTGATAAGAATCAAAAACTCGACATCTCTTCATAGAAAACTGACAAAATAGATCTAAATATGTTCATTTAAAGTTAAAATTGTTGTCCAGGAATTGCCATACAAGGAGTTTGTCAGCATAACTTGATCATAGATGATACCGACCGCCTAGACTGATTTTGGCTTCAACTTTCTAGATATCCATTCATTAGGTGGACATGCACTTTTTTGCAACGTGGGTGTCTGCATTTTTTTTATTTATGTTTTTTCCTTTCACCATCTGTCAACTGCAAAATTCCGTGCTCTCACTACATGGTGGGCGCGGACGTCGCCTGTAGCAACACTTCATTTTAGCTGTTAAAGGGATGACGGGATACTGGAGGCCTTGGACTTGTGGCATTGAATGATGACAAGTTTTCAAATTTAAAAACTTTTTCTCCAAAGCATTTATTCCTAAGTTTGTTTTTTTATTTTTGTTCTTTCCTCCCAGTAGCATAAGAGTTATTTTCCAGCTAACACAGTTCTGAGTTACTGTGGCAAACATTAATAACTTGTTCACTCACAGACGTGTGCGCTACACTCTTCAATGTAATACGTACACCAGTCGCTCAGTCAGACACGTGTGAACCACGCTCATTCAGTCACAACGAATAGTCATTGTCATAAAATGGCATCCGGGCCAGCCCTAGATTTAAGACAATATCAACAGATGTGTACACCCCCCATGTGCATCCGTCTTTCATATACAGAGTCACGCCTACACCATCATGCATCCAGTCAGTTTCAGGTAACCATACACCATTGTCCACATTAATGCGACTTAATCAAGAATATATTTCATTACGATGACATGGCTATCCAGAAATCATCTTATGACTTATTCCCATCTCATACGTAGACACAAAACCACATTGGTCAATGGGACTCAAATCGATTTAGATACCGCAAAGATACCTTTAAAGGGGTTAAAAGATGTGTACTGTACAACGATTTTCCTCTTAAAATGTTATTACAACAGTATGTGTAGCCTTGGAGCTCACACAGAGTATATGTGAGATTTCTGTGAAAGTAATGCAAGAGTGGGTCTGCGTCATCGACTACACTGGAGGAATGATCAGTGAGTGGTGTCTGCTCAACGTTTACACAAAACAAATGATCAGAACTCATTCATCTACTCTTTAGGTCTTGATTAATTTATCATAAGCAAGTAGTTTTCACGTATTATTGCACAACCTTGAAATGATTTGTCAAGTTTAAGTTTCGCTCTTGTTGTAATTAAATATTTTTTAAACATATGTCATTCTTGCACTCCGGGGTGAATTAAGTGCACTCTGATACGGGCAAGTTGTGAATATGACACCACATCTTACTGTTAATGTGTTGATGCAAGTGCACGCACGTGCACGCATACACACGCACACACAGCTCCAGGATAGTGCAGACAAAAAGCAAATGTGAAGAAAAGATGAGGGATGGGGTGTGGGATTTGGGCCATGAAAAGGGTGTCTGCTTTCCCTGCCTGAGGGCTGATAGCAGATATCACAATTCCTTGAAGTGGCAGTACAGCTCATTATCACCACCATTCTCCCTCGAAGCTTACACCAAACTCCACAGCCAAGGGCCATCTCTGTGACATCAAATATATGCTCTAATCATAGATGAAAACAAGGTAGTTGTATACTACCAGTAGGAAAAACCTCATCACAAGTAATTCTTCCTTGCATTTTTGGAAAAATGTATCTAAAAGAAATGCTTAACCACAACTTTAAAAACCACATCACACAACTACATCAACTGAATCCAAATTCATCCAATTTTAGCCACTACTATGTTAGTTTATGTCACTAACGTTTTAATAATATAAATGGTCTGCCCTTTCAAACAACAAGGAATTTGATAGAAATATTTCAAGGCTGGAATTAGAGTGTTATAAAAAAATAAATAGGAATATTTAAAAACCACATCTGCTGACCTTCTGTCTGAAGGACTGTGGACTCTTCCCTCTGAGCCACCGTCATTTATTGTTTATGTCCAACATCATATTTTATGATCGAAGAATCACAATAAAGGCAGAGAAACAACCTCAGAGAGGTTTCCTTAACAAGAACATGTATATTCATACATTTCATATATTACAAACCGGTATAACTTAAAGTGGCATGATTGCTTTTTCATAGCTGTCCCCAACAATGCTGATTAATATAACATAAAAGAAACGTCAATGAAGAATTTGCAAATGTTCGCATAAATACCTACAGTAGCACTTTCTTCTAGTAAAAAAATAAAAGAAACTAATGTATGTAACTGATGTTTTTTAGTTATAAACAGAAAAACACATTTGCTGCAAATACCAAGGACTTGAAGAGAATTTAGAGGAGTTCAAACATGTCCCATTTTGTTAAGTTCAGGCAGAAAATATTAGCATTATTTAAGAGAAAAGATCAGGCCGATATTCACACACACTGCGCTCCTTGTTACAGTTACATGTTTTCAAAACTTCAAGACCCGACAGAGAAAAATGGGTGGAAATAACAAGTCTCACCAAGCAAGTGAATGTGCGTGTCAGTGAATGAAATTTTGAAATTCAAGCCCTCTGGCTGCATTAGTCCTGGCGACCGATTGAAAAATACCTGCATACTGATGTCACAACCCCAACACACACACACACAGACTCACACACACTGCTGCACAGCTTTAACACACACCAAGAATAAACATTAGGCACTTCCTTTAATACACACTTATATCCTCTGCAGCTCTGAGCTTTTCTGTGTATGGCCTAAAGCATGGGTTTTAAGCATACATCTATCAAGTACATATTTAATCACTGAGAAAAACTGCTACAGGGAAGAGAGCCAAGTTTGGGTACTAAACTCGTATTGTTAGAAGACCCTTGACGAATGTTTGAAAGAGTGAGTGGAAGCAAGGACAATCATATAAAAAAAACATGGGAGCCGGAGAAAACAGAAAGTCTCCCAGAAACTGTGGCTTGAGTTGGAGGCTTGCTTCGTGCTTGGCACCGCTGCCTGGCATGTGCCACCCTGCACGCCAGCAGTTTGTAGCTATCAATTAGGCGTGGCGAGGGCAGGGGGACTACAAATATTGCTGCAACCTTGCTCAGAAGAAAAATCATGGTGAAATATTCACAACCCACGAGGGAGACCAAATATAAAAGTAACAGAGAACCACCACTTTTTTATTGAAGTGCAACATCAAAAAGAACCTAAAATGTTATACTTTCCAGGAATTGATTGCACATGAGTGAACTCGTGACGCCTCTTCACTTCATATCTGATGTGACGTGCTGCTGAGTATGTTAAGCCTTAAAGTTGATGCCTCTCTGCCACTTTTCTGATTTTTCTCCATATAAGGACTTTCTACATTAGTCTATACACTGATATTAATATTTGTAAAAAGCAAATATCAGCCTGTCTCAAGAGTACACGTGCCAGCTTGAATAGTGAAAAGGATGTTAAACTGCCCCCCATTAGAAGTGTGGAAAAATTTAAACAATATATTAGAAAGCTCTTCACGTCAAAGAAAGAAGTGATGAGAAAAAGAAAAATGGACACATGACCAGAATCAAAATAGTACTGATACCAGCTGAAACAGAGAGAACTAGGTTGCTGCTGATGAGCTGTCTGACCCTCAAGGCTGAGTGACTGCAGATGGCAGAGGTCTGGTGGCTGCCCTGAGACACCCCACTGGGGGCAGAATGAAAGGCAGAGCCCGATGGTGTGTGTGTGTGTGTGTGTGTGTGTGTGTGTGTGTGTGTGTGTGTGTGTGTGTGTGTGTGTGCACAGAGTTGGGTGTGTCACATCAGCCTGCACTAGCACAAGCTTGCATGCACATTTACACAAACAGCACCAGCTCCATCTGTCTGACATGCGAGAGCTTAATGACAGAGGCAGGGAAGCCAAAAAGGCCTCCTCGTCCTGTCTCCTTCCCTCCCTTTATTTTCCTTCCCTGAATCTTTCTCCTTCATGACCACACTCTCATCCATATGGCACACTTAGGACACCTTCTACAAACTCTTCTCAGCCTGACACACAATCAATAAGACCTCTAGATGCACAATTACTTGCACACTGCTTGTATACTTTGAGTGTAGTCAGGTGCACAGGCTGGAACATACTGGACAAGTACATACTCCATTACTTGTGCACATATAATACACCCTGAAAAAGTAATGTGATTTCCGGTATGTGCTGTGGCTTATACACATATAAAAAGTCTTAGCACTCGTTTTATCTGTAATGATGTTTCCTTTGTGAATCGCACTGCTCTAGTTCTGTCATCTATACCGTAAACTTCTGGCTTCGTTCAATGGTCAGATAATGCGACCTCGGCTGAGACTAAAATCCTGTCCAGTCACAGCGCATTTAAGGACTCGTCCCCAAACTGATCCACGTCAGTTTAAAATGAATTTAACAATACAATACAAGGTTAAATTCATTCTCTTGGGTATGATAAAGCTTGTTCTGGATCATGATGGAAACAGTGTAACGGGAAAAGCTGAGGAGACTTGGTAAAGGCGCAATTTCTCGGCCAAGGCAATGGCCATTATTCGACGGGGAGACAGAAGGAAAAAAAAAAAAGAGAAACAGTTGAGCTACCTTTTTTTTTCCATTAAAAAGAAGGTATAATCCTATTTTGAAAATCCGCCACATTCCTTGTTTATCTATGACATATTTCAGTTAAAATACCACACAGATATGGGACCAAAGCTCCTTATTTAACCGTTTTTACACCTTTATTCAAAGCAGCTAGAATCAGAACATGGAATAAGCCCCTCCCCTCTGATCTCCTCCTCTACAGGATGTGCCGTTCTTAAAATCAGTTTAGGAGTTTTTTTACTGCAAGCATTTCAATATTTGTTTTACTGTTGCATCCTTTAGGGGTACAGTTAAAACGCACACCTAAGCACACACACACACACACACACACACACACACACACACACACACACACACACACACACACACACACACACACAATGTTCAAAGTGTTCGACGTGAAAATCCAAGGGTGATTTGGGGGGGGGGGGGGGGGTGAAGAAGATGACAGTCATGGAGGTTCTTTAGACTACATGAAAGCACAGCAAATATTTCCAGGTCAAGACACAAAAAAAATCTAATTTCACAAATTCAGGCATTAGTGGTCAAAAGACAAATGTGACTATAGCCTAAGAAAAAAATCCAAACAATGACTTGGGTTTAGGGCTGAGATAGCTCAAGTGCTCGAAGGGGAAACCGTGTGGAAAGAGATGGGAGGGGAGATGTGAACCCTGAATGAACCACCCTTTCCCGCTCCCCTCTTCCCCTTCTCTCTCTCCTGAGTTGATGACTCACTGCTGGGACGAGAGGGAATGCAGGGGGAAAGTATTGTGAGGAGACTGCATTGACCACAACAACACTACAGTAGCTCTTTTCTGGTGTAAAGCAGCCTTCAGTGCAGCAGCAGGTAGTGGATCCGTTTGCAAAATCATTCCTATTTTGAATTCAAAGCTAAATAATTTACTTTCATGGTAAATAGTTAGTTGTTTTTTTTAATAATGGGTAGTTGCCAAACAAAAAAGGTTTTCTATTATCAAAAGTAGATAGAATTGACTGCTGTTCTTTTCACAGTCTCTGTGGCTCCGGATGTTGTTTTGTTAGTACGCTGATTTAAACAGATTATCAACCTGGCTTTGATTGTTTTCATTCCACAAAGAACAGAGTGTGTCCCACAAGACTCCAACGTGATGCAGAGCTCCGTACTGTTTATCAGGCCTGGTAAAGCAACCGCCGTCTTGCCCTGCCCTTGCCTCACAACCACCCAAAGAACTGCCTGCACTGCAGCAGGAGAAGGAAATATATTCATAATTCCTGGCAGAACCAGAGAGACTGAGACACGACCTTCAACCCACATGCTGAGAGATGATCCATCTCTAACAAAACCAAATGCGGAGATGGCCTATGTTTTAGTGAAGCAATGAGACATTTAGCAATGAGTTTGTCAGCTTAAGATGACTGTCTGGTTTCAGTGTTGGTGTCACGACGAGGAAGGGGCATGATGTTCCTGCTGTCTGTTCCTCTTCAAAACTTTCCATCTTTCAAAGAAAAAAAAAAAAAGGCAGATGACATTAAAACTATGCTATGAGGTGTTTCCTGGATGCTGACTAAAAGCCCTGGTTTGTTTGTTTAAAGAAAATAGTAATAACACTAATAACACACAAGGAAGGGGAACAGAGGGATTGTATAAAATGCAATAAAGTGGGAGATATCTGTTATTAACACGGGTAAATGCTGATAAATGAAAGCAAGTTGGGGTTAATCTGTTTTAACAGCCGAGTTAAACGAGCTGGGGTTGAGGTTAGAATATTTGAGGAGCAAATTTAATACGTCTTGCAGGGTGATGAGAAGACAGATTTCTCTCGCGACTTCTTCGGGTAAACCAGAGGATACAAAAACCAAGTTAGTTTCCTTCCATGAGCTCATGTAAAACCTCACACGCATTCTTTAGCAGTGCATCCAAAATGATGGCGACTGCAGAGAACATCAAGCTTTAGCCACGACAGCAAGATGATCAACCACAAGATAAACAACCCTCTCATCAAGAAAAAAAAATTAAAGCATTGTTTCCAAAACCACAATCAATAGACCGTTTTACAAAACGGTACCCATGTCCATTACTTCATTGTGATTCCAAGCAAAGTCCAAAACCTCCTGACGTCAACAGCCACAGGAATGCCATCAGGCGGATTCTTCTGTAAAAGTCTCCGTCAGGCTTAGTTAAACAACCGGACAATGCAAAGAAATATTTGTAGATAACAGTTTGCCTTTCCTGGAATTTGAACCCCTCTCCCTCAGATATTTTCCTTCAGCAATTTTCACTTGATAACCCTTTTTCGCTCTTATTGTTGCAGAGGTGAATGCAGGCTGCTCATCTCGTCTGGTCTGCCATCATGTGCCTGGACTGATGCCAACTCAGGAGGGTTTTACAGAAATCGTTAGTTGAAATTCAACATTTAGGTTTGGTGGCGGAGGGTGTGTGTGTGTGTGTGTGTGTGTGTGGGGGGGGGGGGGGGGGGGGGTTTGCTGCAATCCAATATACAAGCTTTCAGTTTACGCTTAACAGAAAATGTGTAATAACTTAAGGAAAACCACTTCTTTTGGCATTTCCATTTGTAAGGGCTGACACAGCAGACCATATTCTGCATTTTCACTTAATAGGTTTTATGTCCAAAGCACTTCCCGACACCACACTTCCCATCCACTGTTGGGGCAACACTATGAGTAACTTATGCAACAAATACTAACCATAAATTACAAATTTAGGGTGCTTTCACATCTACATCTAAACTTGCGTTTGTTTTCTCACCTGGTGTGGTTCGTCTCATCCATGTGAACAAAGTAATCACACTCAGGTGCAGTCCAGAGCAAACACACTCAGCACCTTTAAACCTTCACTGACGTGCTTGAATCTGGTAGTAAGAACATGTTTGTGAGATGTTATTTGAAAGATCTGAATGGTCAAACCATTGCTACAGAACCCAGACAGAATAGGAGTGAGGTAGTGCTCTGATGTTATCAGTAGTCCTTATATGATGCTGCTTACGGTCAAAAGGCAATAAAAACATTTGTTTGTCAAAGGTTTACTTCAGGCTGGCCACTCCCCTCTTGTCCAATACAATAATGGTGACAGTTGCTTACAGCTGTAGGGGGTGGTTTTGTTAGGGACTTTCCCAACAAGGGGATCCTCCGTATATTTGGAAACTTACTCTGAATGGATGAACTAGCCCAGTGGGGTTATTTAAGAATGCACAGCCTTTTCTGACAACAGCAAGACACTCCGGCAATGCTTCTGAGCCCTCACAATCACGACTGACAATCAAATGGAAATTGTGTGGTCCAATGGAGTGATCAAAATAACGTATCCGCTGCTAAACTTTGATCACTGGTGAATTCTCCTGAAATCCTAAAGCAACATAAGTGGCATAATCAGCACCTATGGAGTACGTTAGTGTGTAAATATAGAGCTCTTTGTAAAAGGAGAACTTACATCATGCACAGCCTCCTCTTTCGGTGACTAACAAGTGTCATTGTTTTTTCCTCCCAATGTCAGCTGCTGCAACATAGGAAGCAGGCAAGAGGAGCTCACTGGAGTGGAGTGAAAGCAGACAGGACTCAGACCGGGGGAAATTGGCTCATGTTTTCTGAATGAAACATCCTGAATGTGGAGGGACAGCGGGGGCAAAAACTGCTGACACAGTAGAAACCATCGTTCCCCTGGCGGAGCTGTAATCATTACCTACAACAAAGGAACAGGGGCAAGGAAAGACAGATTCTGGGGCAATTATGAGGAAATTCTCCTGGAAGTGACTAGTGAATGTGAGAAAGACATGGAGTCATTCCAAAACACGAGTCACCCGAGAGGTACGCCTTTCAACCGCATGTTGCATTTGCCTTTTTAGCTTTCCGTCTCTCCTGTCTACTTGCATATCTTTGCTAAGCAGTGAAGAGGATGCCAACAACAACACCACCAAGAGAACTTGGGTCTCTATCAAACATATTGCCAGAGTTGTTTTCAAAACCACAATGGCTAAGATTTAGATCAAAATATTCCAGCCAACCCTCATCAAAGACCACAAAGATTTATAAAAGACCTAGTGATAAATTCCATGAGCTCTGACAGAGACATTACTATCCTTGCACAAATAAATACATCTTCTTTCTTGTGATTTTGTATGGAAAGCTTATCAGCCTTTGACTTTTCTTTTTTTTTTTTTCAAAACTTATACAAACATGAAAAGGATGAGACAAATAGGTTATCAATGAAAAAAGTAACCGTGCTAAAAACAGAAGTAAGAGTGGATGTACATGTTGTACTATGTTATATTGTGGTGGTGTGTACACATTGCAGGTACTTGGAAGATGAGGAGTGCCAAGCTGGCAGGGATCCAACCCAAATTACGCAAAAATGTGCATTTCTATTGCTTGAGGTGTCTCCCTGCGGTAGTTTCGCTGAGACAGACGGTGACAAACAGCCTTAATAAAGCAACAGGAGAATGAAAACGCTGAGTAAATTTGGGCGTGTGATGCATTAACAGGCTCATCCTGACTTGACCAAACAAGTTAAATTTGAAACACAAACAAAACCACAGGCTTCAGGAGGCATTTCTGTCATTAAATTAATGGTTATGTATGGACTTCAAAAACAAAAGGCTACTGTATACACATGATTAAATCCCTCTGAACAGGTTTGACCAAAGCATAATGACTTTACCCATGATTTGTGTATAGCCCCCCCCGACTTGTATCCCCGCATGCTTTTAAGATTTTCACAGCTTTTGCTGGATAGAGCGCTGCTTTGACGGCTGCAGGATCATGAATGGATGCACAGATCAGGTGGCTTGTATCATCTTCCTCATTAACCTATCCATTAGTGCTGAAGTTATGGTTGCACATCGTGGGTCTGCGTGCGTGTGCATATACACTGGTGGACATGGGGACTGTTACTTTGATGAGGGGGAAAAAAATGTCTTTTAACTCTCATCTGAGCCGCTGCCACCATAAAGGTCAGCACATCGACATCTGCTGCTATCTCTGAGTCTCTCTTTTTATAAAAGGAAGCCGGGAAGAGGAGAGGACCCTGGGGAATGGTTGCACATGCACCCACCCACACAAATCAACTTTTATGTCTTAGTACACTCACTCGCTCTTCTGTATATACACACACTCACTTGATCAAATCAACAAAGCCCCAGAGCTTAAACCACACGCCCAGGCTAACAAATACATGAACACAAGTCTGTGTCTCAGAGAAAGGCTCAGCGGCATCATTACACCAGCACTGAGATGTTTGGCTTTTGGCCTGAAATTTTTTTCTCTCTTTTCTTTTTTGTGGCAGGATGACAGACAGGGCTGAGCTAAATGGAATCCTGTCCCCCGTGGACACAGCAAAGGCAGAGCAGTGTTGAAATAACTGATTCATGTTTTATCATCTCAGGTGAACAGTGCTGTTCTTTCAGCTACACGTTTGGTTTCTCTGGCGGGAGGAAAGAAAAGGCACAAAAGGAAAAGTCAAGCGACTTTAATTTTTTTGGCCCGCCATGTACATATAGCGTTGGTTCTCGGGAGATTTTTGCCACTTAGAAATAATCTAGTGTTCAGAAGAAAATACGATTGAAGCAGGAATTAAGAATTTACGCATTATGACAGAATTGAGGATTTTACTTTCATGTTCAGTAGAGCTGCTTTTTTTCAATAGATCTAACCATTTTTAAAACGATTAATCAACTAATCAGATTCGAACTGTGCAATAACAAACAATTTTTTTAGCCTAAGATTGTTTTTTGGCATGTTTCAACTAACAAAAAAATATTTCTACAGTCAAAAACGTGATTCATTTAACTTGTGTGACGACCAAACTTTGCTTCTCACAAGACTAAAAGAAAAATAAACGCTGGATGGGCAAATACATATAAATAAAAAGGCCGTCAAGTTCAAACCTCTTTATGACCATCATGCTGTAGCCAGTAGGATTTAGAAAAGTCCTTTTGATAACCATAACTCATTTATAATTTAAGATATCTAGTGGATTCAAAAACAACCAGAAGTGAAAGTCATGATGTTAGTGGGTGTGAGGCAAGAGGATCTAGAAGACAGAGTTAGGACGCGGTGAGTAAATTGCTGTGGTGACCCCTGAAGGGAGCAGCCAAAAGGAAAAGAAGACTTTTAAGAAGAAATAATAAAGCTTTGCACGCATATACAAGTCTTTATGGCATCCCTAGGACTTCTAAAGGACGACAACATATGACCACAGACAAAATTCACCAGCGTCACACATGTATCGACAGTCTGCAGTCGCACATTTGTAATGTAAACTTCTCATTATTGTTATACCTAAATAGTTGGTGCAAATCAAAAATGTAAACAGGAGCTTTCCGTTGGTGTACCGTATGATACGCTAGACATTACGTTAAAGGTGCGCTGAGCAATCACCGTCAGCTTTGAGCAGTGGGAGGGAATGTGGACATTATGGAGGGTTTTAGACAACAGTTTGTGAGATATTTTGGCCTTAGTCTGAATGCAGCAAGCATGTTTTTCACACCAACCTATTTTCCCTAATCTCTGTATCGCTCACGGCAGAGTCCTGGCACAATGTCCTCACAAAGACATGCATGTGTGCGCTCACAGGTGAGACAGTCGCACCAGCAGACAGAGAAAACATCAGAAAATATGTTATCAACCACCTGAACCATAGACAAAAATACATGTTTTTTTTCTTTTACCTTTTTTAAAGTTCTTACATTGACTTGTCATTAAAGAAACACAAACACCATTATTCCTTGAAGAAGCATTGTACGTTCCAATCCACAGCAAGAAACAGACATGTGATGACACAATGAAGAAATAATGGATTATTACATTCATTGGCAGCTAATTTAGTCATTGATTTTATCAACTACATTTTCCTAATGTTAAGACTGCATCAAAATTTAAAAAAATAAATAACACAAGTAAAATAAATAATGGGATTTCTATATATAAGAATAAGTTACCAAACTTATAGAAAAATTATTACCAATCAGAATGTATTCATTTAAATATTAGCAAGCACAATGTTCTTAAATTTGAATGCTGGAGTTTCCTGCTTTACATAACTTGTAAATAGGTGATAAGATCATTCCAATACCTATCAGTATTAAAAACAAAAAAAACAACCCTTGTTTGTTCTTGAAACTCTTCATCTGAGTATCAGAAGTCACTAAGAACACAAAAACTTAACAACATTCTGTCACTTTGGGGTGACCTAGATCTGAAATTTTCTCATTCGAAGAGCCATTTCAGATTTGCAAGTTACTGTGATATCACTGACCTAGATCAGAGTATAATAATCCATTTTCCCTATCTCTCTCAACACCCAACTTCTCTTCATGCTATATTCGCTGTACCCCTGCAACGGGTAGCACAAAGCTGTAACGTCGGTTCAAAAAAAGGGCCAACCGCGCCGCAGATGGGGTGGAGCCATGTCCAGAGGTTGACTTCACGTCCTTAAACTGGCTACTGTAAACAGAGCTGTGCTGGCAATGGTTTAAAATGGGGGGCTTTGAACTGAGTACATATTTTGACTGAAGTATGTCATCAGCCATGCATTAAGAACTAAGGAAAAGGTTACAACAGGTCCCCTTCAAATGATCATTTTGAGCATTTATTCAGAGTAGGCCAGAAAACATCCGACAATGTGACTTTCATCAACAAAAACGAGAACCAAGTGTTTGATATCCAAAACAGACTATGCACAAGCCATCATTCCTGCCATGTGTTTCATAGATGGTGCTACAAAGCCAGGACTCTTTGGCAATCAGTGAAGTTGGACAATTCAAATTCAAAATACTTTAACACCCGAAGGGAAATTGTTTTTTTTTTAAACCATGAAATACATGGTATTTCATTGCCAGCAGTTTGATTCGTTTGTAAAACAAAAACACAATAAATATCAAGGCAAGTCTCGTCAAAAAAGCTTGATCATTAACTGTTTAACAAAATGGGCTCCAACTGTAAACAAAATGAGGCTGAAATAAAAATGAATGATTTAGATTCCACCTCTGGAGATAACAGTTTCAGCTCAGTAAAAAGAAAATAGATTTCTGTACCCTTTCTGCAATGCCATGAACCCCCTCCCTATGAAAGGGCAGACGGTGCCACAATATGTGGAGGCAACTGACTGAACTTGGAGCCAAACAAGGTCTCTCGGTTTGCCACAAGTTAAAAAACAGCTTTGTGGCCTTCCAATTTTCTGCGACCCTCCCCTCTCTCTCCTAAGCATGCAACTGTACCATTTTACTCTTCCACGCTGACCCCCACTCCCAGGAAAACAAACAGCCAAACACACATGAATCTGGAGATGTCATCTGGACAGGTGGCCAGCCACCCAGACCTTACCCCCTGCCCTCTTACTTGGCCCCTTCCTCCCTCCGCCTCCTCCCCCCTCACACAGACCCAACTGAAATCAGTTCAGGTCTGCTGGAAAGCCCCAAATGAACATGCACAGCAACCCCCACCACCTCTTATACACACACACACCTCCAACAAGCCTTGCAAATGTCTGTCACCCACTGAGCTGTCTGTGGAGATTACTGTGTCTACAGTGCAAAAAATTGGACTGTGTCTGGTTTATGCAAAAGGCGAGTATATTTGATCAATTTACTATTTAAAATAAAATAAAAAATAGGACATAAGGTTGAAGGCTATGACCTACACATCAATATATTAAATAATAACGCCACATGGCTGATGAGAGATACTTGAAATAAAAATCAATTTAATGTAGTAGGAAAACAGAATTGGGATTAAACATTTTGAAGATGCAAATAAATGCATGCAATGATGGTTTCAACTAAGACAGGACTGCCGATGTGCATTACAAACGAAAACATCGGCGATTATAGGGTTAAGAGCGCATGGCTCCACGTCTTTATCGCTGAATTTTAATCCTTTGACACTCTCAGAAAGCCTGCATGAAAACTGAGTTTATCTAACATCCAGGTGGCCGTTTGTGTCGTAAACATCACTTTTAAAGAGAACTTGCAGAAATCTGACGTGATAAGGAAAAGTACACACTGTCCAACGCGTTGTTGCTTTGGGCTTGCTTTTTGTTTTTATCGCCATGTGCGGCAAATAGTAAAGCCTAAAGACGGCGTCCGAGAAAATAAATAAATAAACGGACGTGTCGGAAACACTGACGAAATGGGGGGATACGCTGGCCACAAAGCAGCAACGTGTTTCGGGGAGCCGCCGCGGGCCGACGTCCATTATCGGACAGCTAGGCGAAGTCGCGGATTCGCTTTCGCAAACGTGCTGCCCGGCTAGCCGCGGAGCACGTTTCCGAAAGCAACCGCGGGGCTACACGTCCGTCGGGGGCTTTTTAGCGTGAACCCGTCGGAGATTTAAAAAAAAAAAAAAAAAAAAAAAAAGAGATTGCATTCGGGGGTAAATTATTATTATTATTCAAAATGTGCTTCACTTGCTGTCTTTCGAGGTCGCAGACTAGCCAGCCAGCTAGCAGCTCCTCCGTTGTCTGGGAGAGCAGACCACCGGGGATGAGGTGACGCGTAGCCGGGGCTAGCTCACTCAAACACCGCAGCAACAGTCGGCAAGTACGGGCACCCGCTCCGGGGGAAACCGCAGAGACAAAGAAGCAACTCCTGGCCGCCAAACCAGAGGACTGAACTCTCCACTGTCCGCATGCTTCGTCATATTAAGTGAAACTCTGATATTTCACGTCAATAACTTAAATTCTCATCAAGTCCCGTCTCCCACCGCCAGCCCTGAACCTCAGACTCACCCTGTCACAACAGGCGCCATCTTCCACAAACTCTCACCGAAACTCCAATACTCGCGATATCCTTTTCTCTCCCACAGCACAACAATCCGCCGAGACAACAGAAGCAGACTGGAGGTGTGGGGACGATGGAGATAGAGAGAAAGGGGGTGGGTGAGGAAGACGGAGTAAGAAAAAAAGGGGGGAGAGGAGGAGGGGGAGGCGGCGGGTAACAGCAACACACAGTGAGAGAGTGAGCGAAAAGGGCAGACGCCACAACAACAGGCGTGGGAAACTTCGAAGACAACGCGAGAGTTGGAAAACTCTCACAATAGGCGACCACAGAGGGAGCGTCCTTTATCGCGAGACACGCGCGAAGCGGAGTAGTTGTTTATCTTGTGGAGCCGAAATACTATTCCCACGTGTTTACCGGGTAATAAATTACAGCGCCGATCGGTTTAAGGGGGAAAACCGCTTGTGGCGAGGGAAGCCTCGGTTTTCCCAGGCTCACACTTGTTTTAGGTTTTTTTTGTTTTTCTGTGCGCATCCTGTCTTCTCACGACGGTTTGTAGCATTAACAGCTCTACGTGTGAACAGTGACATTGATATTTTACACTTATTAGTACAATGGATCTTAAGGGCAAAAACAATCTAATATCACTTAACAGATCAAACACAAAGGCATTTTTTTAAAAATACACTAAAATACAAATAAAAGAACAAACTGAAAAAATAAACAGTAAAATGATTATCTCTGAAATGATTTTGTCTTGTTCCCTTTTTTTTTTTTTAATTTGTTGTCAGGTATTTCGGATGCAAGAATGCCGAGCATCACAAGGCCGCTGCACAATAAAATCAACAACCACAAACATGGGCGTTGATGAGCCTCCAAGGACACACTGGCTGGAAATAAGAGTGAATTAATGGCCAGATTCTACACACCAAATTTACATTTCCCTTGGGTAGCATTGCAATGCCTCTTTTAGAAAGTGAAAACAATGGTGTGAACACACGTGAATGGACCATACAGGGCAGATTAGTGCATTGCCATCACATTGGGGAGTCCCATGACCACCATCCACACCAAACCTCAGTCAAAAGTACAAGGGAGCCTATTATTAAGAATGATCATGCTTGGAAGTGTGGCATAGCCGTTGTTAGTCTTCCTGTGTGTTTTTCCCCCAGCTAGTGTGCTCTCCAAAAGGTTTGTGTGTTATATCATCTCCACAACAAACAGGTCAGGCCATTCTTGTTTATCTGGGAGGGGCTGGAAAGCCATAAACCTTCATGTGGGTCCAGATCCTTCGTTTAAATGTGTTTGGCATCTTTGTTCACCTAACAAGGGACTTATGGAAGGAGTTTTTCAAACTTCAAAGGAAAAATGAAAGCTTCTGAGACCACACTGATGGCAAGTGAATGTTTTTGTTGGGTGTGTTTTTGTGTAATAAAGCAAAAAAAAAAAAAAAATCATATAGAACAAACGGTTAAGTTTCTGCCATGTTTCAGTTTAGCAAATATTTTGGACAACAACCTTGGTGAAGTTGTGATTAAAGAAACAGATGAACATTTTTGAAAAGCATGGTGTCTTTTCAGCTAGCTCCTGGAAAGAAGAAAGAAATACATGAATTAGGAGCAAATCAAAAACATTTAATTTCATGAAATAACATCTCTGTCCACATCTGTCTACAGGAGATGATTCCTCCATATCAAGGTGCAGCCACATCGTTATACCCAAAGAAGGTGATGCAATATCTCCCAGTCTATGCTGTTTAAATCTGCACATTTTATACATTTCAGATGCAGAATTCATAAGTCCACAGAGCTTCGCTGTGCAAACAGAAGGGAAGAAAAAAGGGGGAGTAAAGAGCAGGAGAGAGCGTGCCTGGCCTGCGGCCTAAGCTGCAAAGACGCAGAGACGAGGACCTCATCCTGCCCTCAACCATTTTTCCTTTCCCCTCTCTTTTATAGCCAGCAGAAAACCTCCAGTTACACTTAGAGCCGAATAGGGAAGCATACAGCTTCCTCAAATGTTTTACAGCTGAACACTGTAGAAACAAAATGAGGAGTTACACAAACGCAACTACTTTTCAGAGTAAAATAGAAAAGCAGAAGAGGGAAGCTCCTTTTAACATCAGGAGAAGTCTTGGTGATTTAACAACTATAAGATCTGAAGTTTGACCTTTTTCTGTTTCTTGTAAAGCACTACATGCTGAAAAGGCCTTTTGTAAACATGATTTAAGTCTTCCTTATGGCTCTTCCTCTTTGGTCTTTGTGCCTTGCTTCAGATTTTTCCACATTTTTCTTTATCACATCAACGTTTCCCCGCTAAGCCATAAGCCTGCAGGTTGATAAATCCACTCACTTGACTGCTTAAGCTCGTGGCTCAGAATGAAAGAAAGATTGGGGCATTAAGATGGAAAAATCTTTGTCCCCATGTGGAAACGGCATTTACAAGTACATCATCCCATCTCTATTGTGCCTATATAGAGTTGGCCTATTTGGTTAAAGCAGCGTGTTGCCCCAATCAGAAGTAAAGTCTCTTTCTATTAAGATGAAAATGTAAAGGTTTCGTTCTGTGGTCCAAGGAAATTTCACATCCAGCGTATCCTGCTAAGCCGAAGCACCGCTGGCTTATTGTTACTTATATATATATATATATATATATATATATATATATATATATATATATATATATATATATATATATATATATATATATATATATATATATATATATATATATATATATATATATATATGAGTAAAAACAAAACAAGGGAGCCATCAAATCAAGGAAGTTCAGTTTTAGTTTCATGATAAGCAGGCCTCTGGACTCGAAGTCATTTGATGCAGCTGGTGATGGTGAAACTTCCTGAAATGAGCTGACACGCTGAGGCACAGTCAAAGCGAGAGGCAGTGACAGACAGGTGGGTCTAGACACATCGGGTCAAGTGTCAGACTGGTGAGATGTGAGACAAGCTGACAAATGTAAGACAAAACTAGAAGTCAGAATTTGTTGTCAAGTCATGCCCATAAACAAATGAACCTTTTCTAGATAAGTAACAAACAAAGCCCAGGATGTAATATTTTTCAGACTGTCAACATAAGTACACAACTTAAATAAAAAGCTTATGTGAATCTGGATTTGTTGCAGGGATGGGCGTCCCTGTCTATCCATCCGCCAGGCATCTGTCTCGCTCTCCGACCACAAGGGAAAACCCAGAGGTGGACAAGAGCTGACAGTCTGACAAATGAAAAGGACAGCGAGTCTGAGAGGGACAGGCTTTATTTGCCCCTCTCGCCCTCTGTTCAAAGCCTTCGCTTTCAGCATGTGACTGTGATTACAATTAGGTCCCAAAGAAATCACAGAGCCTGACTGCGTTCACTTACATAAATAAATTAATTAAAAAAAAAAATAAAGCCTGATAGGGTGATAAGTTTGCAGACTGTCAGGGGAGCAAAAGTCGCCCGTTTTGCAAGTTTGCTCTTTTGAAAGCGATGCAAGAGGAAAGAGACATTTCCCCTTTCCTGGACTTCAACAGTTCGCAGTGAGTTCAAGCTGCCAAATGCGTGCAGGGTGATAAATGCACATGCACGCTATTTGGCAACGCTTGCATTGCCTGTGTATGACATTGAGTTGGGGGGTGGGCAGAGGCATCCCCCTGACTGACTTATACCAAGTGGCTCTGGAGCATCTGCCTTCAGAAACAGTCCATGGCTCGCGGCTTTAATGAAAGCCTCTATGATCTGCTGTTTGTCTGCACCCCCAATTTGCAATGCAGCACAATCAATCCACAAAGTGTGTTCGTTTCAGAGACTTTCAAGTGTCTGTAATAAAGCTGAATTATACGGTTTCACAAGCATGACACAATCACAAGGACCCATAAATCTATTAGTGCGATGGTTATCAACAGAAACAACAAGTACATAGATAAAAAAGATACAGACGTCTTCTCTGTAACCATGGTGCTTTTTAAATCACCCTGGTGGGGACTGAGCACTGCAGATTTCATTCTTGTTTTCACTAGAGGGAAGAGTTTTCATAAAAAGTTATATGAGCCCTGGTCTGGACTGAGTTGGCTTTGTTTCTTGTCGCCGTCTTTTTAAATCAGCATTTGCCGCAGGGTTTTATGCTTTGATTCAAAAAGCAGAGTTCTGCAAATATGTCAAATCCATTATGTTATGGAAAGATTTTTTTTTTTTTTTATGATTTTTTTTTTTAGTTTTTAAAGCAAATTAGTATCTCTATTTTGTTCAAGAACATTTGCAAAACATCTCAAGCGGACAAGTGAAATTCCATCGTTGTGGGCATCAACCTTATATTTAGCTTCAGTGTATATGAAACACGTTGTATAATAACATTTTGCTGCTTCTGTGAATACCGTTGATGGAGTTTTATGGCAGCCTGAAAAAGGGCACAATGAGCCTTTAACTGCTTTCTCGAAACTATTAACAACTCCTCACATTTCGGTCTCAGGAATTGCATTGCTTTTACTCTCAGGAGGCATCCCACGGGCACAGGAAGATCTTAAGACCTTTACGGTACTATGATGGAGTAAACGTTGTCCAATCCTGTAGAGAGTTTGTTTTGCCATCACATGTTAGAAGAGAAATAAAAATAATATTACTGCTGGTTGGGTTTTAAAATATAACAAAGGATTAGCTCAGTTTAGCTCAGCACAAAGGCTGGAAACATGAAAAAGAAAGAAAAACAGTTAGCCCGAGTTTCCCGTGGCAACAAATTCACCCAACAGAGCATGAAAGTTTCCTTGCTGAAGCATTTTAATTCGTTTATTTGTTTAATACATACAAACATATGAGTTCAGCAACCTGATGCTTTATAAGAAGTTATGCCATTCATTCTTGCAGCTAACATCAAAGGCAGAATTAAAATCATAGGCTTATCCTCTAATTCCAAAACATCTTTTTTTCTTTCGGGTTTTCTTTTTAGGGGTCGCAACAAGAGGATTATTCAAAACATACCAACCCCCACCCCCCCCAAGAACAAGTCATAAACAAATATAACAGTGAACAGAAGCTGGCATTCTAACTGAAAGAAGATGCCAAATTACATATTAGTCTGTGGCCACTTTCACACAGAAATCACGGTATAAAGACATACTGGCGACCCCCTCTTTATTCTGCCTTCACTTTGCAGTTGAGCATTCACTGTGACAGGCTTCGCATTCTGGTCGAACACCTGTCAGCCTGCCAGCCGCCTCTCTCCATCCGCGTCTCGGACGGATTTCATCCTACGTGTAGTTTACAGTCATCCTCGCACTCTTGTCACACTTTTCTACATTTCCAAGTCACAAAGCAATTGTTCCACCCTGGTTAAGGCTCTTTGACTACCTCTCGCAGTAGAATAGAGGCATAACAGCTACAGAACAAAATATTACAGCGTTCTGCCCCGGGTTCATATAGGGGTCTTATAGGGGTGTTACAAAGGGGGAACAAACTGGCTGCGTGAATGAGGTTTCTAAGCATGGTTTTAGTTATTATTCGATATTTGACCTCACAAAACTATTTCTGAATTAGTTTTTTGTCTTGTTTATTAGCCATTATTTATTAGTCATACGTAGGGTTCTTGGATTTGGTTCTACTGTCATGATATGAGGAGTTAGGAGAATCTATAACTATGTCATGAGACCTTTTGTCCTTTTCAGTATAAATGTATTTCACATTTTTGTATGAGTATCAGTGGGATGATATTCTGGAAAATGCCACAAGAAAACACTGATAAGGAACAAGCAAACTAGCAGATAAAGATAACCCAACAGTACCAACGACAGCTTGGTAGTCCATCTCAGGTTTTTTCAGTGCAAGTTTTTGTTCGTTTGTTTTGCTGGATTTTGATTATCTGTCATTTTTTCCTTCACATACTCACTCATCCCATTTATCTTATTTGTCACTATCACTGTTAAAGCGAACATGGCAGGCCATTCCTTGTTTTTGGACTTAGGATGATAAAGTCTTAACATATTGTCATCATAAGCTCGGACAAAAACACACGTGAGGTAGTGAGTGTGTCCAAGTCTCGCACACTCCATGGTGCGAGACTTAATTTCAGGACATCATTTAAGTGCAACAAATAGTAGGAATGAAGATAACTGGGGAAATGGCAATATAGTTGGTGTAATGTTAAAATATAAATGGACATGGCATTTATTTGACTAGAGAAAGTTTTAAAGTTTGCCAAAGAAGGGGTCATAGGTTAATGCTTTGCACAAACTGTTCTGTTTTTGTTTGGCTGTGAGGATGGAAGAAACATTTTCCAGCTTTAGCTGGACCGGTCTAAGAGCCGTCCCAAACAGAGACTTCAGCTTGTGCGACTGTTGGCGTTCCTGTTCCTCCAGTTGGTGACTCCAGTTCTAAGCCAAACATGTGTGGCTGGATTTGTAGCCTTGTCATTGATGAAAACATACAGTATTACGCTGCTAAAGCTTCAATAACATATATGAGCTTGTTGGTACTGCGCCGTTTCTAGGCAACCAGCAGCGCATCCCTGGCGATTCGCATATTCCCATTCTGTGCTAAATGTGGTTAACTGGTTGCAGGTTTCATCTCGAAGTTTCGATGTTTTCATGCCCCTCTAAACAAAACATAGATAATTGGATTTCTAAATTTATGAGTCGTTTTCAACTAGTCGTTAAAAGGTTTGCCCATGGCTGGCCTAACTTCAAGATCAGGAAAAAGCGAATACTTTTAGTGCTTAATGTAAGTTACATGTCCAGAAAAATTTACAGGCATTAGAAAATACACCACAAGACAGGTATTTATAGTATGCATACCAACGATAAACTAAGAAATCTGTTTAATTCACAAATCAAGATATTTTTCCCCACAAAACTTACAAAAAGCTTGCACACTCTCAAGTGTTTCTTCTAATGGCATTGCTCACTGTTTTGAAAATGCAAACCAGGCAATCAGCTGATGAATGCAGAAAGGGCCAAGACAATCATGTCCCAGTTCCAGCTACTGAACACTCTGACATGAGATAATTTTCTTATCCTCTCACTCTCGGAAAGAAAACAAGTGGCAAACTATTTCTGTAAGACGTGACTGTCCTGGGAAAGCATGAGAAGAACCTAACAGATTCCTTAAGAATCGCTGCTTTCAATTGTAAGTCCAGTTTAAGGACTGTTATTGAAAACAGAAAACCTGTTATGCTCTTCACAAGGTTCTGATAACTGCTACCAAGGCTGGTAAACAGTATATTATGGTTTAATCCCAATTTCTCAAGTGCTGTGAAGAAAAGGAGATGGTAGTATTGTTGTAATAGGTGTGTGTTATCAAACCGTCCCTAAGTGACATCTGTACGCTACTGTGGGTGGCGCTTGTATTTAAAAAATCGCAGCCCTAAACCGTCTTTTACATGTAACCGTTTTGCATGCATATAAAAACACCAATGCAGGATTTATGGGGGCAATAAAGAGTATATGCTGCAAGAGTGCTTTAACCTCAACACACAATTTACATTGTTTGTTGTTAGGATGTGGTTGAAACATCATCTTCTCAAAGGTTCAGTATCGCGGTCGACTCGGCCAGGAGCCAGTGTTTTCAGATCTGTTAAATGGAATAGAGCAGGAAAAAAAAAAAAAATCAAAAATTCAAATCTTTAAGAAACTAATCAGGAACAGGGTCAAAAATGTCATAACAATGGAACCTTCCAACGAAAGTAAAGCTCTTCACTTTGTGCAAAGCCTCCCGGGATATTCACATTCAGTAAACTAAGAGCATAACTCGTTTAGTTTGGCCTGGCCCTCCTTGGCATTTAAGACCTCTGAAGCCAAAGCGTGGTGAAGGCTCAGAGCAGAAGCAACCTGATAAGATTACAATGCAAGAATGTTAATGTTGTTTTAAACAAAAGCGACAGACTGTATTACACTATGTCAAAAAGACTGATGGCCAGTTATTTGTGGGCATAAAGTGCTTTGGTCCGCTCTATCCAAAGCTCAATGAAATGCACTTTTTGGCTTCAATAAATTACCTTGATAATATAAAAAAGAATACAAATTACTCCTGTGATTACAAAACTAATAGTCTCACTGTGCTCTCAGTTTTGTTTCTCTTCTTCCTGCACCACTGAACTTGTAAAACATGATATATTGTATATTTATATGACTTTTTAAAGAATGTAGCCTGCTATTGCAGTTGTTTAGGAGATGGTCTTTAGATAGAAAGCCTCACTTTGGTAACCGCAACCTATTTGGCTGCTGGGGGTTTAGAGGGAACAGGCCTCAGCCAAGTGAACCTCTCAAACCTTGGCCTTTGCCTCTTTAACTCCCACACTCTGGTTCTCTCTGTCTCAGCAGGAACACACACAAATACACGTATAACCACACACAAACGCACGCCAAAAGCCGCTCTCGAGCCCCGCCTCATTCTCAAAAAAAAAATGTAGAAGAACTTTTTTTCTGACACACAAAGAGAGAAGAGCTGTTACAGTGCAAGACACACACAAACACACACACGCCCACACATGAAGCACGCAAACGCTCTCCAGCCAAGTCGCTGTGCTGCTGAGGCCGTGACCCTCTGCGCCCTCCTCCCCACTTCTCCTCACCGGCTATCTGTCTGTGGGCTGATAGAGACAAGAGAGGCGGGGGGTTAGCGAGGGGCAGGAAGAGGACTGGTGATTAGGATTTGGGAGGTGGGGGCACAACAGGAGGGGTGAACATACCCCTGACCCTCTATCCCATTCCTGGCAGCCGCCCTGCTGCTCCAGGAGAGAAGAGAGGGAGGGCATGCATGTGTTAGTGATGTTTCCACACCCACAGACCAGATAGTGGACATCCGCACCCAGACACACAGCACGACATGATTGGATTTTAGCCAAGGCATGGTTACGTGGATGCTGGCCAGATGGCCTGAAATTTGGGCTCCATGCTGTAGTTTTGGTCTACAGCTGAGTAACCGAACAGACACTTGTTTTTAAGTTTTCAATTATTTTTAATATGCTAGATTAGAGATGGATTTTTTTTCCTTCTGTGCTTGAGGGCACATTTTTGGGTGTTTAGGGTGAAAACAAAACACAAACATTCCAACTTCTGTGCTGAAGCCCATGTGGAAGAGTTGCAGTGTCTTGACCGACCACTGGGGGCCGGCTGCAAAATTAAATCGATCTCAACAGACCCTATTTAAAAATGACCAACTTTACAGCAGAGATAAAGCTTGGAATGAAGAGAGTTGGACAGATTTGACCAGAATGACTGTAATGTAATATTAATCAGGATCCTAGGTTAGTATAGGCCAAGTAAGCGAGGCTGAAAAAGCTCATTGTGACTGAAACAAGGCGGGCAGAGTCCAGCTGGTTTCCATGCTCACTCGTTCTGCCTTCCAACGTGGTGCCGTGGAGTAAGAAGAAAAAGTTCCTCTTAAACAGTCTATCATGACTACCAACCCAAAGCTCTGACACAACATAACCCCGTCACTCCACAGTCAAGTGACACAGGACATCCTATTGCAGATTTGGGGGGGTTCATTTTTGTTGCTGAGTACAATAAAAATCATGTGGGGATCAGGATGTGTGATGGTGACATGACAGTGCTGAATGTTTGGGTTCAAATACCAAAAGTAATGATTTCTGCTTGTTTGCCTGAAAGTTTGCAGTCCACAATGAAACAGCAAATCCCATTGTTGGCTTCGTGCAGACCATTTGAGCCAGTGTTTGCAAGTCTGTACCATTTCCGCCAAATTACTTTTCATCGTTTTTGATGTATTTTGAAATGTTATCCGCCAGTAAGATACCCAGACCCAACACACACACGCACACACGCACACACACACACACACACACACACACACACACACACACACACACACACACACACACACACGCACACGCACACGCACACACACGCACAATCTCAGTCACATGATAGTCATAAATAACTGCTTTTCAAAAGTCCACAAAGGCTGCAATGTGTCCAACGGTTTCAGCATGTATTCATGAAGGAAAGCATCTTTGAAAAGGCATTTTAGAATAAATAATAAGTGGTTTTCTTTTTGCGTTCGTGTGGCATGACTGCCTGACTGTGACTTGATTGAACCAGGCCAGTATCACTGTACATGAGCAGGCGATGAGACCGGATGTTAGGTTCAAATGAGCGGGTGAACAGTAGTAGCGGTGTGAACAGATGAGTGAGGAAGTGGGGTGGCAGGCATTCAGCGGGGGAGCTTTAGAAACGCAGGTGCCTTAATTGTCCTCTGATAAAGCCTCGGCGAGTGGGCAAACCTGTGAATGAGTGGCTGTTAAAAGGAGGGATGAATGAGGTGCACGTGAACAAATGAATGAGTGAATCAATGAGCAAAATGTGCCTGGAAGACTGTGTGCTCTGTGAGGAAGCGGGAGATTGTTGATATAAAGAGGGGGAGGGGGAAGGGGGGTTGTCAGAGGATGGGGAGGCAAGTGATGTGATGTAATAAAGGTGAAAAGATTCAGAAGAAAGAAAAGGATAGGCTTGGAAAAAAAGAGGGACGGGTAGAGGGATGGTGGGGGGAAAATGAGATGAGGGCTGAGCCGGGGGGAGTTTTAGTCAGGCCTGTCTCAGACAATGTGACATGGCACACGCTATTAATTCTGGCTCAGTGGAGAGACCCTGCCTCGCCATCTGCTCAGGGTCAGGGGCGTCCGCTGGGGTCGGCGTCACATCACCCCCCTCTCCTCCCCTGCCACCAACCCACCCACCTACACACGCTCACACTGACACAGACCCCCCCCCCCCATCCCACCCCTTTTCGTCCTCGCCTGACAGACACCCGGCCAGGCCCGCGTGCATTTCCATAAAACAATTGCAAGCCAACCTGCTCCCGTGTCGGGTGGGTGGGGTTAAGAGGGGAGTGAAACGCCGGCGAGCTTTCTTTAACAATGGCCTGTCAGATGAAAAGGCCCTTGGTGAACTTGATATACATTACAAAAGAGCCACCCCACGGCAGTCCCCAGGCTCATTTTTGTCAACCTGCGGTTGGATTTGAGCTTGTCGTTCGTTTGCTGGTTTGCAGTTTATGCAACGGCCACCCCCCACCTCTCCCATCTCCGCCACCTCCTTCCACTTAAATCTCAACAAACCTACATACTCAGTTATGACATGTGCGCGTGGCAGGCGGCTGGTGCGTGGAGGTGGCGGTTACGCGTTCGTCATTAAATAAAGCAAAGACAGCATGAAGCTACAGCACAAATAGAATATAAAAAACTGTTGTCAGTTAGTCTGAGAAAGTTATATCCACCGAATATGCAACAGAAACGTTATAAGAGGTTGCATTTAAATTATGAAAACCATTGCTGGTTTATTGATTTATTTGTTTCACTATAAATATAATAAAGGTTCCAAAAGGTTCTACGTAGACCGGACTCGATTTTCCACTGGCCTGAGAGCCATGACCCCACGTCATTTATTACGTCTTCAAAGCATTTTGAAGCATATTGTTGCTTTCATTTGCCTTAAAATAAATCATAGCTGATCCTCTGGAGGTTAAATTGGCGACTTAATTCAAAGCAGACTATGTTGTCTTTTTCTTTGTATTCTATACTACAATTATCACTATATGTGGTGGTTTTTTATTTCTTTAACCTGGAGTTGAGCAGGTGACTCCGCCCACATAAACCAGCTTCTATGAATACGACGTGGTTCCAAAGGATGTTGTTTTTTTAAACATGTCATAGATATTTCTTTAAAACAACAGAAAATTGAGCCAGCTTTTGAAAAAAAGAAAGTAATTTATCTCTGTTATCTCTTTACAGTTACAGCCTATTTATTAAACTGAATATGTCTTTGAGTAAATTAATACTATTCCTATTGGAAAAGGGTTATATTTCAATTCATGCTCTGTGATAAATAAATAAAAAATGACATGGCTTTGTGTATAAGTTACAGGCCCCCTTGGGCAAATTTTGCACATTTGAAGCCTTTTAAGTGTTTTTTGGCCTTTAAATAAATTGGTTAAACTATTTCAAGACAATGTGGGATTCCTCAACCTTGCATGATGTAAAATGAAATGAGGAAGAACAAAACAAAACGAAGCATATCAGTAACAATCAACATACCCTGTAGTGGCGGTAACTGTTTTCTACTTCCTGCTGGAGGCGTCCCTACGCTCCAACGCGATTGTGTGTGAGAACTTGCAAAGCTATCTGATTCAGCATCCTTTATTCTGTTGGAAGCTGGAATTAACACTGAAATTAAAGATATCACACATGTCAACACATGGCTTCCTGTCTTCTTCTCCCTTCCACCGCTTCCTCAACATCTTCTTCAAACCCAACCATTAATCTATCCCACTCTGATGGTTTTTATCAGAAAAAAAACCTTCTTGATTTGTTTGACCTACTCTGTGAGTGTGTTCGTCTCTGATGCATGTAGATGGGTGCAGAGTTTAACCCCCCTCCCTCAAGATAAATCCTTTAATCTGCTCGTGGACACATCTGGAGGGCAAAACAAACAAATAGGATCCCCATCCTATTCCCTTCTTTTACCACACCCAACCCACGTAGAGATCCTCCTCTGAGCTTTTCCTCAGGTCCCATCACCAAACATGACATCTTCGGGAGGAGAGGGGCGACATTAACCCTGTCAAGGTTAAAGAGGTAAGGCCAGCATGAAGTACATTTTAGAAATATCCTCCAGTTCTGTTTCACATTATAATCAAATAGGTCTACGAACATTTTGGAGATTGAAGATTAAAAAAGTATGCAAATTGACGTAGTTCTGCTGTGATCAATCAAGTCTTTGTCACGTTTGCTCGAGGAGTAAAATATGTCAAAACCGTATGTATTGAACTATTGTTATTGGATTATTTGATTAGTGGATTATTAATTGTTACCTATATTATCTAATATAAACTGTTGTTAATACCTGAATGTGAGGGCACCAGTCTGAGCAGAGATCTACAGACCTCCGTCTCCCAAAACTCTTTGTTTTGCTCTACCGGAGGAACACAGAGGGGTTCTGAAGCCAAAGCTTTTCCTTTCATGTCAGCTTTTCCTTCACTATAACGGATCAATACAGCATCCAGAGTGATGCAGACACTTACCAATCCACCTGCTGATCTCCCGGTCCGCTGTACTACCACTGCACCTGCACACCTCCACATGAGGCAACAACACATTCCCAAGCTGGAGTGGGCTTTTTCTGACTGAAGAATGTTGGGCCTCAGCCATGTGCTGAGAAAAAGAGAGGCCTGGGAGGAGTGTGATCTCAGACTTCGAGGTGCTGACTTCCATCCCAGCTGCTTCACACTTTACTGCACCAAGTGCCTCAGGGACTGCCGGTAGTCTCTGTTCCAAGAAGCCGACAGGATGGCATCACCTGCAAAAAGTAAACTGACCAAGCTGTAAGCCCTCCAGCCTCTGGCTGCAGCCTGAATATGAACCCACGAAGGTTATGAACAAAATAACTGCCAGTTCCCATCAAACAGTCGGTGTCCACTAGATGCAGCTAATCAGTTGCATCTCACGGGTTCCCTTTATTTTAAACAAAGGTAAACATATGTAAAGCACAGCATAACGCATCCAACACAAAGGCGTTGTCCAATAAAAGTAGACTTTGTTCTACATTAGAAATTAACTGTAGCAAAGGTATCAAAATAAAGGATTTAAAATGTGAATATAATGTTATGAATTTCCCATTTTAACATTCTGTTCTTGTTTGCCCTTTAGACCACATTCCAGTGTTGTTTTGTTTTTTATAAACAGGACTGTAAAAGCCTACTGTTTTCAGCATTTATGACCCAAAGAGCTCACAAATGGCCAACCAAAGGCAGATCTAAGGCCTTGCTTTGCTGAACAAATGGATCCCCTCTTCTTGTATCTGGTCTTTTTTATGGGCAGGTAAACATTCATCAAACATCTCTGTTGTTTATTTTTTATATTGGTTTTTAATGCTCCGTATGACCCACTTCCCCATTTGGTTCTTATCTTTCACCTGCATTTATTTTGAAAGGTTGCCCACATTTCTGTGATTGCTCTTTGTACTCAGGGTACCCATGCATAAGAAAAGTCAAGGTTGATTGGAATCTGTTCTTGTGCACATGCATTCTACGTCCATGTGGCAGCGTGTCAGGTGGTGCAGATGAGATTGCCGTTAAATCGAAACTGTTTCCGCACGGGGGTGGGCGGTGGGGGCGGTGGGGTGTCCGGCAGAGGTCAGTGGAGACAGGTCAAAAGATCAACTTTAGCGCTTGGCATGGACAGCTGCTACGTCAGCTGACGACCTCAAGAGAGGGAAGGAGAGAAGGAAACACGGGCAAGAATAAGCATTGCTGATCTAGATGTAAAACCACTTCAACGCTGACAGACGGGGAGTTTGCCAGGACATCATTTCAGGCCAGAAAAAAAAAGTGAATTATTTATGTGTCTCCATAGTCTGCACTTTATCCGGTCTCTCTTTCCTCTTCCCTTCCTCAGCCTATAAACCTTAAGACCTTTAAATAAATGGCATTTTCCCATTTCTTTCCATTCACTTTTAGTCTCTCACTACTTGCACTGCTCACTCCTCACTTGATGGGAGACGCAATGGGCCAAACAGTGATGTCACTGTTGTTATTTTCAAGGGGGATGAGCTCATTGGCTGAAACCACAGCAGAGCTGGTGTCCAAGTGTCAGGGACTGAGCGGCCTGTGTTACTTGTTGTCTGACGGTGGCCTTCGTTCGCACTCCATCTGGGGAACATATCTGGGACAAGTTGTGTCAGCTCTTAGTCTAACCTGTCACCTTCTTACACTCTCAGAAATGGAGTTAATACGAGGAAATTCAAAAAACATTGCTTTTCACATTTTTACTGACTAGCTTTAAGGACACATGGAACAGATATGACAGCGCGGAGGCCAGCAGCCACATGCACGCTGACCATGACATGGAAAGAGTGACATAGTTGTGCAAGATGTACCAGAGGGCCGATAAAACACCACGCCACCACACAGCTTCGGCACAGTGCTCACATAGCTTTGTGCTGAAGGGGGAAAAATAATTGACAGAGGTTCATTTTAAAGCAAATAAAAACATTTATGTCACTGTTCTGCAGCACAGTGCTGTCAAAGTCCTTTATACTCAGAAAGCAAACTTGTGCAGGGCTGTGGCATGCCTCTGGTGGTGGATCTGGTGCTGGGGGGACTTTTGGGTAAGGTGGTGTGTTGACTTGCTGCCAGCTGGTGCATCCATGTGTGTGCCGGGATGCCATGCGGCTGTCCTGGTGTTGGCTTTTGTTCTGGGTGTGCCTTCTTGTTTTTCAGCCGCTACTCAGTTGGGTACAGCTGATAGGTGACAGGCGGTGGCCGTCTTGACCCTGCTCGTATTGGTTCTATTGCCCTCTCCTTCCCCTTCTCCCTCTCTGTTGTCATCTTCTCCTTTTATCTGCTGGCATCTGGTGGGTGCCTGGAGTGGTACTGTTGCTGCCTGGCTGTGCCAGGCGATGGTCTGTTTGTTGGGTCAGTTGCTTCTGGTAGTGCTGGTGCCATGGACTGGGGTACGGCGGTCTGGGAAGGTCTGGGATGGGGCTGTCTGGTTGCAGCCCTCGGCCCTTGGGTTCTGGCCTGGGCCTCCTGTCTGTGGGGGTGCAGCCCTTGTGGAGGCGGTGGCCCAGGAGCTGCAGGTGCGACTTGGGCTGGTCTCCCTGGGACCGTCTGGCTGTTCTGTGCCCGTGGGGGATCCAGGGCAGCTGGGGCGGATGGTGGCAGTGTTGGTGGTAACAATGATAACTACCCTTGTTATTGTTTGTGGTACCATACCAATTATGCATACATCTCTCTTTCACACACACACACACACACACACACACACACACACACACACATACACACACACACACACACACACACACACACACACACACACACACACACACACACACTTTTCTGTTCATCTGGACCAGCCTTAACTGTCAGATTAGACTTAGTTTTTAGTCTCACTATCATGTGTTAAAATACAGAATTCAGTGAAAGTTAGTGTGTAATAATTAGAAAAAAAAGAACCTTCAACTTTAAGGTGGAGATATTTTGCTTTCCTGTGTTTTTTTACCCTAACATAAGTTGTTGTATTCCTGAGTACTTGTTTTTTTTATAGCAATGGCGCTCTGTGCTGTCAGAGAGGGCAGAATTTCCTGTTATGTTGATATCTTCCAGGCAAAGCAGGTGCACAAGAGCAAAGAAGGAGAAAAAGAAAAGAGTTTACAACAACACAACAAAAACGGAGTGAATTTTCCACCGTAGTGCTTCTGCTAGTACTTCTCACAGAGCATTTTCCTTTTGTTTGCAAAATGTTTCCAAAGATTTTTGTGAGGTAAAGTTGTCAATCATGAATCACCAGATGTAATTTATTTTACTTGGCCAGAAACAGAGTGAGTATATTTGTTTTTTTGGTATTTTATTGTAAACATTATGGACACAGAGACCAACGCCAGCAAGTTTTGCACTTCTGTTCTTTCTTCTGTCTGGGAATAAAAACTTTCAACTTTCACTATAAAGCATCTACGTGAGCAGACAAGGGGGGTGGTTGGAGTTAATTATTTTAAAGCTTGTTGTTGTTTACTTGTATAAAGATTTATTACTAATTCAGGTTATTTATTAAAATCATGACTTAACTCTAAAATATGTCCATGTCACGTTTCACACAGTGTGAATCTGCTGTGTATCATAATGTAGAGTTCATAAAATGATGCCTGTAGGTTCATATTCACACCCACATCCATCTCATACAGCTGTTTACAAGCCAATGAAAAATCCTGCACAATTAAAGTCATTTTTACTTAACATTTTAGAGCTTATATGACACTAATAACAGGCCTGCTGGCAAGTCTGATCTTCAGTGCAGAGGATGTTAAACAGAGATGTTTTACTATACATCAAGATAATGTACACCTGCAGCACATTCATTTACCAAGATGCACATTCCTACCTCATCAGAGCTGCTTGTGCTTTAATGAAATGGCAGGGATATTGATCAGATCATTAATATATGGAATCACATTGTCAGCATTTATTTCTTCTTCATCTTCCTGTTTGGGCTGCAGTGTCCACATTGCTATCAGTCTGCTTTAAATATTGATATTCAGGACGATAGTTTGGTTTTTTTGGGGTTTGAAACCTGCATCTCCTGTTCCATGACTGTGATCGATCATTTGATGCAAATATACGCAGTTTAACAGCCACAAGCCCAGATCTAGAGTCTGGAAATAAAAAACAACCTTAGTTCATACGGCAGAGGTGCCTCAGCTTTTTGTCTCTCCTCTTCTTGTGTTCAAACATACAGGAGTTTATCTCAGCGCGTCTTAATGTCATCTGCGTGCCACTCGGCTTATCCATGAGTATATATGGGTAGGGTCAGTCTGGGCAGCCGTCCAGGCTGCCAAGAAGAAAAAGGAGCGAGTTTCACCGCAGGAGTTTGGTCTGGGCTCTGTGCCAGTCAGCCTTCGACACACACACGCACTAACACAGCTCGAGGCAGTTTACCCTGTGCTGTTGATGCCTTCAGGCAACGTGACCACTCGGTGCCCCCACAGACACACTGAGGAGGACCCAGAGAGTGAAGGATAAAGAAAGAAAAAAAAAGAACTGTACAGGGCAGAAAGAGGACAAGCTGATAAGGTGGAAATGTCGAGAGGGTTGGTGCATGAAAACGCAGGCTGGTAGTGATAGATGGAAGAAAACAGCAATGAAGAAAAAAAGATGGCAGGAAAGTGATGGAAAGAAGGAAAGTGGAAGGGTGCCTTAAGGGTCGATGTGGGAGAGCAATAGGGAAAGGAGGAGTGGGAAAAGACAAAGGAAGGAACAGAGAAGCAGTGGAAAGAGGAAAGGGGTGACAGACGCAGACAAGTGATTCGGGGATAGCGGAAAACGGATAAGATAAAGAAGTGCAGGCAGGAGGAGTGTTCGTGAGAGAGGACAAGAGAACGTGAGACACGAGGAAGCTGCCGGGAGCCAAATATGATTCACACTGGTGGTTTGATGACTTACAAAGTATTTTTTAACCTGAGGTGAAAGAAAACTGCATGTACAAAAACAAAAAACGAGGACAGAGAGGGAAATTAGAAAAGAGAATCCAAGGATGTGTTACAGAGGACTCAAAGGTGTAGTGAACTGCATGCATACAAATACACGTCTCTACGGTCCAATTCAGAGTTTCAGAGTCAAGGTTTTCATGAGTGAAAGGTGTCACATTTAGTTAAAAAGGACACCAGATCCGGTCAGGGGTGGGCCTCATACCGGAAGCTGTTCCAGTCCGGATGAAGGAGCTGATGAATGTCTTACATCATCTTAGCTGTAAAAACTCGATCAACAGCTTTTGGAAGCAGGCCACTGATTTGGTGGATGAAAATCACTGTTCAAACATGTTGTTATAACCACAGAAGAAATATTTGGAAGGGGGCATGATATAAAAAAGGTTTTAGGATTATTTAATCAGGTGTTTAAAGTACCAATTAAGATTTTGTATAGGACTTTCATATATATATATGGGTGTAGAGTTATCCAAAGTTACTAGTACCGGAAAACTACGTCAAATGGTATATGTCAAAAAGGCCGCTTGATAATGATAATGAAGGGATGAAGAGATAATAAAGATATAAGTAGAAATTCTTAAAGAAACATCCACATAAACCTTTAGTTTACACAATTTCACATGCTTCATTTGTTTGGTTAATGTTAGTAACTGCTGAAAAACCATTTCTATCATGTTTTACACATTGTAGAGAGCTGGATTTGTTTTTCTCGCTAAAAAGAAGGGAACAGAACCTCTCATAAAAAAGGTCAAAGTTTTCTTTTCTTATCAGCGCAAAGTGTGAAGCTTCGGTTTTATTGTTCTTCTGACTGCTGTTGCTTTCACTCCTCTTTTTCTGCGGGACAGAAAATTTCAGGCAGAAGCGATGCAGCGAGACAGGCGGGCAGTCAGAGAGACAGAAAAACAGAGTGAGACAGACAGAGAGACACAGACAAAGAAAGAACGTCTGTGTCTGTGCCAGAGTGAGGTATAAGGTTTCCTGAGACTTGTTTTCCTGACTTAGCCGTTCTGTTAGCCCCCCATCCACTTCCCCAGTTACACACACACACACACACACACACACACACACACACACACACACACACACACACACACACACACACACACACACACACACACACACACACACACACACACACACACACACAGACTTTGCCTCTCCTCAAATGAGACTACATATCGCAGGAGATAGAGGCTTTTGGAAAACTGAGCCCAGCTCCCTTGGGCCGTTCCCAAACCCGCACTCCGGTTACACCACCACGTTCCAGAGTGCAGTTCCACGGTGTCGGGCTGAGTTTACTTAGGCAGACGCCTCTCTCCTCAAAAATGCTGCACAATTACCCCCAGAGAACTTAATCTGTGTTATTGGAACTCTGCTCCTATCAGTCCCCTTCCATCTAAATATTATTGCAGGCAGAGATAATAAAAAGTGGCAATAAATATGTGAACTAACACTGGGAAAGCACACCAAGTGCACTTCCTTAGCAGTTTACATTTGAAAAGCATGCGCTGAAAGAAGTGTGAATGTCCAACCACTGGCTCGGTGGAAATTGAAAAGAAATGCATGAACGGATGTTCTTAATTCAAAATACAATGCAAGTCAAGTCACAGCTGTTCAAGATTTACACTGAGGCTACTGTACATGAGCAGTGGAAGTTTCAGTCCTTGCACTTCACATTAGAGATGTTGCCTGTAAAAGAATCATCAATATTAAACTAACAATGCAAACGGTGGTGCAGGATATCGCATTTGCAAAATCACAAGTCTTTTGGCTGCACCATGCAGACAAATTAAGAGCCCAGAATAAAGAATTAAGAGTTCAGTTGTACCTCGTACTCCCGGCTACAGTAAAGAAAAAGCCTCTTCTGCAGTTGCAGGTGTCTTGTCCTCGATGGGGACTAAATGTAATATGCTATATGGGGTCTTTTGGTTGCAACACTGAATAATGGTCACCAATAAGAAAATGTTGGTTGTGTTGACAGACAGTGCTGAGTGCAGCTCTTGAAATATATCCACTGGAGAAATCCCTGCATATCTGAGTTAATCACCTGGATTCGCTGGTGGACTAGGGAGTCCTGAATTCCAAACTCTAAGGAAATTAATTATAGTAAACTGTTTACAAATGCTGTCATTTAATTGACCCCTTTCTATATGTTCTAAAACTTCGATGTCAGTTGGACTAAGGCAATAATTCGACTTTCTCTTAGTGCATGTGAACGTACGGACTGTACTCTTTAGAGTGTGCATCTTGCTGATCCACAAGTTTTTGAGACACAAAATGAGTGACAGGTCCAGGTTGACAACTCAGGACTCCCGGGAATCCGCCGACTCGCCTTTTTTTCATGAATATCAGTGATATATTGGACAAAAAAGAAAACATCATAATCACTGTTCTATATGCTTACATTTGTTTTCTAATTTCACACTTTTCATGCTTTCCCTCCGCGCTGCCATATAATAAAACTGATAAGACTGTTGCAACATCAAGCACCAATTCGAACTTTTGAATTGAAGCCAATGCGGAAGTATGAAATATTGCAGTTTCTTGGCCTCGAATAGCTCAGTTGGTTGAGTGGGCGTACCATATACAGAGGCTATCGCTCTTGTGCAGGCAGCGCAGGTTCGAATCCTGGCCTCTGTCTTTCCCCTTCTCTCTACTTGTTTCCTGTCTAGTCACTTTCAAAATAAAGGCCACTAAAACAAAAGGATTTGAAGAACACGACAAGGTTAACATGTTTGTGCACATTAGAAAATTAACAAAGACACATCACATAATGTACGAGCAGGTCTTCACAGTAAGTTTGATCAAAATTAGTCAAACGTTTCTGCATGTTGTACAAAGTCTAAGATGTGCCTCTTATATATAAAATATTGGCCATAACTGTAAATAAAACAACTAAATGGCAAACAACTGGAATCACCCTTGAAGACAAGTTAAATAAAGTTGAACCTTATCATTTGCACAGTTATACATTGGATAACTACTTTTAGGCAGTGCAGTCTGTGGTATGTGTGATATGTTGCACGCAACATGCTGTAGGTGCGAGACGGAGACAGACATCACTCTGCAGCAGAGTGCATTAGGAATGAAGAAGCCACACACACAAGGAGGTTTTCCTTCCTTCTTGTCTCCCCCCTTCTCCCCCTTCAGCCAAAACACTCCGATACCTCAGCCTCTGTCCAAATGATTCATTCAACCATCCACCCACTAAAGAAAAACTAAAACAAAGAACGAATGCATCACAAAACAGCCAGTGCTTTTCCAACCACATGCCTTTCCAAACACAGACTCTAAGTTTGAAGCACCCTCGTGCGTACCCGCAATAGGAATAAAAAAAAAAACAACATACGTTCAACATTTACTCAACCAGATAGAGATCACGCATACACATATACCAAATTACACACTGCTTAGTTTGTCACTCCATCTCTATCCACACAGACGAAGAAACACTCCGTCTTTTCCTACAATGGAGCCCAAAGACAACACCAATCCCGGCACCACAGGTCCCGATTCACTTCCAGCACCGACCTGAGATGACATCATTGCTCTACCCCTCCACCGTCTCTCTTTCTCTCTCTCCCTCTCCAGCCATTCTGCTCTAATAAGGGCTGTGTTCCAACACAAATTATCCATCCTTGTCCTTAATGACAGGGTAGAGCTAAGTGATGCCAGGGGGCAGGAGAACTGGAGGTACTTTGGTCTGGGATACTGCCCGTTTGAGATTCCTCCCTGAAACATGTGGTTTATTTCTCTCTCTGAATGGAGCTTAAACAGAAGGATGGATGGATGAGGGAAGCAGGGTGCAGGGAAACAGGAGACCACAACGTAAGCTTATAGCCCAAAGGGAGAGATCATTTGTAGCTCAGGTGGGATATGATTCTGCTTTCAACTCAGGGTGGCTTTCTTCTGCGGATGGCATTAAACGGCAGAAGTATATCCTTAAGACAAAATACGAGGATGAGGTTTAAACATGCAACTCAATCGTTTTCACATATTTCCTACTGACATCAGGGAATATGGGTGCTATTTAATCTTGTGGTTGGGTTTAGGGTTGTGCACATGACATGACCAAGGTTTATTTTTGACTCTCCGCTGCACGTAAAGGCAAATAAATGAAGGAAATAATCAAGTTCTTTTGCAGTTGTGGAAAGCGAATCCTTTCCAAGGTCTTTAAGCAATCCAAATGGTTAAAATAATAGGATTTCCACAATCTTAAATTAAAATTTATGAAGCTGTTCTCTGCGGCCCGTTCACGGGTAATTTCAATCTGGAATTCTGTTCTTACAAACAGGACCAAACGCTGCCACTGGTGAGTCTTTGGAGACTCATTTAAATTAATTCTCAAATGTTTGAGTCTGAAGTCATTAAGAGCAACTTTAATTTGGGGGAAGTGTTAATTCCTTAAAGAGATTTATTTTTTAAGTGAGATTATGTCCTGTACTTATGAATACTTACTTGAGTGTCTTACCTGCAGCAGACGGCAATCGCAGCGCTCTTCAGTTGAAAGGGTCAGGAGGGATTTGTGGTGGATAAGCCAGGCTGAACGCTGATCAGGTTGGCACCTCAAAGGGAGTTGTTGTTGGGCTGTTTTTTTGCATTAAAAAACAAAAAGAAAAACGTCAGGAACATCCAGAGACACTGTCTTTTGCATTTGCTGCTACTGTCCCTTGAAATTAAAGTCCAATCAGGGTGAACATGGCTAATTCTCAGAGAATAAGAATTAGGATGGATGACAAGGCCACAGTTTGCTCGTATATTTTTGAGGACTGAGTTGTTTTAGGTGTCTTCTTGTGGCTCCAGTCAGGTTGGCTTGCCGTCACAAACCACTTCTGATTGTCCAAACTGAAGACCCCTAATAACGACGAAAAACTAAAATACCCCTTTAAAGACAAGTTCAGGTCAAATGTCAAGTCATCTAAGAGGAGAACAAAAGAAGTCTTGAAGTTTTGGGGAGCGAGTTCCTATTGCAACCTTAGTTTTATCAAGACGTGCCGAAAGTCAAGGAGAAGCTGACACCGACCGGTAACTTGTTTTGAAGAATTCGCTCATGCCACATCATGAAATGACAAATTACAAAGATGGTGTTGCTGTTTCCTTTCATATGAGGTGTTCCTGCTTCTGCTGAACAAAAGAAAACAAAGGAACCAGTGAAGCTTTTTATCTTGGTGTTGAGAAGTCGGAGCGCACGTAACTTTGGTGGCCACTTAGATAGTTCTGGGTTGTTTTGGTGAGTCAGTAACTTTCTGAAGGACACTATGTGACCTGACACAAGCCTTTGGTTTACACAGATCAAGTCATTGCTTTGATAAGACCTACACTCCTGTTTGGCAGCTTTTATTGGCGGTGACAGAAAAACTGAAAAACTTTTCAAAGTGCTACTTGAAAGAAAAAAAAAGAGAAATTAAAAATAAAAATGAGCATAGTGTTTGTTAAGGATAGAACATTCCTGTCGCAGAAGTCCAACAGTAATTCCTTTCTCAATAAAAGTCTAATAGGTCATGCTTGTCTGGATCTTCACTGTTGGCATATTTGCCTTGGAAAACCGAGAGCATTAAAATCCCGGCAACAAAGCCCTTCGGATCAGCAGACCACACAAGCCCTTCTGCCACAAAAGGGCCTCTGATGCAATTGCAAATAACATGTCATACCCCTAAAGATATTCTTAAATCAAACTACATGGTATTTGTAAAAGATCCAATGTCTTTATGTGAGAGAAAGTCTCAAAAAGCAAACGTCTGGAGATCGATTGCTCGGTTAGACGAGTATGACGTTGTGTACCCAACCCTTGTTTTGTCAACTCCTTGAACAATTCCTGATGGATTTTTCTGGCTGAATCTAGATGGTAAATCCTTTAAATGAATACAGAGTGACCAAAAACACTGATTACCAACGTTTGTAACCTTAAGGACGTTCAGGTTGTGCTGAAGCTGCTCTAGCACTCAAAGCAGTATCGCCCCCTTCGTGAAGGCCGCCGGCCGGCTCTGAAGCTCGTCATTGTTCTGGGTCAGCTCCCCGAGGATGTCCTTAAGGCCCGCGAACACGCAAGGACACAGATACAAACACGCAGTGCAGCAAGACGACTCGTCATCTCCTCCTGCCTGACAGGGGACGAGCCAAAAAGCCTGTTCCGTCAAAGCGTCCAAAATTCCACGCGTTTCCTAGAAGTCATATATTCTGTGTCATCCACAGGGTCCAGATGAACATCCAGGGGCACGTCTAGTATCCTGAGCCTCGTGCCGTTCTCTGTTAAATTAATTTCGACAAATTTGTCTGACTGTCCTCGTTGCTGGACATCAATCAAAACTATTTTTTTGGAAACAGCCACAAGGTAAACGTATTAAATTAATTACCTCTGCGTGAAAATCTTTGATAATAAGATACAGTTCATGCAGCTGAATGAAAATAGCCGGTGGAACAGTCCAACCATAACGAGACTCAACATGTTAGATCATAACATTGCACATTTTTATCCATCTTTATTGTATTACATGCTCAGTGGAATAACATACCTTCTGTATTGTTCACATTATAATTTTTAAATGCAGTTTCAGCGTTCAACTGTTTATTTTGATGTTCAGTCTTTCAGACTGAAGGTTACAATAACATGCCAGAATATATGAATGAAAAGTGGCCAGTGAGTACAGTTTCTTCTTTTTTTAAATCCAAGCAGTGGCTTTGATAGGCTGCAGAGTCGTTTTAACAAGCATATGTGTCAAGTATTAAGGCGGTTTATGAATTGCTCTCTCTCTCCCTCCACCCTTCGCTTCTCGCTGCCTTTCTGAGAGGTTTGGAGGAGCAGCGTGATCGCTTACAGCTCTGGCCTTCCTCCTCAGTAACCCTGCCTAAATCAACACTTGCCCTTCAGCTCATGAGAAACTTTGAAGATTATAATGGCAAACTGCAAAACGGAAACCTGCCACGCAGCGAGATTGACGGCCGAGCCGCGCCGCACGCACAGGCTGTGATGCCAGAATGGTTTGTGTTTGGGATGAGTGACAATAATGTTTTCATCTGTGTGTGTGTGTGTGTGTGTGTGTGTGTGTGTGTGTGTGTGTGTGTGTGTGTGTGTGTGTGTGTGTGTGTGTGTGTGTGTGTGTGATAATGTGGTTTTAGGCATTTTATTTCCACAGAATCAATGGAACATGGAGCAGTATGTTCGAAGAGGAAAAGATGGACTGCACTATGAAGCCCATAAGAAGAATTTTCCTCCTCCACAAAAAAAAGGAAAATGATAAAAAATACAGGAAACATTAAATTGTTTTTTCCATCTTTAAACTCGACTAATTGCTTAAACATTTCCTCTACAGATCTATATGTGGACAGCAGCCAGTAGACAGGCTTTAGGCACCCTTTTGACCACATTTGAAAATTTCCTACTTACCTCACTCAGAGGTGCTGCTTAGCAGAAAGAGGAACCCTTCGGCCAGGAGCTGCGTTCACACCAGCGAGAGTTCCTTTGACTATTTTTGCCTGTTTTTACTGAGCGTTTTTTAGGAACGTTTTACACAAATGCAGTTGTAGCGCTCCCTTTGAAAAACACGGTCCAATAAAAGAGAAAACACACATTAACATAATTAAAATGTTCCATATAAAGTCAACAAAAATACATCTTTTCCTTGAGTGAGTCCTTGTATTCCTGCAATATGACCTCAAGGGTAAAAAATAGCCATTTCTCAATTCCCAAGAAGGCAAGTCCAGACTTGCTTCCTTGGGAATTCAGTACTTGGTTGGTACGAGTCCAGAAAACGTACGTTGGAGGACGTGGGAACGCCAAGCACCAACCATCTAACTTCCACGTTGAGGCCTATGTGGAGCTGAGATTCGCTGCAGTTCCTCGATGTGCCACTAGAGGCTGGCTCCGAAAGCCAGTCAATCCCCATTAACCTCCACGTTATTTAGAGTCGAAATAAACATATTTACAGCCTAGTTCAAAACTGCGACAGTAATCTTTTTACTTTGCCGTCTAGTCAACATGTTAAATACATTTAATGTTCTGCTTAAAATGCCTGTGGAGATATTTCGCCTAACTCTGATTGACATACATGTTCCAAGTCTCCACAAACCAGCGGGTCACATGACCAAAATAAAATAAAAACCCTAAACATCAAAACAACTGACCTGCAGACCTGGCCATTTCCGGTCTCACTACAAAACTTAAAAATCCATTTTTTGAGGTAAAACCAGAAATGGGTCAACTAACCCCCTGCGCAGCCGTCTCACGTAACGTTCTGCGGTTCTCTGATTGCCCTTATTAGTTCTGCAGGTTCTGGGTAAGTATAGGACAGAGTTAGACTTCAACAGATTATCACAAGGCTCAGCAGGTGGATAATAAGATAAGTGGAACACGCATGTCTGAGCTGACTGGCTGCAACATTAGAGCCACGTTTCACTTCTGGATGTGTCTTCTTGTGTGTCGAGTGCTTCGATGTCTGCAAGAGCTCCTTTGGATTCAGCAGGTTTTGCCCATAGGTTGTAGTTGGAGACTGTTTGGAAAAAGTGAGCAGAAGATTGGAAAAAAAACACCTGTCACTTTCAATCACTTTACCTCGAACCTAACAACGCAACTTAGGAGAGAAGCTGATTAAATCAAAACTCCTGTCAAACAAAATTAAGAGAAGAGAGAAATAATTTTTGCTAATGTCTTTCTTTGCTTTTGTTTTAAAGACGTGACTTCGTCTACTTGTGATATAATTGATGCTATGGGAACATGTTGACCGGATACAACCTTACAGTTACGGCTGATCAGTTTTTACCGGATTTTATTGCAATTCTTTCAAAAGCTGCATGACATTAATGTCAACCTTGGGTGCATCTAAGCGCTCAGAAATGCAATGAGGACATAAGAATATTGCCCTGATCACAGAGGTCCATCATCTGAGGAGCATGAATATTTACACAAAATGTAGTGAAACACCACCCAAAAGGGACTGGTTTCAGTCAAAGCTGGAGTGGTCGACAGGTTCCCACCGACTGACTCCTGTCGTGGTGTTGCCGTGGTTACCTAAAGCAGCAAATATTGCTGAAGCCAGTTAGTCAAAAGTAAGAGTTGCACTGATTGATATTCTGAATATTGTAATTCTTAATAATCCAATTAATATTCATATTAATAAACCATCATTGCATCATCTGCTCATCTTCTCATCCACTCACAATGCTGTCACACCACAGTAGGCCTCCATGGCTGGGGAGGGGAGATGCAACCTAAAACAAAACCATAATAATCCGTTTCAGGCAGCAAAGAACGTTACACAGAAGGACACGCATAATGTTTGCAGTTCCAGTAAATTCCACAACCACACTTCAGTCTCCAGGGGACACCGGGCTCCTTACGTCGGCTCCTTCGCCTTCTCACCTGAATGGCACATGCTCACACACTCATGAGCACCGTGCATGCAGCACGAGCCCGTTCCAGACCGCGCTGTCGGTGGCTTTGCCCGCCCGCTGCGAGCCTGGCCGGTGCATTTTTGTTCCTAGACGTTGCTTCACACTTGTACTATCTGTTTCCACAGCCGTGTGCCTGCTGATCCAAGAATGTGAGAGCGCTCTGGTACATTGTTTTGCAAGGCTAAGCAGTGCGTTCGGCATGTCAGATGTTTATTCTGCTTCTTTTGTAAGCGTTTTCTGCTTTTGCGGGATTCATTTTTGTCCTTTAAAGGTTAATGCAACCAGTTTAATGTCTCTTGTCTTTAAGTCTGAGCGTATGAGTAAAAAGCTGCCGTATTCAAAGCATGGATAAGAAATCAGACAACAAAGAGCTTTACTGGCGGTTAATCCCGCAGTAAACCAAATGAGTTATCGTCTACGCCCTGAATCTGTCCCGGGAAGCTTTCACCCCCAATCACCTTCAAATGTGTCATGCAAGGTGGATTCAGAATTCCTAGGATGGGTTTTAAAACAAGGTGTAAGTGGGGTGATTGATACAGATGGGACAGACGATTTTCATTAATAAAACAAACAAACAAAAACCTTTGTGTCTTTAGGGCCTGCTTCTTATCTCCGCAGGAGGCTACTGTACATTATCTGCTTGAAGTTGTTTGTAATCTGCAAATGTACCACTGGGTGAACTGGTGATTCTTTAGATTGGTGCTTAAATGAACTTGTGAGCTGAGCAGCCAGCTATCATCCATCCATCCATCCATCCATCCATCCATCCATCCATCCATCCATCCATCCATCCATCCATCCATCCATCCATCCATCCATCCATTTGAATTTTCTCAACCAGATGCTTATTGAGTTGCCATGAATGTGCCTCTTTTGCTTTAATTATTGGCTATAACTATCTTATTTCATTAAACTTCTTTCATTTGCTGCCAGACTATGTACTGCAGTGTCATTTTTATTGACCGTTAATACTTCCTTAAGCTGACAAGTGCATCCTTATTGAGAAACTGTTATTGTGGACATTCATTTGAACTATTTTTAATTGGGACACGGTGACGACGATCCGTAAGACTTTAAATCAAACAACTGCGTCTGAGCTGCAAATGTGGGGAAAACTGTGCTCTCTTTGATGGGGAGCAAATGAACGAAGACACAACATTTCCTTAAGCGTAACACTTGCAGAAACAAATGAATGCCATGGTTGTCTGCCTTTGAAGTACCATCAAAGAGCCCTCTGAAGTTTTTGCCTCTCCGTTTGTTTTCCACACTCGATGTAGCTGGAGCATTCCAAGTGGGAACATACAATCCCAAGCCTTCCCAAACTCTCCCTTCAGCTTCTGCAACCCCGTGGGCCGTCATCTGACCTTTACTCCCATGGCAATTAGCGGGAAACCTAAGCAAATTAGTCTTACCAAACTCCTCAGAACACCAGAAGAGCACCACTTTCCAAACCCGGCTCAATGGTCGGGAGAGATTTGTGTGATAGTTTAACGGCAGGCCAGTAAAAGTGCTGCGGAGGCGACATTGTTCAGTTCATGTTGGTTTACAGCTTGCTGTGACCCTATTGAATGTTTTATAGAGATGGGTGTCTATCTACATTTTCCACTGAATGGGACAAGAGCCCCATTAAGAGGCCTAGACAACACAGAACCGTAAAAAAAAGAAAAAACAAAACTCGAGGGCCCATTTAGGCGACAGATCCGAGGAGTGAATCTGAGTGTGAAATGAAAAGTCAATGCCACATCGAATCGAGAGACTGGTTCTTGGAAAAGCGGGTCCCTGCAGCACAAGCCGCCGCACACCGCCCGGCACTGCAACAGGGATCGAGTGTCCCGGTCCTGCGTGAAGGTGACGCGTCCCCTCAAGAATGCGCTTCTCTTCCTTTCACCGTTCGCGTCAGTTTCCCCTCTGGTCGCTTACTTCACTCACACGGCCACGGAGCTGTCGCTTGAGGAATCTGGAAAACACCAGCGGGGAATGAGAGGAATTTCTGCTTTTCGTTTTTCCTTAACCACCCCCTCACCCCTGGCTCTCTTTACTTTGGATGCCTCCGCGCAGCCGGGCTCTTGAGTTTTCTCTTGTTTCTGAACGCTGCCCAACAATAACAGCCTCTCATAAACAATGGTGCTTGTTGATTGGAGGGTTGTGAGGGAGAGTGGCCATTGCAAGCCCATGCAGTCAGCTCTGCTGGCAGTGGGCCCCAAGAACAGTCCTAAAATCCCAAAAGTACAGGCTACACCGAAGACTGTGAAAGATTTAAGGGTAACTTTA
The DNA here is from genome assembly GCA_014839995.1 of Xenentodon cancila. NCBI lineage: Eukaryota > Metazoa > Chordata > Actinopteri > Beloniformes > Belonidae > Xenentodon > Xenentodon cancila. The sequence goes on from CM026212.1 coordinate 23,849,092, forward strand.
AAACTGCACCATCTCTGAAGGACCATAAACACATGCTTTGGTTCTTTCTTAATCCATCTTTCCTCCAAAAGGACTTTGATAGACCAAACTCTGAAAGGGGATGCTGGTCAATGTCAAGAAACCACAAAAGTACAGAGGGAAAAAAAAAAAAAAAGTACTTTTGGAATTCTGTGCTTTTACAGCACCCGTGGTCTCGTAAAAGGAGTCTGGATCACATCGAGTGGGTTTTGAACAAGTCCACTGCGGATTTGCCCGTCCTTACAGCCTACGGGCATCTAACCAGCAAAGCACCAGTTAAACCCTGCGTCTGTGACAGAGAAATGATCATGCAGACTGATGGGTCTTGGAATAACTTTTGGGTCTAGTGTTTCCATTTTGGAACCTGATGCCGCACACTGCTGCACATTGTCCCTCTACTGCCGAATGAATTTTATGACTCCGAAACAAATTTAATCAAAATAAAATGTCAGACGAGTCTCTCGTTAATGAGATGGGTAAACAAACTTCTGATTTTATTAAAATTTCCTACAGGCTGCATACCAGAGTGACATTTTCAGAAATACAGTACTTTTTTTAATAATAAAACTCGGCTCTGCGCCGCCTGGGACAGCAGACAAACATGCTGCGCCCTCTAGTGGACGAATGACGACCAACACGCGACTCTGAAGTTTAGGTTCATAAACTGATTTAACACGTTACTTGTTCCATGTTTTACATGTAAACAGTCATTCAAGAGGTCTCAATGACAACGTTCTTAAACCTTCAAATTTTATTCAAAGTGAAAAGGGTCAAAAACAATAAAAAATAAACATGTTCATGGAATCGCTCTCACACACACACCCGCACACACTCGCCAAGTTTTCGTCAGCATCACTGCCTGGGATTCCCGTCTCTGGTCATCACTTGTCTGCAGGTTTAAAAGGGTCAGACCATACCTTCACACCTTCAGAAAAAAAAGAAAAGAGTGTCAGTATGCGTTTGGATGCAGCCACATTTTACAATTACGACGTAAACCGTTAACATTTTCATCTACCAGCAGTTTTTTTTGTTTTTTTAACAACAACCTGATTTTTCTTTTTTCATCTGTTCAGAAGTGACATGCATGAGAAGCTTTTATGAGTCCAGTGCATTACAATTATCTGCTAGTTTATTCATTTAACAACCTTCAAACTATTAAAATCAGTTCAGTTTAGTGATGAATCCAGGATTATAGGATTATTTTAGCAACTTCCTGGGAAAAACTGAATATTTTTCCCTTCCATACATATTCAAGCTCATTACTTTGAGCCTCTTAATCCTTTTTTCGTCTTTCTGGATGTGTGATTCTGTTGGCAACATGCAGTAGTTATAAGAAACAACCGAGCAGAAACGAAGGACCAGAACAGCTGAAAGTTTTCAAATGAAGTTCAAACTGGTATTTAAACCTAAAAAGAAATGTTCACTGTGTTGACCTCCTGAGACCTGGCACACTTACATACGTGTACGTCATATATGATAATAATTCATTTCTTAACAAGGACCCAATGCAGGAAAAGAAAAAAAAATTGCAGCAGGTCTTAGGAGTTAAAACATTGATTCAAATATTAGTGTTGCTCCCACTGTAATTTTCATCTTCTGTGCAGATAAAACTAACAAATGTCTTTTTTAAATGTGTCCGTGCTGCTATATTTGTTCAGCGTGGCTATGGAAACGACGCTGAACACAGTCATGCATGGATATTGGCAAGTCAAAGGCGTTTCCACATTTGAAGGGCTTCTTTTTTTAAATTCTTTACTTCATACTTTAAAAAAAAGAGAAACGTCTTTTTTTTTTTTTTTTTTTTCACATACTTATCCAGACCTCGAACACAGAAGCCTGTAATTTACATAACAAGCATTTCACTGATGTATTGTGGTCTCCTCTGGCCTACTTCTGTAACGCGTCTACATGCCTGGACCATACGCGCATCACACTTTAATGACTTAAACAATCCTGGCTCCTGAAAAAGACGCTCTTACCAACAGGCTGCACATCTGCCTGGTTGATTCCGGCCCGGTTCATCTTTTGGACTTCCCCTGAGAAAAGCAGAGCAGCAAAAGCATTCGAGGTTTAAAAAACGGGTGAAGATGATTCCTGCGGTCGAAGTCAAGCTTGCAAGCGAGAGTTTCACACCAGGTCTCTCTCGCCAGAGACGGGCCGAGCCAGGCGAAACTATACTCGCAACGAATGCTTCCAAAAGAGGAATACAAAAGTAGTTTTAACCCTCTTTTGCTGCGAGAATGAATTCAGTCTTATTATGGTTGATATGTTGAGAGCATGTCGCTGTCCTCAAGGAGTACATCAACATGGTTTTCAGCCAAGCACCCTAATAATTGACATAACTTATCATTTATGTGAGAAATAATAAAAAATAAGCTTTAAAAGCTCAGCATCCAAAAATGGGAAATAAGAGTTAAATAAATGCTGTTGCACAAGTGTTGGAGGCCGATCCCGTCTCTGATGAGACAAGACAGACTGGATGATTGAAGAAAAGAGGTGGAACGGCCTCTCCGGGGTGGAAGTGAGGAGTTTGTTATCTCGAGGTTGTTCACGACAAGGCAGGCTGTAACAGGAGATCAGCAGGTGGATCAGTGCCGACTGGACCGGTCTGCTGTGGTAAAGAGCGAGCCGAGTCGAAAGGTGAGACCGTATCTGGTTCATCCATGATCACAAGAACGGGACCGAGAATACAAGCGGCTGGAATGACCGTCCTCCACGGGTAATCGTCATCCTTAGAGACGGGATCAGACGTTCAGTCAACTGGATGGGAGCTGCTCCTCCACAGAGAAGCCAGTGGAGGTTTCCTGAACCTGATAAATGGAAGTTAATGGATGGATGAATGTCAGAGGGAATGCCTTCCATAGCTGCGAGTGTTTTTAAAATAGTTATAAACAGGAACCCACAAGCTCAGATTGTCCTCGTTTGTGTAGAAACCTGCATCTCTCGAACGTCCCGTTTCCAATCTCAGCCCAGTTCCACCTCATATAAACATTTCAATTAAAGCCAAATCTATGGACACTTTTTCAAACAACTTCCAAAAGCTTTTTACCAATATTTATAAAAAACAGTGAAGTGACAAAAAGTCACTGACTCCAACTTCATTTAAAATGAGAAAACCAAAAGAAGGCAGGCTTGATTGTGGAGTGCTTAAAAAATAAAAAATAAAACTAACGCAAAGGGAAACTATTTGAGTAAAAAAAAAAATCCGGTGCACCAGGGTCCCTGGTCCAGCCCAGACCTGCAGACAGCATTCCCAAACGCAACACCAACATCATTTCATCAACTCTGGGACGACGTGCACGTGTCTGATACTCACTGTACTCGTCCTTGTGGGTCAGAGGATAAACAAATATCGGGTACAACGCCGCGGCCACCGCCGCTGCGAAACCCCCAAACACCAACGCTATTCTCACGTTTTTAGACATTTATCTCTTTTTTTTCTCCGTTTGCGTCTTATATACACTGTCACCTCCCAAAAGCAAAAACAAAGTAAAATGTTTCCGGTGTAAAGGTTATGACACAACGCTTTACCCGCAACGACAGCGTTGGTCTGTCTGGGCTTCCGTAGCGGCTGCTTCGTCACAGTCACATGCTGCACCACAACAACGACATCGTGACCAAAGAAGTGCAAAGATTGAAGATTTGACTGCAGTCTGTGGACGAGATCGCTCTGGGCCGCCAACATGCGGCTTTTGGTCGTCATCTGGTTCGTGTGCAGCGGCTGTTGTTCGCGCGGTGCGACATCGGAGGACCGGCCCGTCCAGGCGTTCGTGGTTCCGCACAGCCACATGGACGTAGGCTGGGTTTACACCGTGCAGGTATGTTCCCGTGACACGGCTGGCTTCACCTGAGCGGACGTGTGCGTTTATTCCGGTTGTCAACTCGCATTTCGCCGCAGGAGAGCGTGCGCGCCTATGCGGCCAACGTCTACAGCTCGGTGACCGAAGAGCTGTCAAAGGCCAAGGAGCGCAGGTTCGTCTCCGTGGAGCAGGAGTTCTTCCGACTGTGGTGGGACACTGTGGCCTCGGACTCGCAGAAGAAGCAGGTAGACGTGGGGTGACAATCACGTGATCGGTGCTCCTGTAAAAAAACAAACAAAAAACAGTCAATTAGTGCATGTTAAAAGAAAACAAACAAGAAATGTTCACTAAGTGTCTCACAAGGAGGTAAACAAGAGGTATCAGTTGCTGACTTCATGAGATGGACTGATTTGGGTTTAAGCTGCGTGTCCTGATCGTGTCAAGCTCAAAGTACAACAAAAACACGTTTTAATCAATACACTAATGTCCAGCTCCTACAGATACCAGATAAAAAAGCGCTTGTTTTAGTGCATCTGCAGGAAGAAAGTTGGTGAAGTTTGTGCCGAGGCCTCAACTCAACAGGCATCTGTTAAATCTACCAGGGTCCACTGGCTTCCCTCACATCTTCTTTTGTTATAAATGTTTTTGCATATATATTAATCATTTTTGACTAAACAACATATGTGAGATTACATTGCAGTATTGACGGTAAAATTACCATATTTGTATTTAACACAGCCAGAATGACTAGTTATGGTGTTACCGAGGAGAAGTCTGCTGTTTGACTCCATCAGTGAGGCTCCAACAGAGCTCCATTAATCGCATGTGTGGTGGTTTTGTTTGTGGCTCCAGGCTGCAGTTTGATGACTAGTGTGTCATTCTTGCTGTCTGAATGTGCGTCTAGGCGCGCCAGCTTGTGGAAGACGGTCGACTCGAGTTTATCATCGGTGGCCAAGTGATGCACGACGAGGCTGTAACTGACCTGGAGGATGTGATCTTGCAGTTGACTGGTAATTGAGTACCTTCCCTGCACTTGTTGACCTCCAGTTGCAGCGTGCTGACTCTGGGTTACCTCCCTGCTGCCTCAGAGGGCCACGGTTTCCTCTACCAGACGTTTGGAGTGCGCCCTCAGTTCTCTTGGCACGTGGATCCCTTTGGAGCCTCCGCCACCACGCCGGTCCTGTTCGCCCTGGCTGGGTTTAACGCGCACCTCATCTCTCGCATCGACTACGACCTCAAAGACGTCATGCAGAAAAACAAGGTGCCAGCCGCCGTCCAAACACAACCACAAAGACGACAACTGCGCTCTTTGCTTTGAGTATCTGCCTGATTATGATGATTTACTCAGATATTCCCTCACTTTAATAGAAGCTACAGTTTGTATGGCGAGGTTCTCCCACTTTGAAAGCCCAGCAAGAGATCTTCACTCACACCATGGACCAGTTCAGCTACTGCACGCCGTCTCATCTGCCGTTCTCCAACAGGTTCTCCGTCTTTGCACTCTTATAATCGCACTGCTGAAACTCAGCTGGAGTGCAGTTTTGATGAAAATGGATCAAAATAGCATAGAAAGCTTCCTTTCAGTTGTTATTGAAATAAACTGTCAGCTGTTAAAAGAACGTTCAGGCTCTTCTGAGCGAAACTGGAAGCTGTTGTTTTCCTACCCCTCAGGTCCGGCTTCTACTGGAACGGAGTCGCTTTGTTCCCAGACCCCCCTAAAGATGGAGTCTACCCCAACATGAGCCTCCCGTCACCAAGGACACGGTAACAGCCTTACGCCAAGACCATGGTGGAGAACATCAAGCAGAGGGCCGCGTGGTTCAGGACCAACCACGTGCTTTGGCCGTGGGTGTGTAACTCTGTCAGACAGGACCAGGCGGATGCACAGCACTTTTACTTGATCACTAAACACGTGGTTTGTGTTTCAGGGCTGTGACAAACAGTTTTACAACTCTTCAGTACAGTTCAGCAACATGACCCCTTAATGAAGTACATCAACCAGAAACAGCAAAGAGTTCGGGGTAACGGTCCAGTATGCCACTCTGAGTGAATACTTCCGAGCCGTCCACCAGTCAAATCTTACCTGGGACGTCCGTGGGAGTGAGGATTTCCTCCCATATTCAACCGGTAAGAAACATACGCGGTGTGCGTATTAAAATAAAATAAAAAAAACTAAACTAAACAATAGGAGGCGCACCAGAATTATTTCCTATCTAGTTAAAGTTTCAAATGCATATTGTTTTCTCAGAGCCCTACCAGGCATGGACGGGGTTTTACGCCTCCAGGAATGTTTTGAAAGGATTGGCTAGACGGGCAAGTTCCCGACTTCATGCAGCTGAGACGCTTTCGCCCGATACCGAGTCAACTACCCAGACGGACCCGTAGCTAAAGAATGGGCTTTGGACAAACTCAGATCTCTACGCTGGGCTGTTTCTGAGGTAAGTTAGGTGAAGTCCTTCTCTGAAAGGTCAATGCGTGAAGGTGAGGCAATTCATTCATGTACTTGAACCTGCTTTCAAGGACTTCTTTGCCCTTTTGTCCAGGTTCAGCATCATGATGGCATCACTGGTACCGAGTCTCCCGAGGTGGCAGACATTATGCGCAGAATCTCATGCAGGCGATGATGGGAGTCGAGGAGCTCCTAGCTGGCGCTCTTTCTGCTACCCCACGACCTCGCCGCGTCCGGCGTCCTCGGCAGGAGCGTCCACAGAAAAGGTGCAAATAAAGGTGCAAGTGTTGGTGCAGGGTGCTTCTTTAACCGAGGAACTGTCGAACATCTGCGGAGTTGCATTTGTTTTCAACTGGTAATTTGAGTTTCTGATCTCCAAAGCAGAAAAAAAAACCCAGCAGGAGTAGTCTTATTTTTTCTAAGTTCTCCAAATATTTTCCCTGATATTTAAATGGTCATTAATGTCTTTATTTTAAAAGTGAATCAGGATCTGGAGCAGCATGTCATCATTTACAACCCATTAGCGTGGAACATCACCAGCATCATCAACATCACTGTGACATACCCGAGCTCAGCCGTCTACGACGAGGACGGGCGCCCCGTCCCTGCACAGGTACACGTCTTCCCCGTCCCTCCTGGCGCTGCTTAGTTTCTTTTTGCATGTCGTGAGTGATAAGTGTAACAAAAAGTGTTTGTGTTGCAGATCCAGATGTCAGCACAGTCCAACACATCCTACGACCTTTTTGTCATCGTGGAACTTGGAGGCCTTCAGGAGAGAAAATACTTGATTAAGTTCTCTGAGACGCTGTGCTCAGGAAAGTCTAAGTGCGCGGATACCTATGAAGCAAAGGGGGTTTTGTTTGAGAGACGCGGTGTGAAGGACTGGGTCAAGGCAGGAAGGCGGCTTCTGCCGGTTCTGAATGAATGTCACAAGCTCATGTTTGACCAGGACACCAATCTGCTGCACAGCATCACTTATCTGTACGTTTTTAAAACCCTTTTGGCTCAACGAGAACATTTTTGTCACTCCTGTTGGTCAGATTTTTAGTATTTACTACAATATATTTCCTTCTCTAGGAATCCAAATAAAAGGGAAGTAAAGATCACACAGGATTTCTGGGAGTACGACGCAAACGGCGACGTAAAAACGGGGCCCATCTCTGATAACTACATCTTCAGTGCAAATGGTTCAGCCGTGCGGGCCTACAAGGCTGTGGAAATGGAGATTATCCCGGGGAAGATCGTCACCGAGATCCGGCAGTACTTCTACAGGTCCGTACAAGAAGCTTAGTCCATTTTGAAGGTTGCAAAGAGACCCGATCGTACCCTTACTCTGACGTGTTCTCTCCTCAAGAGAGGAAACCGATAAAGACTACGCCTACTCAATCACCACCCGTGTCCCAGGATGCTCTGGGACCCGGCTGCCGTGTCACAGACTGGAGTCAGACCTACTCTCTGGGCCCCCTCCACATCAACACGGAGGTTGTCCTCAGGACCCACACCTCCTTAACGAACAATAAGACCCTGTACTCGGACGACAATGGCTTTCAGATGATGAAGAGGACATACAAGAAATTCACAAATAACACTTTATCAAGGGTAGGGTCTTGGATAAAAAGGGACCTTTTTAAGAGTTGCTGCATTCACGGAAATGTGTTTGTTAAAAATGTGTTTCATTGTGGGATCTTTTTTTTTTTTTTTTGTGGGCAGAATTACTTCCCCATGGTCCGGACCGCTTACATTGAGGATGTCCTCAGTCGACTGGTGCTCCTCAGTGACAGAGCTCATGGTGTTTCTAGTCAATCAACGGACAACTAGAGGTGCAAACAGAGGGAGGGGAGGGGGGCACTTCTGGTACAAAGAGATCCTAACATGTTTGTTTTGTCTTAGGTCATGCTCCATCGACGTCTTTGGAACAACTTGCCGTGGAACCTCGGCTACAACCTGACTCTAAATGACAGCTCAATTGTGAGGCCCACAATGTGGATGGTGCTGGGATCCGTACGTGCAACCTCCACACTGTACCAGCGGGAGGCGATAGAGCTGCAGCACAGACCTGTCGTCATGCCCATTGATCAGCCTCGTGAGTGCTTGTCTTTGTACACACATGCACTGAATGCAGTACCCTCTAAACAGAAATTTAGCTTGCCAGTCTCTTGCTTGCTTAGGGAAGCCTTGGCACCAGATGGAGTCCAGGCGAAGCTCTCCTGTGCCCCCGGTTGTTCTGCCACCCAGCCTCCATCTTCTCAGCCTCAGCGTCCTCGGATGGAACTACAGCTCTGATCACGATGCTCACCTCAGCCACATACACTCAGGTCAGCTTGAGAATCTATCTAGATCTCGCTGGTTGCAGCTTTCAGGCAGCTCTGACTCCTGTTGATGTTTCATACATGCAGGCAAAGACTTGCACTCAGAGCCAGACTTTGATCGCATTCTGTTGAGAATCATGCATGTGTTCGAGGAGGGAGAGGACCCCGAGCTTTCCAAGCCCGTCCAACCATAACTTAAAGGTACTGACAGAAAAAAACCCAACTAACTGTCTTGTAAAATATTATCTTTTTTGTTTTAAGTGTTTTTACCACTCATTTCCTGCTTGAGCAGGAAGTACTGCAGGGCATCGGAGAGGTGAAGTTGCTGGAGGAGCGTTCTCCTCACGGGAACCTGGAATATCACCAGTCTGCAGCGGTGGAAGTGGAAAACTGCAGATAACTCGGATCAAAGTGAGAAATTACATAACATGAGCAAAGAAAGCACAGCATCAAGTTACGTTTTTGATAGTACTATGCTTTTTTGATTTTCTCTCTTCTTACAGCGGAAGAAACAGTATCGCGGGAGACGAGACCAAAGATTTCGTCGTGACCATCTCGCCTAAACAGATCAGAACCTTCTTCGTTCACTTCAGCTCTGGGAACCTTTAGACTGAACCTTGCCTTCCATGAAGATCACCAGTCTTTACGCAGCATAAGACGCTGCTTTGAAGATTTAATATTTGCTGCTCTATTGATTATTGCAGTCTTTGCACATGATTATTTTTTTTCTGATCTGCTGATAAAGTATGATCTTGTGAGCCACAGAATAAAGTGATACTTTTTGTTGAGCTTGTTCAGAAGTTCGTCAAATGTCTGACTTTGTTCTTGCACGCCAACAAACAGATATTTTCTGACATTTCACAGCACACTGCTGTGAAGTGCTAATGTTTTAATGTTCAACATTTGGACATGGACAGTAGTATCAATTTACTTTGACAACTCCTGTTAAAGTAAATGGCGTCTGCGTTTCTGCAAAGGCTGCAAACAGAGCTGTCTCCTCCCCAGTTGACATACCTGTGGCTTGGCAGCAACTTCTTGGTCAATTGTCACGTCAAAGGCCTCACTGTATTAAAAAAATAATTAAAAAAATAGAGAAGAAGCAGCCACACTGCAATTCAGCAGTTTGGCCACTAGATGTCTCTGGATCTGCATTACCACAGCGCCAGACAACACCCGAGGAGAGGCGGACATCAGCTCGTCTACCGCCGTAACAATAAACCGCAAAAATGCATGTTAAACAGCGGTAGATGCGTTTTTGTGTCGACATGCAGCTGGTTATAACGTTACCGTCCCGTCCGTGAAAGAGAGGACGTTTCTCGTGATTTGGGATAAGATGAGCAGCGCCGGTTGTAAGTGCTTTTTCTTATAATAAATTGCGCAGGTAGTTCCTGACAGACCTCGTAACGGTGTCTGTGGTCACATTTTTGCATCCTTTTCAAATTTGAGTCTTTGTTATCTGTGGTGATGCAGGATGCGTGTGAGGAAGTGTTGCATGTGTTGCTTAGCTACTATGGGAGGATGCTGATGGGTTGCATCTCTTTAAGGAGCTGGGCGTGGGTTTTTTTTTTTCTTTTATGCAAATAGAAAAGAGAAAGGGAGCAGAAGAGGAAGCTACAGCACTTCCTGAATGACTTGGCTTTACTTGGATCATTACAGGTTTGACCAAACTCAATTTGTTAAGATTTGAAACAGCTGATCAGACTACATGGGGGGTGTCACACAACAAATATGGCACATTATTATTGTTTTAATCTACAGGGATTTAAATACTTCCAGCCATGGCTAAGGGGAAAAGAGGAGTTGCTGCTGACAGTCGTCAATGAGGATCTGGTCAGTTTTTTATGTCAATGTAAAATAATATATTCTGCAATTAATTTAATTGATCAAATTTGTGCTAGAACATACAAACACCATACAAGGCCTTGTTATGTGAGTTTCCACAGAAGTCAAACTGTGCAGGAATCTTCTACGAACACAGTTCTGCAGCGTTATGTCATTCGTCATTCTTCAACGAAACAATAAGCTGGCATCCTTTCCTGCCCCACCTTGCAGGGTTGGCGTTCCCCGGGCTTTGTGGTGTCCAGAGCCTCCTCATGCTCCCTCACCAGCAGCTTTAACAGCAGCGATGTCTCTCCCAGCAGCAGCTCTCCCAGTCTGGCCAGCAGGAGCAGCTCCCCCCTGCCTGGAGAGCCTTCGGGTCCACAAGACTCCAGTCTCGCACAACACCAGGAGACAGCTGCAGACCTCCAGGTGACTGATGCAACTCTGCATGTAGTAATCTAATCTGAACGTAAGAGCAGGTATTTTACTTTCTCTTTTTTCCCCCTTTTATAAATACAATCTAAACATTCCAAATTAAATCCTAGATTCAGGTAAGCCTGATTAAAAGTAATGCCTGCAAGCCATGAGCTCAAGCCTCAGATGGCTTTCCAACATTCTTTCTACCTTCTTTTGCATCCACTAGGTTTCAAGTTTATTGCATATCAACACGAAGCTGAGAGCAAGTGAAACAAAATGCAAATGTATTCACATTTTGTCAATCATAAGGGGTCTGAGACACAAAAGATGAGACATAAAAGCCGGCATGTGGAAGTAAATAGCACCGTGGCCGATCTTGTTTTGTATTCACAGGGATCCCAGCAGCGGAAGAACATCTTCTTCCAGCATCTCCTAGTGAAAGAGAAATAGCCGTACCAGTAAGTACTGGCAAGTGGAAGACAGCTGCTAGTACTGGCACGTCAGGTTCAGCCTGGGAGAGTGTGCAAGGCATGATGGGGTTGCTCCCTGATGTCGCTCAGTGGTAAAAGTGATGCTGAGGTACCTTGTGACTTAAACTTCTTCTTACGGTTTGCAGGTTTTTTAAACGGGTAGCAACCAGAAGATCCCAATAATTGTTCCTGATCCCAAAAATAAAGCTCCACAAACCATCAATTATGACAAAAGCATTTGAACGAATGGAAAAAGAAGCGCCCCTGACTGTAGTTCAAGGAAGATATGGATCCACTCTGGTCAGCCTGTAGGTCGGGCAGGGGGTGTGGATGAAACCCGTAGTGTGCTCAATCACTACTGTGGCTGCGGTTAATAGTATTTTTCTTTATCTTTAATTACATTTAGCCTCTATTTTCCAGTGTAATGATTGAAGACTGGTCAAAAACATTGATCTTGGTGTTTTTTTTTTAACTGACGGGCTGCAGCGTGTGAAGGTCAGTGTGGTTTTATCAAATGTTCCTTATCATCCGCTGGATCACCCGGGGGCTCTGTTTTATCACTGCTTTTATTTGTTTTCCATACTAATGCTCGTCTGAGCCATAATGCAGGGTGTGATATAAATAGATTTGCTGACCACGGCGTTATTCCGTCCCTATTGAGCCGCGGCCTGTGGTGGCATAGTTCTCATTTTGTTCATGCAGTCAGTGTCAGCCCCCCGCCATCCTCAGACACTTACAAACTTTCTGAGGATGGCTGTTTGCCCTCTCAGCAGCACAAAGTGAATTTCTCCATATCATCTGAGGCCGACCTGCACATTCAGTCATGAACTCTGGCCCCATCAACAGGAGGTGAACTGCACTCTGTTTTTACTGGCCGGTTACATCAAGTACGGACGACCTTACGCCTGGATTCGCTCCAATCACGAGCGCCTGGTCAGCATCGGCGGAACCGATTCGATGGTGAAGGACACACCTATGAAGCTGAAGTCCATCGCAGATTGGCAGACGCGAGGTACGGAAACAATGTGTGGAATCCTGACGGGAGAGAGTTACCGTTTCAGGGAGCAGATTTCAATAATTACACAATGTTCCAGGAGCTAAATCGCATGCAGATGCTTCTGTTTGAGTCGAACCTTCATAGAGATGACGGTTCGGTGCAGCATAGTTGGAAAGGGTGTAAAAAAGAAGGTGCATGCACTTCAGCTCTAAAGATAAATCGTGTGTTCTGCAATAAAAACACACCTTTATGTCCTTTTTGCAGGTGTGCGTGTCTGGGATGTTTGTAAGCGAGCTGGTATGCCTGTGCACGGTTCCCTCGCCCTCCAACCCCTTCGCCTTGGACATGCGCTACATCAAAAGTCTTCCCCTGCCCGACCGCTTCCTCGTCACAGGGGCTCTTCTCAACTTCCTGGAGACGTACGTGGTGTACGGGAACCCGGACGAGATGCATTACGAAAAAGGTCTTTTTTTTTTTTTAAATATTGATACCTTATTCTTACTTTTAATAGTCAGCAGGTGATGCTGTTCACTACTTTAAGAAGGCAGCTGACCCAGTCACATGCCTCCGACTACACCCGGCCCGTTCTCTATAATATTTTGACATTTTTATTCCAGTGGTGGAGGAGGTGAAGCCCCTGAGGCGTCTACATGTCCAATCGTTGCTGGAGTTGCAGCGAGACAGACAGAGCTCTGAGGCAGCCAACGGCTCCACGTTACAGGACTCTCTGAAGTAACATCTGATGCAGTTTCACCGAAATATGGAGGAAAAGAAAGAGAAGCAGACTATGGACTGTAAACGTGCAGTGTCAGGAGAGAACCTGTCTTTAAAACACACGTCGTTTCAGAGATGCAGTTAACAGAGTACTGCAGAGTACTTTCTGGAGGATCTCACATGAGTCGGGGTCTTTCTTTTTTTTTTTTTTTAAATGAGGGAAAAAAAATAAATAAATAAAACAAAGTCACCCTGGAACTGAGTCACATGAAAGGTTTAGTCACAGGACCTCGCTGATACTTTTGCCCTGCCACCTCCAAAAGCTCTTCATCTCATGCACAGTTCTACTAAGAAACTCTTTTCTTCAGGCCAAATATAGCATTCCAGAAAGGGTTCATCCTGGAAACATCAATCACACCGGGAACGTGGGTTTCCTGAAAGTTACACCAGTACAAGAACACACGTCCACACAAACTCTGTATAAAAACTTTTAATGTCATAAAATACATTTTGAGTTAAATATGTACAACACGAAACAGCAGAGCGATGAAATACATCTTCAAGCAGGCAAATTAACCACCTTTTTTTTTTTTTTTTTTTAAAAAAAAAAAAAGGAGGCTTGTGCCATTTGTGAGATACACTGAATATAAATCTTAAAATTGGAGTTTTAAAAAGAGGAAAAGTGGCACATCAGTCAAACAATAAACACATTTCCCCTTTTTAAAGAAAAAAAAAATAAAAAGGCAACATTTTTAGCTTAGTTTTGGTCAGAAAAATAAATAAAATGAAAAGGTGAACTGTGGCTTCAATGTGGCGCCACTAACCTTTAAATCTTATTTGTAACTTGGCTCTAAAATCACCACCCTGATGACTTGTTAAGCAGTTCAGGACATCAGTGATTTTTAAACATGCTGTAGTAGTTGGAGCACCTTTTAAGGCTTAGATTGTGACAAAAATGAAGAATTTGTGCATTTCCAAAATGATAATAAAAAAAAACATTCAGCATTCGCAGAGGCGGCTGCTCGATATACGAAGTCACGGGCGAACATAAAGAATTTGAGGCTTCAAAGACGAATCCTGATCCCCCCCGTTGAGGACGCAGGTGCACGGCCACGCATTCCTCACGGAGGCTCCACACAGGAACACAGTGTTCCCAATGATCGGACAAACAAACTCAGCAGCCACGGCCGCTGGAGTTTATCCAAGTAGATGCAAATTAGTCATCACTGGACCACGCAGATGTTTTTTTTTTTGCAGCATGTTTTTGTATGGGAGGATTCAGTCATGATGCAGGTTCCAGACCTGTCATACATAAAAAACACTAAACTAAAAAAAGTCCCATAAGCCGATATAACTCTTGCGTAAGGAAACTTAAAAAAAATAAAAAAATAGACTGGTTAGAAAGTGCTCAATAATAGCCCGTTACAGGTAACCGCATTTATGAACATGGCAGAGTCAAAAGTTTTAACTTTTATCTTCCTGCATTTCTTCTCTGCACCTGGAGTTTGTTCATCTAATGCCAAAGAAGAGAACAAACCAGCCGGCTAAGGCCACGGGGTTTAAAGACCTGACCATGACCCGTCACAACAATGTCAGTTAAATAAACCTTAAAAACAAAAACACTCCAGGCTCTGTCTTTTTCCAGTTTTGCTGGTGGGCCACTTGGCCTCCAGCCAACGTCGTTGGCAGAAACGGCAGCGGTACTGGCCCTGCACAGACAAGTCCAAACATTCACCGACTACCAGCGTCTTTCACATGCACTCGTGTCCGAGTGACGACTCGGGCAGTCAGGTTCCCTTTTTTTTCCTCCCAAACTCTTCCACCAAGTCCCGCTTTCAGTCCGTCCTTCCCTCATTTCTTGCAGTGCCGTCACACATCAAGTTCTAAACGTGGAGCCGTGGCGGTCAGAGTTCAGTTCCAGCTGTCGGAGCCAGATCCTCTTCTGGTGATGGCTCTGAGGGGGCTTCGAGATGTGGAGCCCCTCCTCTTCCAGCGAACTGAGGAAAGAGACATTTATGAGAATGTTGCAATTAGAAGTTAAACAAATAACGAAATACAGAACTTCCTTTGTATGCGGTTCTTTTGTAAATATCTCTCCAAAGCAGCACTAAAATCTTACCTTTCCCCAACCTGGCCGGCAGCGTGGAGCTTTTTGCGTTGGCGGGAGAGTTGGGCGGACTCGTCCGCCCGGTTCCCCCTTCGCCTCCCCCGGGCGTCAGCGTGGCCGAGCCGTCCTGCTGCCAGTCGTTCAGGGCCCGCTGGGGAAAGAATGCGCCAAGCAAGCCGTCATGTCCCGCGCCCGCTCCGCCCGGCTGCCACCAGAAAACCAGACACTGCAGCTGCTGCCCGTGGTGTTTGCAGATGTACAAGAAGACGTTGGGTCGTTGGCGTCCGCGCACAGTACGCAATGTCCTGCAGGTACGTCTTGGTGAGCTGCCGCCCCGTGCTCAGCTCCTTGACCTCGACGTATCTCGGCCGCACCACCAGGGCGTGATCTTTGCTGAGCTTCTTCCCACCAGCGATGCCTTCTAACAGGTGTGTTATAGCGTCCTGGGCCTGCTCTCGGTCTCCAAAGAGAAGATTTTTCTCTGTGCCTAGGTAGTGGACTTGAAACAGAGGGTCACCGTGGGGAGAGGGACTCTGTTCGGTCGCGGCGGAGGAAACGGCGTTCGAAAGGCAGAGGAGAGTTCTTGAGGGTCTGGACGAGGTGGAAGCTGCTGAGGGACAGTGGTTCGGTTTCAGGCTGGGCTTCTGGGGAAACCTTGGCTGAGGCGCTACTGCCTGCGTGGGGGGGGTCTCCTTCAGAGCCTCTCCCAGCCTTCCAACTTCCTTTTATAAATGGAGCGTAGCTGCATCCACTGCTTTTATCTGAAATTGAGCAGATTAAAAAGACACAGACATTAAAACACATTTGAAAAAGACGCACGAGCAGTGAATAGATAGTTACATAAGATCAAGGACAGGACTACGGACTGGACACCACGGACTCTGAGATTAAACCGTCATCGCTATGATACCGTTTGTGTAGTGTCGTGCAGTCATTTCCTTGAAGAGTCAGAAGTTGTAAGCACAGTTGGGGAGAGGCTACCAAACAGGATTTAGTACAACAAGTGACGCAGAAAGAGTGAAATATTCATCCGCTACAGACAACAGCCATTAAATATTTACAGAGAGGTTGGTTTGGGTTACGACATACAAACTGCCTGATGGGACTGGAAACACGCCACGGCAGACAGAAAACCATCATACATGAAAATCTTTTAAAAAATTACCAGTTTAGGGGCTTTTCAAATTCAGCAAGAGCCCTTGAAGACTTCTGAGATCTTCGCCAGTTATAATATTATGCAACCACATCTGGATTCCCATCCTTCAAATCCCTTGAACTGCCTGCTCGCCATTGTTTAACTCCATTATTTTTCCCCTCTTTTTTCTTGGCCATTCTATCCACATCCTAGCTCCCTCGTCAGAAGTGACTCAGGGAGAACCGCCGACTGCTCCGAGGTGATGGGCCATTGTTAGTGAAACCTCTGTGCAGGAAGCAGCTTTGCAGCCCCCTCTCTCCTAAATATTTCTCCAGCAAACAATGGGCATGCTTTTGAGACTCTGTCACATTGCAAAAGAGATGCAAGTTGACCAAAAACATCCAGATGCTCTTGCATGGCTGGGTCACAAACACAGAAAAGGACTTGCAGGGCTGGTTAGGAAGCATGGCAAAGGCTTCCCCAGTCTGTACTGCAACGATGATGGTGATTATAATAAATTCAAATTTCATAGGGAAAGGCTTCACGTGCCGCATGTACTGAATGAAAGTCTGTTTACTGACACGTGCAAATAGTTGAGGGTTTTATATGCAAAACCTTCACGACGTCTTTCTTATTTGTAAACAGATCATTTTTACTTTTACAGAACAGCTAGATGTATTGATATACGGATCTGCACTTTATTTCAAAATTATAAACCAACATAGAAGCCAAGCAGTTATGTAAAATGATTAACTCTTAATATAGTGGGAGTTTATCATTCATAATAAATCCCCATGTAGATGACTTCTTTAAATATTTTTAGAAATTACGTTGTAAAAAAATTAAAAAAAAATCACTGTCTGCGCCACTTGCTTTCCGTGCCGAATTAACAACAGTCTTAGAATAACTTAAAGCAAACACAAAATAAAAAAACTGCGTCCAATATCAGAAATTTGGAGAGAAACTTCAAGAATGACAACTTTTTTTATTGTGGTTCGGCTACAACTCGGTGCCACAAACGAGTGAAAACTGGGTTTCACAGTGAGCCAGTTTCCTTTTTTTCAGTAGAAAAAAAAACAATTGCTTAACAGAATTTGTTACAAGTTGTTAAATTCACCTTTGCAGCGAAAGAAATCTTACCTGGCCACAGTTTCATGCAAACGATGACCTGGTGCAAATCAGGTGAACCGGTTCGTCCCGTGATCCGTGAACGCAGCGGGCAGGTGGAGATCGGTTAACCTTCTCATCCGCGCTGAGGGAGAGGAAGAAAGAAAGACAGAAAGCCGGCGTCTGCAACCTCGGAAAGTCTATATATGTGCGCAGAGCCGGACGCAAGCAAGACGCAGCGTGACGACCGAGCACTGATGAACAGACTGAATCACGCCGCTGTGTGTCCGTGTGCGCGGTTACACGCAGCTTTAAAGCAACTGACTCACAGCCGTGGGACGAGCGCTTCAAACGCGCAGGCGCGAGCTTAACACGTGGCCGAGTCCACGGAGGAGCGTGGATGAGTGGATGCGTGGATGGAGGAGGTCTGACGGGTAAAGGGTGATTATTTCCCATAAACTATAAAACAAAAACAAGTTATTTACAAGGGAAGAGTGATTACCGTACATGTTTAGGTGGTCAATAATTGACCTGCTTTTGTTTCTCTCACTGGCACGAGTGTTTTAGGATGAATGTCAGACACAGTGTACACATTTGTAAATCAATGTATGTAAGTAGCTTCTATTAAAGTGACTGCGTGACCTTTCCCAAACTAATATTTTAAAGCAGATTGTGTTTAATTAGTACTTGAAAGTTGAAATTTCTGAGTTTCAAGTATCAATTTAATATTTTGTTGTTATAACAGTTATGAAGTATTGTTTATTTATTTATTTATTATTTAAAGAGGCCGTATCAGAGCAGAGGTTTTTATGAAGAGTGATTTTGACGCCTTATTTTTCCTCGAACTGCATAGTGCTAAAATGGGCGGGACAAAAGTGCCCAGTATGCTGACCGGGACACGCCCACTTCATGTCAATCAAAGTTAGCAGTGTCTACCAGCGTCTTTAACCGATCTAACGTGGAGGTGCTGGGGAACAGTTGGTGGATATATGTGATAAAATATTCCTTTTTAAATGCTGTTTCGTTGGCAAAATTAGAAATGACGACTCCCTTCTAACACTGCTGCTGATTATTTCACTTAGAGCTCGGTGATTACTGATGAGGGAGTGACAACTGATAGCCATTGGCTGAGCCACCTGCCAGTCAAACGTTTACACCCCATATTATGAATGACTCTGTTGCTTTATATTAGTTTAGCTGATCTGGTGCCAGAAAACCCCCTGAAAATCCCCCCCACACACAGAATTGTCATGGATGTGAAATTTAGCTATGGAAATTCAAATTGTTTCATGAATCCGGCTGTAAATATGTTCATTTCTGTTGCTAAGTTTGGCATTTTAATATGGAAGTCAATGGAGACTGACTCGCGTTTAGAGCCAGCCTCTAATGGTCAGTAGAGGAACTGCAGGTTTTTTTACTCCCGCCTTGGGTTTGGCAGTGGTCGGTTTGCACATTCTTTCAGCGCCAGAGTTGCTTTAAATACATTAAAATATTAAATATAACAATTTAAAAAATGCTGACAAACTCTGCAGCAGAATGCTTTCGTACATCCACGACACTGTCCTCATCCAGCTGCAGGTTTCACAGTTTTGTTGGACCTTATGTACAACACCAAACTGGGGAAACATCTGAAACCCACTACCTCTCATTATCATCACATTGCGTCACAGCCCGTCGCTAATGGCGAATGTTGGCCTCACTGGCTCAGATCTACTTCAAGTGTTTATCCTGGGGGCATTTTAAACAGTGGCAGAGGAACGGTTAAATCAATTCCATGTGTGTCTGCATCTCTGTGTGAGCGGCTGGGGTGTGCCTGATGGCGGAGAAACAGTAGGGCCTCTGTTTCTTCTGGGTTTGGCCTAAAAGCAGTAAAGTTCTGGACGTCACAGTCGCCTCAGCGCTTGGCATGGCACACTGGAACTATTCTTGGGGCACCGGTGACATAATGGACCATCTCAGACGGGACCCGCCCTCGACAACGAGTAGTGAGTCCAGAGTCAGCATCCTAGTCATGGTATAGACAGAGCTGCAGCTGTGGTTCAAGAGCATGTTGCTGCATGCCGCCGTAGATGTACAGTCTGTAGTCGCTGCACCAATCAAGAGGCCCATTCATTCACTGAAAACACAACACGAGTACTGCGTTTGCACTTTATTGATCCTAAGAGTGGAGGCATTGTTAATATGGAAATAAAGTGGAGGAGAGCTGTGATCTGCATGTTAATTTCTTCTTTAAACATTCATTGTGTGATCCAACAGCTTCACATCACCCGGGAGTACCAACCTGGTACCAAGCAGTGCAGCTAAAGTTGGAAAATGTTTGTTGTGTGCAGTATTTGAGATACTGTATATTTGTCACAATGTCAGTTTGCTGTTAGTTTGGGAAACCTGAAGTTAGAGAGTTGTGAGTTTTGTTGATGTTGCTGCACCATATGAACCTGCAGATGCATTAAATTATAATTTAAAAAATGTTTTGGGGCCCTGGGTGCCCAGAAACCTCCCGTAGCTTCTTTTTTGTGCAAATGTTTGTACATTTTTGTACAGTATTTGGTTCAACACGGCTTCACAAGTACAAGTAAACTAATGGTTATTATTTTATCTAGTGTCTAACCACTAAACAGAGCAGAACTGAAAATGACATGACAAAGATGAAAAGCGTCTCTTTTA
This sequence comes from Xenentodon cancila, assembly GCA_014839995.1. Classification (NCBI taxonomy): domain Eukaryota; kingdom Metazoa; phylum Chordata; class Actinopteri; order Beloniformes; family Belonidae; genus Xenentodon; species Xenentodon cancila. The sequence goes on from CM026212.1 coordinate 23,869,100, forward strand.
TTATGCTTTCAAAGGTTTCACACAGCGATCCCGCTATGAAGACGCACTTCAGCGTGACCCGTGACGCGGGATGACGGAACCTGGGTGGGATTTGGTTCCGCCAAAATCACAGACTGCGGCTTTGGAAGAAATGAATCTCAGGTTATTAACAAATTGAAGAGCCTTAGAAAAAAACTATACTGTCAACAACCACAAAAGCAGGAAATGGTAGAGGAACGCTGCACTGGCCATATTTCAGTTTGTGCAACAAGATTTGGGGGGTCCGCAAATCCAGTGTTATTCAGCATGGATCTGGGACCCACCGCATCTCCTGCAGCCAGCGCTGCATCAGCCAGCTCTTCTGATGTTGGTGAAGCCAACCGAAGACAGCGGGGTCGTCATGTCCAGTGCGCATTAAACACAAGTTCTTCATCCAGCGAAGCAACAGGGGCTAATCTAAAAAACACGTCAGAGACATAGGGGAGCACAAAGTAGATATCGCAGCATTTGTCAAAAATCCTCCGTACGTACTGGCAACAACATGTCCCAGATTTGAAACTATGGAGGAGAGCTCATCCAGCCCCAGAGGATTAGATCTTCTGAAGAAAACCCCTGACAACGCTGCTAGATGAGCTTTGGGTTGGAATCAGAGTAAAACGGGGCTGAGGAAGGTTTGAGAACTGGCAACGAGACTCCGTAGTAGAAATGAGACAAATCAGGCGAAACTAGTCAAGAACAAACTAAAACCGAAGCGCTTGTTGATCTTTATGCTTATATGGTTAGAAAATATGGATAAGAATAAAAGAAAGAATAACCCTGACCATCAGGGTGTTTTTTTTTCAGGCTCGTGTTATTTTCTATACCATAGAAGTGGGAAATTACATGAAGACATTTCCTCCCTTTTGCATCTGGGTAACAGGCCACACTGGGAACAAAACATAACATAATTATCAATGGGTCTGGCTGCTGCAGACACACCCAGTAGTTCACACTAATGGGCAGCTATTAATTCAAATGTCCTGAGTACTGCTTGTGACTGAAACCAACAAATGAGCAAACCTCTCTGGAGGTGATTACAAGTCATTGTAGGGAAACAAAGCCTTTGTTGGATGATCCAGGGTGACGGAAAACCGGCTTCCAGAGAAATACACTGTAAATCACCTTATTGGACAGATGGTTTTACTTGAGACGTGGGGATTTCAAGTCGAAAAAGTTTATAAAGGGGTTTATTGAATTGACAAAGAGAATAGGTGTGTAATCCCCCTGAAACTAGGTAATCGACGACCTACACTGGACCCACAATGCTGAAGCAAATAGTCTCAAAATTAGAGGCTTAAATCAAAAGGCAGCTTCCCTGAATCATGTGGAACAAACTGACAGCAGTCGCCTTCAAATTTACAGGGTTGTGACCTCTACGCTTTTTTTATTTATTTATTTTTTTATGGTATCTTGAGAACAGGGATGTAACACTTCTATTGTTAGAAGAAGGACAAACAAAATTTAGGAAGTAAAATATCCCTTCGTATCACCCTACATCCATACACCGTCTAAGCGTTTTAGAGCCACTTCCCTTTTTTCTAGGCGCTCTAAATCAAATGTTGGCATTTACTGATTGCCGCGCTTGGGGTTGCCGGCAACGAGGGCTGCAATCCACTGATCCTAAAACCAGCGTTGGTTACAAGAGGTGTAAAAGGAATGTTGTGAACTTTTACCTACATATGATAACTGTCAGACATGCCAATCATCGCCCTGGTGGAGCGGCTGGTCCACGCCGAAATATCTCAAACTCTGCTGGATTACTTTAGAGATACAGACTTGGCAATTAAAAGAGACAGACATTTACTGTATAGACAGGTGGTGGAAAAGAGAGACAGAATGAGACATAAAATGATCACAAAGTAATGCAAAAAGGTCACAAAGATGCACGACACCACCTACAGAGATGCAGCGTGACCACAAAGAGATAAAGTTGAGTAAAAATGGGTGCAAAAGACTTTCTTTTTTACTCTTCACCATGACACTATGCTGCCAAGAGTGTGTGGTTTCATTTCTTTGAACCTGAATGGCACTCAGAGTTGCATTACAAAGTTGTTGGAAGTTGGATAAGACGTGAAGAAAACAGGTACGGTGGCTGCACCCATCCTTGTCTGTTGCTTCATAATTGTTTACAACAGAGAACATGATAGGATGAATGTTTGTTTTTTTTCCCTCGATGTACGGCATGACAAGTATCCCGTATGACAAGTTTGTTAACTAGATCTGGTCTGACCCAGAATGGAGGTTTGTAATCGTAGTAGAGGTGCATTATGTAACTGGCTGTCAGTGTTGAGGCGTTATGTATCTTCAGCTTAGTCAGCATGACAGTGAACATAGATGATAAAGAGAATACAAACAATACAGAATGTTAAAAGCCTTGTCAAATATCAACAAAATGAGAGTGGGCAGTTAATCCCGCTGTTTATTTGCGCACTTCTGTGAGTTAGTCCCTACAATGTGACGATCGCTGGTCCCCCGGTGAAGACGACTTGATTTTAATCAGGAGCTTCGGTAAATCCAGGACGTCTCCACTCATCCAATCTCTGGTCACACCTTTCCGAACAAGCACAACAGGCATCTGGTTTCACAGAAGGAAAACTGCTTCTACAATAGAGAAGCTGAAGGGGCTCGGTTTTTGTGTTTGCTGGAATCGCAATCAGGTTTTCCTGTTATTTCAGAAAATTCAAAGAAATCAGGTCCAAGGAAAAGAACCAAGAGAGAGAACCCACAGAAATGGGATTAAGCATTTAGATAACGCTGACATTGCCCCTGCGTAATATATTGTGACTCCGTAACGAGGGGAGTTTAACATTGTCATTGTCCTTGTATAGTGATTTCAATCCTAAGTGTCACACACGTCTCACTTTTTGGCCGCGTCCCAGGCATTAGATGCCTCCTTACCGCAAGGCTTTAAGGGAGAGGCGGCTTCCTCAGGATGTTGCTATAGCCTATGTGACTCAGTGTGTTTGGAGTTTGGACATGCAAAAACCATTCACGTGGAAGTACAGACCCAGGCGAAGCTGGTGCACGATGCACGAAGGCCGTGAACCCAGCAGGGTATTTGCTTAACAAACGCTACAGAGACTATTGCGGAATAAAAAAAAGGCCCAACCTGTTTCATTTTTTTTTCCCATTTTCAAAGCAGATACAGAAGTTGAACAAACACACAACTCACAACTTCAATTTTTTTTTTTTTTTAATGTATTTAGAGACACGGGCAGCATTCTTCCAAATCTGTGGCTGTTTTTGAAACTGCTGCTACTGCATGTTAATTTTGCCAAACTGTAGTATGCAGTCATGCAAATAACTACACAAACTTCACTATAGTAAAAAGAAAGAAATTCCCAGATGACGTTGTGATTACTGGAACGTGTTTCTGTTTACATGTGACCATCCTGCGGTTTACCAATGGCTTCACCACGCACCTTTACTACTTACGTACTGCATTGTGAGCACATTTCTATGCCACATGTTGATTTGACGTCCTTCAGCCCAATTATATTCCACTTAAATCCAATTCATTTTAAACTATTCAGGGCTACAAACAAATTCATACCAATTTACTTTTGCACTTTTCCAGGCTGTGGGGTCTGTTTCTCTTTATGGGCTCCTTCTTACGTCATCGGTTACTAAAAACTCACCATCAACTCTTGATGTAAACTAAAACAAAGAAAATGCAACAAATATGGAAAGATTATGTGTTAAATTTTGATTAGATCTCTTTGAGACTGCACAGCATTTGGACTGTCGCCCTGAGGCGAGTGGAAGTAGTTTTAAGTTTTGAGACAAATCAAAAGCAGCACATGTTTACAGATGCAGCAGGTTCACACGTCAATTCTCGTCCGTAAAGTGTTTGTGTTGACTTTAGTTTTGACCTGCCTTTAAGAATAAAACTGTGACAGGAAATGTACCCTTTTTACAGGGAACACACCTGGAATCAGGAAGGGAAGCTCAATACTTTGAACAGATTTTATCGCTGGAGTAGAAATACGAGGGTTATAAATTACACTGTTTTGTGTGTCTGAGCAGTGTAATTTATGCCAGACTGATAGCATTGATTTCGTGTTTGCTGGCGGTTACTAAACCCGTGTTTACACCTTTTACATCCACGCTGGACACAGACGTGGAGCTGTGCCAGAATGCCAAACCTCTTTGTTTTCACTTACAGGAAAGTTAGTTGTCTATTTATCTGCTCCTAGAAATGTACCTGCAGGTGCCATTGTTTAATTTTCTACCAGATGTCTACCCTGCCAGAGTCCCCTGGTGAGTGCGTGGCCGAGCGACCTGACCTTCGCAGGAATCACATGACTCAGGCAGTCTGAGGGAGGTTACGGGAGGGAGAGAGGAAGGAGGGTGGCTGCAGAAAAAACAAAAAAAAAACCCCACAGAAAACAAAAGAAGCATCTGCCAGCCGACTGCTCCGGCACACCGCCGGCTGCAGATGCCCTAATAAGGCACGTTAATGGTCCCAGTGGAGCAGGAGGAATAACAGTGTCTGCTTTTCTTTCATCCAGTTATCTTAGTTGAAGGTTGCGTCAGTTTGCTGATGAGCTAATTTCCTTCTGAGAGTTTTAACAAACCGTATGACTTACGCCTGCCAGACTGGAGGAAAGGTCTGTCTGGGGGAATTCCTTAGTTATGCAGCCCTTTTTATGAATTAAAATTTCATACTTTTTTCACACACAATCGAACACTTTTAGAGCCAATTTTGTAACGTGAACTCTTTAAAAAAATAAAAAACAAAAGCATTTTCATCCTAGACTAAATCAAAGGCCATTCGACCAGGTCTCAAGACGATACCTCCCAACACTGGCACCGTTTTGTCTTCAGGAACAGAAACACTTCGGTGGAGCAACTACTTAGGGAGGCCACGTATTCTGGAAGCACAATAATGCCCTAAAAAGGAATATTGTGGCGGCAAAAGAGGAAGGGAGGAAGGTTTTTTGCTGTGATTCCTCTTGTGCTTTGACTGCATTAATTTCGGGTCTTTATAAGATCCATTTAGAAACTGATTCATGTTGCGTTGACTGCTGATGCTCTCGAGCTCAGCGACCAATCAGAATCTAGACTAAACAGGAACCGGCGGGGCTTCCTGAAGGAGAAGCCGTTATTCCTGACTGTGGCGAGTTTCAGGAGCAGTGTACTCGGACAACTTTCACAGGGTTTTTAAAAACAACAACAACAGCAGTTGTTCAGCCAAGTCAGATGCAGACAAGTGTTTCTGAGAAGTGACCCGAGGGGGATGAAAACCTTATTTACAAGTTATCTGTCTGGAAAATATAAAGGTGGAAACAGTTTGCTTTATGCCGAGACAGGAAACATGAGCTGTCATTGGTTTATATTCTTTGGCAGTGATGCAGAACTTTGACTTTGACTTATATTTACATCTAATGATGGAGAAGAGGCAGGGGTCCACCTGGACAGGTGTCCAGTCTATCACAGGAACACATACAGACAAACAACCGTGCACGCTCACGCTCACACTCACACATTAACCAATCAACCTAACAGGCATGTTTTTGGACTGTGGGAGGAAGCCGGAGTGTTTTTATCTTCATTTATATTACAAATGTGGGCAATAAGTCATTTAATTTTGCTTAGCCAACCACATGTTTTGGAACAGAAGGAACATGGAAGAGACCAAAGGGAACACGATGAGGTCGGGGCTTGTAGTTTTCTGTCTTTCAGGGAGTGCCGGTGCCGGACTGGACCAAGGAGATGTGACGTGATGAGACCGGACTGGACGAAAGGACACGCCTCCAGGACCAGTCAATCAAAGTCTAAACCAGGCCCTCTCCACCAACTGCAGCACATTTGACCTTAGTATATGTGATGCATTAGGCAGGATCGGTGTCTCTGCTCGGCGGAGAACCCTGAGCTCAGGTATATTCTGAAAAATAGATGCTTCGGGTGGATTTTGATTAGATCAAGTTCCCTTTTTCCTCTAGTTTCCTCAGAAATTCTTTAAAACAGAATCCTGACAAAGTACGTAAGTATTTCTTCAACCTAATGACGTCCTTGGACTTCATCCAAACAGCTGCCAAATACCAGCTCAATACCTAATATCAACGATAGATTGTTGCTTGCTTCAGCTGTCTCGACGTAACGAGCGAGTGGAGCTCAGCTGGCCAATGAACGTCTTTCCAGAGAACTGGCCAAGTGTTTCTGAGCTCTTGAAAAAGAAAATAGTTGACTTAAAAGGGCTATAATTCATAAGCGGTAAATGGGTACTATTCCAAATCCTGAGTGGTTGAAAATAAAGGAAAAAATCATAAAAACTTTATCATTGTGCAAATAAGTGTGGCTCTGACTGTGAGTCCATTTCTGTGAGACAACACAGATTAAGAATTAGGAACAACGGCAGGTTTTCAGCTTGTTTTCACGTGTCATACGTGTTTAAAGTGGTGCAACATGAAAACTTTTCTGACCTAAGTTGAAATGTTCATGTGGATGTGATTTAGTTTTGCTTTAAAATCGCTTTTTTGAGCTAAAATGGACTTTTGTGGAGATCACCTTAGTTTTTTAGACACTGCTTCTGCATTTTCATTACGTTGGCTCAGACAATGTGTCCACAGTGTGAAATGAGTCATACGATGATGCTCATCATCATCCTCCTCATCATCGTCATCGCCATCGTCATCATCATCATCATCATCATCATCATTGACATCATCATAACCATCCGAGGCTGTATTTACCTCATTTTTTTACATTTTTTTTTTTTAAGTTGACTTCTCTGGTTGGTTCAAACCAGCTTTAGTAAAATAAAACAAGGCTTTTTTATGGACATTTACTTAAACATTCTGCTCATAAACAGTGTCACGTGACTTACATGTATGTTTTTTTCTACATTTTCAGAGCCCTGAGATCATTAAAACTGATCATGTCAGTTTGTGAAATTACTTAATAAAAAGGAAGGTTTAGTCATTGACTTTTCTTTTTCAATAGTGGGATTTATTCTCAGCATATAAGGCACTTTTAAAGACATTAACAGGACTTGGCAGCAGAGATTTTTCCAAACTGCCTTTTCAGAGCTGGAGCGGAGAACCCGTCACTTTCCTCTACATCGAGAGGCGTGAATAATGTCTGTGTTATATAATATTTGGTCTATGTGTTAGTTTTGAACAGCAAATCTGGACTCGCATCGTTTTATTTTTTGTCAAAACCTTTAACTTCTGAATGAATTATCATGAAAAGTGGATGAATCAGCCCATATAATGATCACAGTGACGAAGAATCTAATAGTTGAATCATTTTATTTTCCTGTTTGAACTCAAGTTGAGATTTTATTTATTTATTTTTTTGGCTGTTTCAGAATCATATTCCCTGAATCAATCGATAAAGGCTTTCAACAGTTTTTGCCTTTTTTATCGTTAGTATCTAAGTACTAATGAAAGTCTACACTCCACACCATCTCTTAATAGACCCAGGGTTGTTTTAACTCAAGAATGCTCTTTTAAAGCTGGGATGATTTCTTATACAATAATGGACAAACACATGGGAGGAAGACTTTAGTAATGAATATGTGCAAAATCCTTGGAAGTGTCTGACATTTATTGCACCTTTTGAATAAGTCAGAGTGGTTTCATATGCAATCATCTTGTACCTCTGTGTCTGAAGGATGTCGGCAAAGAGAAAGGAGGCTTCATGTTGTTAAAGAGGGTGTGTGTTGCATCCACCGCATGTAAACAAACAAACAAACAAACAAACAAAAAAACAGCCTCCGAGCAGCTTCTACGCCCATTTCTGTCCCCTTCCCCATTTCTTTTGTTTCCCCAGTGTCTTATTTATTTAGAAGTCTGAACACGTTTACTTCTGCTTTATTGAGCACCTCAGCTGTTTGCTCGTTGCTCTTCGAAGGGAAAAGTAAAAGTGGAAAATATATCATGTGCATATGACCTACTCTTAGAAATGCAGCGGGTCGGATGAGAGGTTTGACAGAACACAAAAAGTCAAAGTCTTTCATGGCGGTCTAGACACAGAGTCGTACACAAAGAAGTCAAAAACAAGCAAAATAATCCAAGCAGGAAGTGAACGAAAATCCAAATACCAAAGGACAAAGCACGGTAAAAAAAACAAAAGAAACAATGGAGGCTTGCACAGGAAAAACAAAATACTGGACAGCAATGTGCATACTTGAGTGTACAAAGGGAAAACAGGGAAATCTGAGGACTGCTGTACTTAGGTTACAGGGTTGCAGACAGTTTATTGAGCACAGAAATTCAAATAAGGGAATGAGCTGTCCTGACAGTTACAAAATCCTGCTTTATTCAGCTTAAATAAACAGTTTCTGTAGTTTTCCTGGTTCTGGATGTAATGCAATGGTCACCAGATCACGAGAGCAGCCAGTGAGCAGGCCAATGATCAGGTAAATGCTGACAGCTTAGGTAAAAGGCTAAAAATAGAAATGACGTTAAATTGGGCTGAATTCGACATTCACGTGATTATTCTTCAACATGAGATTCACGGCATTAGCGATGTTGTCCGTCTGTGTGCCTCAGAGAAACAAGGGTCACATCAGATTTATACACCACAGCTATTTTCTGCTCTTCTGCTTCCAGCTGCTTGAAGAGTCCTCAAATGCGTCTGTAACATCTGAAAATACAGCCTCATGCACGTCATCAGCAAGTCCAGAGAGGCTGCTGATGAAAACGGTGGCAATGCTCTGCCCTGCCGCTGTTTCTGCTTTCGTCTTATGAAAGGAACCGTTAGTCAGTCTTAAAGAGACAAACCGTCTCCGTGGAGCTATTAATAAGCCCAAGACCACCTCCCTTTTTTTTTCTGGAGAACGCCGGCTACTGAGCATTTATTTGGAGCCCGCCCAGAAAAAAAATCCCCCTTTCTCCGCTCATTTCCTCCCCACCCTCCTCTCTGAAGAAAGCCATGCACTGTAACAAATGGCTCACAAAATGTATTTTTAGCCACCTTAAGCAGCCACTGCCTCCAGTTTAAACTGTAACTTGTGCACAGACTCGGCATATAAGTTAACGATGGCAGTTGAGCAAACTTAAATGTCAGCATATCAGAACACCGAACCATAACCAGGTTAAATAAACATGAGAGTGATAACTAAACAGTCTGGGATATTTGACCAGTGATTCATCCATCAATTATTAGTTCACAGCCGATTTTACACATGATTAGGGCAGCGTTTAATGTGTGATCTGGCCCCATTTAGGGTCATTGCAATGCGTAAACCAAATCATTACACGGAGGATGAGCTTACATTTATGATGTTAAAATTTTATGGAGCAAATTCAGTTAGGTTTGAAGAAATAATAGAAGAAACATGTCAGGAAATAAAAAACATGTTATTCAACAGCCAAATAGGCCGCTGTGAGGTGAATAAAAATACAACAACAAAGCACATCATTTTATAAAACACTAAACACCTTTTAAGACTCATTACTTTAAGTGTTTTATTGCATTTTTTCTTCTCATCACGCCATTCTCACTTCCTCCTTGGAACGTCAGGAGTTCGTGGCCTTGCTGGTCAGCCTGTGTGAGACAACATAAAACCATGAGGTCATCCTTGTTTCTGGGGCTAAATTTCACAGATTGGTGACATATCCACACTGTGCGTCATCATTACACGGTATTTCATCTAAATATAACACAGCGCATGCCACCTGTAAAAATTCCTTTTTTGGGTTAAATGATCTCAGATTTAAGAAAAAACGACTCATAAATCTTTAGTGTTATGAAACAGCCCTCCACCTACCCACAATACACAGACACACAAAGGATATTTTATGTATCAGCTTAGATAATTCCTCATATTTACGTCAGAAAAGCATCCCAGCATGTTTTGTTTTTCCTTATTTATTACTGCCCACGCAGCCTAACTGAGATTTTGCTCTCTCTCTCGCTCTCTTTTTTTTTTTTTTTAATGTCTGAGGATATTGTACAGGGTGACTAAAACTCAAGTAAGGGCGTTAATGCACAGAAGAAACAACAGCTCAAGGTCAAGACTTTAAACCCGGTTACAGAGACCCCTGGAGGCGATGGTGGGTATTACATATTTAAACTAATGTTTACAGCATAGTTTTTTTTGTCTTAAAATTGAGTTGTAAAGTAATTTACATTATGTTATTCTTATATATATATATATATAAGCATATATATATATATATATATATATATATATATATATATATATATATATATATATATATATATATATATATATATATATAAGCATATATATATATATATATATATATATGACAACTCCTTGATGCCTAATGAAGTGGTTAATTATGGAAGTAATTCTGTATCATAATTCAAATTTAAATGCATTAGTGGAAATTCTTTTTCATTTTCAGAATGTAGCTGCATTTTTGACTCATAAATAAAATTAATAATAAATCATCCAAACTGCATTTTAATTTTATTCTTCACCACCACTCGTTCTGTGACTAAATTAAATTCATTTTCATGCCCGCCCTGCAAAAAGTGTTCCCTAATTCAAATTGAGTTGGGAATCCCAAGCGATGCAGGAGACGTCAGTGACCTTCTCAGTCCCCAGTCTGACCCGTCTGAAAGCTGCAGCGAGAGTCGAAGATCTTCCATCCTCGTTTGCTGACATTCCTGCACTAGTTCATGACCACAGCGTCCTTCAAATTCACAAGTATGCAGTGTCATAACTACATCTCTGAGCAAGCTGACTGTAGAAAGGTGACCACTAGTGTGGACGTTCATTGGCCGGCAGCCAAGCGCCGATCATCTCACTTCGCATTGAAGCTCAGGCAGGACTAAGTTTCATTGCAGTTCCTTGACTGGCCGCTGGAGGCTGGATCCAAATTAAAATGCTAAAATGTCCAACTTTAGAGCAGGAATCAATATATTTGTAAAAAAATGTATTTGTGGAAAAGAAGTAGAAAATGGTTTTAAAAATATAATTAAACTTGAAGAAGTTGAAATAAAAAAACAAGACCTTTCTGAGGTTTCAGGTTAACATGACTGATGTGGATGAAGTCTTCCTCCCATCCTTGTCTTGAATGTTTTGTTGTGGAGGTATCCGTGGCACTGACAGCAAATGTTGCCTTGGGACCAAGGAGTCGGATTCGCTGGTCCAGAAGGGGGTTGGTGGGAGTTTGTAGTTGGCGGTCCACGTTGACCAGCGCCTCCATAGTTCCATCTGCTGTATCTGCTGTGGCCTGTATGTCTGGGGGGCCTCCTCCAAGTCCGTGTCTGGGAGAAGTCCTGGTAGTGGTTTGAGCCCCTGTTTATGTTGTGGGGCTCATTGAATCTGGTCTGTGTCACAATCACAGTCAATCATTGAATCAGTCTGTTCTGACATGTTTCCGTGCTGACTGGTTTCAAGGATAAATCCTTGTCAAGTTCATCATCCAGTGAATTTAAGAGTCCACGCTTGTGGGCAAGCAGCTGGAATCTGTGATGTTTTTGCACTTCCTGCATGTCGGTGGAGTTTCTCTGGTCTCCGCTGTGAAATGTTGCAGTGTTGGTCTGTAACTCGGACAGATTGTTTTTATCTGGCGTTACGTTGAAGTTCCTGCAGTTACTTCTCATCATGTGACGTCGTTGCTGTTTCTTTCTTCCAACTTTTCAAAGATTCTGTCTCAAAGGTGCTGACAAGTGTCCAAGTCGTCTGCTCAGATGTGTTATACTAACAACTCTGGAGTAGGATTCTGTGTGTCTCTGTCTTCATTGCTCCACAGTGACTGAAACAAGTAAATGTGACATCACAGGTGATGTCCATGACATCAGTTTGTTTAAGCCCACATATTTTGAAATGTGTGTAATTGTTAGCCATTCAGATTGTAAATACATTGGATTAATTTTTCAAAACTGAATATTGAACCTTTGATCATAACCTGAAATGAGGGTTGTGACAGTTTTTCAACACAATAACAATAAAATCTTGAAAATGACATATTTTTTCATTTGTGAAGGACTTTCTGAATGAAAGTATGAATGAGTTTCTTTAGTTTTAGTAGCTATAATCTTACTGTGGATTAACACAACATCACTTCAGTTCAGTTCAATTCAACCGGTTCGGGGTTGAGAGGACAGGAAAGAGGAGACGCCAGTTAATGACAACAATGATGTCATTTATAGAGCTGGAGTTGAAGGGAAAAGGAGGAGGAGAGGTGCATCATGGGAGGTGTCTAGGCCTACAGCAGCATAACTATGGGATGTTTGAGGTCACCTGAGCCCTCCCCGAGTATAATCTTTATCACAAAGGAATGTTGCAAGCTTGATATTAATACAATAGTTAATATAAGATCATTTCTTTCAGCTGCTCACTTATAAAAAGTCTCACATTTTTCAGTCTCACCTTGACTACTGTAATTCATTTTGCTCAGGTATCAGTCGGGACTCCCTCTTTGGCTTCCAGTTAATTCAAAACATTGGTCCAAATACAGTATGAGCACATCTCTGCTGTACTTCCCTGCACATGCTTCCTGTTAGACTTTATATTGAATTCAAAATCTTCCTGATCACCCTCAGAGCCTTGCATGGCCTTGCTCCGACTTTCATCTCAGACTTGTTGGCCTGGTATTTGCCCTCCCGACCTCTGAGATGCACGGATAGTGCCCTTCTAACTATACACAGATCTACATTTGTGACAAAGGGAGAGTGGGTTTATACCGTTAGAACCTCCACCTTATGGACGTTTGCACCTGCAGCATTAAAACACACAACATCACTTCATACTTTTAAAATCTCTCCTTAAAACTTTCATTTTTGTCTTTGGGATTGTGTGATGAATATATTACATGAATAAATGGTTGTTATGATCAACGTATTATTGCTGCTAATCTGGTTCCTTGTCCCCTCTCTTCTGGGTAAAGTTTTGTAACTTTATGAGGACGGATGCTGTATAGAAGGGTGCAGCAGTAGTAGAAAAGTCTGGTTTGGAGTTCACACCATGAAATATGTGGCTAAAGGGAAAAATCCGTTGGACAACAGTGATCCAAGCGGGAAAGAGACACTTCAACACACACGGCAGGAGAACAGGAAGTGATGCAATGTGTCACCACAGCCGACATCAGAGAAACTACACAAGACTTATTTGGGAAGAAATGGACTTTGATCCTGTCCTTCAAAATACTTATAATATGCAAAAATAACATTAAAAAAACGAATGAACTTTTGTTCATATTACTTTTGTCAATTTACAGGTAAAAACTTAAAGCCTGTTTGTGAACACTTACATAGTTTTTCTAAAACATCAACTTAGAGGTTTGCAAACCTCTTGTGAGTCTAAAAACCCAACATAGCAGAAGCCAAGTAGCAAACTCAAAACTTTAAAGTGTATTCCTCGTTCAGGGGCTGGAATATCGTCCTTTGGTTTTGTCTGTTTGGATTTATTTAAAAAATCTCTGTACACAAAGAACGAGGCTGAAAACCTTTTACTAAACAAATAATCCTCAGGCCTTTGAGTGGCTCTGCATTCATACAAGACCTGGAAAATGTCAGCAGAGGATGTGTTGATTTTATTATATTAAAAATAAGCATTGATTTTTGTCTTTCAAAGAAAATGTTACATTTTTAAGCTTTTCTGTTACAGTCACTTAATCTCCATCCATCGAGTTTTTTTTACCCACTTGACTGTATTCATGGTTTCAGGATATATCCCAGCTGTCACTGGGTAAGAAGTAGAAAATGGTTTTAAAAATGTAATTATACTTGAATGAGTTGAAATAAACACAACAGGACCTTTCTGAGGTTTAAATAAAATGTTTGTAAAATGCTTTGGTCAAAAAACAACTGATATTAAACATAAAAGTAGAGTTTTCCTGCCTGTGTTTACTCTTTTATTCATAGAGGGAAGTAATCATCTGACACACGGTTTACATGTAAATTCACATAACAGTTTATTTTTTTATTTTACAAAACATTCTTTTCAGGTTAACATGACTGATGTAATTTTTTATGGGCTTTTTAAATATTGTTGTTGCTCATTCAAGTTGGTTTCCTGGTTTTTAATTTGCAGCTACTTTTTTAAGCACTTTGTATTCATAAAAGTGTATTATGAATATAGTTTAATTATTATTATTGTAATTAGGAGATGTTATTATTATAATTATTATTATTATTAGTGTTGTTGTTATCTTTGTCCACAAGAGGCGCAGTTTCTCGCAGTCGTCTTCTTGCTGTGGGTGGCGGTGTGAACCAGTTCGGTTCAGTCGCGGCTCGGGAAGGTGACTTGTTCTGGTCGGGCTTACGGACAGTCTAAATCAGTCAGCCTGGACCAACCTCAGACTGAGACCAACACGGTCAACACCTCGTCGCCTTCATCAGACATGGATTTCTCCATCCGCGCCACCAACGTGGACGACTGCAGCGACATTGCGCGGATGATTCGGGTGAGCAGGGACACTTGCGCACGTGATTCCAGAAATCGTGTAGATCATGACGCCCTGCATCACAGAAAAAAAAAAAGATGATTTTTAATGAGATTGTTTTGATATTACCAGCTGTGCCAGATGCAGGTTCCCTCAAAGGCGCAGACGAGGGCGTGTTTTCGTTTTCCCTTCTGACTGACGTGTGTTAAGTTGGCTTTCGACAACTTTTACACGTGACTACGACTGATGTAGTTGTTGTTCCTCCACCAGGAACTCGCAGACTATGAGAAAGTGTCAGATCACGTGAAAGTCACTCAAAGAGGTAATGTAGACGTCTGTGTTCACTTCTCCCTAGTTTTTTAGTGACCTTTAAAAGATATGAGGTTAAGGTTGGAAGTTCTTGGTTCTACTTAGAAGAACATTTGACCACCTTTTTCATGGAGCTTCAGTCACATCATCCAAGCAGTTTCACGTAGCTGTCATGAAATTTGTTGAACCCTTTACATGTATGTAACAGATAAATGCACAACCATAGATCATCGTAAAGTCTAACCGGTCGGCATCTGTACCCTGGAATTGAAGGGACCTTTCCTCTTTGGCCTGGTTCCCAAAGCAGTGTGTCCCTGCTATAAGTGAAACTGAGAAGCCTCGTCCTCCCAGAGTCCTCCAGAAAGTATAATGTTTCTCAAAATGTGACCCCCAGACGATGGTCAGTAAATAAACCAAAGAAGGATTCGAGCTCCCCTATCTCACTGTAGTCTTAAAAGTCAGGGGCCCCTAAAAAGCTAAAAACGGCCCTGCTGTATTGTGTAACAACTAAAAGATATTAAGATGGATGATTCTACGAAATCAAGGTTAAAAATACTTTAAAATATGTGAGCTAACGCATTAACGCATTCATTCACCCTGCTCATGCTTTTCTTTTTATTTATTTTCAGACTTGGAGCAGGACGGTTTCTCCAAGAACCCGTTCTTTCACGGGATCGTCGCTGAGCTGCCAGAGCAGCATAGAACCAAAGAAGGTGAGGTGGATCATTTATTAACTAGGTTTATGTCATTTGAGGTGGATTTATGATTTGGGATTCAGACTTTAAGTTGGGAGGCGCTCATCCACTGATATGACGTTGTCACATACAGGCGAATATTTCTCAGGTTAGTTTACTGATGAAGTGACGAGTCTACCTCAGACCAGTTAATTATGATCTAATTATTATCTCACCAGAGCAGCTATTGACATAGGTAAGCCTTGCAAGCTTTTTACATATACGAATGGATAAGTTTGACTTCATACTTGGCCCCTACCAGTTTTCTTTGGAAAAAAAGGGTCCTTGTGTCAGCTTAATGCTCCACAGTGTATGTTATCTGTTTATCTGTTGCGGGAGCGTGCTGCTGACGTGGTCTCTGCTCACGCACACCTCTTGCATAACAAGGTCAGTGCACTGCCTTTTCCCCTGGGATCCGTAATGAAATCATTAACGCATCATCTGCTGCACAGATGGGCCTTTTCCCTCCACGGCGATGACCTTTTTCCTCGCGGTCATTGCCGACCACCGTCTTTGTCATGTACTTGTTACAGGACTTTTACTGATCCATCAATAGTTTTAAAAAAGTCATTTTATTATACACATGTTTTGATGCAGGTCATCCAGAAATCCTAACTAAACATTTTCATCTTCACCTTTTAATCACACATTTGTTTTACAATAAAACATATAATCTGTGCAATTTCTGGACGCCTCGCCTGAAAGTAATAGAACGTACGCAGGATCAAAGTAGACAAAAGGCACAAACAAGTAAATAAAATGAGTTAAAGGCAGAAATATTCCTAGAATTTGATGATAATGTGCTGAATTCCTGTTGATAGATGGGTATATTTTGAACTTTCAGGCCATACGAAGATAGGCTACGCACTTTACTTCTACTCCTACAGCTCGTGGACGGGTAAAGCCATATACATGGAGGACTTGTACGTGATGCCAGATTTCAGAGGTAAAGGGGTGGTTGTGTGATTTTGGTTCGTGCAGTTGTACGTTTTGGAAATCTCAAAGCTGTCATGTGTCATCAGGAAAGGGCATCGGCAAAGCACTGATGAGCAAGGTCGCACAGGTGAGTACATGCAAAGCGTTGTTTTACTGAGACAGATGTGCACATCTTTAGCTTTTTTTCTCTGCAGGAAGTAGGTCTTATTTTGCAGTGGTTGTAAGCCGAAGATGTTAAATGCTCTGGTATCCAGCTCAGAGGTCGCATGCATTTGTAGAACTGACCCTCCTTTAAGCATTTATCCCCCATTTCCCTTTTAACTTATTGTCCCGCAGCTGGGCCTCGCTGCCGGCTGCAGCCAGCTCAACTTCAGCGTTCTGGACTGGAACAAGTCGTCTCTGGACTTCTACCTCAGTCAGGGCTGCGTGGACATGACGACTAAAATGGGCTATCACATCCTGCGCTGTGAGGGAGAAGAGCTGGAGCACCTGGCTCAACCCTGATCCAGCGCTGGGCTCATTACTTGGTGACTTTTGCAGGCATTGATGTCAACCTACACATGCTGGTATCTAAAACTACACTTTTACGTCCACCCCGGCTTGCAAAACCTTCAACAGCAATAAGTAGAAGTAATTGTTTTCCAGTGGTACCAGTGAAAAAGCCGTTGATCACAATACTGGTATTTTGCACTGTTCATGTTACGTGTATCGTCTTTTCCTTTTCTCTCTCTCTTCTTTTAAAGATGAAGCTGCAATAAAGGAAACAGTTGGACTCAATCAGAAGTGAAAACCACTGACTGTTTTTTGTAACTTTTGCAGTTGGCCTCTATATTCATTCTTTCTTTACAAGATGATTCACTAAAAATGCCCCCCCCCCCATCTTTAGATCGTCAAATTCATCCGTGTGGAGAAGTACAATTCACATGCCATCATTATTGCTATTACAAAGCGCATGCCATCAAAATCAATACAGTCCAGAGGAACATATGGAGATATTTATATTTGCTCGTGTCTGTGCTTTTTCCCATCAGAGAGAAAAACCAACAGCTATAATTTACACAAATCTGAGCTCTGTTTGCAGCGTGCCTTCATTAAACTGTTTCAAAATCGAAGTTCAACTCTGGCTTCTGTCAGATCCAGCTGCAATAAATCTCTGAAGTGCGACTTTGCATACAAAACACTCCAACGGCGAGAACAATAGTGTTTATTCAGATTTCAGTCTTCCAGACATGTCAGTAATTCCCCCACATAGCGTCGCCGTCGGTGTGAGCGGATGAGGTATCTCTAGTGACGTTCAGTTGATGTGTCCTAAGATATTGTGTCTTATGCCTATTTTTGTCAGGAAAAGCATCACTTTGGGGTTTCATACCAAGTGCAAACCTTGTGAATGCATACCTGACCTTTTGAGGAAAACTGTGACATTTTAGACTCCATCCGCTGAGTTTTTAAAGGCTTTGTTGGCTCAAATAAATTCCAACCCCCCGGGCTCACAAAGGAGCATGAAGTCCCTCAGTCACAGCTGAAGCATTAAAATAAAATAAAAAAAATCAGCAAAAATGGCTCGGAAGGTTTTTTTTAATGTGACTTTAACTAGATGTTTTGATGATTTTGGACAGGACAGCACAACTGCTGGAGCTTTGTGCCATTTGCTGTGTCCAAAGAAGAGGGAATAAAATAAGAGGGAGGGAGACCAAAAGTCATTTCATATTTGGCTTAGAGTGTGCACGAGAGTCAGATACTGGTTTCAAAAATGTAGTGTGGGCTCCCTGTGGTCACCCATTCTTCTAATCAATCAGTGTGTTTTACTGTCTTGATGTGATCAAAGTAATAAAATCTGTCATACTGAAACTTGTTTGTGAGTCTTCAGCTGCCACTTCACAGTTTATTCAGTCTGAAAGTTTATTGATATAAAAGACAAATATTTTAGATTTGATGGCAACTTTGACATGGATCTGAATAAATGTTATATCTACTGGCAGCGCTGAGTGACGTGTGACCTGTAGAGGGCGTAGGTGCGTCATTTGTTGTTTTGATCCCAGTCTAAAGTGTACCTGTGTGTACATGTATACGTTGTAGTTTACCGAGGCAGGTAAGGTCTGTGAGTGTTTGTGAGTATTAATGGATGCGTGTTAGGAGTCTATGAGCAAAAACAGAAATGTAGAGTTTTTACAGTTTCTTTAAAAACATCACCAATGGATACAGTAAAGATAAGATACACATTTAAAAAAACAACAAGACATTAAAAGCATCTTTATCTTACAGAGTAAAAGCGGAGCAATGATTCCCATCAGACTTCCTTCGGACACCTGAAGTTTGTGAACACTCTTTCCCGCAGTCATTTCAGTTGCTTCATATTTGCATGCACATCAATTTTAAAAACCACAATTGTTTTTTCTTTTTCTTTCAAATTTGGGTTTTGCCACAATGGTTTCATAAGCGTCGTTTTCTTCTCTCTTAATTTATGCCCTTCGCTTGTGAAATCAGGCTCGTTATCCAGCTGAAATGTCCCAAGTCCAGTTCATATTCAGCTTTTAGACAAATGACCTCAGACTGCCCTTGAGAAACTTTTTGATATGATATTTAACTTTAAGAGTGGAGCCAGTTACAATTGAAACCGGTCCCTAAGGTATCAAAGTCAGCCCAACCATGACGCTTCCACCGCCATGCTTCTTTTTTTGAGTATCTTTTGTCTGTTTTTGACAATTTGATCTTTGAAACATCTAATTAGGAAAGACTTCACCTGCAGGTTTTGTTTTTGTAGATTCTGTTTGATTTAGAAGTATACAATTTAGATTTTAAAAGAAAAAAAATCTATTAAGAGTATAATATTTGTAACTTTATTTGTTTAATAAACAGGATAATGGCATGTTGAGCTGGTAATTGTATCTCAGACCGCCTCAACCAGCTCTGGGCTGACCTGGAAGGGTGAAAGAGGCTCAGTTGAAGGTCTGGCTGGAACCTGCAGGCCATGTTTCAGATGCCGTTTCATTAGTGACACGGATTTCTGATCAAACTGAATGTAAAGTGATGTTGGTAAGTATCATAGGTTCACTCGAGCTACGCTGAAGTAAAGTAGGTCATTTGTGATGAATGAGATCAGGGGAGTGCGTTACAACCAAAAGGTAGCGAGGTCCAAAGCCTTGAAGGTCAGGCTTCAAAACCACTTCAAAATCCTGTAGAATGACATCACAGAGGGGGAGGTCCAGTCCTCTCTATAGTCTGTGCTGTTTCATTTATTAAAACACTGGAAAAAGTTGCACTGAGTAAAGAATTGCTCCAAATCAGTGTCGATTGAGGACATGGCGTGTTATCTTTAAGGAGTATAGGGGCCGGATAAGAAATCCACTGCACCCCGGCTAATTCATTTTGAGATTGCGAGCTGGCCTGCATCTTTAGTTGTGGCTAGATTTTCATTACATTCAGAGATACTCCAGGAATGTGGCTCCCAAAGCCATCGGATTCAACATGCATTTCATTGTTTCTTCCTTTAACTTGATGAAAAGTGAAACCTTGCCTCCAGACTGTTTTCAGATAGTCTGAGTCTGAAAAAGGAATCTATAACATAATCACAACAAGATATGAGAAGACCACTGCACTCTTGTCACGTATGTAGTATTTACTCAATATTAAATCTTTCCCCTTTGAAACGTGCTTTTGAAAAGTTTTAATTTCTCTTCTAAAGCACCTAAAATGTGTTCACGCGTTAAATATTTTACCTGCGTTTGTTTCCTGTAAGCTGGTTTCTTATTTATTCCCACTTTGTTCTGGAAACTTTATCCAAAATTCATCTCCTGGACTCGCTTCTTAAATCTATCTTTACCTACGGACTCTACGGCCACCCTGTGGTCACAGACGGTACTGCCGCACACATGAACGGCACAGACACACACACACACACACACACATCTGAGGCATGCCAGTCTCTAGTGGTTTGACAGGCGGTGGAAGCTCTAGTGCGCCTTCTCTTTGCGCGCACCTTGTTGGTTTTCACGGCGGATGCCAGCTGGTGTCACAACATCAGTTCTCAGACACGGCGCCACCAAAGTTCACTCCCAGCTGTGTGTGTGCGCGCGCGCGCGTATGTGTGTGTGTGTGTTTTCACTGTTGTGTGTGCTCAGTCTAGTCTGCTTAATAGACTGACCCCCCAGCGCGCCGTTTAAAGGGAAGACAAGAGCGCTGAGTCAACGATTCGCAAGAAGGATGCAACAGTTGATGTGCGCAAGTTGAACAGTTTTCTTGTATCTGCTGGCGGTTTGCACATGAGGAGCATGGTGGCTGTGATCTGTGAGAAGAGACATGATTCAGTCTTTTGTTGCTTTAAGTCATCCGTGAGACAGAAATAAGCAGCAGATCTGCTCTTTTAATAAATAAAGGAAGACCTCGCGGGTTGCGCGCTCGGGCGTCTATCTCACCAAAATCGACATTTGAATTGAAATGCGTTGTGGGGGACTCTGCGCTCTGCTGGAATGGAGTTAGAGAGTGAATTTCGGATGGTCCTGCGGCGGTGAGTAGCAGTG
Organism: Xenentodon cancila; assembly: GCA_014839995.1. Classification (NCBI taxonomy): domain Eukaryota; kingdom Metazoa; phylum Chordata; class Actinopteri; order Beloniformes; family Belonidae; genus Xenentodon; species Xenentodon cancila. The sequence goes on from CM026212.1 coordinate 23,889,926, forward strand.
CAGTGTGCACCAACATGCATCGGATTCTGCAGAGGAGGCGAGTGCGCAAGCTGCGGGTCGTCTGGGCTTCTCTGGCTATGGTGGCTCTGTCTCTGGCTGCGTGCAGCGCGCTGTTTACTGCGTGGACTTGGCGACAGACACAGGACTTGTCTCAGTCCTTCAAGGTTCTGCAGGATCGCCTCGAGCAGGTTTGTATCACGCCGAACAAACTGTCAATCCTGCAAACACAATCAGCCTGAATATCGCTGTAACTGGAAAAAATAGTATTTAGTCCCCTGCAACTTTGACAGACATTCAAGTGTTATGTAACTTCTTTTGTGGCTGCGGTTACTGGAATCTTTGCTGGGGGGGTACACGGTAAAACGCAAGCCCCCCTCCTCCCTTGCTCTCACCCATTTGCACGTAGTTGTCTCTGTTGCACCATTTGTCTGCTCGGCACTCTTAATAATAACTGCTGTCAAGTTGTGCAGAGTCGCTGCTCATTCTTGTGGCCGCCCACCCCCCAGCCGTGTTTAATTGCCCTGGTGCCAGTTGCGCTCCAGTTTTATCTCAATTTACTGGAAAGCCTCAACTATTTGGCTTCTGGACGCTTTTTGAATCCCGCTGACTGCGGCTTGAGGCGCAAAACGGGCTGTACGTTAAAGTGCAGCAAGTGTAAATCATTTGCAGCCTGCATCGCCTCTGCTCATGCACAGGTTGGGTTTCTGTTAAGCATGTAGAAAACAGCCTCAAAAGCTGCACAAGTTCAGAGAAAGAGTGGTTTTTATGCTTCACCCTCTCCCAGAAAAGGTTAGAAGCAAACACGTTCTCATCTCAAGGCTGATTATTTTTTAAGGAGTCCAAAGGGGCTGATGGAAATTCTTCTGGTTTTGAGTTCAGAGTATTTACAAAGACAGGTTGCACTGGATTTAAGATCAGGGGGACAGGTTGGCTGCCTATCATGTTGACAAATTTCTACACACTCACACATGCACGATTCAGACACACAGATGAGACACGTGGAGTGTTGATGCTGGAGCCCTTCCCAAGGGGCCCCTCTGTTCATTTGACCGTTTGCCAGCTCCTGATGAGAGCCAGCAAGTGAATGTCTGGAGACTGAAGAGCAACCTTCTGTCTCTATTTTCACAGTAGCATTATTTTTAAATGCAGATCTCTCTGAGCAACTTCTGCTCATACTGGATGAAGATCTCATTTGGTCATTCAGTGGGACACCAGCCAAGGATATGCTACTTGACTGAGCAAAATCATTTCCCACTGACACGAGAGGTATGTACAAGACTGAAAACATGCTTTAGGTGTTGCAACCCCCATCTGAGGAAGCTGGTAGATCTGAGGCCAGAATGGCAGCCGCCGGGGCACGATGCTGGAAAAGGAGAGCATGCTTATGTGGCTGCCTGGCAGGAAGAGGCCATTTGTGGAGATGTGTGGGTTTCTTGCCAGAGAAAAGTCATAAGAAAGTTTCTGGACATTTTTTAATAGAGTGGTTTTTCCGCTCCTTTTCAACAGGTCAATACACAGCGGAAGGCCATCGTTCAGCTCATTCTGGAGAAAAGAGAGCTGCTGCTGGAGCGAGTGAAGAGAGATGGTATGGCAAATCACAAGCTTGCTGGGGTACACGGACACAATGAAGCGTTCAGCTTTTCAGCCGTTCACATCGCCACAGACACAATACACCAACCCGTCGCGCTGCTCTGCCTCTTTTTTATTTTTCCGGTAAGAATGTTTAACAAAAAAACCCTGGCCAGTCTTGGCCCGCATGCCACTTTGGTCAGGTCTAGCGGGCCACAGGCACTACCCACTGCTAAAAGTTGACACAGGAAAAAGTAGGCAGCTGGATGACTGTCTCAGAAATTACAGGTCTGACCAGGACAGCGTCAAGGCCCAGAAAACCAGCTGGCACTGGAGCGAGGCCTTGCCGCACGCTTTTTGGGCAGTGAAATAGATTTTCTTCCCCCCGCCCTGAGCGCGCGTCTGACACAGCTATGATTTCTTGTGAAAGCAGTGATATTTGATGACCTATCATTGCAGTATTTATAGCCTTTGCTTGCGTCACCATCATGGGACCGCTTGATTGTTCACAAATTTGTCCGTGAGTGAACCTCCGGGCGGTTTCCGCTAAAGGACGGATGTCCAAACATGACAAGAAAGATTGATTTCTGAGAGCGGCCTCGCACCTTCCTGCTATCCTGAGCGCACTCTCTCTTCTGCAATAACCGATGCTCAATTCGGCCCACTAAAACACAGGAAAGGGCGTTCAGAAAAATTCATGGACATCAACAGAAATAAAGTCAAAACAGCTTTTCCCAGTTTGTGGAAAGTTGACCGCAGCAGTCCAACATTTCAGCGGGACGCTGCTGTTATGTTCTTTACTCATGACTGACAGACCGAGTTATAGGAAAATCTGGCCGGCCTGAGGCCTTTATGCGAGCCCACTGCAAATCTGAAAGTGTACAGGGTCACCCACCTGTGGGCTGTTCCAGCAGAGACTTAATATCCCTGAATGATGGCGGCGGTCCGGTACTTGGCTGCACCGTCCTCAAACATAAAGCATGTATTTGAGAGTTCATGCAAAGACTGGCTACTCAGGTTGTATCAGCACCTGAAATCGCTCCCCTCAGGCTGGACCACGAGGTTAAAATAAACCTTTAGTGGGTAACAAGAGCAGACGTCCCTCAGCTCTGGCCGTTGGCTGTTGTGTTTTATTTATTGTATTTGTCTGAGAAGGCGGCCGTATAGCTGTTGCTTCACTCTCGGGTCTTAATCGACCGGTTTGGGTCACAGAGGAGCCAAAAGACCTTTTTTAACTCTCCTTTTCCAGTACTCCATTTTTCTTGTTTAGCCTTTTAGCCTTTCAAGCCGCGTCTCTGAGTGTCTGTCGTTAGGGCTTCTTTAATCACTTTTTTCTTATCCATCTTGTTTAGTTTAGTTTTTTTTTTAAATCTTCACCTTCTTGGCTCACAGCTCTCCTCACAGAAACCTCTTCATCTCCCTCCATCATTTCCTCTGTGTTCTGTACGTTTTAAGGGACTGTGAAGATCAGCCCCCACACAGGAGAAAAAAACTGTTGGAGACACACACTTTTCACTGAAAATAACAGTTTGAGGAAATATTTTGAGACACGTGAAAGGAAATCCTTTGCCCATCTGCTAACCACATTAAAACAAACTAGTTTGAAACGAATCGTCGGCAAATCAGCGCGCCGTGGTATAACGGTGATACAGATGGGAGTGATTGCTTTATCAAAAAGGGAAAAAGCCCACAGATGTGATTTTGTGTGCATTTAAACCCCTATTCTGTCTGTCCTAATGAAGGGGGCACGGTTCGAGGGAGGAATGGAAATGGACGGAAAGCGGCGTCTCATTTTGAGAGTAAGTGGCTTGGCAGATCTCTCACAGCCGTCTCGTGAAGCATCTGCTGAAGTGTTTTTTGATTATATACCCCTATACGATTGCACCCATAAAATCTTAATTGACTTTTCCCTTTTCTGTGTCCTTCATTGTCTCCTACTTTCCAACCAGTAACTCAAGCGTCCTTTCAGCAAGGTAAAGAGTCAGTGAAGGATGGAAGATAATCTTTCAGTCATTCCTGATGTTGCTTTTTCTCCTTATGTGATGAATAACCAGGCGTGCATGCTTGTTTGTGTTCTGTAGTTGAAGATCCTGGTGTGATTAAGGGCTGGGAGGAGAGGACGTTGAATATGAGCAAAGCAGTGAGGTACAACAAGGAGAAAGGCACCTTCACTGTGGAGAGAGCAGGCGTCTACTTCCTGTTCTGCCAGGTAACTTTCTGTTGGGGCCTGTACTTTAATGACAGTGTTGAACCAAGAGATTAAAAATATCAGCTGCATCGTCTTGAAAACTAGAATTATGGCTATTTTACCTTATATACCTTCAACAAAGCGCTTTACGATGGCTTCTCATTTGCGTGTTCGCTCACGCAGCGTAAGCATGATAACGCGTGAAGGTTCAGCGTCTTTCTCAGGGACACTTCCACACCAGGAGGGAACTGAAGCCTGAAGCTTCCTCCTACTTCACCAACCGAGCCACAGCCACGGTTTATGTTCATCACCCGTATATGTGCCGTGTTCTCTGTAATTAACGTTGTAAGGAAAACTCTTGTCATTTCCTGCTGTTGAGGCTATCTCGGCTTTAAAAAGTTATCATGATATCTGTTAAAATCTTCCGTTATGTACGCGAATAGATGAACGAACCACGGCTTTCTACCAAAAATAGCAGGTTTTTCCATCAGGTTTGACCTCAAGAAATCAGAAAGTAGCCACCTTGAGCAGCAGTTTTGCTGTTCCAGCAAACTTGGTCTCAACTTTTTCTTTTTTAAAGAAATCATAATAGACGCTGCCTCCAAATGGCCATGTGACACAGTCAGCAGATGGTGTAAATATAGCAGCTAAAGACCAAAAAAACAAATCTGACTTTAGTAAAGTCATTGTACAAAAGGTTTAAACAATCGTCAACACAATTTCTGAACGCTTTTTTCACAAATATTGCATACATCATGAAGAATGGTCATCCACAAGACATTATCGTACATTTTTTTAAGCAAACCCACTTCTGTAATAAGCCAGTCTGACCCCGAATGAAAGTCGTGGGATTAGAAAAGACGGGAGTTAAGTGTCATGTTTTAGGAGAGGTGCATCTCAGGTCCATCAAATAGAAACAATGGTAAAAAGGCGCCTCGAAATCCCGATGCATCGAGTCTAGTTCTTTAATCTTGACAAGATGCATGTGATTCTCTCCGCATCTTCAGGTGCTGTTTAACGAGCAGCAGTCTCAGTACGTGAAGCTGGACGTGGTGACCAACGGCCCGAAGCCGCAGAAGCTGCAGTGCATGGAGGGCTACGGGACCACCCCCTCTGCAGGGCCGCACTCCTTCCACTTCGTGAAGCCCTGCCAGGTGTCCGGCCTCCTGCGACTGGACAAAGGCACGGAGCTGCAGGCCAAGACGGGCTCAGCTTTCAGTCTGCACCCTGTAGTCACTCATGTATTCAGCATCTTTAAAGTCAACTGAACTGCAACGCTCATTTGACCCATGCAGGAAACTATTCACAAATATGAATAAACAAAAAATCATCAGAAGCCCATCAGAATGAACTTTTTCGGTATGAATGATGGATACTGTCTGGATTTTTCCTCTGCGACTAAACCATCATAAGGCATTACTTAATGCTACAGTTTTTTCTTTCTTCCCAGTAATTGCTGCATATGTGCATTTGTAAGAAAAAAACTGACATTTGTGGAAGCTGTTGTGGATTTTTTTTTTTTTTTTTTTCTTGCTCTGGACTGCAGGGCTGTTTTGGAACACAGTTTTGGATTACAACCAAGACCCACACTGTACGAAATTCCTCCATGAGCTTCTGCCAAGAGAACAGATGTGATGGACGCCGTCCTGTAGATTAAAGGCCTTCACAGACACAATCAAAGATACCTTGGATATGTTCGTGTTAGCCGTGATGTTGAGCTATAAATTGTGCCCACACTGTTCAGCTGTTCATTTATCCTCCACTTCCACAGCTGCAGTAGAGCACATTCGTGAGTGCCTCGTCACTATAAAAGCTTACTCCATTTATTATTGACATTTTAAAAAGTGCTGCATATCTGTGTATGAAATCTATCAAATCAAAAACTGTGTTTATAGTAATTTTACATATATATATATATATATATATATATATATATATATATATATATATATATATATATATATATATAATCTTGGCAAATGCAGTGGGTCTGTGTGCATTAAGTGCAACATGATTTCTTTAAATATTTTTGTACATTTGTCACATTTAACAAAATGCGCTACAGGCCAAAGCTGCAGGAAAAGGGAAGCATTTTGAATAACATACATAGACGTGAAAGTGTTCTGTTTTCAAAGTTTAGATGAGATGATTGTTTCTAAGAAAAGCAGAGGTGCAAGGCGTTCAAGAAACACGTTAATCTCTAGATTTAGTTTTAGTCATTCAATAAGCATCACGACTGTGTGGTTTTGTAAAAGGTCAGAGAAGAGTTTATTAGTCAGAAGAAGTAGTATTGGAGAGTCCCTGAGGCACCTAAAGCTATAAAACTAGAACTTCACAGTGATTTCCGTTTAATTTTTCCAAAGCTCGACGTTTTCATAAATGATTTGATAACGTTTAGATTTCAACCTGTCAGGTACTTTATTATGACTTAATTGATGATATAATGCACGTGGTGGAAGAGAGAGTCTGATATTGCACACACACAAAAACAAAAACAACTTCTCATCAAAACAATGTTAACTGAAATAAGATTCAGATCCATTCATATATGTATTATTAATACAGTAGATTGCTTTTTTTTAATTTTTTTATCACTGTTATCATGAATATTTGACAACATCCTGAATGTAGAAACAGCAGTGGACAAGTGTTTGCTTACATACGTGTGGGTGGAAGCTGTGTAGATTCAACACAAACCAAGGCGAAGAGCAGCCACCAGCGTGGCTGCCACACTCAAACATCACCCGTTACCGGTTTGCCTGTTTTTCTTCTTCTATAAATTCTGGGAAACTCCACTCTATTATCAGTTAATAAAATGAAATCCCTATTTATTGTACTGGCATCTGAAACTCCCCGTTTTGGCTCATTTCTCGTGAATTCCTACTTTCTTCTGATTGGCCAGTCGTCTGTAAGCAAACCCGTCCCTGTCAGCTGAGCTGCCTGCAGCAGTCGACGATTAAAAAAAACCATACGATGTTGTGTCAGCTCTGCCTGAAAGTCCTTCTTGGTGCTTGTAATATGTGGTTAATGTAGACGTGGCCTCACAAAAGTCAACCCTTAAGTGATAATCTACAGCTGTATTTTGGGCGTTTAGTGCCAACTGTCTAAATGCTTTTATCACTTTCAGTACGTTCAAATCTTTTTTATCAGCTGTGAAGTAGCTCTGAAATCAGGACACAAATTTAAAAAAAAAAAAAAATCTGGTCTTTGTGTTTTAAAATGACGTAATTCACAAGTACACCCTGGTCCCAAAAGCTCGTTGAACCATCTTTAACAATAATAACGTGGCGTTATCCTTTTCGCCATGACGATATCGGCCTCTCACTTCATTGTGGAGGTACTTAAGCCCACTCTTCTTTGTAACGTTGCTGCCTATCTTTGAGGAGGGGTGTATTTGTTTACGTAAAACCTCTCTTAAGGTCTTGCAGCACTTCAGTGGAGTCGGGGTATGTACTTCAACTGACTCATTGTAATGATTCTTTGTCAGAGATTCTGCTGTAGATTTGCTGGAAGGAAGTTTTTGCCCCTCAGACAGGTGGGCCTCTTATTTGACTCTAGAATACGTAGGTTTTTAGAGGACTTTGAGGTCAAATTTATGCCTGGAAGATACCCAAATCCTGCAGTTTCAAAATTAGCCCAAGTCATCACTCTTCCGCCACCATGCTTGACAGTTGGTACAAGGTGCTTGTGATGATGGTGTGTTTGATTTGTCCACTTTGGTCTCATTTGTCCAAAAGTCTTATGGTTTGGTTAGATAACAGTATAGAAACAACGCCAATGTGTTTTTTCTTCTGGCAACATCCACCCATTATCTGCACCCGCTTATATCTACTCAGGGTCAAGGGGTCATGCTCAGGCCTATCCCAGCTCTGCGTGGGTGAAATGCTGGACAGGTTTCTTGACAAAAACCACACTCACACACACACACACACACACACACACACACACACACACACGCCTATGGACAATTTAGAATCATTATCAATCAATCAATGGGCCTGTGGGAGGAAGTGTGGGAGGAAGTACCCGGAGTACAACTACCCAAGCTTGTGGAAAACATACAAACTTCACACAGAATTCGAACCAGGAATTTTTTTGGTGTGAGGCAAGAGTGGAGATCATTAAGCAACTACGCTGCCCTGGCAACAAAACAAGATATCCTTTTGTCATTAATTATACTTGAATGAGCTTTTTCTTTTTTTTTCTCCTTTACAATTTCACTGAGCATTTTAAATTATGACCTTGGTGTGAACTTACTAGAATGTTCACTCCTGGGAAGATTGGAAGCCATCATCTTGAATGTTTCCCACTCATGAATAGTCTGCGGAGGAATAGACTCCAGATTGTTTGGAATTGGAATCCTCCTCCTATAAGATGGGCAGCAACGATCATTTCTTTAAGATCACTGCTGATGCCTTTCCTCAGTGGCATTGTGTTAACTCATACCAGAATACACCAGACCTACAAAGTAATAAAACTTCTCCTTTTCAGAGGCACTTCCACTGTCAAGTGCACTTGATTGGCATCACCTGGCTGCAGATGGAAGTACCAGGAGAGCACTTAGGTTTTCCACTCACGGCTTCGGCATTTTCGATCCATTTATTTTTTTTTCTCAGTTAAATTGTGACATGTAGTATCTCATATGTTATGGTTCACGTGGTTCACCTGAGGTTGTATTTACCCAATTTTAAGTTCTGTCATGATATATAAAACTTACATTTTCTTTTTTTTCTTTGTTTGTTTGTTTTTGACTGAATTTATAACAGCCACAAACAAAGATGTTCACTCTGCACAAGCATGGACATGTTCCAACATTTAATTTGAGTGTTGTTCCACATTATGCAAGTCTTGATAACTGCAGTAAAGGGTTTAGTTTTAAGTTTTAGGCTTTAGCTTTTGTGGGTTTTTCCTGACAAAATGGTAAGGAAACGATTACTTCTCAGTCACTTTGTTAATTTTTTTTAATCATCTTTTAGGAAATGATACTTCTTCCACCGTCTTACATTTTGCTGGTTTATACAATATTCCCTGCTATGATCCAGTGTGTACTCTAGCAGAGGGATTTGGCGCTCCCACTCTTGTTTATAAGTAGTTTTTGTGGCCGGACCGCATTGGTTTCTCCTCAGCACTTTACTGCAGCCATTGTTGTGTTCTTAATTGGAGCCAAACATTCATGTTTTCGAAGAGAAAACTTTCCATTTAAATGTAGGCATTTTTGCTGATTTCTCTCATCGTTTGTCTTTTCTATTTTTGTCTCTGTAACCCCCACTCCACATCCATGTGCACATCATATTTCCCTTGTAGTGCACACACACACACACACGCATGCACACACACATGCACACACACACACGCATGCACACACACACAAACACACGGCCATCTAAATTTTCACTTCCTGAATCTGAACCTGCACTATATAGCCAAGGAAAAACAAGCCCTGTTCCTCCCAAATCAACACACACACACACACACACACACACACACACACACACACACACACACACACACACACACACACACACACACACACACACACACACACACAGAATGCATCATATTTCTTCTTCTTCTTTTTTCAAATGTCAAAGTTTATTACCACCTTGGAAACTTTGACAAAGTCTTGTCAACAATTTCTGTAAAACAATAGCATATTCCTACACTCACTTGTCATAAGTCCTGAATAAACCTTCATTATTGTTTTGAAATATATCTAGTATTGATTTTTTTCCCACTCATGAACAAGCCCTGGGGAAATAAAGGTGATCATGAGCAGGAAATATTAGACAGAAAAGTTTCTGTTATGAGTGGGGCTCAACAGTTTATTTATATCTGGAATGATATTCAATTTAAATGGGTTAAATCATTTTTGTTTTATGTGATAGACGCTCTTAATATTGTTATAACTCAGTGGATTTTACATTTTTCTTGGGTTCAGAAATTTTAAACCATGCAGCTTTTTAATCCTTGCTCACTCTTTAGAAATGTTGTTTTGTCCTCTACATTAGTTATTTCCAATGAATATCAACTCACTTCTGGTCATCACTAAATACCAGATGGGCAAAGTTACTTATTTCCCAGTAAACACTGTTATTCACCAGGTAGCTGAACACATGAATTAAAACAAATTCTAGTGTTGGTCTTTTCTCCTGAGTGCGTACATTATATTGTATTTAAGAAACTTTATAGGGCAAAAAGCCTCCATTTCTATAACAGATGCCTTATCCATATTGTCACTGGGATAAATGCCATAATGCACTACAATGCACATATTTAAAGGCAGGGTAGGAGATGCTGGAAAAACCAGTAAGTCACTTCCACAGATTGTCATTTTTTTTTATTTTGATGTAAGATAATTTTTTATTGTTATAGAATATAATAATGTAGAAGAAAAAGGTTTCTGAAAAAGATCACCTACCCCACCTTTAATATTTCCAACATAATAAATATGACTGGTTTATGGCCTCAGGAAGCTTGAATACTGATCATCACGAGGTACTCGTGCTCAGTACTCAGAAAGTACTTTAACAACAGAGCAGTTCAGTTTTCCTATATTTTAGTCTGACATTAAAAAAGGGACTCTATTATGCTTTCAATAATTTTATGTCATAAAGTTCTAATGTTTGATGTTACGGGTTTATGCGGTTTAAGTTTCATGTAACGAGGTAAACATGTGCAGAAATAATCTCACAGAGCAAAGCGCTCCCGGCTTCAGACTGCGCTGAATTCTCAGTTCCCAGTCATTTTTCTTTCACTTCCATGTTGACGTCACCTTGAAATACATCGCTGGATAATGATTATCTCCTACTGGCCCTCCAATAAAATACAGGCAGCACCACTGGCAGAGGCCTCCTGGTCCCTTTTACTTATAGTGCATTTACAAAATAAAACCTAACGCATGTCTAAATGTGCAGAGCAGAAGTGGAATCAGTGGTAAAAGCAAACAGTGAACTGTGTGAAATCAGTGTGTTGTGATTAACTGAGCAGGCCGACTCTTCCCCTTGAGTCAACCTGAGCTGCTAATCATCTGCTCGTGTGCGGGCGTGTGTGTGTGTGTGTGTGTGTGTGTGTGTGTGTGTGTGTGTGTCACTTGTGAGGGGGAGACTCACTGAATCAGCAGGATTTTGTCAGAGCTTCCCAAATCAGCAGCTTCCTGTTTTTGTAAAGCAGCCACCGTGACTATCGTAGCAGCCTGACTAAGCAAAAGGTCTTTTTCGGATGACTTTGATTTGAAGCGAATTTAATGTTATAGATTCACTTTGAAGTTCACCCTCGACACTTCTCTTGGTGTCAGTTTGACCGGGGAACACGGAGAGAGAGTCCCTCTTTTATGTCAATCTCCGTTGAGATGCCCGGCATCGGGAATTATATTTTCCACAGCCTTTAATAATTTAAATAATAAGTCAAAATATAAATAAAAAACTGGTTTAGGCACCTGTGTTGTAAAATCTCCACAGCATAAAATCCTGAAATTCTTCAAGCATTTGTACATCAATGTCGTTATCAGGATTCACAGGAAGCTGTTGGGCTCGTAGTTTGAAGTGGACATAACGTGCGTTTATACATGTTGAACTAACTTCAACTTAAACAGCATCATAAGCTCAACAACCAGCAATGCGTCATGATGTCATCGCCCCAGCCAATAGGAAATGGTAATACTGTCAGTATAGATTTACTGTATTAGGACAATATATGTTTATTTTTAAAGCAAAAGCTTTTGACAGCAAACCAAAGAAGGAGTGATAACCTTCTGCTTCGTAGGAACGTACAGCGTAATCATGTATGGCTGGAATTCTGAAGTTATCTTTGTAATTAAGTAATAAACAGTTTGGACGTGCAAATCTTTTGCAGAAGTTCCCTAGATACGACAGAAATGGCTGGAATTGGACATTTTCGATGCAGCTGACCTGACCTGCTGATGACTTGATCCAAATTCCTGTGCCTGTATTGGGAAGAACAGACCCTATTTGGTGAGATCACCACACTATTATGATGCAATTTCACAGTCACGTTGAGATGTTACGATACAAATGCCTTCAGATATCAATTTGGATACATTTGATTATTGGCTGAAAATGAGCATCAATCTTGTTTTTTTTGTTATTTAATTCTAATCTTGTATGGTTGTCAGATGAGTTTCACCAGGGCGTCATTCCCTCTTCTCCAGGGACTCCAGGCTTTCATTCACAACCAGCAACGACAGCACATGCAAAGCAAGCCAAGCTTTTTAATTTTTTCCCCCATTTTTGCTGGACTAGTCACGCCAGAACAACAGAAACGTTGGACTTGGGGATGTTCCATTGTTCCATTGTTCCATTGTTCCATTTTCCACAGCATCTTTTATCTTTTGACTTGCTTGAACTCGTTTATACGGCAACTCGCTTGGAAGTGAAAAGTCCGATGCCAGTGTCACGCACACCCAGTGTGCCATCACACTTTTAGATGCAACGCTGATCGCCTGCACTTCTTTTAGCTTCCATAAAATATGTTCAGTCACAGTCTCATACAGTCGGGGGAGAGCAGTTTCTGAGATGTATTTCCGACCTTCCCAAATGTACTGTGACTCCAGATGTTCAATTATGCGGTGAAATCCAAACGTCTTTGCTGACTGACAGGGCTGGTCATGTAGGATAATGAATTCCACAATTTTGCCTGCTATTGCTTTGGCTTTCTGGCTTTCCTTGGTGAATTTCTCTCATTTCTGAAAAGCTATCTCCATGGTTGACTGCTGGATTTTTATTTTTTCCATCTTCCCACTTTGACTTCAAAAACTCCTCATTCCCTTTTGTCTAATGGCTCCTCAAATAATCAATAAAATTGCTCATTTAACAGTTTGCAACACTTGTGCCAGCTTTCGAAATTGCACTCTTGCATAATAAGTGTTTCAGTGTAAAATTACATCATAGTTCTGACATAATGGGAAAGTTAGATAGACAGATAGACAGATAGATAGCTACCCAGCGATGCACATCCCATTGCTTCTCCCTCAATGACTGAAAACAGGAAGTTGCAAAGCAGTATTGTGAAACTTCCTGCAATGGATTATAAAACACTGAAGTTAAATTGGGATTCTGTTTGAAATATTTACATGGTATCAGGCGCTGTGCAGACAAAAATACCCACAGATCCCCAAACTGTTGTTTTTGGCACAATCAGTCGACTGGTTGGGAACAATGTGGTCCATTTACTGTGCTCATGAACGTTAACGTTCCCCGCAGTCTTCCACAGTCTTCATCTTTTAAACCACAAAAATTAATTTCTAAGAAAGTAAAGAAAAAAAAAAGAACCCTTGTTTTGAGAAAATTAGTCCCAACTTTAAATCTGGTGGCCAGACTATTAGTTTTTAAGAGTGAAGAAAAAATTTCTTATCCCACTGGCAGTTTTGTTTTCTTGATATAAGGCAGTTTAACTAGATTATGTCGCGACCTGAAAAGGTAGGACCCAGATGCAAGAGACAGAGGCGGCAGCGGTGATTTACTTAACTAAACGTGTTGCAGCGCATGATTCAAACAAAAACAAAAGCCCAAACTTGACAAAACAGAAACGAACCAAGAAGACAGGAAACATGATGGTGGAAACACGGGACTTGACGAGACACAGGTGCAAACAATCAAGGCAGATGGGACCAAGGAAGTCCAGACAGAACTAAAGCGCAAGGACACAGGCTTTCAAAATAAAACAGGAACAAAAACGTGACAGATTGAGGAGTATTTAGTTTATTTTTTAGATGTGAGATATGTACTGTATAGCAGTACAATCCATCCATCCATTATCTGTACCCGCTTAATCCGTTTCCGGGTCACGGGGGTCTGTCGGAGCCTATCCCGACGCATATCAGGCGAAAGGCAGGGGTACACCCTGGACAGGTCGCCAGTCTATCCAGGGCCACATACAAACAACCAATCACACTCACATTCACACCTAGGGAGAATTTAGAAAGATCAATTAACCTACTCTGCATGTTTTTGGACTGTGGGAGGAAGCCGGAGTACCCGGAGAAAACCCACGCGAGCACGGGGAGAACATGCAAACTACACACAGAAAGACCCACCGGGCCGGGAATTGAACCGGGAACCTTCTTGCTGTGAGGCAACAGTGCTAACCACTAAGCCACCGTGCTGCCCAGCAGTACAATCATATTCATAAAATTGTTTATGCGAAATTTGATAAATAACTAGCAGTGAGGCCAGCCTAGATGCTTTAGATATAGAATTTCATGTGACATTTTGTCATAATTGTTGCAGGATTGCATGAATCATTAAAACATGTCTAATAGACGTCATAGTGTCTGACCATCAGATTATAATCAGTTCATCTTTGGAGCCCTAACAGGCATCTGTGCCAAATTTAAAGAAAATCCCTCAAAGCACTTCTGGGATATCATATTCACAAGAATAAGAGGCACAAACCAAAAACACAATGCCTCCAGCCACAAGTTTCTGGAGCAAGAAAGCTTACAAATGTTGTGGAACTGAATCATGCAAGGGTTTATATCTTTGTCTTTTTTTTTTTTTTTTTGCAATTTCCTTTCAGCATTCAGGTGGGTTAACACAATGCCAAGGAAGAAAGACCTCAGCACTGATCGTAGAGAAACAATTACTGTAGAAGGGTTATATGGCAATTTCAAAACAACGTGGAATCCACCGTACCATGATGAGAAAGCTTTTTCACATGTGAAAGAAATTCAAGGCACTTGCCAATATTCCCAGGAATTGGTGTTCCAGCAAGTTCACCCCAAGTTCAGATTGTGGAATGCTTAGAGAAATGTATAAAAATGTGAGAGCTTGATCACAGACTACAGGCCTCAGTTAGTACTCTAAAGGTTCAAGTTAATGACAGTCCAGTTAGAAAAAGACTGGAAAAACACATCTTCTTTTGAAGGTTTGTCAGGGGAAAAGAACATCGCAGCTTAGCACATCTCAGGTTTGTTGCTTCGGAACAAATTAAATATGTCTGGAATAATGTTGTGGACAGATAAGATCAAAGTAGAGATGTTTGGCTATAATACACAGCACCATGTTTGGTAGAAACCAAACAAAGCATATCGTTATAACACCTCATACCATAACTGTCAAACACAGGGGTGGAAAAGTAATTATTTGGGTTTGTTTTGCAGCTACTGGACCTGGACATCTACCAGTCTTTGAGTCAACCGTGACCTCCTCTGAACACCAAAGTCCTGTAGACCTAAATGTGAGGCAGACAGCTTATGCTAGAATAAAATTACCCTAACAGTAACAGAAATTCAACTGCAGCTGACATATTCTTAAAACAGATATCAGAGTCAGAGTCAGAGTCAAGCTTCAATATAGTTGGCAATTATGCGCAGTTGGAGGTGAGGGTTTACAGATACCAGTGGAAGCGAGAGAAGCTTTATCTTAGCTCATCACAGTCACAGATGACAACACTTAGCTATTAAATAATGTGAGGTGACATTTGCACAGTTACAAGGATTGTTGGGTTTTTCTTTTTTTTTGCCCTTTGGAAATGGAATAAAATAAACTACATTACCCATCTTGTCAGAATGCTTGGAATCAGTATTGCAAGTATTCCAGACACATTGTTTTATAATTTATTTATTTTTTTGTATAAACTCCATAAAACAAACTAGAGCTCAGATCCTCCCATTTTTTTGATGACGCTGAAAGATATAGAAGTCTGAGCTCTGGTCCCTGTGCAACTGATACTCAACAGCCACTGGCTCATCTGCATCTGCGTCTTATTGAGGAGTCAGCTGCAAAATACTACTACTCAAAATGATTATCACATTTTTAACAGTTAAGTATAAATTTTGAATCTGAAAGTTTACAGGAAATAACATGATTTCAAAGAGGTCTGGAGAACAGGGTCATAGTTGATGAAAGCACTATGTATTATGGTAACATACACCAGCCATGTCATATATGGTTTTGAAATCAATAAGTACTTAAAAATTATTTATTTGTTTTACAGGGAACTGGTGAAGAAAGGTTATGATAGCAGCAACATATTCTGACTGTTCTTTAAATTAAAATTAAATAGTAGTTTATTGCTTTGTTTATCTAAAAAAAGGATTATTAGAATGATCTAATCAAATAGAAAGGAAATGGTAAAACATGATAGGAGATACTAAACTTTAGATATGTTTCTAAGATAACAAAGTACTAAGTCAATGAAATGTTACGCTTGTGACAGAAGGCTTCAAAGTCCAAAGTCACACCAACACTTTTGACAAACTCAGAAGATTTACCCAATAGAGAACTTAATGAAGTGAATCTGATTTCACAATACCTTAGAAATCGGTAGTGCGATTGATAAAATCACTCAAGATTTAGGTGCAAGTATAATGGTATGTTATTACCATAACAGCAATGTGTTGATTAACTGTTGCACCATTTAGACTGCATTGGGAACAATCACAAATTCCAAAAAGAATAGAAAGACCAAGAACTGACCCCAGAGGAACTCCATATGTAATACCTTTCTCAGATTCAAGGTAAACTAGGAAATATCTAAAATAGGAAGATAGCCAATTAGCAATAGTTTATCTAAGGCCTAAATTCTGTTTAGGGCACAAACCAGTTAGTATCAAAGGCTGCAAGAAGCACCTAAGAAGATGTTTTATGTTTGTCTATACTAGTTTCAATACTTGAAAAGTACAATCAGAGCCATTTATAAGGTGTTTAATTATGTTTGAGAGGCTACTGAATCAGGTGAGTCATTGTGGGTGTTAATGGAAGCACTGAAGACAAGGATTTAATTTGTTATTTGAATGAGATTGGAAGTTTGGACCAGTATGTGAAAGCAGCACACATAAACAGTTTTTATCACTCCTCTAGAGGTGGTGGAGATTGAGTCACTTTTTACCTTGTTTAAGATTTACTTCCTTCAGTCACCCTTCAGATTTTTTCATCTGTAATTATTTTATTGATTCAGTCTTCTCTGCAGAGACAATGCTTAGGAAACGCTTCATAAACATAAACAAACATTTTTACAAATTAAACTAAAACTGATATTTCACCACAAACAAGAGTCTTTTGTGCTGTTTTAAATTATTTTTGCTTTTTTTTTTTTTTAACAAACTTCAAAATCTAAACTATTGATACAAAAATATTTTAAACATTGCCAGCTAGAGGTGGAAGTGGCAAAGTCATCTCAGACTCTGCAGGCCACAGACCGTGTAAGTGCATTTGTTTAGTTCTAGCTTATGACAAA
Organism: Xenentodon cancila; assembly: GCA_014839995.1. Taxonomy (NCBI): domain Eukaryota; kingdom Metazoa; phylum Chordata; class Actinopteri; order Beloniformes; family Belonidae; genus Xenentodon; species Xenentodon cancila. Next base: position 23,906,877 of record CM026212.1, read on the forward strand.
AAAACTGAAGAATGTATTAATTCTGTTGAAAGTTTTATGTCGCAAGATTTGTTGGTCTTGTAAGTATAACAATAAATCATCTGCATAAAGACTATTTCATGTGAGGAGTTATTGTCTGCAATTCCTTTAAGTTTTCTGTTTGGTCTAATTTCTGTTTCATGTGGCACAATAAAGATGATGACTAAACAAAGAGAGAGAGGAAGAGAGTCTTTTCTGGTTCTGTGGCGAGCCTTTGTGATTCAAACCCATTTGTGGTTATGTCTCTGAATGAAATGTGAAGTAATCGGCACCCATTTCTTACCCAGACGAGGAACGGGAACGTCAGTGATGTGAAGTGACAGTGCTACCCGTCACACCTCTGTGCTGCTCGTAAGCATGATCATGACAATCACAAGAAAATTGATGTCATAGCGGAGATATTTCGGGAGCAGGAGAAAATTATAAAAGCAAAAGGTGATATATATGTATATATATATATATATATATATATATATATATATATATATATATATATATATATATATATATATATATATATATATATAGCTGTGTTTGAAATTAAATCATCTGCAAAAAAAACTTAACTCAGTGATTTTTATAATTTCTTTCATTTTTATTACAAACAAAACAAAAAAAGAAAGAAAGAAAGAAAAAAAGAAAAAGAAAAGAAGATGCGCCATCATTGACATGTTTTACTGCCATTCATCATTTGATCGGCACCACTACATATACAGTGACACAAGATACCCAGAAATCAAAAAAGAAAATCCTGGAAAGAGGACAAAGTAAGTGTGAAAAGAGAAAAGTGCTTGTTTTTGAAGTAACATTTTAGTTCAGGGGTTGCCAAACTATTGTTTAGAACAAAACACATTTGTAAAATGCGCTTAGACTACTTCCTTGAGTAAAGTTTATAGGATAAGTTAACTTCTAGCTACCCTTCCTTTTAAGTTTTAACTTAAAACAGACAATTCTGACCATAATTTACAGATTGACATCAGTTGCTTAATTCATCTTTGTGACTTTACATTTCTTCAGCTAATGTTTATTAAGGCGTTTTTAAATGATGCAATGTATAAAAGTCCAGTCTATCAGTTTTTTAAAGATAGCAACCATGTTCTTTAATGGATATAGATGGTCTTAAAAGCATTTAGAGTTACACATATTTTTTATTTATGTGAGTTCTTTTAAAGCCCAAAATCTAAAATGTTCGGAACCAAAATTTGCTTTCTTATAATATATTGTGAACTAAGTTCGACGTCTTTGTTCCCATTCACTGGTAATGATGGAACAGATACAGTGACAGGGTGCATCGGGTGTTGTGTTGAACACATCGTGTTGTTTTTGAAAGTTTTTTTTTTTTACAAAAAAGAAAAGTTTCTTTTGGTAGAAGCTCTTTCTCAAATAGCAACAGCGAGAACAACAGTAACATCGACAACAACAATACTCATAACTGGTAAGAGGTAAAATACAAGAGAACACGAATGAGTTGTTTAAATATGCAAAGTTTGTCACAGGATTCTGTAGAAAGTAACAGAAACTTGGAAAAAATAACAAAAACAAGAAAATAAACAGATGATTGAAAGGAGAAAGAAGGAAAGGCAAGGAGCAGGGTTGAGGTCAATAGGCTTTAATAACACTGACTTGCTTTTGAAAGGTTATAAACATTCATAGGGGGTTTCTGAAAAACAGCGACATCGCAAGGCTTTTTCTGGAACAACCCCTCCCCCCCTAAATACCCCAAAGCTCTGAACATAAACTGGAACCTGGGAAACGGGATGGGATGTCAAGAAACACTTTGTGGTCGAACGAGTCCTGAATATACTTATCAATTCATGCCTTTATGCATGTTTTCTATTCAAACATGTACCATTAAAAAAAAAAAAAAAAAAAAAAAAGGGCAAAAGGGGCAAAAAGCAAAAAAAGACCAAAAAAAAATGGCGCTGTGCTGGGAGCTGCTTGGACTGTGAAAACAGAGATTCAGCCTCTCTCTGCAAATTAAGAATCGTATTAAAACGACTGTAGGCACAGCTTGATAGCATTTTTTTTTTTCATTGTTTTTTGTTGTTTTTTTTTATTATTATTTTCCACGAGACAGCATTGTTGTGATCAGAGCATGCTTCGGGGGGGATGGAGTGCGATGACAGAAGTGAGTTTTATTTCACATGCAGCTTCCTGTTGAAAAATATGAGGAGCAGAGGAGGAAGAGGAGGACTGTTATATGGTCTGCTGAGAAATCTAAAAGGTTAAGCTTGAGGTGGATTTTAGCATCGTGTGAGTGTGTGAAAGTGTGTGTTTGTGTATGTAAGTGAGGTTAGAAACATCCCTAGAGGAGGAAGAGGCCCGTGTAAGGAGGCCGTTCATGAGGAGTATAATGGTTTGAGGCAGACTAAGAAAAGGTCACAAGAAATTAGGAGACAAGTTGGACTGTGTATGTTGTTTATGTGTGTGTTTGAGTGTAAAAGTGCCCGTAGACAATAAGAGCACGTGCGTGAGTGCTTAGTTTGAGTAATAGTGGCTGTTTGGGTAGTACCAGTCAGCAGAGGAGCATATTTTTAGAAGACTCTTATGTTTGTGCGCCAACTGAAGCAACTACAATCACTAGCAGGTGAATATTTTCACCTTCAGTCAGTCAATTAGTTGGAATACTTTGAGGTGCGGTTTTGCGTCATTCTCCTGGAGAAAGGTTGAAGATATTTTTTGCAGGATGTGGGTTTTGGGTCGCGTGTGCGCATGAGTGCGTATATATGTGTTGTCTAGTCGTCGATACAGATGACCTCGCCGCTGCGCTGCTCCCGCCGGTTGACCAGTAGTTCTGCTTCCCGTTCCTTCTTTACAGACATGGGAGGCCCGTTCAGCACTGCAGGGGAAAAAAAAACAAAAAAACAGAAAGACACAAATTCAGTTCATCCAGTTCAAGAATTTTTTTTTCTCTCAGTGTTTTCTCTCCTTCTCAAGACTGAGGAGAAAAATTGTTTTTACACTGAAACTATAAATCATACCTACAATGCAAAAGTACATTCATGAGGAAAGGTTAGTAGCCTTCCCTCTAATCCTATGTTAATTGTGTAAAAGATATAATTAAAAACCAGCTGGGTTTTTGCATTAGGAAAATACAAATGTAGATGAAGGCAAGGCAAGTTTATTTGTGTAGCACAATTCAACAACAAGGTGACTCAAAGTGCTTTACAGAGACAGTAAAACATCAGCACATAGCAGATAATAAAATAAAAACAAAATAAAGTAAATAAAAAAGCATGATTTAAAATTTAAACAAAAACGAAAGAAAGAAAAAAATCAGTGGTTAAAAAATGATTAAGTGTTGAAGCTTAAGCTTAAAATTAACAGTGCAGATTTGAAACTTTATTCAAATGCAGCTGAGAACAGGTGTGTTTTCAATCTGGATTTAAATAAACTGAGTGTTTCAGCTGATCTGAGTCTTTCTGGGAGTTTTTTCCAGACATCTGGAGCAGAGAAGCTGAAGGAAGCTTCTCCATGTCTGGTTCTGACCCAGGGAACTGATACAAAACCGGATCCAGATGACCTGAGGGGTCTGGAAGGTTCAAACTGGGTCAGAAGGTCACTGATGTATTTTGGTCCTAAACCATTCAGACATTTATAGACCGGCATCAGAACTTTAAAGTCTGTCCTCTGACGGACAGGCAGCCAGTGTAAAGACCTCAGAGCTCGACTGATGTGGTCCACTGATCTGGTCTTAGTGAGAACTGGAGTTCTGAATGAGCTGCAGTTGTCTAACTGATGTTTTAGGTGGACATGTAAAGATGCTGTTACAATAATCAAGCCTACCCAAGAAGAAAAACTAGTCCATGAATGCGTTTTTAGTAGTAGTAGCAGTATATCCTTGATATATTCTTGAGGTGATAGTAGACTGACTTTGTTATGTGTTATGTGTTTGGTTGTTGGTTTTTAGGTGAATAGATTGAAGCTCTGTGGTGACCTGTGATCATTTCTCTTTGGCTCCAAAGACCATTTCCTCAGTTTTGTTTTTGTTTAGCTGGAGAAAATTGTGGCACATCCAGTCATTAATCTCCTCAATGCATTTATCAAAAGCCTGTACAGGCCTTGGTCTCCTTGTGTCATTGTAATATATATATATATCTGTGTGTCATCTGTAAAGCTGTGGTAATTTTATTTTGTTGTTCTTTATAATCTGTGCCAACGAGAGCATGTAGATGTTAAACAGAAGAGGTCCCAGGATGAAACCTTGAGGAACTCCACATGTGATTCTTGTCTGCTCAGATGCAAAGCTACCTGTTGACTCAAAGTATTTCCTGTTGTTTAAATATGTTTTGAACCAGTTTAGTACATTTCTGGAAAGAGTCGTCCAGTTCTCCAGTCAATGGAGTAATATGTTGTGGTCAACTGTATCAAAGGATGAACAAGAACATATAGCAGTTTTCACAGTGTCATTATTTATTAAACAAAGATGAAGTCAAAAAGAGAAGGAAAAAAATCAGAATAAATTGTTATTCAGTGCTGCTAATTATCAGCCCTTGAACTGCTCAGTTAAGCCCGGATATCAAGTCTATTGAAATGTTGTGGCAGGACTCTAAGAACGTTTTACATAAACTAATTCCTACAACCCTCAATGAACTGAACTGTGAAGACGAATGGGCTAAAAGTCCTCTAAACAATGTGAGTGACTGATGAAGTCATGTAGTAAACAAATGCTTCAAGCCATTGCTCAGATTATTCTAAGTATTAAATGATTTTATAGCATTAAAGTAACAAAAATTATGCTCTTAAAAGCATCTGAGACGCCAAATAATATTCATTACAGAAGGGTTAAAAGTGCTTATAACGCTGAGAAGGAAATTCGCAAGGTGTCTTTACAGCAAATAGCAGAAACAGACAAAGGAAGTTTATATCATAAATAAAAGTTCTTAGTAGCTGTTTGAAATGGCCACCTGGGAGCGTTGAAGGAAAAGTCTGCTGCCAGTAAAGGAGGAGGGAGGGAAGAAAGGATGTGATATATTTCAAAAAGTGAACAGTAGTGCATACTTTCAGACACTGAAAGTGTTTTCACACATCTGTGGAAAGTCACCAACTACAGGACTGCTGTTTGAAAACCTATTATTTCCATCCATTTGTACACGCAATTTAATCCCTTGCAGGGTCACGGGGGTCTGCCGGAGCCTATCCCAGCTCATCACAGGCGAGAGGCAGGGGTCCACCTGGACAGGTCGCCAGTCTGTCACAGGGCCACATACAGACACAAACTACCTATAGGAAATTTAGAACAACCAATCAACTTAGTATGCAAGTTTTTGGACCGTGGGAGGAAGCCGGAGTACCTGAAGTTTACCCACTTAAGCACGGGGAGAACATGCAAACTCCTTTTCTTTTATCCAAGATTATTGGTGGCACCTTTTTCCCACTTACAAGCAACCTGAGCAAATACTAAAAGGTGAATTGAAAACCTTTTGGTTGACTGATCTGTTGCGATCAAGCGCTGATTATTCATTTGAAGGCGCTCTAGTAGAGTTTGCACCTTGCACCATTCTTTGCTCGCTGACGAAAGATGATTTGCATGTGCATGTGCACAAAACGCTGCTGTGGATTTCACTGCAACTGGTGCAGAATCCCTCTCTATCACTGCAAGCAGGATTTTTCTTTGAATACTCAGAATCAAATGCCGACTCATACCCCTACATGTGGACAGGATATTCACTGAAACAATTTTACAGTTTTTCTTTTATGGTTGCAGCTGGATGTTTTCTGTGAAAAACCTGGCGTAGCGTTGAATGTAAATGGGAGACTACGTGTGCAATAATTGTTGTAGGGAACAAAAAGAACATCTCTCTAAACACACTTTGAATCTTAATGGTGGTGACTGTGAAGTTATGTTGAACATTTGGATAGTCGGAGACTTCAAAGCCTGCTAAAAGCAGGTTTCAAACCAGTGAAATCAGCAGATCAGCCATAATTTCTTCAAAAAAACAACACGTTTGAGATGTTTATCTGGAAAAATAAAAAAGATTTAGTTGTGGACTCGAGCTGAGAAGAAATGCGAGGTGCAACTTTGTCTTTTGTAAAGTAAATCTTGAGGTAAATGTGGTAAATGTGAGTTTGACATTGATGTGCCTTTCAGTTATCTTCATCTTGGTTTTGTTTACTGATGCTAGACATCCTTGCGTTGGTATCTGTTTCAAAACACTACAATAAGCAACATTATAAACGAACATAACTCTGCAACAGGAAATTGTGTGTTATGATACATTTTAATTAAAAAAGTTGCATAATACAGTACAACAATGGATCATATTCTATATACAGTATCATGTTTACAATAAGGGCAAAACCTCAAAATGCATAACTGTTAACTGGGAGTAAGTGAGGCCAGCAATGAGTAAACATACTTTCACGTGCAGGCACATGAGGACACAGACTCACAAATACACACATGCAAAAAAACTAACATCTTTCTGCACGGCTGCACAGCTGGCCAGCTCGAGGAATCTGTGCTTCCCACATTTGTGTGCTATCATGAGTGTGCTCTGGGAGTGGAACGGCAAGTTTAGCGCTCCTTTCAAAACAAAGCCAGGAATAGACTAACAGTGTACGGCTCTCGCCTGTGCAGGGAAAGATAAACTGTCATAACGCCTCCAGGTGCAGATCAAAGATGTGATAAGGAGTGTACGAAGCTGAAGATGTCTGAGAAAGAGGCTGAAACTGAGTGTGTATGTGTCTAAAAACAGACCAGGGGCCACTTATGGGAAAATGTATGGCTTTTTGCCAGTGGAGGCCAACAGAGGAGATGGAGAGAAAGAGCCAGAAACAGAGAGAGAGAGAGAGAGAGAGAGAGAGAGTGTGTGTGTGTGTGTGTGTGTGTGTGTGTGTGTGTGTGTGTGTGTGTGTGTAAATGAGGGGGGGCAGACAAAATCTGATAAGAGGGAAAACAAATCAAGGTAAAGACTGGGTGAAAGAGCAAGAGGAGGAAAGGATTCGGTGGCAGACAGACAACGAGAAAGTCATTCTTGCTGGATAAAAGTGGACTTTCACATTCATACTTCAAGGCCAGCGGATCAGCAAGAAACACCAGAGCAGATCTCACGAATGCTCCAGATGTCTTTGAGACAATTCATCTACCAGAGATTGCTGACAAGTGGGATTTTAAGTCTGGGCCTTTTTTTGGTTCAGTGTTAAAAAAAAAAAAAAAAGAAAAAAAAGTGAACTTATATCAAAGATGTTTAATAATAATAAAAAAAGAAGCTATTAATTGTGGCTACTCGGTGGTGGAGTGGACCCCACTGACACCTATAATCCATCTTCTTCATTGTTCCCCCAGCGAGAAAAGGCTTATCAAAAATAAAGGCAAAGAAGTCCTGACGGTAAAGCAAGTGGAGGAATTCAACGAAGCATGAGAAATCACGAGATAATCGATTCCCTCTGTGACTTCTAACATCAGACATTCTCTCTGCTGCTGTTTCTGTGTATCCGGTCCACAATAGTCCGCCTGCAGCTTCACCGTGGTTGACAGATAAAGGTTTTTCGTTTCAGTTGTCCAAGATAACATTGGCAGTGATATTGAGAGCTAAAAGTAAGATAAACCCCACATCTCCACAAGCTCTTAAACTTCAAGCTTACTCCTCTCTGAGGCCTGAAACTGTAAACTACAGTGGATGGAGTATTTGAACCCCAGAGAGGCTCTTAAAAAGCAACATTCCTGGCCAACATGTCGGGCTTGGCCTCTCCCCTGTAGATCCTGCCTACTATCTGACAGAAGTAAATGTTGCCATCTTGGCAAGAAACCCACAGTTATTGCTCACTGAAAAGCTTTGAGTGAGTGCATCTGCAGCAAAGCCTTTTACAAAGAACTCCCATGTGTCTGCTACCCGTCAGGTCGTCAGGAACTTCAAAATCTTGTTTTCTGAAACAACATTCTGTCCAACTGACAAACCAATGACTTGTAAGAGTTTCAAAAATAGCTTAAAAGTAGGAAAGTTAGAGGTAAAATAATTTCTCGAGGATTTTGATATTAAAATGATCTGCATAAGAGTCTTTGCTATTCGCTTAAAAATAGTTATATTACTTTAATTCTTCAAATAAAAGCTTTGATTTAGCATCAGTTTGATTTTTTTAAGCACTTTGGGTTCCATAAATGCTTTTTACGTGCAATTCAAAATATTAAATTAAGAACGTAGATGGAAATTACAAAATTTAGATAAAAAGTTATTGCCATTACTTTGAAGGATTCCCAGATGGACAATAGCTTGGAAGTGGTGGACATTCAGAGGCACACTTTGTAGAAAATACCTAAATTAATTAACTAATAATTAATTACTTTCATTAATTTGACTTTAGGGATCAAAAAGTATTTTGAATTGAAAACAACATGCAGACTAATTCATGACCCAGTGAAAATGTACAGCGGTGTATTTCTCTGCAGAGATTCTGCAGATTTTTAACACATTTAGTGGGCCGTCTGCACACAGCATTAATGCGGCACACCTGTCCAAGTGACAAGCAAGGTAAAGAAGAAAGAACACCACCAACTCTGTGAAAGCACACACTTAATGTGCCTTCATTAGGTCACTGTGCATGCTTAGCTGGAGAGTGGAGGAAGAATAATCTCTGGCAGACCTTTACACCACGATCTCTGTGTGAAAATGACTTATAAGAGGGTGCAGAGTTTAAAACCAGAAAAATTAGATAAAAGATGCTTAAGTCCCCCAGGAACCCCGAGATTATTGACAGTTTTCTGTGGGTTTGTTACTTGGAGCAACACTTCTTATGTCACATTTAGTAATTTTATCTTTCGCTAGTATAAAAAAATAATATGTGCAGCATTACATCATAATTTAGCTCATTTTAAACCACAATAATTTACAAATTGATGCACAAAAGTTTAGCTTACTCTGCAAAAGTGTCTGGTAGAAAAACATGTTTGTGTGCATCAAACTAAGAAGCAAAGAAAGTATTGATTTGCAGCTGGAAAAAACAAGAAACTTCATGTATCATATTAACTGATATCTATAGCTGCATAGGATAATTCGGTTTTGATAAGAATGCCAGAACTACTACATGTCACAAATATTTACATATATTCATTATTCATAATTCCACACAAACGTATCATATTCTCACTGCAGGTCGCACCTCTGCCTTCAAACTTAAAGGGAAACATCACTTACTTCTTGCTTAAAAATGCCCTCATATGAGTTTTGCAACTGGAAATTCGTTTTGGTTACATGCAGAAGTGAGGCAGAAGGGTTCATCCTGCCTCTCCACTCGAGGAATTAACTCTGATGTACAGCTTTACCGCACACACGCCGAGCTGGAAAAACGATGACACAGTCCAGAGTGTTTTATTTTCTCTGGGATCAGGGGACATTTTCCACAGCGTGGAATCCATCACACTGTCACAATAAAGAGGCTCGATGAACAAAAATGTCTCTCCAGGCTTCAAAGAGAGTTTCCCTCTTTCTCTCGGTGATAGATTACAGTTTTCTGTCTTTGAGGAAGAGCTGCTCATAAATACTGCTTTTGGTTTTGATGAGGTTTAAAAACAGGAAATGTGGATACTTCAAAAGAGTGATATTTCCCTTCAAGTCACCATCTCACTAAAAAAGGTGCAATTGTAAGTGATATTTTACCATTTGCGATACAGTAAATATTTCAATGGTACTCCATCAGAGATAAAGTAAAGTTGCTACTGACTGCTGGACAAAAGAAAAAAAAATTTTTTTTTTTTTAATGTCTATGGTTCTTGCTTCCATGCTTGGTTGGACTGAGGAATGCAAGACAGTCCACGGGGAAAAGCATTTTCAACTAAGAAAACTCTCTTCCCTGCATTTTCTTTCTTTTTTTTCAAGGTGATTTAGTTCCAGTTGGTCCTTGTTTCAGTTTGGATATTATCTGCCCGCATTCAGCACATAAACTGAGTTCTTTACAGGTTTTCAGGTTGTGTGTGAGGTCCAAACTGTGTGTATGTGTGTGTACATACATACATATATATATATATATATGTATATATAAACATACTGTATATGTGTGCGTGTGAGACTGAATAAGAGAGGCGGAGGAGTGGAGGACTATGGAGGAATGAGGGAGTGCAGGGTCAGATCGCGGGGACAGGCTTGTTCGCTCAGGCGGCGGATGAAGAATTGATCCGGGGGGAAATCTTTTGGCTCAAAGAAAGAAACAGAAAAAGATGTCTCAAGAAATCTGTGCAAGGAGGTATTTATATATATATATATATATATATATATATATATATATATATATATATATATATATATATATTTATATATATATATATATATATATATATATATATATATATATATATATATATATATATATATATATATATATATATATATGTATGAAGAAAAATTAAAAAAGAAAGAAATCCTCCCGTGCTGCATTTTTCTTCTGCATTCAACCTTCATACCTGAATTTCTGTAAAAACGAAAACACACACCACTGACTGCATTAACAAACAGCTCTTTTTCCCTCCTGTCTTCAGTCCACTCAGATTGTTTTGGGCTTTATTTTCTCAGTGGCACCTTTTCACCTCTCCCTTTTTATTTTGGATCCGCTCCTGCAGTTGATTGCTTGTTTTCTTTTGTGGGTCAAAGAGCCGCCACTGCTTTTCATTTCACATTTCACGTCATTTTCTCTCTCGTTTTTTTTTTTTTTGTTTTGCCTCCCATCTAGAGAGCTTTCCTTCTCCCTTGATACTCCTCACATTCCAGCAGAGTCAAAGTTCTCAGGTCCTCTTTGGAGCTCCTTCTCATGCATTAAGGTTTTCATCCCTTTTTTTAGATTCACCTCTCAAATTTTAAGACATTCCACAGCCCCCCCACCCTCAGGGTTTCTTTGGTCTGCCGTTGCGCGGCAGGTTCTCCACCGTGTTGCTTAGCCGGTACTTGACGATAATGCTGTGCACAGTCGACTTGGGCATCCTCAGCTCCTGCCCTATGGCCCCCTCTGATTTGCCCTCCTTCCAGAGGTCCACCACACGCTGCCGCTGCACCACATCGTGCTCCTTGGTCTTCTGGCAAATCCCGGCGGCGTTTGGCCCCCCGGCGGCTCCACCTGCAGCTCCCCCGGTGGCCCCAGCAGCAGCGGCGGCTTCTGTGGGGGCAGACAAGCGGCAGACTGTAGTGGAGGCTTGGAGAGGAGGAGCAGGATAATGTGACACTTTACTGGTCCCCTTAGGGATTTCTCTTTAAGTTTGTCTCCCTCCTCTGTTCAGAGGTCAGAGGTCAGAGCTACTGGAGCTGGCGGGGTTGAGGGGGGGGGGGTGGGATCAGCAGGGCAGGGGTTCGCAGACATGAGGAACCCATGTGGTCCACTCCATCTCTTTAATTTTTTGCACCTAAAAGATGACACAGATGTGTAGCTTCCGCATGGCAGAAATGGGTTTTCCAAAATCCACTATTGCTCATCCACAATCGTACACTTCCTGCATCACTACAGTTTCCAGCACATTTTAAAGAACATAGCTGAAATGGTGCTTGTGCAGTTTAGTGCCACATTGGCGATGCATATTTATGTCTTAAGTTAAGTAAAGTGCCTTTTTTTTTATAAATAGCATCGTTCAAGATAAAAATCACAAAAGGCTTCACAATAAAACACAGGACAAAACGTAAAATATAAAAACAAATAAAACTAAACAGAAGCAAGTTTAAAACGATGCATTTTTAGCTGTTTTTTAAAAGAGATCACAGAGCCAACGGATCTCCGGCTGAGAGGAAGTGAGTTCCAGAGGGAGGGCGCCGTTGCTGCGAAGCCTCCGTCACCTTCGGTTTTCAGCCGCGTGTGCGTCACAGCGAGCAGACCCTGGTCATGTGATGTCAGGGACCTGCCGGGGACGCAAGGCTGCAAAAGGTCTCGTTTATGTTTTGTGCAGTCAAGTGCAGGAGTGTCACTCAGGGAAGCGGCGTTAACTCGGGGAAGCTCGGAGGCCACAAAATCAGAGATTCATTAACTTAACTCAGCCCATTCCTCCTGCTCACGTTTCCTCCCTCGGAGTCCAAACACTAAAAACAGCAGGACCCCAATCAGGGATCGTAAATGTGGTCTCATTTTCTGCATGCAGGCGTCCCGCTCAAGTGTTCAGGCTGCGCCCCGCTTGGCCGAGCTGAGCCGCTGGCCGCGGGGCCCCCAGTGAGCAAAACCCACGGAGCAACACAACTCGCGAGCGACTATTTTCTGAACCACCAACGCCGGGCCCAGCCCTCTGCCAGTTCACAAGTCACAACGCGACGTTTACACAACCAAGCTGCTGCGGTTTCTGTCCCTCTCAAAATACCTTGGTACAAAGTCCGAATGTTTTCTTGGCATAGTCAGACTCAGACAGGCTGAGCATAATGACATTTTCAGAGATAGGCCCTGGCTCTTTATAATGCAATGCCTTTGACAGATGTCTCAGTCTACAATTACAAAAATCAAGATACAGTGAGTGAGAGGCAGACGCAGCCTTGAGAGGTCTGACTGTAGTGGTTTTTAGGGCAAAGCTACTGGGGAATATCAGGTTTTACCAGTTATCTCTCCTATCTAAACATCTCCAAACACGAATACACATGCAGGGCAGGGAGTGCGTCTGGAGAGCATATGCTGTTACCAAACTAATTATAAGAAAATAAATTCGCAAACTGCCAGCGAGCTCTGACAGAATGCAGACGGGGGGCTTGGACATGAGCCCAAAGCAAAATAGATTTTCTGTCCTTCGTTTACAATTTTAATCCAAAAACTTTTAACTTAATAAGTAATAAGAGCCCTAATCAGGCTTCACAGAAGAAAATAAACATGCTCCTCCAACAGGTTTGACTGAACTTAAGGTTGTGTTTTATTGTTGCACAATGTGTCATTAGATCCTGTAACTGCTGAACCGAATATTTAGGTTTTGAGGCCGGGCATGTTCAGAGATGAAAATGCCTTAATATAGCAGTACGGCACGTTTGTGTTTGATTTTAGTAATGTCTATTTCAGGTGTGTATCTGGCAGCCACAGCAGAAATGCTGGAACAGATGTGTTTTTTTTCCCAGATATGCACTTTCTGGATCTCAAGGTTTCACAACTGAAGCTGTTCGAGGAGATAAAGTATCCACTCAAGAGCCGTCTAGAAGCCATCAGGTAGTTCATTATGCCACACATTCAGGGATAACAATGAAATTTGAGACTTAAATCTTGCTAGAAAACATGGCGCTCACATTTCCCAGAGAAAGTCATTTTCATGCAGCTTGAACAGACTTTTTCCATTATCTTTGCTAAATGTTTTTCCACAACAAAATAACCATAAAAAGACAGAATTCCTCAGATGGTATTTTTAAGGAACGAGCAGCCTTTTGATTTGATTTTTATTCCCCCTTTCCAACAGTTTCTGCCGCCAAGTAATCAAGCGTTGATCTCAAGCCAGATCTGCACAATTAAAGAGATGCCGTCCCCCCAACAAACACCTTATGACCCCGTGATTGGTGAGATGAGCTTCCGTCGGTTCCCTGACATGTTCCCGATGACTACTGACTGTTGGGTATCCATGATGGGATCTGAAGCACTTTGGCAGTTGTATGAACCAAATTAATACAAGAATCACCGAACGTGTCGCAGCAGAGGCCAAGACAAATCCGTGCTCCAGAAAACCTCCTACATTTCCCATGATGCAAAATCTTCACGCCGGGCTTTGAAACATCATGACCCTGGTTTGCAATGCAAATATTTCTTCCATTTTTTGCGTCCTCACATCCAGCGATCTAGTTCGGACTGCCGCTGGAGCCTGCGTGGAGTTTGTTCATCCAGAAGACCATCCGAGAAGTCGTTTGCCTTTTTTCGGGACACAGATTCTTCGCAAAGACATGTCACGTCTTTAAAAATGTCTCCATCACCGCCTTTGTTTTATGCATTCTGACCTTTTGCAGAGGACCACCATGCGAGGAGAAGATCTCCTCCACAGACAAGACTAAATCCTCAGTACAGTTATATGTCTTTAAAATACCTATTTTACCTATTTAATAAGACATAAAACAAGTAGAACAGCTGCAAAAAAAAGTAAGTACTGTTTTCTTTGCCATTTGTTGGTGTTTATAATACAGATGAGGTTTTATATAAAAGACTTTAGGTGTTATAAAAAGCATCAAACAGCATCTATAAATGCAGTTATAAACCCAGTTCATGACAATGCTTTTGAATCATGTCCTAAGTTTGCGAGTGTCATGAAAGTGGTGACTTCTGTGTGAAACCGCATTTATTATTGCAGATTGGTAAGAGAAAAATAAGTTTACTGGCTTTAACTGGCTTTACATTTCAACTTTAAGCTCGGGCAGTCAGGCACACAGCTTCCCCCTTTTTATTTTGAAGTTCATTTACCAAAGGTTTGTCACAATAACCCTGCTTTTTGTTCTACACCAGCAAAGAACCGGTTTCTGCTGTCTTTTTTCTTCTTTTTTTGGTGCTTGAACATGAAGCAGCAATGAAAGATTATCTTCGGTTAAAAATAGAGGACCAGGACGCTGTTCAGCTCGCCGCGATACGCAGGCGCCCCATAAACGGAGGCCTCAGTCCTTGAGCGGGCAGTCCAGGTTCGAGTCCCGGACTGTGACTCCTTACTGTGTGTTTTGCCCCCATTTCCCATCTACATACTGTTAATAAAAAGGCACGACACCTTTAAAAAAAAGGAAATGAACCTAACATTTTTTGTATTTTTTTCTCAAACAAATTATAACATGAAGACAAACATAATTATCAATCACACATTGTTCTTGAAATACTAAAACCTTTGCCTTTGTCATGAAGCAAAAAGTAAGAGCATAAAAAGGGCCCTCTGTATGTTTGAGATTAACTCCACAGCGTGGTCTAAATGAACTGAATCTGCTGTTCTAGTAGTGCTCTGACAATTATGAGCTTAAACTCATGTGGCAAGATTTGATCAGTTCCTGTGCCCGCGGCAGCACATATACTGAAATAACACCTCCTCAAAGAAGTATAATTCTGTCTCAAATAATCAGCTTGCCAAGTGTCAAACAGATGAAACAAAGAGGGATTTTCCTTCTGTAAATTATCCTCAATGCTATAATTACCAAAGCCTTAATACCTTATGATTTTTGTAATACCCGTAACTCAAAAACCTATTTTCTTCCCCTCTTTCATTTCCACAAAGGTTCATTCTTTCGCCTCACAATGAAACAACAGTCCTTGTTGTGCACATGTTCTTCTCTGGTGCTTTAAAGCCAGTGAATGCATGACTGCCGTCTCGGGACGGGACGCACTGACCTGATATGAAGGATCCAGGCGGCATCTGACTGTAGTTGGCCCCTCCCATGTGCAGGGCGCTTGGGGGTGCAGGGGTGAAAGGGGCTCCGTAGTTCTGAGGGGTGGCATATGGTCCTGGGGGTATGGGCTGTGCGAAGAAAAAGAAAAGCCTTTCTTCAGAGGAGGAAGGGTATTGTTTTCTTTTTTTCTTTTAATGGAAGACATAACAATGAGGAAAAAAGAATGAACCACCTTTATGTTTTATAAGCTGACAAAAAAAGTAGCTGACTAAGCAGTTGTGGAGTGAAGAAGCGCAGGTGGGTGACAACATCAATGGCCCGATGTTTTCATTGGACGTCCTCCATCTATTATTTTTCCACTGGCAGCTCGAGCAGGTTTCAGCTTGCAAGTTTGGAGTTTTGTTTGGATGTGCCTTGAATGTGTGTGTTTGTGTGTGAGAGTGTTCAAAAGCAGGCCGCTGACCGGGGGTGTGTGCGTCTCGGTTCCCTTGCTGGCGAGTCGACTGAGGATGCTTCTCTCGGACATCTGCAGCCGGGCGGCGATGGGTGGGACTCTGGACAGCGTGGCTGGCAGCCGAGTCACGTCGGCCTTCATGTCACTCAGCAGCTCCTCCAACTGGTTCAACACTGCAAAGGCACCCGACACGAAGAGTACTGACTCCTTTTGTTTTGTTCTTTTAAATATCCTCCCTTTTGTGACCGCATTTTAATCAGATCGTTTCAGACAAATCTTTTTTTTTCTTACACTCACAGTACAAGAACAATACCTGCTCACTGCAGCAAGTTTTTCTTATTTTCATGTTCTTTAAAAATAGTTTGCTTAACCATCGAGTCTAAATATCATTTGCAGATTCTCAACAATAACTAATGTGTTCAAGCAGCTTTAATTTAAAAGATTTGCTGCATTTCACTTTCCAAAACGCTGAGAAGCTGTTATTTAAGAAGCACCTTCTTGGTATTTTACTTTACTTTTTTCTGACCTTTTTGTCATCACATCCCAACATAAAATTAATCACTGAACACAGACTTCTGCTTGCTGTTGGGTAAAAAAAAAAGGAAAAAAAAAAGAAAAATTGCTTCATGCAGATGTACAAACTGAGAACAAGAACAGTAGTGTGCTGGGCGAGTTATCCATCTGACAGCGTGCTATAAACATGGAAAGGCTTGCTGCGGAGCCAGCGAGGAAATGTTTGGAGCTATCACTTGACAATGTGAGAGCTTATCTGCTTGGCATCGGTGCGGCAAGAAAACATTGCACAACAGATGGGTTTATGTGTATTCCTTTCATGGTTTGCCTGAGATTATCTGTCCGCTGATGTACTCCACTTTCTCAAACTTCTCATCCCTTAATTTTATTGGCCAGGCTTCTCTGCTTCTATCTTTTTATGGATGCTACCACCACAGAAGGATTCAAACTAGCTATTTCTATCCATCACTGCTGGGATTATCCTATCATTGCTGACCTTTATGCAGCACAGCGTTGGCGGGCTTGTTGCCTGCCAGCGACTCCTTGCTGAGGTGCTGATGTGACTCTGCCAGGCACTCCACTTCTGCGAAGCGTGCGTTGAGCGCCATGGCCGGATGGCTGGGGTCCTGGGTCATGTTCAGGTAAGCCGCCCGCCGTAGCTGCTCCTCTATCACCAGAGCCTGTTCCAACAGCTGCACGACAGGGATCAGGACAAGGAAAGCTCGGCTTGCACAAAAGACCGCGTTCACGTGGGGTCATGAATTTTTAAAAAAAACGGAAAATTCTGATGAAACACGAAAATAAAATATGACCACTGACACTACAGGGGATAAAGAAACTCTTAGACAGAAAGGTAAAGATAAATAAGAAGGAATGGTGAAATATATTTGACAATAAAATAATACTGATAGCATTAGTAATTTAAAACATAGGATAATGTTAATTAATGTAAATAGGTTACTAAGGGACTCGAAAATAAAATGTGGTTTCCAGCAAACAGCGAGTGATCAATACTCAACACCAGTGATCCATGTGGTCAAACGGGGGGACAGAACGAAGCAATACACTGAAAAGATCCTAGAATCAGCATCTAAGTTTTATTTAATTAAAAAAAAACATTTCTCATGCATGTATTTCTGCAAAACAGTCTTTACAAGAATTAGGCGAATCAATAAATTGCTTCGTCGGTGAAGAACATGGTTCTGAAGAATCCTGCTCCACTTCTGCACGCTGAAAGCACTTCTGCAAACGACAGCTGAAACTGTCCAGAGGCGATATGTGCTCTGAATGCAGACAGCCAACTACCGTAAAAGCCAAATATGCAATTAAAAATAAATTAAAAATAAAAAAAACGCACGCATGAAATAAAATCTTAGCACGAGCTTCTCACATCACACTTGTAGGGATAAAAAGAATCAAATCCACAAGGATCAGAATTCATAAGAAAAAGTGCTTTTCTATAATTAGTTTTACAACAATAATAACACGAGCACTTTCTTGGAAGTGGAGATCAGACTAGTGATAAAGATGTGTAAAAGTACATATCTATAGTAAAAACCTTGTCCTGTTACACAAGCAATGACGACTAAACCCGGCGAGAGGCAAATTGGTATATATATATATATATATATATATATATATATATATATATATATATATATAAGTATCCAGTAATTCAGCTTTAGAGATGACAAGACATGCCAATAGTGGGAGATACAGTAAATGAGGATGTGATGGGAAGGATCTGAAACATACGCGCTGCTCAAAAACAGGATGACAGCTTTTTTCTGAAATGCAGCGGTCAGCAATACTCTGCAGCTAATATGTGGGTCCAGGGGCATCTGTCATCCAACCAGCCATCGAGTCAGGTGGTTGAACCTCAAGATCTTTTTTTTTTAGTAACCGAAACCCACATGTCCTCAGGACACGCATTTTGAAGAACTGTGACGTACTCCGAGTGGTTTCAGTTGAGTACGTCAAGAATAAAATTTTGTCACTTAAAGACAGATTTGTTTTGACCACAATTTGGAAGCTTGGGTTTCTGTCGAGAAGTGGAAACACGTAATGGAGGAAATAGTGCAAGCTTCACTAAAAATGATGGGAATGCATACCTAACTGTTGCATCTGGAAGCAAATGCGTAATTACTTTTTTTTCCTACCTTAAAGCGGCGTGCCAGAAATTTATTCTTCATCTCCAGGAAGTTGCCTTTATTTGCCTGCGACTTGAAGGGCTCGTTGACGATGGCAAACTGAGGATCATTCTGGATGTCCTGCCACCGAGCATAGCCATGTCTGGCACAGGAGTCAAGGCTCATGAATGAAACGTGAAGCAGCTCCTGTCTGGCCGCCGCTGCCGCTCAAAATCGCAGCTGCAACGTCAAAATCAATCCCAGCAGCCTGGAATAAATTTCAAGGTTTATTCACCTTGCCACTTTTACTAAGAGTCTGACTTTTCTGCTTATAAAGTTCAAAGTTGGACACCATCACTGGTTTAACGTAAAGACGGGAAGAATGTGGAGACAGCAGCTCTATGTAACATTTGTCATTCCAAGCAGTTTCAGAGCTCATAAACTAACTAAATTGATTTTTTTGGTTAATATTTAAACAAATCCTCATCCGTAAGATCAACAGTTCTGTGAAGAAGCTACGGTATTAATTATGTTATTATTAACTCTTAATGGTCGTTATTAGGTGTACCTGCATACTTCCCGTGGCACATCTGTATCTGTAGCCTCCCTTGGGAAGCTCTGCATCTTTTAAAGTTTGTACGTTCTGTATTTATCACAATCTGTTATTTACGCAACTCCTTAACTAGAAAAAAAAAGTAATATTGCTTGATTGACTGCTCGATTTTGATTGGTCAATTTTCAGAAGCCTCCAGAGTCCACAGATCTGTTTTCATAGCCAGCTTCCACACTAAAATTTAACATCCAACATCGTAGTATTTTATAAATATGTATAATAATAAAATAAAAGGGAAAACGCATAAATGTGTCATTTAAATGTCTACATCTGTGCAGATGTATTTCGAGCCTTGGCAGTGAGTTAAATATATTTCATAAGCATCCATCGTCTATGCTTACCTGCTGCTTTCTATTCAGGGTTACAGGGATCTGTTGGAGTCTATTCAAATTTGGAAACACTAATTAGGCCAAGATGCATGTTTTGGGACTGTGGGAGGAAACTGGAGTATCTGCAGGAAACCCAAGCAAGCTCCTTTTAGAAAGGCCCCAGCTGAAATCTGAACCGGGAACCTTTAAGCTGCAAGGCAACAATGACAACCCGCCATGGTGCCCCTGTCATATATAATTATAATTACAACCGTCCTACAATTATCATGAGCAAACACTTTGGGGGCTACATTTCTTTTCTTTTTCTTTTTTTCTTGATAGGGTTAATAAATTAGATACACTCGTAACTGTCCCATCAGTTTAAAGTTACAACTCGTTATTCTAGACCACATGTCAAACTCAAGGCCCGCGGGCCAAATCCAGCCCACCAATAACTATTTATGTGGCCCTCTAGAGATGAAAAGTCATCATTGTCTAATCAAAGCAGTCGCTCTCCATCATGCAGCGACCTTAAGTACGGCCACAGCCGGCCCTTCGCGGTCATTCGTGATCTTGATGAGTTTGACACCCCTGGTCTAGATTAAAAACGAGCATTAAATCAGGAGAACGTGTAAAAAAGTCTTGAATGTTAAAAAAATATTAAAATTAATTTGAATAATAAGCTCAGCGTGCATTATGTCTGAGCTGAAGCTATACAGCAAGTGGTGCCAGTTTTCTCACTAATGTACGTTTAAAAACAAAAGAAAAATTTGCTATTCCTTTAAGCTGACAGGTTTTTATTTATTTTTCCTTCAAATTTTCACCATATAATGCATCACTGCATTTACTTTGGCGATGCGTAAGCGCAATATTATCTTGGAGAATAATGAAAACGGCTAAAACGAACATCGCGCGGTCTTAATAACCATAACAGAGAGAATAACATGAACCAAATGACCCGCTGCATCAGCCGCCGCAGACAGTTTGCTGTGCACGGAGCACTAGCTGTTGACTTATGAAGCCGGGTTTCTGCTCGCCGACAGAAAAACAAACAGAGCGGGGTCATGAGGCGGGCAGCCGCTGTCAAGGATACATCACGATTCCTGCCAGCAGCCAGAAGTCGTGCCGGCGGTGCCAGATCTCGTTCATCTTCCCCGAGGAGATGGCAGCCCGCTCCTCGTTCTGCCAAAGCGTGTGCAGCTCTGCCGGATGAAGCCAGAACAAGGTGAAAATGAGACCGAACGCTCGCACTCACTGTGACCTGCCTGCAAGTGTTTCCCAGCAAAACACCCACAGCTCTGGTTCACAAATTTGGTTCACTGCTGCTTTTTGTGCAGACGCTCTCAAAAAACCAGAAGAGTGTTTTATGTGTTCGTTTAACCTTTTATGATGTTTAGACTTCCTTTTTTCGTCAACCTATTAAGTTATTTCCATCCTTACACCTTTCTCTCCACTTTATCCACGGATTATTCTAAACAGAGAGCTTCAGTCTTCAGCTTTAAAAGGAAAAGTGTGTTCGAATCTGACTGCAGCTGAAAGTCTGACTCCTGAAGTTAAACATAAAATAAAATTACAATTCCTGTGTGTTCAGATCTCGCGTTTAGATCTTCTGTTAGGAAAAAGTCAGAGACCTTTTTGATGTTTTGTTAAACATTCAGGGAAATTAGGAAAAAAACGTTTCCAACTATGAAGTTCGCTTATAGTCTTAATCATCATCTGCTATTTCTTATGAAATTTCATTTAACAAATGTGACGTAACAGAACACATGGTTCTCTTTTTGTGTGGAAGTGAGCGGAAACCACACATCTAGACAGTCTGATGTTCACACATATGTGTCATTTCTTCAGTGTGAATTTGATTCAATAAAAATCTGATGCTGATGCGGAAACATCTCCTGAAGTCTGATCAGTTAAAAAAGTTCATCTAAGTGTTAAAATTCCCGGGGCAGAGGAGTTTTATCTACATCACATCCTCCGCAGGTATATACACGTTACCTGTGAAGCCTCCATCTGCGATGTTGAACATGAAGCGCGGTCGCTCGGCTGCAGGCTTCCCGTTACCCTTTGGCGTTTCCTCCTTGGTGGGTTTGACTTCTTTCCCAGCATCCTTTTCACCTTTCACCTCTTCTGTTATCAAGAATGATGAAAAACAGGGTGTTAATGAGCTGTATTAAACATAAACTACCACAGGTGTAGAAGACAGGAGCACAGGTGCGGTGATGTGCACCTTTTTTCATATCGGCCGCTTCTGTCTTATCTTTGGCATTAGTCGCGTCTGTTGCTGTGTTTGTTTCATAATGCTTGTCTTTTTCCTTCTCTTCAGCAGTCTTCTCTTCCTCTGCAAATACAAACACATATACGTAATTAGGCTGTTTTATATGTTTGTGCATTCACGCATCCACACATCTTAGCTTCTGAGCTCATCAAGTTCTCTTTTCTTGTTGTCTTCACCTGGTTTCTCCTTTTTGACATCTGCTTCTTGTTTTGTTTGTTTCGGCTCCTCTTTACTCTCCTCTGATTCCGTCTTCTCCTCTGCTGAGGCAGCTGAAGCATCACATGCTTCTTTCCTCTCATCCACTTTCACGCCACTCTCTTCTCTGCCATCTGTTTTTTGACTAGGAGATGCATCTTGTGATGTTTCTTTTGATAAGAAGGAAAGCTGTGGAAAAACACAGTAAAACCTTCAGCTTTAAACTTCCTTTAAAGAACAGAGCAAATCTGACTAAGAGCCTCTCGGTTTACGTGGTTTACTACATTTTCGGCTATTTGTATGTACCACACCTGTGCTGTGCTGACTGTATTCCAGTCCATGCTGCTTCACTATTTTTATGTTATTCTTTCATCCAAGGAGCTGCTACTTCAGGGTTATTTTTACATTTCAAGACAATAACAGTGAAAGTACGGGGAAAGCTTCCCACGCAATTATGTCATACTTGATTTTGCAGTAAAAGTGTGAAAGTGAACAGCAGCCAACGGCTGCCTGACAGGAAGATAAATAACTCTTGGCAGTGGATTTTCTTTTTTTTATTTATATATATATATTTTTTTTTATGTACAGTGTGTGCTATTTATCACAAAATAAATGCAAAAAACACATCTAACAAGGCAGCTTAAAGTTTTTTAACAAAAGAAAATTCGACTTTGTTGAACAATTCTTTTAGCTGTTGGTTACAATGTCCCACCTCGTCAGCGTCTCCAGTCTTGTTCCCATCCACCTCTTTCCCTTCATCCTTCTCCTTCTGTTTTTCAAGGGAGACGTCAGCATCCGCCTTCTCTTCCTCCTTCCCTCCCTCTTTCCCATTCTTTTCTGCCTTCTCCAATGGAGCAGGGGTCGCTGCATGTATTCGTACAAATAAACACAAATCCTCATTATAGAGGGTCAAATCCGACACCGGCTCTGCTGGTATGCTTTGTTTTGGGCGCCCCCTGCTGGACACGCAGGATTGGGTTTGCAGGTCACCTGGCTTTGAGGTGCATGGCGTGTTGTTATAGCTGGCGTCCGGGGTGGGCGTGGCGGTCTTCACAGCCGGAGAGGAGGCCCTGGAGGAGGATTTGTCTACGCTGATCTCAGGTTTAAGGTCTGGAAGACTCCATCGTCCATTGATGTGCTCAAACTCCTGGACCTGAGCACAAAACAGGAAACTGAAGTATCCTTCTCCATGCCTGCTAAACCTTAAACAAACCTTTAGACAATAAAATATACACACCAAATACTTGTTTTTCTTACTACTGCCAAAAAGATGAACTTGGCAAAACTGGAAACCCAAAATTTTTCTTTGTTTAGTTTCTCTTCTTTTATTATGTTTTTTTAAATTGTTTATTCTCATTATTAATGTAATTAATCTTGTTATTATTACTGTTCTGTATATTTATGACAAAAATGAGCTTGCCAAAATGTCTTTCAATTTCTTCTGTCTTTTCTTAATTTACACAATAACTGCAATGTTAGTTTTAAAAAAAAGAAAAGAAAGAAAAAAAGGAGAATAAGCGAAACCTTGGCACAGACTCTCTCTTACTGAATACCACCTCTTTTGTACACACCACCCACACGTCCTGTGTTCCTGGCAAACAATGAAACCTCCCCTGTGGCACAGTTACCAGAGCAGAACGTCTGCAGGTTTAAACAGGCTGGACCGAAACCGAGGGGAACATGTTTGGATAAAAAAATTAAAAGGAAACTGACAAACTGAGAGTAACGGCTCTCTGACACTTTATTGAAGAGCTGATGAACTCAGAAGAACTGCAAATGCCCTGATAAAACCAAAGTACTCTACTAAGTTTATAAACCTTACGATCTTCTGTGTTACTTATGTAAGGCATACGGTTGCATGAGCCCTTTTTTTTGTTTGGATATTTATTTCACGGTTGTATATTTCAAAGGTAAATGGTGCATTAACGGATGTGTATGTGTAGACAGCTCTGCATGTATAGACGGGGATGTTCTGTATGAATTTTCAAATGAACAGGTGAGTGTGATCTACGCTGTACGGGCGGGCGGCGCCAACAGATCTGTTCTGACCTTCTTCTTGACAAGAGACATGACACCAATACGGGTGAGGACTGGCTGGCGACACAAGCCCTCCCTCGGGACTCCGTCGGCGAACGTCTCAGCCCCGTCTGCGACCGGCTCGCACAAGTGACGCATAAAAAGAGACACATAAGCTCTAGATGAGGAAGAAGAGGAGGGAGGTGGATGAATGGAAAAGGAACTAGATGGAGATTTACACGCTTGATTCACAGTCGGTTTTTCACTTCGCTCACTTGAATTCCTTCTCGGTTTTGCCCTTGAGGTCTCTGACGAGCCACTGAGAAGAAAACGCATCCTGGGACGGCATCCCCCATCGCATCACTGCGTTCAGGAAAGCCTTGCGTTGGCGTGTGTTAAAGCCCAGAACCTTGAAGAAAATGACAGGCGTCACAGATCCTCCTGAGAGAAACTGGCTCTGAACAGTCAAACTAGATCGACTCTGCTCACACGTATCTTCTTATTAGTACTATAACTCTAGCTTACTGTATATTAAATGAAACATTTGTTCTGATTCCTTCAAACATCTGAGTATTTCTGTTTCTCAAACCTCTGATTAACTTTTTTAAATGCTGTCTGATAAAGTGGAATAAACTGAATTCTCACATCAACCATTATCAGGATGATGGACGAGCTTGGAAGTTCTTGGAGATGTAACGGCATTGCTGCCAGCTCTAATTTAAGAAAAAGCATGTGTTTTTGTTATTCTTAGAAAAAAAAAATGTTCAAGAATTCCAGTTTTGCTTTAAATAAAAAGCGTCAGATTGAATAATTTTACTGTAAATAAGCTTATAGGTGAAATCAGGAGCAGCTCCAGAGATGTACGGACCTCGAGGTTGCCTCCCACTCTGGCCAGAAGAGGAGGCAGAGGTTTATCCTTGTCATTCCTCAGCTGGCGACGAGACTGCCTTCGACCTGGACATACAAGCAGAAAACAGTAAGAACGCACGTAAGTCACAGTGTAATTTTAGCCGTCGTAAGCGGAAGATAATCCTGCCAAAAGATCAAGTTGACAGCAGGTAGACTTCAGCGGCACAGAATTGAAAGCAAAAAAAAAAAAAAAAAAATCTGACACACTTGAAGTCTTTTCTTGAAAATGTCTTTTGTAGGAGGTTTGCATTTTTGGCAGTCTGACTTGTGTGGTTCTGCCAGGAAATTGTAAGAAGTAAATCAATGTCAAACAGTAATTCAAAACAGACCTGAGAGTGTGTCGTACAACATTTTACTGTTCATGAGCTCTACTTGAGCTGACACATCTTTCTCTATTCCTTTTTCTTTTTTCTTTTTCTTCTTTTTTTGATCTCTTCTTACCTTCTGGCCGATCATCAAAGTCTTCGTCCTCCTCCTCGGAGCCCACAGAGTACTCGGACTGGTTATCTGAAATGTCAGCATGCCACTCTGAAACAGCACACAGTGGTCTGTCAATAGGCCAGGCCCATTCACTTCCACTGTGCAAACCGTGACTCAAGCAGAAGACTTTTGATATAAACTGATAATTAAAACAACAAAAAAACAAAACAGTTTTCCATTCCTCTCATAGTGCTCAGATAACCGCTGTTGCTGCGTGGCCTTCCTCACCTTGGTCTTCTTGCGCAGCGTCGTTGTAGTTGACAGGCTTGCGGTTCCTCTTGCCTTTACCCAGTTTGCTGGCCAGATCCTCTTGTTGCTGCTCGTAGTGATGCCGCAGAAGTTTCTCCCAGTAATCTGGGTCCACGTTCTCCTCCTGTTTGATGATCTCCCGTTCAATCTCCTCGATCTGCAGCGTGAAGCGAGCAAGTGGTAAAGGACAAAGCTTAGGCAACAGATTGGCAAAGACGCCGTAACGTAACGGTTTCTTCAGTTTAACACGGGGACACACAAATGGGGTCATCTTTAATGCAGCAATCAGTGAAGGCATTGATAAGCGAGACCATTAATGCAGCCTCATGCAAACGGAAGACTGTAACATCTGATGAACGAGCCAGTGCTGCTAGAAACCTTCAAATCCACCAAAGTTTCCAAAATAAAACTGGAAACCAAAATAAACAGAACAGAAACAGATCAATCAAATCTTAAATTTCAGTGGCAACTGTATAACTGACTACACATTACAAGTTGAATTTATTATCTTTTATCTTTTTTTCTTATTATTATTATTATTAGCCAGAAAAATGAAACTGAGGATGAAAGAATCCCATCAGCAGTGCAATACAGTATAAAAACCCGTAATGCTCTATTTTCAGAAATTAGAAATAGAAAAAAAATTTAAAGAAATAAAGCCACAAACATAAAAAACAAGGCACAAAAAAATGAAAACAAAGTTAAGTTTACCTGCAATTTTATTTTGTTTCAGATAGTTTTGTAGTGTTGATTTTAGTTTTTATTTATTTTAGTTTTATAAATGCAAGTGCAAGTTTTTACTTTAATTTCAGTTAACAGGGTTTTTTACAGCTATATATATTTTATTATAATCGTAAAATCGTAAAATTCAGGAGGTTTACATTCTGGGTCTCTGCTGTTCTGTGTTTCTGGTTTTGTGTGCTAAAAAAACAGGGACAGGTCTGGACTGCAGGCAGCACAGTTTAGCACCAAGTCTCTTTGACTAAGAAGAAGTTGCATTTTGCAGGAATAAATGCAGGATGTAGTCTGGCCTTGTCTTGCTGAAATCAGCAAAGGCTTCCCAGAAAAAGATGCCAGCATGTTATTCTGAAACCTGCATAAATTAACCAGCATTAACTGTCCGTTTAAAGAAGACATTTCCCAACCACATGAAGTTATACGCCTGCATGCCATTGCAGTTTTTAGTTTTTGAATCGCGATGAACCAAGCCTGGCAGTCCAGCTTTTCTTCTGTCTGAATGATGAAGCATTTTAAACTTTGTTTTCCACTTCATCTCCGTCCATTTGAAACAAGTCCAGGTCCAGACTTTCAAACTGTGGTGAAGTCACAAACTAACAAATATGGTTTTAGCAATGATTTTATCCACCAAATCACTTCTGCTCTTAATACAGCGCAGCCCGAGAGCTGGAAGAGCAGACCAGTTGAGGACTGGTTTTCATCCTTGTCCTGCAAATTCACAGATTAATCAGAAGTTTCTGGATTTCTCTGATATTGTATACAGTCAAAACCAACAAAATTCTTTGAAATTATATGTTGAGAAATATAATCCTGTCATTTATTTACTACTGCCACAGACTTTACCTGCATCTTTACCCCTGAAACACTCGGATGACCTTTAGATAAATCTTAGATGTTTCCAAAGATTGTTTTTCTGCTTGTTCCAATTTAAGATGATGCATTTTTTAAGGTTTTACACAACTTTTGCACTTTTTGTTGGCCCAGTCCAAACGGTTTTGACTTACGCAGGAAATGAGCTTGTATTTGTTGTTTCCAGTCATGAGACAAAAAGCAGGACTACATTTAGTTTATGACAACACAAAAATTAAAATAAATTCTGGAAATGGGGTCGTATTTACAAATCAGTTCTTGTGGCGGTGGACTGAACTTAACCCTGGGTCACACACTAAATAAATGAAATGTTTATTGCCTATAAAACATTTTCAGCACTCTTCAGTTGGCTTGGACACATACAGTGAACATTTGAACTGGTTTAGTCATTATTAACTTCCGGTGTGCACACTACACAATCAATCCATCAGAAGGAGCACGAACACCTCCCCACTGCAACTGCTGATCGATCTTTTGACTGCCCCGCTCTCCATCTCACCTTGTCCTCCTCTCGGACCATGTACTGTGCCACTTTGAAGGAGCTGAGGTACTCGTTCATGTTCTGTACGTCGGAGTCGTCGGTGGCGTCTTGGCTTCGGTCCAGCAGCCTCTCGATGGCAGTGCTGTCATAATGGATCACGTTGCCCTCGTCCTCAACTTTATCCCCTGAACTGTTCTTCATTCCTGTTAAATGTAAAGTTAAAAAAGGGGACGGGAGGAAATTGTTCTTGTCCATCAATTGTACTGTAATTAAAGTTAAGATGTGGGTTAGGGTCAACAATTCCTCTCTGGGACTAAATACTTTAATCCTTGGAAATTAGCGTTCCGGAGCTTTACACGTATGCAGTTTCCACATCAAAGAGTACATCTTATATTTACCTTCTCCTTCGTCCTTGAAGAGTTCTTCTGTCCCAAACTTGAGGATATCGTCCAGCTCCTGCTTGGTCATGGAGCCAGCCTTGGATCCCAAACCTGGCCGCACCACAAGGTGGGTTAGCATCATCTTCCTCTTGGCCACCTGGGTGATACGCTCCTCTACACTGGCTCTAGTCACGAAACGGTAGATCATCACCTTGTTGGCCTGGCCAATGCGGTGAGCTCGACTGAATGCCTGCACAGAGAGCGATGATTTCAGTTCGGAAAATTTTGATACAGAACCTATTTCTCTTCTGCAAAAGCCAGCCAGGCATCACCTGTATGTCGTTGTGAGGGTTCCAGTCGGAGTCGAAGATGATGACGGTGTCCGCTGTGGCCAAGTTGATGCCTAAACCTCCCGCTCTGGTTGAGAGCAGGAAGCAGAACTGACAAGCACCAGGAGCTGCAGACAGACAGACAGACAGACAGACAGACAGACAGACAGACAGACAGACAGACAGACAGGCAGGCAGACAGACAGACAGACAGACATACAGACAGACAGACAGAGGGACAGAGGGACAGGCAGCGTCCGAGAAAGAGGCAAGACAAACTTTGTAAACATGGAATAGCATTGCAAAAGTTGGAACTTCAAAGCTGTATTATTGGAATATGAACATTTCTATTTTCCAGAAAACAAAGCTTTATTCACTGAGAAGGTAGAGTGTCCTTATCATAATGAGCAGATGGAGAAATCACCGTGGATGTAGCATGTTGTGTGTATTGGTCAGTTTTCACGCTGGAACAATACACATACAAGGTGTATTAGATTGATCTACCTTCAAATCTTTACTTTAATCTGTCTCTCAGTTTTAAGATATTCCTATTCCAGTTTTCCTGTTTGGTTTTATTCTCAAATACATTTTTTTTTTTATCCCAATGTAGCAAAATGCACTTTTACTTGCTCCACAGGATGCAGTGTTCCCGCTTCAGTGGGTATTACCAATAATAAACCACTTTATGGCATTTATTGGCATCGCGTTTCAGAAAATCAGTGACATTCAACATCATGACAGCAGGTATTTGAGCCCCTCCGCTGTCTTATTACATGCAGATGTGAAAACCGAGGAGCTGGCTCCACAGATACATAACGATCAGGAGTTAACTTGTTGCAAGAATAAAGCCAAAAACTTACAAAGCAATCCAGAACAATTATGTTTAATAGATATCAGCCTGCAACGCATTGCCTCGTCTTTATCTTTTTTGAAATTCTGCTTTAATCAGCTCACTTTCTCAACCTCTGCTTCTATGAAGTGAGAGGAGCCTGAGTCCAAAACTCACCGTTGAAACGGTCGATGGCCTCTTGTCTCAGAGCTCCTGTGATTCCTCCATCAATTCTCTCGTATTTGTAACCTTCATAGTCCAGAAAGTCTTCAAGCAAGTCCAGCATTTTAGTCATCTAAATGCAGAGGGAGACAGAGGGACTCTGTGTTTTATACGTGGTCATCCATGCACCTGCGCAGCTGGAATCGCAGCCTGCTGCTCAGCCAACTGGAGGTGTCATACAACTAATCACATCCACATCAGGAGATGCCCATCTGGTGTGTGTGTATGTGTTTCTGCTTTACTGTATTTATGCTTTTGCATAATCTATTTGTGTGTCTGTGTGAGCATGTACCTGTGAGAAGACCAGTACTCTGTGTCCCTGTTCTTTCAGTTTTCTCAGCATCTTCTGTAGCAGTGTCAGTTTCCCAGACGCCCTAGTCAGAGCTGACCCCTCGTAAGCACCGCTGGGGGTTTTCTGGGCTTCCTGCAAGCAAAAGAGCCACACTGATGGACTTATATTTCCTCGAAACATTGATGGATTCCTAAAAGGGCCTATTAGACTCAAGTCAAAGGGTTCAAATGGCCAGAGGGGTTTTGGGTGACTGTTTAACCTTTTTGTTTGGAAAGTAAGTCAACCAAAATGAGATGAAATTGCAATTCATCCACCCATTAACCACCTTCATCTTAGACATTCCCAGGCTAGATGTAACATCTTCAGCATCTCCTTGTTCTGCCTCTGGACCTTCTCTCTGATGGACATTCCCAGAATGAGAATGGCAAGCTGTCCAGAAGGCGACCTAACCACATGCCCAAAACTCTCAGTATGGAGGAGCAGCAGCTCTGCTCCAACTCCCTTCTGGATGACTGAACCTCTCAGCTTATCTTCAGGGCAGAGTCCAGGAATGGACAAGAAACTCAAATTACAAAGCAAATATGGACCTGCTGGCGCATTGTCACATTAGTCATAATGCAATTAATTTTTACCTGCACTGGCTACTTCACACTTTAAGGGCAAAACATTAGAGAAGTACTACCAGTTTTTACCACAAGATGTCCCCGTCAGTAAGTCAGGTTTGATTCAAAGCTAAATTTAGAAGCAGGAGTGAAATATTGGCCAAGGGATACGAACTTTAAACAGAAATAATAAAACTTTGTGTATTTTCCTTTATTGCAACACTTCTTACTTGACTCTGAATAAAGTGTCCATTTATGTTCTCTCACCATAGAGGCGACAGGGAAGAGGTAGGGGTGGTTGCAGCACTTCTTCAGGTCCATCATGATGTTGAGCAGGGAGACCTGGTTTCCTCCGCCTTTCGAGTTCAGGGCCTCGAAGTTCTTTGTCAGAATCAGCTTGTAGTACTTTCTGTGTTCAAAAGCACAGAGACAAAATCAATCAGCTTTGTTTTACGCTACAGGAAACCACTGCCTTGCATATTAAAGTGCATTGAAATCGCAAAGCTTTTATATCTGGTTTCGTCAGTCAGTATCGCACTTCTGCATTGGGCTCAGCTCCACTCGGACAATCAGCTCGGTCTTGGCTGGCATGTTCTTGAAGACGTCGGCCTTCAGTCGCCGCAGCATGTGAGGCCCTAGCAGGTCATGGAGTTTCTTGATCTGGTCCTCCTTGGAGATGTCAGCGAATTCCTCCAGGAAACCCTCAAGGTTACTACACAGATAAAGGGACAAGGGGACTGATTTACACTGTCTTTATTAAATAAATAAGTATCATCTGACTTCTTCTTGGGAAATATTTATAGCAATTCATTTGCAATAAAAAATATACAACCTGTTACTGTTTAAGTCTAACTTAAAGGTTTGTGCTTGTGAATCACAGTGAGAGAAGTCGTACTTGAAGCGGTTGGGTGTGAGGAAGTTGAGCAGGTGAAACAGCTCCTCCAGGTTGTTCTGGAGAGGAGTTCCTGTCAAAAGCAGCTTGTAATCGATCTTGTAGTCATTCAGACGCCTGAAGAACTGGATATATGGGCAAGAAAACATCATTTACTTATGGTATACTTCCATACACAAAAGAAAGACAATACTACACGATAAGAAAAGGAAAAGAAAGTTAAATATGTTCTGCAAATATGTTTCATGTACTTGTCACATACTACATCGCACTTCGTTCAGGTATTACCAATTACAAACATAATATTGTTATATACTGTACATACATAGTACAGTGTTGTTATTAAAGTTTGACCACTAGAGGGCGACTAATGCAGACACAAAAACGGTACCTTGGACTGGTTATTTTTCAGGCGATGAGCCTCATCCACCACCAGACAGGCCCAGTCGATAGACTTGAGCGCCGTCTGGTCAATGGTCACCAGTTCATAGGACGTCAGAAGCACGTGGAATTTGATTGGAGCTTCTCGCTGCAGAAATAAAAACCGGAGAGTAAGAGGAGCTGATACTATTCTGTATACTGTTATGTTTTGGGGTTTTTTTCCACTGTCACTGATTCCTCCTCACCCTTAGTTTGAAGGCCTTCTTTCCCCCTTTGACAGCCGTGTCGTCAAAAGAGAACTCGTTCTCTCTGATGATGGCCCGGCTGTCTTTGTCTCCTGTGTATGTCACCACGTAGAAATCCGGAGCCCACATCTCAAACTCCCTTTCCCAGTTGATGATGGTGGAGAGGGGAGCACTGACCAGGAACGGACCCTTAGTGTGGCCCTGATGAGAATGGAGATTGACACTGTCACATTGTGATGCTTCCAGCAGCTGTGACATGACAGAAGTATTTGAAAATAAATAAATAAATAAAAAAGTACCGCTACCTCTTTGAAGAGTGAATAGAGGAAGACAATGGTCTGGATGGTTTTGCCCAGGCCCATTTCATCGGCCAGGATGGTGTCGGTGCCCTGAGCCCAGGAAAACCGGAGCCAGTTGAGGCCCTCCAGCTGGTAGAGATGCAGCGTGCCGCCCGTCGCTGTGACAAAGTCTGGCTGCTCCTCGTACTTTATCGTAGGCTAGAAGAAAATAACAAATTCACATCAAATTCTTAGACTCTAATACTGTGCAAGATAGAGGGAATCCTGGTCTACTGGGGTTTAGCTCACAATAAACAAATTACACAAAACAAACACAAACCTAAACTGACAGAAACTAAAGCGTTAGTCAACTCACGTCTGTGAGCGGTGATGGGGGGGACTCTTCTTCGCCCTCTGAGTTCTTGTTCTTCAGCTTCCTGGGTTTGTCGGGATCCTCCTTCATTATGAGGTCTCTGTTAAACAGGAACAAAGTTGCCACCACTTCATTAATGGTAATGCTAAAATCCTCTGATTGTTTAAGGTCATCGTCTAACAACTGGGGAAAGATGATGCTCCTGCAGTCCTACCTGTGTCTCCAGTAACTGGCCTTGTAGACTGCAAAGTCTGGGACTTCCATGTCGTCTCTTTCCCAGGTACACTGATCATAGGTCAGGTCTCTCCACTTGACCAGGTAGTGATAAATCCCCTTCTTATCCACACTAGGATGGAGGCATACGCAGGAGAGTGAGTGGTGCTAAACAGACACGTGTAGTACATGCTCAGTGGCTCATCTCCTCACCTGTGGTTGATGATGCGGTGAATCATCATCCACTCTGGCTTGATGCCGTATTTGTAGTATTTGTCCTCCAGGATGGCATACTGAGGATCTTTGGCCCTCCTCTTCTCGCTCTTTCCCACTCCGTTCTCATCCTCTCCCCCGGAGCCGTAATCCAGGCTCGGAGGTTCGTCCATGTCGGTCTTCCTCTGGTAGTTTCTGTACATCACCGAGTGGAAGATCTCCAGCTGAAGAGCGGAATTTTGAGATGGTCACAAGCAGAATTTCTCCACAGTTTTAAGTAGGTTTTTATTCAATTGTTTTGCAATATGTATTTTTTTCACAATCAACGAAGAAAATTCTCCGTCTAACTTCTGATGGTTGGTTTTTTAAGTTTCTTGGTGCATTACTTTAAGCTTGAAAGTTAAACATGTGCAATTTGTATCAGGTTATAATAGTTGATACAAACTGGTAGGATTTTTTCCTGCCTCACCTGCAGCTCGGTGATCCAGGTGCAGTGCCAGTACGACTGTGCCACCAGCTTGACGAAGAACTCCCTCTCGGCTCTGCCCTTCATGGGCGGTGGTAGAGGAGCGTCGGGTGGAGCGTCAGGAGCAGGTGGAACGGGAATGGGAGGCGGCGGCTCGCCCCATCGCCAATGAAGGATCCTCTGGACGCGTCCTTTGATTGGCGGGCACTGGGGCGAGAACATGTTGCCAAGTCAGATCTAATCATCACAGTTTTGTTTGTTTTGTTGCCTAGCTTCCAAATAGGTCAAAAAGATGTATGACATTGCAACTTGTGGAATGAGGTAAAAAGAGAGAAGTGGCGTCACTAACCATGCATCGTGGACACAGCCATTCTCCGTTGGGGATCTCAGGCAGAGGCGGGTTTAGACAGTGGATGTGGTAGGAGGACGTACACGTGTCGCAGCACAGCAGTTCACCTCCATCTTTACACACCCGACAGAACTCCATGTGGTCATCTTCTTCATCCTCCCCACCGATGGGGACGCCCACCCCGACATCAGAGATCACTCTGTCCTCACTGTCTTCCTCAAAATCCTCAAAGTCTTCATCTTTTGCTTCCCACTGGATTCCTTCTTTTTCCTGTAGAAAATATTTAATGTAAAAATCCTGAATTTATATATTGTGAGTGAGAATGCACTGTTTTTTTTGGTTTGTTTTTATCCTTTATCTGAACTGTCAAACATGGCAGGAACAAGAGCGGGTCCTCCAGGGAGTCCTGCCCCCCTTTGACTGAACCAAACTACTGAAGCGAATCCGTGTGAGTTCTCGCAGATTCCGGGGAGTTTTGGCCCAGCTGTTGATCACTATGTTTGTGAGTATGAAGGATGGAGTTCATGAAAACAGATCACTGCTCCAAGTCAGCCCATCCTCAGTGAACAAAGGTTAAAGAAACAATCCCTATCCCAGAGACAGAAACAAAGACGGTTGGAACAAATGGTTATCCATTACTGGAGTAGATTCAAGGGTTCAATTAAGCCGTCTCAGACCCTGTACAGATGTTCTACATGTGTCAGCAGAAAAAGTTCAATCTGGTCTTTATAATTAAAATCAACCAAGTTGAAACAAAGCAAAACAATGGTTTTCAGTCTTACCCATTACAATCCCCGTCCTCTGTCTCAAACGATGATGACGTTGCTGCTCTGACGGCGTGAAGAAAATAAACTCTGACTCAACACGTAAGAATGACTCTTCCACCACACAACCTTCAACAGTCCACTTAGATGAAGAATGTGAAGAGAACTGAGCACAAGTTACCAGGTTATGAAGAAACGCTTACAAAACGTTTAAATGAAATGTTTATTTTTGTTGTTCAAAATCCAAAGAGAGAACAGAAGGAAAATCTAAACTGAATCATCCTTTATCATTTAAACGGCATCTCTTTTCCTACGTAAACTTGCACAAAGCAAGTGATTTCGGAGCATAGTCTGGTGTTTGATTAATCAGTTATACCAAACAGGAGCTAATGACCATCAATATCAAAGATTAGAACCATCCTCTCCCAGAGTGATGCTGAAAAACCAATTCTCGTGTTTGTATCTTCTAGACCAGATTTCTGTAATGTAATAGCAGGATGTCCAAGTAATTCTCTGAACAGCCTCCAGCTGATCCAAAAGCAGCAGCGCGAATGCTGACAGGAATCAACAAGAGAGAGCACGTCTCTCCAGTGTTAACCTCCCTCATCTGGCTTCCCGTAAAACTCCAATTCAAGAATCCAATTCAAAATGTTATGCCTCCCTCACCTCCTGTTGCTCTTTCCCTTTTTCAGCTGAATCCTCACTTATTAATTAGATGTATCTCATAATTGTAATTTGTTCTTGTAGTTTTCTTGTGCTGTGCCCTGTTTTTCTCTTCTGTACATGTTCTGCAGACCAGATCCTCAGGAGCTGCATGCTGACCTGCAGTTCCACCTCTGACCATCCCAGTGTTACCTCCACCTGTCTGTGTAGATGTCTCTGTTGGATACCTACCTACCTGCCTGGTCTTCAGCAGAAGGGTCCCCTCTTATGAGCCAGGTCCTGATCAAGGTTCTTTCCTTCTTAAAGGGGAGCTTTTCCTGCTTCTGTTTGACTTAAGGTTTTTCTCCCACTAGAGGAGTTTTTACCTGACGTTGTTTATGTAATAATTGCTCGGGGGTCATGTTTTGGGTCTCTGGAAAGATCCTAGAGACAACTTGCATTGTAATAGACGCTATATAAATAAAACTGAATAAAAAAGTCATATCAAGACGTTGTGGGAGGCAGGAAATAGTCTGAGGAACAGCCAAACTCGGCTGCCAAGACAGCTTCATGTCACAGGTCATATACCAGAGCAAGAGAGAATCACGAACATTTCTTTTACATGTGAAGATTTCCAAGCAGACAATCATAGAAGCATAAAAACAATGTTGGCCATGTTGCGCACCGTAAACACAGCGGTCCACTGAAAGGACTTTAAAATGTACGTCATGCTTTCTTGACGTTCAACAACCCCATCAGTTCTTTCAGAACCAGGAGAAACCAATGAGATCTTGAATCACCATTTCACCAGTCAGAAGTGGTCTTCATGGAGAAACTGGAGCACAAAAGGCCAACCTCCAACATGGAAACGCGGTCAGGCAACTCAATTATCCACGAAAACAAACTGATGTTGAAGCTTTGGTTTTTAAGCTCTTTGCTCACTTTGCGTTTTAGTAAGTTTTGTAAGTAACAAAAGTCATATTTTTGTAAGACTTTTGCAGAGTATTGTAATCTAGACCATGTTGCATGTTGAGACTGGAGACTTTTCTCGTAAAAAAGCCTCTTCTTTCACCTAAGCCTCCTACCACTGATGTCTAGTTAAGATTTTACTGTGTTAGGCTGAAATTGGGTCCAAACGGTGAAACAGTAGCGATGGAGAGAGACAGAAATGAGACAGAAAATAGACCTTTCTGAGAAAAAAAGTGTAGTCTAACAACTGAAAAAATAGCTGAAAAACCCCACTAAGTAAGGTCCTCATCTTCATCATGTAGTCAAAGTAGAAAAAAATAAATCTGTGCAACAACGATAGCAGGAATGAGTAAGTGAGAGTACGAGTGCCGACGAATTCATTAAGGGACTGTTGTTTGTAAATGTCACTGTTTCGTTCATGTGGGCTGAAATCAGAAGTGAAGTTGGGGAGATGCAGAATGATGAGACAAAACTAATAGAAGAGTAAAACAATACACATACTTGTGTTGAAATGAAGTGAACGTTCTCACCAGGACGGATACCGAAACAAGTGCAGTAATGAAGTATTTGTACATCACTCACCGACTCGACCCTTCAACAAATCTGGTCTGAAACATAACTTTGGTATCTGCTAAAGCAACAGTCACTTTTTCTTCGTGTGCTGCTTTGATGAGAGTGAGAGAAACCTTTACAGAAAAAGGAAATCCTAGACTGCGAGGGCTGCTGAAAGTTCTGTTTTGTTTTGAAAACGAGACTGTGACTCATTTACAGAGCTGCTCGGTACCGTTTGCAAACGTCACAAACACACAAACTACACGGCTGAGAGGTTGATTTCACCATCTATGACAACCGTACAGGTCAGGTTTTTACTAAAAATGTCATCAAGATGTAAAACTTTCCATTTTTACAGGTGATGGTTGTGTATAATCCCCAGGTTTTTCCACATCTGTCCCTTATAGAAATGTCCCTCACACAAAAACAAAACCTTTAAATGCTGAACTCACAGTTGGATATGACTGCTATGAACATTTAGACGCTGGGTTTTATAGCATTTGTTTTTAATTATTCAAACCTGAGTGGTAGAGAAATATAGTATTCCAGGCAGACAGAGTTTGAATAGCAGCTCTGTTGTAGAAGAGTGACTCTTCCCACCTCCTCCCTTGCAGGATTAACCTTGCAGAGCTGGTTATTATTCAACCAACAATTAATTACAGCCTCTGTATCTTTTGAAAGCTGCTACTATCAAGTAAAACTCTCTTGCGTTTCGAGTTCAACTAAACTGACTAATCTGTTTTGCCTCACTGATTCAGCGCGAGACACTAAAACTAGAAAGGATCATTCCCACTTTTAACCAAGACGTCACTGAATCCGACAGCCCTTTGGGCTCTATTTTAGCTATCTCTCTCTTTGTGACAAATCCCCATTCAAATTGGACATGCAACTACAAAGCCTCTGGTCATTTTTCTTTTTCTCCAACCAAGGTTTGTCAAATCACCATGTCGCTTGGAGAGAAATGCAAGATTAATAATGTGAAGCTGAATCAGAAAAGAGGAACCAATGAGCTCCTGTACTCACACAATGGGGGCAGCTCCACTTGCCCTCGGGGGCCTTTTCCAGCTCGGGCTCGAGGCATACGAGGTGGTACGCTCGAGGACAAGTGTCACACAGGATGATCTCTCCGCCCTGCTGACACACCTCGCAGTAGTCTTGATGATCGGTCTCATAGCCATCCCCTTCCTCCTCACCTGGGACTGGAGGTGACAGGAGGAAGGCAAAATGTAAAACGTGATAGAAGCCAAAGGGGAAAAAAAGGAAACGGCTTACTTAAAGGTAGCCGAATCTTTCTTAAAGTGACAGACTATCGGTTTAAAAGAGCTGTAATAGCTGTTTTATGAGTGAACAGTATCATGATGTGTCTACGCTGCATCTGCAGTGATGCAGTGAACATAATGCAGCAGAAAGACACATCAGTGCCAGAAATTCAAGTGCGCTTCATTCTGAACAAATATAGTTTGATTTATGAGGCTTTGGATTAAACAAATAGCTCAGAAACAGTTTATAGTGTCTATTATCAACTCACATCTTGACAGCCTTGATTTTAATTGGAGACACGTTACACGAACATGACTACGGACAATTGCTGTGTTCAAACACAGGTAGACGTAAAAATGGTACATTTTACAGAGGGAGTCTGCAAAAATGAACCGTTTTCTTCAGTTTTTTGCTGGTTGCCAAAATAAACCAAGTAGGAATACTTCACCTGCTCAAAGCAACGTATTAAACTTTATTCTCACTGATACGGAGCAGCATGAGTGTGTTTATGCCACTAAAGCGAGCTGGACTTGTCTTCATTTTTTTATTTGTTTTATCCCCTAAACAGTTCTCATGGAAAGCGGCGAAGAACAGATTAGAAACGTCTGCACGAGCAGGACGAAGCTCAGTGACCAACAGCAGGCTGCTTTAAATTTATACTCTCTGCAGAGACTCTTAATGTCTGAAACTCTACAAAAGATCTGATCTGAATAACTGTTTTGCATTGAAATCCAATAAAGTAGACAGATGTTATTACATTGAATCAGATGCAGAGACTTTTTAACAATTACAAGACACTGCAAAAGAGTTACTTATAATTTAAAACACCATCCTTTAAAACTGATGGTGGCTGTGTCAAATCTTTATGATTGGTACTGCATGCGCTTACTTTTCTTCTTCTTTTTGGCGGGCCGTCCCCGCTTGTTCTTCTTCACTCGGCCGGAGCTGTCAGAGCGAACCGAGGAGCTGTGGACGCTGGAGTCCTCCTGCTCAGACTCATCCTCGTCAACGTCTTCGCTCTAACAGACGGAAACAATGGTCGAGGCGAGTATAAAACAGGAAACAATGGCAGGTATATACTTTTTTAATCTATCTGCCTCAATCAGATGAAACGTTTCACTCACAGAGCAGCTCTTCTTCCTCTTGGCACCTACAGGTGACAGTTTAATACGAATGGGTGCCATCTTCTTAGCTTTGGCTACAGCCAAAGCTTTTTTCTTGTCTGAGACTCGAGGACTTTTACTGCGCTTCTTATAGCCTGGACCTGCACAGATAAAAAGTAATATCAAAAATAAAGGGCAGAAATGTCTTTTTTTATTTTACAAAGGCCTTTGGTTTTGAGTAAACAATAAACACAACGCTAAAATGGAAAAGGCGATGTGGCTGATCACTGACCTTTCCCCTCTTTTGTCTTGGCCTTTCTAATTGGAGGCGGTTGAGGGGGGGGCTCAGGCGAGGCGGTAGCTGCAGAGACCTGCTCGGCAACAGCGATGGCAGCGGCGGCGGCGGCCGCTGCGACAGCAGCAGCGTTGCCTTTGAAAGGGTTGTTAGAGCTAAACTCCCTCCACTTCACTCCCAGGATGGTCATCATCTTTGACATGGGGATCTTGGGGTTCTTCTTGGCGATCATCGGCCTGGTAACGGCAGGATACGGCGTTACATTTCTTTTAGCAAAACTCTGTTAGTGGTTTACACGTTGGCGGAGTGGAGAGGAGACGACCACATCTGTCAATCAGACAACCCCCTTAACATAAACACGCACTGGAAAGTGTTCATTACTTAACGTCAGATCAGAGCCGGCACGGGTTTGATTCAGCTGCCTGACGGTCAGACAAGACGGAGCAAGAAATAAAACTCAGCACAGCTGCTTCTGTGTTAGTATGCTGCCGGACAAACTTAGTAGGCAATGTTTTGATTGTTGCATCAAGGTTAGTCTTTCAGTCATCTGAGCAGGAATTCTTGGTTTCGCTGAGCAAACATGACATGGAACCACAGAACACAGAGAAATCCTTTAAATCTCCAAACTATGCCGGTAATGTGAACGTGTAGACACTATAAGGCAGCTTCTCTCGGTGGGAGACCTTGTCAACGAGACGTCGCGCACCGGCGAATTTGCAACGGTGTCTCTTATTTTCTAATGTCCTCCAGATCAGTTTAGACGCTCAGCGTCTCCACTCAGTACAAACTAAGAGCTCCTTTTGTAAGTCACTTTACACTAATCTGCGTGGACGGATTACGATCCAAGGAGATTCTGGACACAAACCTGCAGGAAGCACCCTCTTACCCCTGCAGAGGCAAGAAGTCAGGACGGAGGCAGGCACATGTCCCTTTTGGTGATTTTGTTGCCAATTTGTAATATTTTGAAATAGTAATCTTTGTAATCTGTCAGGGGAAGCAAAGAGTCCCCTGTCACAGAACCAAGAAGCCCCCCGTGTCCATTAAAGACAACAGGATGAGGGTTTAAGTGAGTCCAACGTCCAACAGCGATAGCTTCAGAGCAATGCAGTCAAAGATTTAACACCATCGCAGTGCCAGCGGTTCTTGACAGAGATCTGAAGACATCTGGCTGTTAACACATCTTGTTCTCAGCAGGATGTGGCATCATGATAATGTCATGTGAAAAACTGAAGGGATTTACCTCATAAACTGGCTGAAGGCTTTGTAGTTGGTGAGCTCCCTGTAGTCCTCCTCTGTAAAGGTATGATCAACATCCTCCAGACCCCACTCTTTTGCCAGCTGGGTAGATGTTTTCTGCTCCAATGGTTGCTGAGAAGAAACCACCATTCGGACCGTAAACAGGTTGGACTCATCCAAGATCATTCACTGGGGCTTTTTGGCAGGCAAAGAGGGAACCCTTTACCTTTGTTGTTTCCTCGTGACTGCTGTCTCGGTCCCCGTCATCTTTTTTCCTTTTCTTGGTTTTCTTCTCCTTCTTTTCTTTGTGTTTCTTCTTTTTCTTTTTCTCACCAGAGCCATAGTCGCTGGCTACGCTGTCTGAATTCTCACCGTAGTCTCTTTCCCTGTCAGAGTTTCTTTCTACATCGCTGTCCTGCACATCAGATGAAAGAAAAACTGTTAAGACAGAGGCCGCTGTCATCAAATAGAAACCTCCAGACACCCAGCCGGACAAACTTACAATCTTTTTGCGTTTTTTTGCTTTGACTGGTTTCCCCTCTTTGTCTTTCTTCTTTGCGTCCTTCTTTTTCTTGGGTCGGCCTTTCTTTCTGCACGGGACCTCTCTGTCTGATATCTCTGCCTCGTCGTCTAGGGGAAAGAGAGCGCGAAAGACAGACAGCTATCAGAATCAGTTGAACAATAATCTTGTTAAAACGCTTCCCAACAAGCCAGCTAATCCCCGCTGAACATAATTACACGCAACAAAAGCTGAATGATAGTGGCGTCGGTGACCTCCGACCTCATCTGATTCATAACACATGCTGAATTAGCTTGTCAGAGGGCAGTAAGTGGATTTGACAGCTGGTATCAGTGCAACTATGGGAAGGGAAGCATTGGTTTACGACAATGTAAAGGGCAGCCATCACCCTTATAAATAAGATGTTTGATAAGGAGAGTGGGAGTCTGATAGGTAAGAACAGAAGTGCCAGATCCTTTCCCAAGGCTGTGAAGAGACGACTACACGAAACATGACCCCCTCATCACCCAACTACCCTGTGCAATATATAGACTGCTGTGCAGACTGCTCTTTTCCAGTCTCAAAAGCATATATTTACATTTTTTTAGCATGCACGTGCACCTTTATTGTTGCACAGTGACTTGAATACTTACATACTTGGGGATGTTTGTATATAGCCTAGGTACATATGCACATTTGATATGTGGCTGCTGCTGGAGATTGCTGCAAAACAAAGTTTCGGTGTACCCCACAGTACAATGACAATGAAGCTTCTAGTCTATAATATAGAAATCAGTAGGCAAGAGATAAACTAAAATATATAACACGGAACGGCTCAGGGAGACAGCTGCCTCAGGTTCACAGAGAAGCCAGCGGAGCGTTGAAGTGCAGCCACAATACGGGCTGGGAAGCAGCCTGTTTGATGGGTTATACGTTTATGTCGGATTTTATTGTCTGCCTGCCTTTGTTGGTGCAGCAGCAGCAGCTGAAGACCCCCTCCAACACACCAACCTCCTCCCTCTCCTCTCTTTACACACAGCGCAGCTTCCCGAGTGTCTGCGGAGCGTGAGGCCGACGAAGGAACGCCGGGGGGCGGCGGCGCCACATACGCGGGGCTCCGTGCTTCAGAGGCCGCCAGTGAAATGAACTAGAACGACTTCTCCAATTCCCACACGGGGACCGACCGAGACCACCGCTGTGACCGCGGCCAGAGGTCGTGGCGTGTGTTAAAGTTCTCCACGGGAAGACTAATTTGTGTCTGACGGGACGCAGCGACCAGTGGGAGTCAAGCTATTTAAATAAAGACAAAGAAGCGGAGGACTTCTATTATTCATACATGAAATCACAGCCTGCTTGCGCCTGGGACCAGCTCCAAAACCGTTATTTTTCTCATTTTAGTTGGGCCACCACATCACAGTCATCGCATATTTTGTTAACTATTAAATCATATCCCCGAGGTTTAATTTAAAAGCCGTTACACGTTTGCCAAGTTCGGAGTCAGAAACTTCCAGAACGCCGATCATGGTTTGACAAGATAAACACCTCCACTGCTGCCGCTGAGTCGTGCTCAGTAAACACATAATAATACGCAGGTTTCGAAGAAATGCCGATGATAAAGACGCTTAATAAAGATGTTTGTTTTATTTTGGCTGATTAGTGAGCAGTCACACCTTTATGCAGCATCAGTGTCCTATTTTGACCTGTCATAGTCACAATGCGGCGGGTAGAAAGTGTGGCAAGTTTGTGTGTCATTTCACAGCATCACCGGCTCATGTCTGCACCGTAAAAACGCACAGCCTCCGGGCAGAGGAGTCCATGTTTGTGCTTCTGAGCTTTATACCCTTCAGGGCGACCTTATGCACCCCCCACCCCCCGCACGCATCCTCATCGGCTTATTTACGCAACCTGGGTGTTTAGGAGCTGCCAGGGGGTCTTCTTTATAGGACAAACGGTAACTTTTTTGTCATGTTGGCGGAGAAGTGTGAAGTCCCTCCACCAACCGCGGCAAGTTATTTTAAACTTTTTGCAGGGATGCGCACGCGGGTGAAGAGGAAGTGGGAGAATGACAAATGTGCGCGCACGAGACAGAAGCAATGCATTTTGGCTACGTGTGTTTGTTTTCTTCTTTTTTATGTATTTGTTTTAAACTGGAGTTTGTCAAGCGCGCGCTCGACGCTTTCCAGTTTCTGGCGTAGCAGGCAAAAATGGGGAAAAAAAAGGCACCTACAGAAAGGTGTAGATGCAACAACTGGAAGACACAAGAGTGCTCTTTTTTTTCTTTCAGTCCAAACTGTCAAAGAGTGCTTCTTCTTTTTTTTTTTTTGTCTGTGCGCGCACCCGAGCACTCGCTGGTCTCCGTGTGTACGGTCCTTGGACACGGACAGGCATGGATAACGGGGCTACTTCCAAAATGCGCCTCTTTTTTTTCCTCCCCCCCCCACTCAAATTTTTTCCCTCCTCTACAAAGTGTGTTTTTATTTCCTGCGCGCTCCCGCCGACTCGTCCGCTACTTTTCTTTTACTATACCTGGCGCGGCTGGCGTTGCAGTTTCCCGAGGCGCCGCCGGCGAGTTTATGTCGCTTGCGTTCTTGTCTAGGTCTCCGTCGTCGTCTTCTTCATCAAAATCTCCTCCCTCGGAATTAACCACCATGCCCTCGTCTTCCTCACAGGACCGGAGAGGAGAGGACATTATATTCCTGACATTGGATCCGTCCTTGTATTAAAAAAACAAAAAGCGTATTCTTGCGCGAATAAATGATATTTATTTAATATTTAAATCGGCACAGTAAAAAGTGGGGGGCGTTTTGGAATATTTTACACTAGGCAGAGCAACAAAGATGGCCGCCCTCTTATATTTATTTTTTAACAACCCCCCCAATAAGAAAAAATCCCCTTACATAAAAAATGGCTGACTATATTATTTCAGAACGCACCCCCCTCCTCCTTTCTCTATCTCTCTCCGTCTCTCTTTCTCCTTCTCCGCGCCCCCTCCCTCCTTAAAAACGTACACATTGTTACAAGAAAAAAGGGGTGTGTGACTGCATGTAAGTTACATTGTTACTTGTTTGTTTCTTTTCTGTCTGCACCCCCTCCTCCTCCTTCTCCTCCTCCTCCACCTCTTTCTCTCCCCCCTCTTTTTTTTTTTTACTTTCCCTCTCTCCGAGTCCGGATCAGTCACGAACCCGACGGACCTGCCCGGTGTCACTGTCACTTGCAGAGATCACAGCGGCGGCGGCCGTCTGCATTGCAGAGCCCGACACACATCTATGAAATATGGCCACCTTATTTTTCTCCGGAGCCCCCACCACCAACAACAACAACAACACCACCAACACCACCACCGCTGCTGTGGAAAGAAAATATATTTTGGAGCAGCGGCGTGTGCGCGCCCGCGCCGTGTGTTGAGTCCTGGGGAGGGATTGGAGAGAGGGGGGTTGGGAAAAAAAATCTGCCGCAGCCATGCCCAGACTTACATCAGATTGTATTGCTTAAAAATTAACTACTTGTGGTGAGGATGGGAACAATTCGGAACATGCAAACTGCGTTTCCCGCTTCACGAAA
Organism: Xenentodon cancila; assembly: GCA_014839995.1. Taxonomy (NCBI): domain Eukaryota; kingdom Metazoa; phylum Chordata; class Actinopteri; order Beloniformes; family Belonidae; genus Xenentodon; species Xenentodon cancila. Next base: position 23,951,288 of record CM026212.1, read on the forward strand.
CGCCGCAGCAAACGCGTCGACACGCGCGATCCGAAGCCCCGATGCAAAGGCCCGAGACAAACGCAGGGATTTTCTGCACAGTTAGCTGTAAGTGTGAACTCTCGCTGGCAGCAGGATGTCAGCTGGATGGCAGTAAGGCCATGGGAATCCCTCCCCAGCCAGCCGGCCTCAGTGGCTGCTGCTCCTGGCACTTTTGTTTCTGTCCCACATCTAAACCTCAGGATTAAATCAGGTTAAAATGCAGAAACTAATTTCCCTCAGATGAAGCAGGAAAAAAAAATATTATAATTAAAAATGAATGTAATTCAATTGCTGTATTTTTTGCTTGGTTGCATTCAATTATAAACTCACCCTTACCTTTATTGCACTCAAAATCTATCATTTTGTTAAATTCCCTTTTCTATTACGCAATTGTAAATGTATAATAAAACCTTTATGGCATTAAAAAACACAAACATATTAATCTGCTGAATCCATAGGTGGGATACCTGAGTATTTCCTTTGTTGCTAGTTAACCATTTGAACACTAATGCATATTGATAATCCTGTGAAAATCCAAAAATAAATTGACTGATCAATCAAAACAGAATGAAACCATCAAGTGTTGTGTAAAATTCTTTTACCTTACTTTTACCCAGCGAGTACTGCCCCATTTGATTATCCTGTTGATTTCATAGATGCACTAGTACCCTTGAAACATGCCTGTTTGGCATTTAGGGCAAAAGTTCAGGGCTTCATTCTGTAAAATCATAGCAGGGGGTTGGCATAGAGGTGTGGAGGTTCAGAGCAGATCAATTCCTAGTTCAAGTCTCAGCTTGGGCCTTTTCCATGCTGTGTTTGCATGATCCACCTTTGCCTGTGTGGGGTTTCTTTGCATCCCGCCTTCCACCCACAATCCAAAATCATGCATGTTAGGTTGACTGGGGATTCTAAAATGACATTTGGTCCATTTACTGATAACATCTGAGAAATGCAGCAGATAAAAAGCCAAATGCCTTTCCTTTTTGTGGTGTGCAGACTCCTCTCTCTGCTGCAACAGGCATCCAAGCTGCTCCAGCTCCCACAAATGAGGAGAAGAATTCATTGGTGTCTGATCCAGCAGCCACATCTGCCAAGTGAGAGTCAGTGCTATGCAAGGCACACAGGGGGAGGGAGACGTATGTGTGTCAGTGATGCGAAAGAGCGTGAGTCTGTGTGACTGGAGCCCCGACACCGAGCTGCTGGCCAGTGAGGTGTTTCGTTGTGCCAAACTTAGAGGCTGGCAAGACGGTGTCTTGGTGTGTAGCTTCAAAACCCTCACCCGCTGTATCTGATGTCACAACTGTAGACGCGTGTCAGTAAATTAACTGTTAAAAAAAACAAAACAAGGAGGTGAATCCAGCCATGAGTGAGTGCTGCAGGCTCTGACAGCGCTACTATGCTGACAGTAAACGCTCCAAAGCCACCCCGTGTCCATTTGGCAGGGAGGCATGTCAAGGATGACAGAGAAAAGTGCTTCCCCTGGGAGCTGTGCTCCAGCTAACCCACATTTTATGCAGCGTGATGCTCAGAGGAAGTCACTGGCTCCTGATCTCCATTCAGAGGGCTGAGGGACCCAGAGAGCAGATACTGTGCAGTAAAGATAAAACATGCAGAGGGAAGGAAGTTCGAGCACACCAGGGACAAGGAGAGGTCTTTATTGGTTCAGTTTCTTTCATTAAAATTAATCACATTTCCTGACATAAATATATGACTTCTGTTGACATTTATTATTACGATGATTTTGTCTGGGCTGTGTTTTAAAGAACAACTATTATGTTTTGCCAAAAAGATGGCAGATTATATACGGTACATATTTATCTGTTTGTCTTCAATTTAGAAAAAGCACCATGCATGGGTCAAAATGAGGAAAATTATTTAGAAGCCCTACACATTAAGTTAATATGTCGGGTGAGATACATTTCTGGTTTGGTGCAGAAATTAAACTCTTGTTAAAAGCTTATCTGTTTCAAGGTTAGGCAAACATGCACAAAAAGAGACATCTAGTGGTTATTGTGATTTTTTTTTTTTTTTTTAGAGGATTAGGAATGAAGCTCACCTTTGGGTGCAGGTTAAATCTCAGGGGTGAACGTCAGAGCAGAGGCATTTAAGAGCCCTCGTGACTTCTTAGGTTACATAGGTGTTTAAACACAGGGACATGTGAAGCGATGCATAACCGCACTTACAAAAATAGAGTCATGAATGTGAAATCAGATCGATGGAATAAAACGAGCTGTGAACGGTTTTTGTGCAATGATTTGGCCAGAAAACAAACGAAGAATGAAACGTTTGCCACTCCTCTCTGTTGTGATCTGTTGAATGTTTGCAGGGTTTCTCTTGATTTCATTGGCTGCAGCTCAAATGAGGAGAAGCCAAACCACTCCAGATATCTAGCATGTTATTGTTTGATTTATTATGATTTAAAGTGCATAGATGACGGCTGCGGATTAGCAATTATACAGTTTACAGAGTTGCCGCCCACCAGTCGTCTGATCAGGGTTAAAACCATATCAGGTAAAAGCAGCTTAACCCTCACTTCAACTAACATATTGTGATTTCTTTTTGTAAAACACAAGTAAGAAAATATATTTGACAAATAAACACAAAAAAAATATAACCTTTTTTACAAAACAATAAATTTAAGAAAACATAGTTAATAATTAAAACACCTTTAATTCAATATAGTTTAATAATTTTGAGACTGATATCACACAAAGATTACTGCCAGTAAAATGTGACAAGTAATGAAAAGTAATGGCCCAAGTACGGAACCTTGGGGAACACCATGACCAAGTCTGGCATATGAGGAAGACGCCTCATTCACATGAACAAAGTGGACTCTGTCAGATAAACATGGCTTTAAAAATATAATGTCACCCTCTTTAACATGATGGCCTAACTTCATTAAATATGACTTTGGCCATTATCTGTTGCACACACACACTTTACAACTGATCAGCTCTAGGCAAGAAGAAGCAACACCTTACAGGGTTCTTAGCTTGAAGATTAACCTTTATTTTACAGATACACCTGCTGCTAAAGCCACTAAACGAAGTCACAGCTTACTTCGAAGAGTTTCCAGACACTCAGGGGGTTGTACATTAATACACAACATCATCAACCCGCTTCCTGTGAAGTGTTATGTGCTTCACAGACAAATCTCACTACATCACGAAAAGGCTCGGTTCGCAAAGCTCCACACAGGACTGACACTTGCAGTTGGTAAAGTGGTATTTAAGTTGGAGGAAAGGCTGGTGATTGTAGACCATCAGTTCAATAGTCGTTGCAAGTGCAAAGTGGACAACCTGTCTTACTTTCCAAGCAGAAATAAGTAGCATGTTTGGAAAATGTGGGCCATGGAGAGTCTGAGGGTACATGCGGAGAGTCTCATTGAGACTAAAAAAACAGACCTTTTCATGGATTTATCACTCTCATGTCTCCACCACATGGGATATATGCTGTGCGACTGCCGTGAGAGATTCCTCCAGACTATTGAAGGGCTTTATTTTCCTTTTGTATTAAAGTCTTCTCCCTAGTGAATGCCAAGATCATGAAGCAGGTTAGAAGCTTAGGCGTATTTTTGAATTTTTCTTTAGACGATAAAAGCGGAGGACAATCATGAAAAGAGAAGACTGATAATCGTGGTGAAACATGAGGAGAGAGTAGTCGAGGACACGCATGAGGACAGAGGAGACATAAATAAACAAAAGGAAAGACAAAACAAGTACAAACAGGAGGAGAGACGAAGACAAGTCAGGAAGAGAGGAAGCCAATGTCAGAAACAGGATAAGAGCGTTTTATCGCTTCAGCTCCCCGTCAGTGTAACATCCCAGCAAATTGTTTTATGTGATGTAATGAAAATATTGCACATTGCGCTCATGTTTAGTCTTATTTGAGAGTGTTAAGAGGCTCTGATTGTGATCATTTCGAGTTATCTTTCACATAAAGAAAAATATAAACAAACAAACAAAAGAAAAACTACTCTTTTCTATAATTTGTTAAACCGAAGGAAGACATCTTCAATATAAAGTAAAAATAATAAGGATCATAAACTGTAAAGTTAATTTGGGTAAATTACACAAACACAAAAGACACGAATCACAGCTGGTATCGCGATGTTTTCTGCTGGTCCGTCACACAAACAGTCCCGTGAGAAACAGCCGGAGAAAGGAACCAAGAGGTTATGGCCACAATGATAGAGGAAAATGGTCCTTCGACTCATGTAAGCCTTTTTAACGTGTTATTTTACGACAACCGTGACTGCTATTTAGTGTTTAAGCGATTATTCGCAGTTTTCTAGCGTATCATAAAACAACAGACACGTCCCTTTGATGTAGCAAAGCGTTAGCCGGCAGCTAACTAATTAGCTTGTAGGTTTGATGCGTCAAAAGATCAGAAATGACAACAAATTTATATAGAAACACGGCAAAGAGTGTCTAAGAGGCAGTTAATGATCAAATGCATTTTAACTAAAGCCTAAAGCAAACCTAGAAGCCTCGAGGAGATCAGCACACGTTTATCGGAGTCAATAGTAAAATAAACTAAACATAATTAAAAGTTGATTGACAGCGACGAGACGTAGGCGACGATTAAACGTCCTCGATAATTAAAAGAAATCAACACACATTAGAAGCGTCGTTGAGGAGCAGGTTCAGACGTCCGTTTGTGCTGCAGGAGCGGTCCGAGGCGACCTCGTCGCTGCCGGCGAGACACAAGCTGGAGGGACTCCTGAACAAAAACATGCGGATCCGCATGACGGACGGCCGGACTCTGGTGGGCCTGTTCCTCTGCACAGACCGGGACTGCAACGTCATCCTGGGATCGGCTCAGGAGTTCCTCAAATCTACAGGTAGGACAGCAGGCGGGCTTTTCCTGGGCCTCTACCCGTTGTGTAATAACTATATGGTCTTTTTCTTTCACGATTTGAGAAAAAAAAAATACAGATTTACTATTAAAAACATGGTTTTGAATGTAATATAAGAACTTAACATCCACTATATCAGTCGTTTGGAGTAGTTGTGTCACTCAGCATGTCCTGAGTTTCTTCACGTGTTTGTTTGAATTCCTATTTTCTTGTTTATGAGGAAACAAACACTAATGTGGTCCAGCTGGTAATAACATGAAATGACTTAAATGCTTCACCAATTACAGGACAACGCTCTCACATGACTGTAATATCACATTTTTGCAAGGGAACACTGACAGAATTTTCTTGTTAGTAAGAGGATAAAGCTTAGTTTTCACTTTATGTCCTCAGACACGTTTTCCCAGGGTGAACCCAGAGTCCTGGGCCTGGCTATGATCCCCGGCCACCACGTTGTGTCCATTGAGGTGGAGGCTGACAGTCTAGAGGACGTGCAGGGATTCGGGGTCGGCCACTGACAAAGCTTCATCTGTGTGAACGGGACTCGTGACGGATTCCCACCGAGCTGGGCGTACCACGGCCAAAGCCAAGCCCTGATAGGTTGGACGTCCTTGGAGGAACTTTTATATTGTTACATTCAGATAAAGAAACTGGAGTTCGATATTCCCTCCTGACTGAAGAAAACTTTGCAGGCATTAAGTGTGAACATTACGTGAGCTGTGTGGTAGTGCAACTCGCCGTCTACAGTAAACATATTTGTTAGTATTTTCAAATAAATCTCTATTTGAGGCTCTTCTCGCTCTGGTCACAGTGGTGTATTGTTATGCGATAGAAATTCAGGATGGTAGACTTTAAAATGTGTGCATGAGGCACTGAAAAACAAAAACAAACAAAAAGGAACAGGAATGTTTCTATGCTTTAATACACTCGAGCAAGTCAGCAGGAAAATCGATGCCACTAACAGAAACTTCGAAACAAAATTCTTCCCCTTGGTTTTAAATACAAAGAGCCCGTCACATTTTGGTTCACACATCAAGCCTTAGATGCAGTTACAGTCACTGCATCGGTTAATTACAAAAATAACTTAGTCTGTGCAAAAAAAAGAAAAAAAAAAAAAAAAAAGAAAAAAGTGTGTCTTGTGTGGCTGCAACACTCAAACTTCATTTACAAACTGCACCTGAAACACAACTGCACAGTTTGTGTTTCTGCCCCATCTGTTAGATAAATATTATCCAAATACTCCGTTCATGAAGTGCGTACAAATTGACCAGAGAAATTCAAGCTCCAGGTCAGCCAAACGTTTGACATATACACCTTCTATTTATAAATCCCGCTCTCACATAGCCACCAAAGACACATGTGGTTCAGCAAAAAATATCTGAAAGGCTTTTGAAAAGCCTGCAGTAACATTTCAGGAGTGGAGAAGCTCTGGAGTGGTTTTTCAAAACGCAAAAAGTGCAACTTTAATAAAAAAAGAAAAAAAAAAAAAGCTTTTTAAGAAATCAGACAGGCGAAGAGAGACCTACTAAAAGAATGCTTGATTTAGCCATCAGCCGCTATGTTTTATCCAAAAACCTGTCAATTACTTTTGTGTTTGTTTAAAAAAAAAAAAAAAAAAAGATCCCGTTATCTGCAGGATGCAGCATTTCTAGCAAATTGCACACATTTCCCCAACTTAAGGAGCTGCTGAAACCACTTTTGGATGAAATCAAACAAAAACAATCATGGAACTCCTACAATCATCTAAGATCCATAAGATTTCAGCGTCTTTACACTCACTTTACTTGCAACAGTGCTTATGTCTCACCATTAATGTGAGACTTCAGCAAAATGATCTCTCAGAGTCTTTAAATATAAAAGTCTCGTTTCTCTGGTGTGCAGACAATTCACCACAGTCAAAAATAACAAACGAGTTCAGTAAGAATGGAGTTTCTTTGAAGAACACTGTGAGAGCGAGAGAGTGGGGGATTAAGGAGGAAAACTGGAACCACAGTTCTGTTTTTTTGTGTGAAAAGTCCAGATTTAAAAAAAAAAAAGAAAAAGAAAAGAGGTTTGAGTTAACGACCAAACGACGTCCAGGCTAATTTACAAACTTTGAGGAGGATTTCTCCAGAAATCCAGCACGAAAACAAAAAGTCCAAAAATGGCACTGCCCGCCCCTCCTCCTTCACGTTCAGGAGAAGTCCTGCTCACTAGTTGTACTCGAACTTGAAGTGGAAGCTGCCGCCGGAGTCGAAGGGGTTGAAGTGAAACGGCCAGGTCCTCTGTCCGCCACCGCCGCCCTGCTGGTTCTCTGGGTCCAGCGGATCTTCACCAGAGTCAAACTTCTGTCTCATTTCTGGCCAGACAATGAGAAGGATGCAGGGACAAATTGAAGGAAGCAGAAGACTGAAACATGAAGATATTTGCTAGCTTTGACCGGTACACTGAGCACAGGTTGCACACAGACTGGTGCTCAGCTTTAACTGAGTCCAAGCAGCAGCATCTCATAGTGGGTTGAGATTCCTGACTTTTTGGAGCCTGTTTTTGTTTTCTTAATTATGTTGAATCTGCGACGAGACACTTTCCTGCCTGTTGATTAAAGGATGCAGTCAGCATCTTGTTGCATGGACGCAAACCCAGATGCATCTCTTTTGGGAGGCAATAAAATGTAATTGACTGCTGATATTTAGACATCTTGAGGCCACTGGGTCCTAATATGTGAAATTTATGCTCAACTATGTATGATAGAGAAATTATTCTAAAAAACGTAAGGATATTAGTGTCATGAGTGATTACTCCCATGCCCCTTCTGAAAAAGTAATTTTTATAAATCAAGAACCCCAATTTATTTGATGCCAAACTAAAGGAAGCTACACAATACTGCCTTTTCTTTGGTTAGAACTAGATATAAAATTTTAGCATTAAGTTGGCAATGTGGTGCTATTTTAGGCTGGAAAACTGCAACACGCTCATTATTCCAGGCTGTGACCTTCAGATGTAGCACAAATGTTGGCAAAAATAACACTTACAATCTTATCAAGCATTTAAAGAAAAAAAGCATGAACCAAGTCAGAGGGAAAGAGGGACAGTTCAGAGGATGTTAAAAATATTGAATTCTGGGGCCGCGGTACAGTTTACAGATCTCTGAAACTGCTCTCTAGACAGTATGAGACTGGTCACATTTTAATGTCCATTAAATGTTGGAGAATCCGGCTTAAAAACGGCCAACATGTTTAAATGTCAGAATATGAATGCCTCTTTATTTTCAATATTTCTAAGAACACTAAGTTTAAATCTTAGATTTCCTTATTTAATGCCATTTAATACTTGTAAATGGAAAAAAAAAAGAAAGAAAAGAAAAGCAACGGGATCTTCTGACCTGGGTCAGTGAGGACCTCTTTAGCCGACGCGATGTCGATAAACTTCTTTTCCGCTTCCTTCTTCTCAGCCTCGGACTGGAAGTTGTCGGGGTGCCACTGCTGCGCCAGTTTCCTGTACGCCTTGATGATCTCCTGCTTGTTAGCGGTTCTGAGGAGGATCGGGATTGTTAGTGTTTGTTTTGTAAAGCGGTGCACTTGGAACGTGATGTTGGTGAAGAGGAGGTACAGTCTGAAATTAATCGAAGGGAACTGGTTACCTGCTGACGCCCAGGATCTTATAGTAGTCTCTCTTACGAGAGATCTTGAGCAGCTTCTGAGCTCGTTCCAGGCCTTCTTTGATGTCGTTGCTGTCGCCATCAAACTCTCTGGCCTCCTGGTAATCCTCCACAGCTGCAGTACAAGAAAAAGAAAAGGTCTCACTAAGCTTCTTGACATTATTTATGAGTGGGAGGTCCTCTGGTGAGGCTCACAGGGAAGTGATCAGATCTCAATATCCCGCTCGCACTTGTAAGCGTTCCTTAATTGTCACGTTACCTTTCTCATAATCCTGGTTGAGGATGTAGGCCTCTGCTCGGTCTCGGAGGATGTTGGCATTGCGGGGGTCTCTCTGGTGGGCCTCTGAACACACATCTATTGCCTCAGAAGTCAATTTAAGCTACAAGCAAGTGTGGTGGGAAGCATGAGATGTGTTAGAACAATTAAGAGCGAACCCAGTTTTCCTTACAGTTTTAACATCTTTGTTCACTCTCTCACCATGACAAGGCAGAAGCAGATCCTCTCTTTTGCCAGGTTGGTGTAGTACTGGACATTAGGTTCTGTTTTCATTACGGATTCATACTTATCGATGCCATCTTGATACCTAATCATGGATATGAACAAAATGTCAAGAAATGGAAATAAGGGATGAATGATCCAGTTCCAGCTTACACGCATCTATGACAGGAATTCAAGAAGGCTGATGTTACATTTATATTTTAAATGTTAAACGGATCAGGATGCTGAGGAAACGCCAGCAAGCCGATCCCACAGATGCACCGACCTCTCCTCCTGAATGAGCTCTTCGGCAGAGTCCAACTGCTTGCTGAGCTTCTTCACCTGCTTGTAATGGCTGAAACACTCTTTGTCATCCTGGTCAAGCTTCAGACACTCTCTGACGTGACTGCGCAGACACAGATGGGCAGATGAGGGTGCGGAAACAACAAGGCGAAACAAGAGGACTCAAACCGTTTCATTTGCTCTGCGGTCGGCGCGAGGCTCACTTGAGTGACTCGTGGTGTTCTCCGAGGCTGTAGTGCAGCATGCTGAGCTTCAGGAAAGCCGCGCGGTTGTCGTTGCGTAGCCTCGTCGTTGGCGTGAGATCCTGGATGGCCTTCTGCGGATCCCCCATTCGGATGTAACATTCCGCACGAAGCTCCCGGGACTCTGGATCCCAAGGAGAGATCTGTGCAAAAAAAATTATCATAAAGTAAAAAGTCCTAAAAGACTTCTTTAAAGCAAAACAGACTATAGGTGTGCCTTTTAAAAAAGGTTTTGACACCTCAAAAGGGGGAAATAAATCATTTAATTCTTATGTCGTGATTGACGGCTCTTACTTCTATCGCCCTCTCCAATACATTGATGGTTGCGCTGTAGTCCCCTTGGTGGTACGCAGCATGGGCTTCCTCCTGCAGCTCCTCCAGCTCATTTGCTTTCATCAGCTGCTCATGAGCTTCCTCGTGGTCTGGAGAACGCTGCAGCTGAAGAGGAAGGAAAAAAGAAAAGACAAAGAGCACAGGTTCAGTTCTACTTTAATGATTTATGTTATTCAGAGAAGAACACGCAGTATCAGAACCACTGCAAAAGTCCTACCACTGCCTCGAAGTCCTCTCTGGCCTCCTGCGTGTTGCCCTGCTTCAAAAGGATATTCCCTCTCTGCAACCTGGCCTGAAGATGCAGGGAAACAGAGGTGGGAAGGTGTTTAAAAAAAAGAAAAGAAAAGAAAAGAAAGGAAAATGAACAATATTTTTTCAGATTGCGGCGCTCAAAGAGGAGCGTTTGTTCAGTTGACTTACAGCCATGAAGTCGGGCTTGAGCTCTATGGCTCGGGTCAGATCTGGCAGAGCGGATTTGGACTTCCCCATGGCCAGGAACACTGCAGCTCGCTTGTAGTAGGTCAGGTAATTCTTGGAGTCTCCCTCTGGAAAATGTCAACACACTCGAGCTCTTACTTTGTCAAAGCATCAAATGTGAGACTTCAAACTACACCTCTTCAAACTGTTCAGAAAGCGCGCCTTTCTTTCCTTTACATATAATTTTGCAGTAAAAGTGGGAGAAAATAAGTATTTCTAAAGCAGACATAAAGAGATGTTAAATGTGAGCGAGTGTCTGCATGTTTGTGTGTAATCTTACCCACGGCTGAGTGGTAGTGGGACAAGGCTTCAGCCAGCTGACCAGCTGCCAGCAGTTTGCGGCCCATCTCCAAGTGGTGCTCAATCTCGGCATGCGTCGCCCCCAAGACACCTGTAACACAAAACTGTGGTTGAGCCCCGTGGGGAATATCACTCAGGCAAGAGAGGGTTACCGTTTTTCCTCTAACAGTTCCTCTTCTTCTCATTCAACTGAAGTGCCAAGATTGCAAAGAATAGAATTAGTATTCGTGTTAGTATTCATGTTTCACGTAAGAACATCAAGTAAATGTGATGACAAGAACAGAGTAGCTGCACACATTCACAGTTCATCTGCGTGTTATTGCTTAAAATGTAAAGGATGTGTGACTGGAACTCATACAAACAGAAGTTACAGTGATAATTAGGAGACCATTAGGAGGTAGACGATTTTTTTATTATTTTTTTTTTAACGGTGCGAACTATAAATAAACCTTTATCACTTGGCCTTTTTTTTTGTTGTTGTTGTTTAAAATAATCTTTCCTTAAAATAAAACCACACAATGTTCAGAACAAAATAACTACCAGCAAAAGTCAGTGTTTAATGCGACCTGGCTCAGAAACAAAGATTTAACTATTTATTAAGGACATTGTCCTACAGATGTTTGCAAAGATGTTCATTTTTGCTAAATTCATTTTCGTTTGAAGAAAGCAGGTTCAACTTTTCTGAGAAGCATTTCGTTTTCTTTTACCTATTATACTAAATATATACTGTATATCTATAAAACAAAATGCACTTGTCTAAAATTACACGTGAAATAAAAAAAAAGGAAAATATGCGCATTTTAAATCTTTTGACTTTTGTTAAAACGAAACCAATTAGCCCATTTTCCCTCGGAAAATCCTTTTTAAATGTTTTATACATTTTTTTTTATAACTTCACCTGCATTTGCTTTTTTAGAAACCTTTAATTATTCTTTATGCGCGTCCACGTCCCGCTTGTTTTTATTCAGACAGCAGGTTTTAAAACAAAAGTCCCGGCTCCTGATGCCGTGAATCACAACAGACCGTGAACGCAACACTGAAACTGAAAACAACGTTAAAAAAACTGGCCGGTTACCGTCCGAACCAAAGGGACCAGTTCCCAAACACGCACTGGACTTCCACAGACTAAACTTTACACATTTAAACAGTGAAGTCGCTTCGGCCGTTGGTCGGGAGCTCGTCGCGGCGGGTTCTCACCGTCCAGCTGGATGTCCAGCAGGACCCGAAGCAGCGACAGGGAGCACAGCAGCCCGCGGACCCCGGCCCGCCGACACCACTCCATGTCTGGACGGATTCACAGCGCGACGCCCAAGTGAACTCGCTCCGCGGCTTTTCCTCGTCTGGAAACCGTCGCGTTTCATGGAGGTGACTGGATCTTCATCGCGTCTTCCTCCCTGACAGCCTCGAAGGAGCGCTTTATTTACGGTCCCACTCGAGCGGTACTCCGTGTGGGAATGAGTCGCATCACTGAAAGGTTCCCCTAATTGAACCACCAGCTCGACATCGGCCGGAACCGACAACAACTCCACTTTAATTTAAACTAAAGGCGCGTATCGTTTCGTAACATTAAAGTAGAAAAATCAAGCTGCTCTCTGCCGGTGCACTTTATAATCGACACGTTTCCGTCTCCTCCCCATCTGCTCCACATTTGTGTGGTTGGTCCACGCGGTTCACATCCGCGTTCGTCCGCGGACGTGGGCCGATCTCATTGGAGAGACTATTTTAACTCCAGTGACACTCCTATAATGTGTCAGCCGGCACACTGTGGTACTGTACTGATGTACAGCTGGATTATTTTCATGACTTGTTTGTCCTCTCTGCAGAATAGAAGTGAGCGTTTCTCCACCACGTGGATGTTTTCTCAAGTACAAGATGTGAATGGGTGGGAAAAAAAGAAGAAAATTTGCTTTTGCACCTTCAGAGTAGTTTTCCTCACTCTCCAGTCCACTACTAGCCCGGACACACTCCAGTGGTTTTGCAGAGGCTCCTGACCCACATTGTGATCTCAGGATCTGAACACTCAGCAGTCAAGTCGACCACGACCTCATCTATACACAAGCAGCACCAGAGTGGGTGAAAAATTAAAGAATTAATGTGTTTTTATGACCCAGTCAAAGTCCAGATGTCACTCTGATTGAAATATAGTTATACCTAAAGAGAAATATTCATAAATAAATGCAGGCAAAGCTGAATAAAGTGAAACTGTTAACAAAAGTAGATGAAAATATTCTCAGGTTGATAACTTGCTTTTCAAAATGATGAATTATAAGTTATTGTTGCTATAAGAAGTTTTACCAGGTGTTGAATCTGAGCTGTAATTAGTTGTTCTCATACTGCTTCTGCAGATTGGCTTATTTTGACTTATAAACCACATGATGAACCAAATATTTGGTTTAGTTTTTACTGTTTTCTGAAAAACTTCAGAGAGTACGAGTGAGGCCATTATTTTAAGAGGGTGATGAAATTAAGTTTTGTAGACCCGATATTATGTCCTGGTAAGTAAAACTTAAAATCTAAAAGAAAGAAAGAAAGAAAATTTATTGTGAGCAGTCATAAAAACAAAGAATTACAATTAAATCCAAAATAACCGGTCCTCCACCTTCTCATACAGGTACTCTACAAAACTGTACAAAATACAAGCAAATAATAAACTAATTGGTTCACTTTTGACCTCAGAAATGTCTGGTCGTGTTTACACGGATCACCAAATAATTCAGCGGCTTTATAAACGAGCCAGTAAATGTGTTTGAGCTGACATCATCGAGGAGACATGAACAGAATCACTGAAAGCTTTCAGTCTGTTTGTTCACAGCGTCGGCCACTTCCAGGCTATTACTTTCAACAGATACACACTTGATATTGTGGTTATATACAATACAGCAGTGCAAAGTTGCTTCCATCAGTAAAAATCTGATGCACCGTCAGTCTGTTAGCAGTCTTTGAAACAAGAAAAAAAAAAGAAAAAGAGGTTCCAAGTGAGGTGTCACGACAGAAAGCCTGGATTCATCTGCAGAAACTGAGGTGTAGAAAACATCTTGGCTGTCACATCCTGCTCAGACGTAAGCGTTTCGGCCATAAGTGCTGGCAGCCGCGCTTCTGCTCGGTGCAGCTCCAGAGTACGCGGTTCCCCTGGTTTGATAAGTCAAAGGGCTGCAAAACAAGGCGGTAAGAAGCACATGTCAGTGGTAAAGTCATTTACTTTATGTCTTCAACAGTTATAACATTAACATTGGCACTTTCCCTTTCACGTATCCCCATAAACCCTGAGTGTGTGGCAGTGATAAAGATTTCACTGAGTGGGCTGACCAGGATAAACATCCCAGCCAACATAAAACACGGAAAAGATGTAAGTGAATGTAAAAATAAACCGATAAAGTGAGACGCGCAACAAAGTTAATGTCAAACCAACATAAAGAGATATATAGAGAGCCACGGGGCCCATTAAGAGATGCAGAAGGACCACAAACAAGACCAAAAATCTGCAAATTTACGAAAAGGAAGGAAAAGAAAATCACTACTAATATGTTCAAAAACATATCTATAAAACACCTAAATAAATCTTGTAAGACAAGAAGGAGGAACTTTTTATGGATCCAAGCCCAGCGGCTGACTGTCACGGTCCCTCCATGGTAGAATCTACAATGAGTTTTTTCTTTTCTGGCCTTGATAAGTAAAAGAACGAAAAGAAAATTAGCGAAAGACACCTTTACACAATGAAACCAAAAGTCCGCTCCCTTTGGAGCGAGCTATTGTTTTCAGTACAGACTGTACGTCTCACCAACATAAACGCACCTCGCGTCTCTTTATCTGACCACTGGGGGGCACTAAACCCCCCTGAAATACACACGGTGGCGTCTTTAACCAGTCGGAGCTCAGACGATGCTCCTGTTGCTTTTATTCCAGATCTCAAGTAATTACACTCACTTTTTTTCCGTGCTTTTAATGACCAAAAATACGACCATGGTGCGTCAGTGGTATGATTTCATTTAAATTCCACATTTGTGAGTCAACGTTTTGCCACAAATGGGTGCCAGGCAGCCTTTAAAATATTCTCCTCACAGCTTTTATGTGGTATCAGCGAAGCCACCTTTTGATTAATTACAGTTAATGAACAACAAGTCTGACAATGACCTAGTCAAAATGTAACTGCAGATTCCAGGCACAGAGCCTTCAGCTGAACTTACTATTTTTCCTTTTTGGCCATTTTGCAGGAGCAGGTGAGGCAGGCTCCCCCAGCGATGGCAAGCACAGCAGAGCACCAGCCGATGTAAAGACCCTCTCCTATTTCATATCTGTGATGAAAAACCATAGTTAATGGCGTCCAACACGGGGCATAAGGCCTATTTGTCCCACACCCTCATCACTGGCGGTATCTCACTTTGTCCCAGGGTAGAAAGGGTCAAAGAAGTCCTGAGTGATACTGAAGGCATACCAGGAGACTGAGACCATGGTGCACAGACCTTTTGATGAAAAAAGACATTTTTTTAATGGTTGAGAAAGCTGAATGGGAGTTGCCAGATAGTTAAACACAGGCCTACAGTCTTGGAGATATGGAAAATATGGAGAGCAGATTTCAATGGGAAATAAAACATAATCATGATTTATTATCCTGCTTGAGCAGTTTCTTTATCTGATGCATTTATTGGGGAGTATATCAGCAGCAGGTCATAATTACAAGACCTGAAAGAGCAGAAGTTTCCCTGGCATTTCTGATTTTCTTTTTTTTTGTGTTTGTGTTACCTTGAAGTATGAAGAGGACTCCGGCTGTGCCTGCAATCCTCCCTTTGAGAGCATAGTTTTCTCCCCCTGCTCTCGAACACTGGACTCCAATCAGACCCGCCACCAGTCCAAAGGTTCCCAACACGATCGACGTGATCATCAAGGCACGAGAAGCCTGGATGTAACCTATAAAAACATAAAGGTCACCAAATTAATTTCTGTCACCTGTTTAGAAAAATATGCTAAAACTGATAACCCAGTCTAGTTGCACGAAGAAACCTCAGCATGACCAGATGTCTATAAAATCTCTGAATCGTCCTTCAGTCCTTTCCTTTTTTAGGCTGAAGTAACTAGAGACAGGGATTTTATTGATTCGATATGACAAAAGCAAGTCTAAACATATATTTATATTTGAACATACCACTCAAGGCGAGCAGGGAAGGGAAGTCCCTGCAGTTATGCACCCCAGTTGAATCAGTGGCACAAGACATCCACAAGTTTTCATAGATCGTGGAGGTGGTGATGACGTTCCCATCCACACTGGAGATCTTCCAGTAACGGTTCGGCAGGGCGACCCCCACCATCACCCATCCAATGAACCCTAAAAGCAACGCCACGACTTCCACAGTTGGATCCATGACCCTTCCTCGGCTCGGCAGTCGTTTAAAAGTGTATCCAGATCTCAGATTTAGTTAGTGTTTTTGTGTTTTTCTTTAAAAAAAAGTCCAGTTTGTCACAAAGGTCAGCGCATCTGTCGAGGGTGTGAGAGTTTATGGTGTGTGTTATATCGCTGTGAGATGTGTCCAGGTCAACAGATATGTATAATGACTTATATGACTCGCCGTCTCTCCTCCCACTTACACTCTCTAGCTCTCTCTCTCTCTCTCTTGCACACACACTTTTTTTTTTTTTTTTTGCCTTTTACACCCCTGAAACTGAACAGGTGTTTATCGGTTCACTCTCAGGGTCCAATGGTCATCCGTTGTTCTTAACGCCACAGGCCTGTGTATGCTTTTGATTAGATTTTCTTGATATATTCAAGCAGTTTGAGAGTATATAAAATCTTTAAGTGCGGATCGAATAACAGTCCAAATACATCAGCTGTCATGTATTACTATAATCCTTTTTTAAAAATTATTATTATAAAGCTTTCCAGCAAATGTCAATGTAATTTTACATATAGTTTTTTTTAAATGTCACATTTATTGGTTTGATACAAATACTTCAAGGGCACAATGGCGAGGACATCAGTCGATCGTCACGCCCAGCTTTTCGAAAGAACATCAACGCTTAGGTGTCCTATGAATGCCAGATGTATCGTGTTGGAATTTCTCAAACATCTGAACCACCGCCATAATCAAAACAGGTAAAAAAAAAAAGTTAATACAAACCCAAAAAATTATAAAAAATACATAAACTTACCTAATGTATTCATAATAACAGGAAAATAATTATCTATGCAATTGTTAAATACAAAATTGAAAATGTTTTATTAACAATCCTGAAAACGTTTGGGTCAGTGCCACCGAATACAGGGCACACGCAGTTCAAAGCCTCGATTGTATCAAGAATCTTATCAGAGGAGCCGGAAGCATTCAGCTTTTATTAGGACTAACGTCAAAATATAAATCATTCTGTTACTTTTTTTTTTTTTACTAAATATTTTTAAACTTGTAACAGGACTTATAACTGAGTAAATGGAAAGTGAAGTGAGAGGAAAGTAAAAGTAAAGGAAGTGTATATAAAGTTTTAAGTGTAAACACAAACACACAGAAAAAGTTCCCTGTGAATGCTAAATATATGGAAATCTAATGTCGTCGCTTTTTAAATTTAAATTATTAGCAAAATTAAAAAACAAACAAACAAAATAACACAAACTCTCTGGCTACTTTATTAAATACACCTGTAAAGTTGCCAGCGAGTGTACATAACTTAAGTTTAAACACCAGAATACTTAAATTACTGGCAAAGAATAGGTAATATATATTTAATTAATTACAATATTTATTGTTTGTTAATAAAAAAGAAAAAAGTTAAGTGACTTAAGAAAAAAAAAACAGTTTCCAAAAAAGCTGGGAGGCCACGAAAATGTAAAATAATTATACTAATATAAACAATAAATAAATCAGCTATTTGCAAATCAATTTGAAACATTTATGTGTGAGATGGGCTTGTTGACATGTGAGCTGCCTCAACTCGTTCATGAAGAGGAGGTGAAGTGCATGTTTGCAGGCACAAACCATTACAGATGATGGCTGTGTAATGAAAAAGGAAAATCTGCATGGTTCTGCTCACATGGTAAATTAAATGTCCACAATTCTGAAGTAAAAAAAAAATAAATGAAAACAAACCTTTTCATCTGCACCCGTCTGACATCGTTCAGGTCCACAGAGGACGACAGCATCTTTGGCCCAAATCAAATCTGTTGCCTGACCATCTTCAGGATTGATTTTCATCTATTTTCAGTTAACTTTTTTCCAAATTAGATGGTGAAATATAAAAAGTCTTTTGAATTTTCATGTTAAAACAAACTGTTCATACTGATGCCCACCAATTAAAATAAACATTTTTATTCTCAAAAACAAAGGAAAACGCTACTTTATCCACAATGTTGTGTTTTTATTACCAATACGTGGTGTAATAAGACGACACATCTAAAATCATTTCTGTTAAAAAACAAAACAAGCAAACTTTAACTTCAGTATCTCAATAGAATTTAACAAGAACTACAAACATTTCACAGCCTTTACAACCTTCGTGTTTGTTTTGTTGTTTGTCTTTTTAAGAAACAAATGAAAACTTCAAGAAACTGTCTCTCTTAAAATAGAGTGGACTCTAAATGAATACCAATGTAAACATCTGCATGGGGACAAGCTCCTTAAAATGAGTAAAAGTATTGATGGTCATTTAAACAACTAATGGTGCCTACTATTTGTATATATCAGGTAAATTTCCTACTCTGCTCTCTTGCTGTTTCTTGCCCAAGCTCCACGTTACGTTAAAGTGTGTGAACATTAGACAGAGAGAGTGGATTTAGGTTGATGAAATCCATAATCCTGCACATTTCACGTGGAAACGCAATTCTTCCTGAAACAAACGACAACCCTTTTTTCATTCAGTTCTTAATGTTGTGGACAACATCTTTCAGATGCTTATTTAATGAAACCAAAGCAGAAATTCAAACCGGAGTTAAAAATAAGCCAAGACGTTAACCTAACCTATTTTCCTGATCCGAGAGGCTTAAAAAATTGTGTCCTTCCACACAATAAATTTCCCCTTTTATGACGATCTGTTTGCAAGTCCCGTTTTACAGCTCACTCGGTCGCAGGATGTGTTGCTGATAAGTTACTGCTCTCAGATGCAGATGTGAGATTTAAACTTAAACACACACTTCAAATTCAAAGTAAATGTTTCTTAAACATTTGCTTGCTCTTAAGTGAATGAATGAATTACTGCTAATCAAGTTGCTAGGCAACTATTACATTTGATCGAACACTCTTTCACAGTATTTACAGTAGTGTTTTTGGATTGTGCAGTTGTTGATCCAATAACAAAAATGAACATTTGGCTGCAGCTTGTGCAAAGTCCTAAAGCCTTATAAAGGAATGAAAAAAAAACTAAAGTAAAAAGCTGTGAGGAAGTAAGGAAATAAATATTACACATTAACTGCAAATAAAAATAGATAAAAATCAAAACTGCCCCTTTGTGTCAATGCCAGCAATCACATAAGGTAGCAGACAACAACGCGCTTTGGTCCCGGACTGCCGGATAACCTCAATAACCAAGTTGCATTCTGCTTCTAAAAGGTGATTACACATTAAAATCCTTTAGCCGTGTTTTAAAGTTAGGGGGCCTTGCAACGAACATTGGCCCCATAACTCAAACTCACCGAAGCAGAGCTCAATTACGCCAGATGAATCACCGTGTGTGTTTAAACTGTTTTAAGAGTCAGTGAAAAAGAAAAAAGTCACAATTTACTAGGGCTTTTATGGGCTTCCAGGCAAACATGTTTGTTGTTTTCTTTACTTTACTAGTGATCACCACTTTCACACCGAAGACATTTTTTTACTGACGAGTCCTGGGAAGTTTCGGTGCTATCAGGCAGGTTAATGAGTAACATTCCATAAGTCTGATAACACAACCTCCATAACCTCCTGTTGTAAAAACGTAGCCGGCAACTCGAATCTCTCCGGGGGGGATTAAGATATGAGGCTTTAAGGGAACTGAAGGGACCCAGAGGGCACATTCTTCTCCAGACACATCTGATGTAGTGTGAAGTACTTCAGCAGTGTCCACCAGCACATTTGAGTCAATAAAAGACAGCGATTATGAGTCAGTGGAGTTAATCAACAAATAGTGGCTCAGCAGCAGATCCGAATAAATGGAAAACTTTCGTAACTCTCGGTTACAATAATGTCCAGATCATAGGCCTGCCTGGTCTTCAACTTGTTCCAAATGTTATCAAGACAAAATGTGTTTTAATGTGTTATTTCATATTCATGCACTTGTAGAACTGCTTATACTTAATCTAAACCAGCCCAAAAAGTTTCAACAAAAGAATTTTTACAGATGATAACAGCAGTACCAGGGTCTTCCCCAGTCAGCTGATCTGTATTGAGAGAATATCAATCCAAATCGATCATTTGAGAAAGTGGCAGGTTTATTACATCAATTATCTTTTTAATCGCGCTTTCAAATGGACTTTGATTTCCTGCTGCCGCTGAATGTTGCGCAGAAAAAGAGAAGGGAAACCAGAAGTGCACCGGTTCATAAAAACCAACGCGGATCCTCAGGGAGTTATGGGAGCATTTACCACTCTGTTACGGCTGCTGCTGTCTTTTGAGGATATATTTTATTACTATTTTTGTGTGAGTCAGTTTCAGTGTATTGATATCTTGGGAATATTTAAAAAGGACACTGGTAAAAAACAAATGTCAGAGAACCAGTCAACATTAAGGACGGCTTAAAACTGTAAATCAGGATGTTGAATCTTTTTTTTTTTTTTTTTTTAAATGGTTCATGACATTGTTGTGTGGGTCACATCAGATATTTCATTTTCCGCTGTCATTGTTATAGTGATTTTTATTTTTATAGTTTTGGATGTGAACAGTCCTTCAACCTTTGTTGGATGCTACATTTATAATCCATCCTGATGCCTCACCTGTCAATCATTAACCTAGAATCCTCCAGAACAATGTTGCTTGAAGGTTCTGGCGACCTTTGATTATGTTGCTGATGTAAAAATACAGAATTTGTGCACCTGTTTCTGAATTTATGTAATCATTTAAACATGAAGATGTTTGTTTAATTTGACATCAAACGCACGAAGCCAACTGCTCTGTTGGTTAGTAAGTGGTTAACTTTGCTGCAGTTCAGCGACAGTAACCTAAAACATTTTTAATTTAACCTGCAGCTGCAGCTTCAGTTGATCTGCAGTTAAACTAACTGGAAACCAAAAGGACACAACAACGGAAAACCGAACCCTGCGGAGTCAGTACAGATGACCTGGAATCAGATGTTTTACATTTGAAATTAAATTCACAGTAAGCAAAAAAAAAAAAAAAAAAATCACCGTAATTAAACTAAATACATCCGTTTTCATTGCTCAGGCATAATGATTGACTAAACCAACAGTTTAACGGTCACCTCATGTTACACAGACTATCAAGACATGAAAAAGCATCTCAGTAGCTAAATGTAACATATCAAAGTCTGCAGACGTGTTTGCATGCATATGTGTATATTGATCCTAGTGAGCAAATAATTAACTATAAATATGTATTTCTTGTTAATCTTTAATATAGAAGCTGCACCCTGCATGAGGCAAACATGCCTCCAACAAATCTACGCAAACACACAGAAGAAGAAACCCCATATAAACGTTTAGTATAATCAGAAGTGAAAGAATATCTTGGTTTAGAGTAAACATTCATGTGTTTCATGTATTTAATGATTTTTTTGCTGTTTGTATCAGCAGGGCAGCTTGAGAGGGGTTGGAAATGAGACGTGGAAGGAGATGAGCAGTAGGAGTAACACGAACAAGTTTCCACTTCTCTTAGCACATGTGATTGAACCGTCAGCTGTGACTTCTCATCCATGTTTTCAACACTTATTTATTCACATTTCATAATACAATAATGTAATTTTTTCCCTAGTAAAATATAATATTTATGTGCCATTTAAGTAAATTATATGTATGATTACCAGGTTAGAAACAATTTTCTAGGAACGCTGATATTCTCTTAAGTCTTTTTATTTAACAATATGCAAGCAAACAGAGCGAATGTCAATAATTAGGAATGCATTTTACAAAAGAAAAATATTATTTATTTGGAGAAGTGCACCACATCCTTCTGAGGTGCGTCTGGATTAAATGCAAACACCTGCTTGTTGCCTCCAGCAGCAGCGTTTCCATCGCTGACGTAACACTTGACACGCTTCCTTTTCATAGAACAAAACACGCGTTGCACTGCACCAAAACCACTTTCTTAAACAACTCACAATCATTTAAGTTACAGAACCACATTAGAAAGATGTGCTTGTATTTTTTTCTAAAAAATGTGAATGACAACTTATGCAGGAATAACAGAGCGCCATGCTATAGTGTCTGAACAAATAAAATTAAAAAACATGTTATGTATGTAGATTTTCCAACTTTGTTAATGTATTAAAACAATTAATTCACTGCAATTATTGAAATCTTTCAATGTATCGCAGCATATATCAAACCTCAAACATATATACACATCCTTTCCACTTTAATTTTTAGTTTAAGCAGATGAGTCCACAAAAAAATAAAAGATGCCACGTATTAGATCCAGATTAGGATTTGGCAGCTCCCTTTGACACCGCCAAGCCGATGAGGCCCGCTAACCCGGCAACTCCAAGACCAATTCCTCCGACGATCGCCATGCCAACCAAGCCATCTAGACAACAGGCAAGGGTCAAGAAGTGGATTTGTAAACAAAAAAATCAAATTAAAACTCCTGTTTCACCAGCAGATATCTATTACCTTTTTTTAAAGCCTTGTCAATGAGTTTCTCAAGCTCTAGAGCCTGCTTGTTTCCGGGCTCGTTTCTGAGAAGAGTCCGGATGTACTTCAGGGCTTTCTCATATTCCTTGAAAAAAAAACAACAAAAAAACAAATCACGCGTCACGATTAACAACGTGTGGTTCTTAAGTCTTGATCTTATTTGACGTTCAGTGAAGTTAGTTCGTGTACAGTAGTTTCAGTGTCAAAGAAGTGAAGACCATAAAAACCTCATTAGTTATCTTTCAAGGATAGTTTCAGCGCAGAGACAGACACACTGCCGCACAGATCACATACATACAGATTTTAAGATCAACGTGCTATTAGTTATTTTATATGCGCTGTTTTCTTTTTGGTTTTTTTTATAATGCATTGTGGGATACATTAACTGCTTTATATAGATTGTAACCAGAGCTCACACATTCAAACAACCTTACATGAAGCTGAGCTGTGAGCTCAAAGATGATGCCACAAGAACAGTTTTAAAACGAGCTTCTTGTCTCATTTATCAAAGAGCTTTAATGATTTGACGAGGAAAAACTAATAATAATTTTTAAAAAAATAGACAAATCTTTAATTGGAAATCATTAAAACTGCACAGTTTGTTTTTTTTGGGGGGGGGGGGGGGGGGTTCAAAGCAATTTCCTTCAGCTCTTATTATGTAAAATCATCTCTGTTTTAAAAAGACACCTGGGACACATTAGTCTTAACCATTTTTTTTTTATTTTTTTTTTTTCCCTTCCCTTTCTTGTCAGTGTGGACATCGTGCACACGCTGTATGTACGATGCACGCCGAAATTAGTCTCTGCTTTTAACCCATCAACTAGTTTCACTAGTAAGCAGTGGGGCTGCTAGCAGGGCAGCGCCCCGGGGAGCAATTGGGAGTTAAGGGCCTTGCTCAGGGGCCCCCAGTGATTTACCATTGTGGGCAGCCCTGGGCTTGAACCTCCACGCCCTCCACGCCCAAGCCCACCACTGTAACCACTAGGCCACCACTCCTCATTTAATATTAATGTAATTGAATGAAAATAAATTAAAATGGCAGTGCTGCCATTTCAAATGTCCTAATTCTCTAATCAGTAACCCTGATCAGATCAGATCAGATCAGATCAGATCAGAACAGAACTGATCTGAACTGATCTGCCTCTTTAACAATGTAGAACCATGTGGTCCATGTTAATTAGTTTTAGAAATGGACAGTAATTTACACCTTTGATAATGTCTATATGGTTTTACCAGCAGGAACTGCAGTGTGTAAATACTGGTCCATCACATTACATCACTTTAGGAGTAGCAAATAGTAAGAAAGAATAAGTAACTCTTCAGATTCATTGTCTGATTTGTACCTTGTACTCGGAGTCTTCTAAGTAAATAGACAGCGTGTGACGGAGGGAACGTTTCTGATCACCTGTGTGTGCGTTTCGACTCTTACAAAGCTTCTATTAGTTGTGAAAGACAAAGAAGTATCCAAACAAAAACTTTGGAAAGGCTGCTCACTTTGAGTCTGTAGTTGGCAACTGCAAGGTAGAAGAGGAAGTCGCGCGAGTCGTCCTTTGATGCTTTCTGAACAAGTTCTACAAGACAAAAACAATAAAAAAAAAAAGACTTGTTACTCATTTATGACATTCCGAGATCAGAACTTACACATTCTGTTTCAGCTGGGTTTTAATGGAAAACAAACGTATTTAAAAAGGGAATGAAAGGAAACGCATTTGCCAGTAAACTTACCCTCTAAGAAGACGATGCCCTTCTTGATGTCGTTGGTGTATTTACTCCTGATCAAACACCAAGCATATTCAAACTTTGTTTCTTTGGAGACTGACCCCTTCGCCAGCTCATTGTTGTATTTCTTCTCAAATTTCTAAAACAAAAACCAGACACGTTGAACGCGACGCGGACGAGTTGATTTGACGTTTTCATCATTTATAGTTTTTTTTTTTAAACGCGCTTTTAAGTTCAGCCTTTTGCGCATTAAAGACGTAAGAGTCACATACTGCCCCCAGAGCTGTTGCCGATACTCGCACGGTAAAGATCCCATCTACGGCCACGTTAGACTGAACTAAATTAAAAACTCAGTCACCAGATTTTAATCATAAACATGAACATTAGCATTATGGGCTACGTGACATGACAAAAGTAGGCGTCAACGTGTCGTATTTCACCAAGTGTCAGCTTTTACTAAGGTAACAGATGCTATAAGGACATAAATGACATTCACTCTAGTACTTATAAGTTTATTTTATGACACAGAAGAAGTTAAATAACGTGTAAACTTACTAAGAGGTCTTCAGGAGCTACAACATCGCTGAGCACAGCCTCCATGTTTCCAGTATACGTAGTTATCGCCCGCCCACTTTTAACCACATGACACAACATTGCCCTACGTCACAGTGGCGTCTCTACTACGGTGCTCTTTAAATGATGATGATAATAATAATAACGGCAATAATAACAACGATATTAATGAAATACTTTTTTAAAAAAATAGGTTGATTAATTTAAATACAATTTTCAAAATATTTCTATCGTTTAAGTTATGTCTCAAACAAAACAAATTCTAGAAAATCATTTGTAAAGATGTTAAAAATAAGCAATAAAACATTTGTGTTTACTTAATAAAAGAAATGTAAGGTATAAATGTGATTACTATTTATTATATATATAACATATATGTTTTAAACAGGGTATTTAACCTTAAGTCTACAGGCACTATAAAGTAAACTCCTCAGAAAAAAATCCTCAGACAAACATTTGTAAACATCGTCATTTGGTATCTTAACTTAGTTTTATTTTTTGAACGTTTTTCCAGGCGGATGTAAACTATTACAGGTACATTTAACAAGAAATTACAAAACTCAGTTACATGTTAATACTTACTCTCTGACACCAAAGAACCATAAAAAACTGTTAAAGATTCACAACGTTGTCTTTTGGGCCTGGTTATAACAACATCAATGACGCCCGTCATCGAAAGATGTTATGGAGGGCTCATTACTTCTTTACAAGGACAGCAGGAGAAAAGGCTAAAGGCAACAGATCGCTGAGGCTGGTTTCCTTGTAAGATCCATCCGGCTTGGTCAAATACACAGTCCAGTCCGATCCAAACTGTTGAGAAGGAGAGACGCACATGAGTGTATGAGGATCTACTGGCGTCGGTGTCCGGTACTATGATCCTTACTTATTCCAGATTGTTCTTATTTGTGGTTAAAAGGTGGTGGCGCATTTGCTATAACCATCCTCAACAATTTCTTAAAGAGTCATCTCTTCTGGGGACATAACGCCTCCCTTAGACACCCAACGGGCTTTTCTACTTACTTTGTAATTTATATTAATTTATTTATTTACTGGACAGCGGTGATTTGAATGGTCTTGTTGGTAAATCGAGACATAAAAAGCATATTTTGCCTTCAGGTTTCTATAGTAAGGCAACACAGAAACTGCAACTTTGCCGTTATGTTTTGTTTAACTGGAACTGCAGATTATACAGCTGAGCAGGTCTAGATATTTAGATATTTGTTGTATCGACTGAGCGATGATACCAAGATGCTGTTACAGTTTTATTTGATCTTGGATATGATCATGAAAACAATCTGTGAAGGCGTTACAGACAATTTTATCAGAGACTCTGGACATCACCTGCTCTGGAGCAGGTAAGGAGTCCTGAGTAAGTTACCATGGTGACGTTAAAGGACCTCCATGTCAAAGCCCGGTTTTACACTCGACAGGCCTCACTAACCCGCTCATCTTGCTTGGCAGTGCAATCCTCAGGTGGGGAGCTGATTAATTTTTAGCCTCGGCGTCCAACAAGGGTGTACCCTTCTTTACACATGGATCTATGAAAAGCTAAAATCGTCTTGCAGCTTATCGTATACTTATCACAGGATAACGATTGATAACGATCTCTTCTGGTCATTACAGAGACATCTCACCTCCAGGAGAACCTGTCGGCATGCTCCACAAGGTCCAACAAAATGGTCTTCGATATCACTACAAAGAGGAGACAGGATGATTGCATGAACGTGGCACTAGTTGATCGTTTTATCTGTATGAAGTTTTAAGGCTCTTACCAAGTCACAGCGATGGCAGTGAACTGTCTGTGACCCTGAACCACGGCTCTCTGGACCGCAGTCCTCTCAGCACACACTGTCAGCCCATAAGAGGCATTCTCCACATTACAGCCTAAAAACATAAATGTGGAGACTCTGGATTTGTCTGAATTTTTACATCTTCTACTTTCCGAGTAGTACTTTTGATCCTTCTATCGCTATCTTCTGTCTGTGTTTGGAAAAGAAACTTCTGTTCTGATGTTATACATGACGAGTGTTTGACGAATTAAGCTGCAGCTAGACAACAAAGTTTTATGCATAAGACATGATCATATGTCATTGTCATTGTCATCATTGTCTCTGAGACAAATACTCACGATGCCCCAACAGTGCAAGAACAAATAAATATTGCAAGTACTAAGATAAAAACAACAACATATAACCCCATATCAGAAAAAAAAAATGGGACAATGTGAAAGATGCAGTATGTAAAATATGACAGTGTGAAAAAAAGAATGTATTTCATTTGAGATGGTGAAAACCAAAGATGCGTTTTGTCTCATGAACTTTGCTGATTTATTTGTCTTTTTTATCCACTTCCAGGCCTGCATCTGTTAAGAACAAAAGTAGTGACAGTGGCAATTTAGGGCAAATATTGTGGTAAAAATATAAAAAATAAGATAAAATATCAAAGGTCTGGAAGGATTTGCATAGTTCTCCCTCTATAGTGTATAATATATTTGACTGATTCAAAAAATATGGGAAAAAAATCCAATGCATGAAGGGCAAGAACATAAACCTAAACTCTACACCCATGACCTCCAGTCGCTCTTGTGGCCCTGCAACAAGAACTATCATTCATTAATACCTGATATAACCAAATAAGCAAGAAATTACCTCAGAAACCTTTGTCAAACACTGCTAAATGGAGCTTCACTCACAAACTAAACAGTAAGACTTTACTTTGAAAAAAAAAGAACTTTTATTTCAACCTTCAAGATATTGTGTTGCCATACTGAGGCTCAACAGCTTCTAGATTAGACCATCACACAGTGGAAATGAGCACTGTGGTCGGATAAATCAGTATTCTTGATCCTTTTTTAAAGAAGCAGATGCTATATGCTCCAAAACAAAGATTAAAAGACCATCCAGACTGTTTTCAGCAACAAGTCTGGGTCGCTATGTGTTGTATCAGTCCCCAAAGCAAAAGTTTAACTCTTTAATGCCTGACATATTAAATAGCTCCCAAAAGATTTTTGAAGTACTGATTAGATATTAAAATGAAAAACACTTCCAATTTTGTATTAAACAGTTTAAAAAAAAATTAGTTTTCCTTTTCAGAATAACCCTATCATGACAGATGTATAACATTTGATGCATGAACTTGGAAGACTTTTGCACAACCCCGTTAAAAAACAGCTTTATACATAATAATACAACAATAATAATAAAAAGAATTAAAAAACTATGTTTATATAATGAAAAAAAACTATTAAAGACAACATTTTAAGTGTTTTTGATTTCAAGATATACTAAAGACTTAAAGTAAAAGCGTTTTACACACGTTTGGCTTCAGAGGGTTAAAAGTAAAACATCCAGAAGAACCAAGAAAATAAATCCAGCGACCCTCCAGCTAAGTATTTAGAATAAATTACTGTTTATTAAGAAACATAAGAACAACATTGATCTGAAATAGAATAAAGCACCATCAAATTAAAGAAGCAGTACCTGGTACCACCCAGTGGCTGTTAGTTCTGGTAGGTTAGGGTTAGTTGTTAATTAGTTAGGTAGTTATTACTTCTGCAGGACCTGTGATTATGGCGCCATCTGCTGTCAGGACGGCGGCACCGACCGGGAACTCGCTGTAAGGACAGTATGCAATGTCCCGGGCCTGCAAGCACTTGGAGACCAGCTCTTTCGCTTTATCTGCGAACAACACAAACCATGAAAAGTCTAAAAAACGCGACTTTGCTTTAATGATGGGCTATAACTAAAACAGGTCCAAAATAAGGACACTGAGAGGGTGTCCAGTCCGCCAGAGGGGTTAACTTGCCTGTCATCGCGGATTAAAAAGGACTAAAAAGGACTCGCAGGTTTTCTTCTGGGCTGTGAAACATTCAGCAGCTAAAACTCCTTAAACGAGCGAGCGACAGCACTGTCAGTGTTTAAAAACGCGGTTTGAGTCGTGCTGCTGGTGGACTTGAAGGTTTGAACAGCAACCACGAGCCGAGGTGACCACATGACTGAAGCTGGTGTTTGTTTACTCTCAAGTGATTGGCTGACAGGATGCAGCGTCATCGGCCAAACGTCATTTGATTCCTGTGAAAGTTTAAACCCAGAAAATAATTTTAAAAAAAAGGAAAACTCAAAAGCTATAATCAGCTTTAATTAAGGGAATTGTTTGTGATAATGCAACTACTTAATGCATAAATAAATAATCTGTAAGATATGTCAAAATTCAAAACATTTTGGAAGAAACCGGCACCTATATATATATTATATACACACAAGGTGACAGAACTGTGGTTATCATTCACATAATAGTGTGTTTGTTAGTTTAAAACTGGATGCTGAGCTGGTTAGAGACTGAACTAGGGGGGGGGAATACATTTCTAAGGATGTTCAACAAGGTAACTTAATGCCTTCAAGGTGGAAAAAGGTTATATAGCCTTTCCAAAGACTTGTAAATGCCTATCTGCGCTGTTCACTCTATGATTAAGAAGTGGAGAATTACATTGACTGCAGGTCAAGGTCAGGTAGATCAAGAACATTTTCTTGCAAGCAGAGTTGTTTGGGAAACAAGGAAAAATTCATAAGCTGCCTCAAGAGCAATGCACGTGGCTCCAGAGGGAAAAAGATTTAGTTTAAAGTTGTCATTTAAGTAGTCATTTGTGAGGCAAGAGCAGAAAAGAAATGTATTCATGGTCACAAATATGCAGGGGAGCAGTCAACAAGGCTTATGGTGAAAAGTAAACTATCCCTTTGTAAGGTTTTGGGCATGTGAGAGTCACAAGATATGAGGGATATAGTGAAAACTGAGGTCAAGATGAATGCAGCATGCTGGAGGCGTGATATTGCAAGATAATTCTTTACAGTTTGATGAATGTGCTACTCCATTTGGACCTACAGATGACAGGAAACCTTTGGGAAATAAATGGAAAATGAATAATTGTACCTATTTTGCAGTTTCTGCTGAAAACTAGGAGCACTTTTAAATATAAAAACTACACTACCAGCCATTATGTCCTCTGTAAAAACTACATAAAAGAACATCACAGAATGTGTAGTTTTTTGTGTAATTCTTTTATTTAAATACAATAATGTGCAATCAAATATTACTTAAAATGATCCAATAGATAAATAAACAGATTCTAGAGAAAGTGCTATTTAGTTTGTTCTGTGCGCAGCTTTAATAAACACATTTGAGGTTGTTGTTTTTTTTTACATTTTGTGAAAGATCTTTGATAATGCGAAACATTTCACAGCATTTTCATGATAAGATCAAACCACAAAGAAACAAAAAAAGTGTCACTGACCTTCATGGATGATTAAAACGGAACACCCTGTTTGACTGAGAGAATCATCTTTGTACTGAACCCACTTATAAACTCACTTTTTCTTTTTAATTATTGATATTCTAGTTATTAAACTAGTTAATCTAATTAGTAAACAAATAAAGTTTTGATTTAGGGCTTTCAATGGACTTTGCTGAATGGCAGGTACGATCAATGATTAAAACAAGAAGCAAAATTTCATTGCTATATTAATGCAAATTCTGTACAGTGTAACGTAATACATCATCATTGCCATTTTATAATGGAATAAACTTTAAAGAAGTGATCACATTAAAAATGAAGCAACCAACTGACATGTCAGACATAAAAGTCTCTGTTCATTGGTGCAGGAGTCAGAGTAACATAACACAGGACTCCTTTGCAGAGGTTGGCCAGAAGGACGCCAAATACAACTGTCTCGTACACGGCGTTCCAGAAAGCAAACGTATACAGGGTCTTATTACAGTAAAGACCATCAGCAGCTGTGGCGTCATAGTTTGGCTGATAGACCAAGAAAACCCACACATCACCTAGAGGTGCAGGACACAGAAAATAAATAAATCATAGGGCCCAGAGAGTAAAATAAGTGTTCAGTGTTTCTGAGAAACTCTGATATGTCATTTCTCTGATATCTTCCAATCTTACCCATCAGGATCCACACAAGGATGAAAAGGCCTAAAATACCCTGCATACAGTCTTTGAAGCCTCTGGGGTGGTCTCGTGGCGGAGGAGCGTCTCTCTCACACGGGAGGGTCACAAACGACGTCATGAGCAGATGAATCAAAGCCAAACCCAACAGGTAGTTAGGGATGTTAGGCTGCTGAGGGCATTCCTTGAAATACGCAACACCTGACGACAGTCGGCGAGTTCAGAAAGACTCAAAAGACACGACAGTAACACATCATGTTAGTAGAAGAAAAAAAAAAAAGAGTATACGCACCAAAGATGATTCGCATCAGTGTTAGGACGATGCAGAAAATTGTAGATCCAACTGCAGGTTAAAAACAAATGTTTCACTTAGATAAAACCACATTAATTCTTGTGTATTTTAAAATAAAACAAGTAAAAAATACCAGAGAGGTACTCAGTGGGCTAACTTTTACAAAGAAAAGACAAGTCCTACAGCACCAACACGATCATGCTGCTGAATTGACATAATCCTCTACAATTTTTGCTGGGTATTTTAAAGTACCTGTTAATCTTGGGGGTCTCGGGGGTGGAGGTGTCACTGAAAGCTTCCACACAGTCCCAACAGTTACCGTCACTGGATGACCTACAGGTGACGCTGAAGAGCACGTGTCACTGCATTTGAATCCTCATGTTGTCTGAATTGAGTTACCTTTCAAATGAACTAGTATC
Source organism: Xenentodon cancila (assembly GCA_014839995.1). Lineage (NCBI taxonomy): Eukaryota > Metazoa > Chordata > Actinopteri > Beloniformes > Belonidae > Xenentodon > Xenentodon cancila. The sequence goes on from CM026212.1 coordinate 23,982,648, forward strand.
TCACTTATCTCAATGCTCTTGCACACAATACAAACATATACAGAATAGAATCCATCCATACTTCTCCCTAATCAGCGAAGCGGAAGTTGGCAAAGGGATTTAAAAATAAAAGCAACAACAACAAAAAAAAAACTGCCAATCTTTAAGATTTTTTTGGATGGATTCAGTTTTCAAATAACCACCGTAGCATAGAAACTGCACTGTACACAGAACGGCCTAAACGGTGAAAATCATGTTCATATTTGGACTAAATAATCTAAAATATCAAAGCTAAAATATAACATTAACATTAATATGAATCTATAAATAAATATACATATACACACACATTTGTAGAAACGGAACCCCTTGAAATTAAACATATAAATAAATGGATCTGTTATAAATGTATGTACGTAAATCTATAAAATAAATCTATACCCAATGTGCACACACCTATCTATATGTACATACCGATATACATGCACACACATAACACATATATCCTGTTTAGCATGTCCTTGCAGTCTATTTTGGTTTCCCTCTACTTCTTCAAATCCTCCTGTTCAGCTCATCTAGATTTCAACTCACACTGAGTGATAATTAGACTTTGGAAACCGCAGTCAGAAGCTCTCATGTGTAAACAGTTGTCTCGATTACCCACCATCACAGATGTTGAAAAGAGCCAAATAACTAACATTGAAATCCATCAAAACAGGCAGAGAAAAGTGTAAATATATATATAACAAAAAACAATATTTACGTTGAAAAGAAGCTCAGCAGAAATCTGAAATAAGAACATATAAGGAGACATTTACCTGCCATTCTTTCTGAGCAGATGCGTCCTTTCACTAAACGTCATATGACTGAAAAGGAAGACGGGGATTTCCGTGGTCATGTTTTTGAATGTTTTGCTTTTGGTTTGTACCTAACCTGATAAGGCTGTTTAAGAGGACTACTAGGAGTTTATCTATTGTTCTTTTTTGTTTAAACTTTGAATTTAACAATTCAAATTTGTTGTGGAATTGTGCTTTAAGAATAAACTTGCCTTGCCTTGCCTTGCCTTACTTCACAGGGGAAGGGCGTATAGAGGCCTGATGATGCAAAGCCAAGAAGAGAAAGTAAAAGTAAAATATTTTAATGTCACATGAGGAGGAAAGTACACACACTTATGGATATGATGGTTTTATACAACAGGATGTAAAAGCACGACCCTTAACAAGTCTTAAAATCAGATCAATATACACATGTACACATTGGCGCAAAAAAACGTGTGTGTCATGTGTCATTCCTCAAATGTAGATATTTATTTATTACTTTTAATCAGCTCTCCAAACATGGTGCAAAAACATTCTCAGATTTTCATGGATGTGAATTCAAATGTCTGAGACAAAAACGTTTATTTGAACCAGGTGGTAAATGTGTTTAGTTTACATATTTTAATATGGGAGTCAATGGAGATCCACTTGCATTTGGAGCCAGCTTCAGTCGCCAGGAAGAGGAAGAGGAGGAGGAGGAGGGGGGGGGGGGGGGGGGGGGGTTGCCTGGCATTTCTCTGAGGTTGTTTTAATCTCCTTGGACTGTGCATCAGGCACAAATTAAAACATAACCCAAAGCAGTCTGATAGCACTTATATAAAAAGAAAAGACTTTTTAAGCAGTAGAGCAGTTAAAGTGGAACAGCTTTGCAGTAAATTGTCTTGACTTTGACATTTCAAGCATAATTGTACAATATCCATAATTTCCATTCCATATTACACTCTTGATAGCTCTAATTCCAGCATTCAGCCTGATGTTTGGAGTTTTCCAGTCCCACAAGGTGCACGGTGTCATAGCATTAATGCATTTGCACATGTTTTTGACTGCCAGATTTGTAATGTACTTCCAAACATTATAGGGTACGTCACTCATGAACATTGACAAGTTTAACTGAGATAAATACCGTAAAGAAGCACATTAATGTGCCTCATGCAGTGTGAGAATTCAAGGCACTTTAGCCATCTCTAAAGAAACCGTGTCTATGTAGACTTCGTTTGTCTCTGTTTGTGGCCTGTGATGGACTGGCGACCTGTCCAGGGTGGACCCCCGCGTCTCACCTGTAATGAGCTGGGATAGACGCCGACAGATCCCCGTGACCCTGCACAGGATAAAAACGGGTATAGAAAATGGACCATCACTTAAAAATATTCTTGGTTTTGAAACAAATGTAAGTATTTCGCACAGTAAATTTAATGGTTTTTGTCTCATTAAACAAACATGTCAATTTTCTTTCTCCTTTTTTTCTTTTTAGCTGCCTTGTTTTCTTCTGCTTGCAAAGTTGATTTCAGCTTTTCATTCATGAAATAAACCAAATGTCATAAAAACCAGATCAATTTTGGTTTGTTTTAAAATAAGTTTTAATTAAGAGACACTTTATATACAGTTTGAACAGGTTATACCTTGTGTCAACTTTTTTATATAACTGGAAGTTAAAAGCTGTGTAAAAACGGCATCGGTGGACTGTTTCTGTCCAACCACAGACCTTTTCATCCACTGTAACTCCAGTATGTCTGTCAGATGGTCAAATAAATTGAATCTACTTCAATATTAAATAGCTGGTATCATGCGTTATCACGAAAGGATATTCTTCTCTTTGAATGCTTAAATTATTAAAGTATAGTTTCCCCACAACATTTAAAATAAATCTTTACTTGTAGGTAAATATTTCTTTAGATCTCTAGTCATGAATCGGTGAACCCTGGGCAGGTCGCCAGTCCTTTTTAATGTTAGTTTAATGTTAATCCTGTTTTACAGTTTTGATTAATAGCACTTTTCCACACTTTCTTTTGTAAAACATCGATCTCTTCTGCCCGTCAGACATCGGTTTGTACAGACGAACAGCCGTATATGTGCACAGCCCATAAACTCAACACAAAAAGGGTCAACCAAAGAGGAGTAAAACAGCTGAGGACTCAAGTGAGTTAAACCAACAAAAAGAAACTATAACTTTAAAAGAGAGGAACCAAAAAAAAAAATTGAGCATAATACAACTAAGTGCAACTGTAGCCAAGGAGTTTAAATATCAACAGTTCAACAGCAGCAGAGCCTGATCTACCAAAGGCTGTACAGAGGCTGTTCTCTCCGTGATCCTCCGGATATAACCAACGACACTGCCAGGAAGGCATTTAAACAAAAACCCAGAAGAGAAAGACCAGAAAACCAGATTGTAGTGATATATTTGTTGGTTTTTTTTCCACATTTGTCATGAGTTATGGCCAAGCATCTCCCCTTTAGACTTGCATGTAAAAAAGGCATTACTTGTGATGGTTTATGTTTTTTCAAATACAACTAACAACCAGAGAGGAGGATTTATTGGATGGTGTTGGATGTCCTTAAACCCCTTTCCAGATGGATTGACAGCACCAATTGCTGATGTCTTTCCTACTTGGATTTGTAAAAAAACAACTTCAACTGAATGCTTTACATCAGCAAGCTGAAAAATAAAGGACTGCTTTGACTTTGCTACTTGGCCTCTACTATCCCGGGTTTTTGGATTCAGAAGAGGCTTGCAGACCTCTTAGAAAACCCACTTAAGTGTTCAAAATCAGGGTTTGAGTTTTTAATTGTAAACTGATGAATGTAATATGAGTAAAAACCTTTAAACGTTGCTGAGTGATTTTAAAAGTATGAAGTGATGTTGTGTGTTTTAATGCTGCAGGTGAAAACGTCCATAATGTGGAGGTTCTAACGGTATAAACCCACTCTCCCTTTGTCACAAATGTAGATCTGTGTATAGTTAGAAGGGCACTATCCGTGCATCTCAGAGGTCGGGAGGGCAAATACCAGGTCAACAAGTCTGAGATGAAAGTCGGAGCAAGGCCATGCAAGGCTCTGAGGGTGATCAGGAAGATTTTGAATTCAATATGAAGTCTAACAGGAAGCATGTGCAGGGAAGTACAGCAGAGATGTGCTCATACTGTATTTGGACCAATGTTTTGAATTAACTGGAAGCCAAAGAGGGAGTTCTGACTGATACCTCAGTAAAATGAATTACAGTAGTCAAGGTGAGACTGAAAAATGTGTGACTTTTTTATAAGTGAGCAGCTGAAAGAAATGATCTTATATTAACTATTGTATTAATATCAAGCTTGCAACCTTCCTTTGTGATAAAGATTATACTTGGGGAGGGCTCAGGTGACCTCAAACATCCCATAGTTATGCTGCTGTAGGCCTAGACACCTCCCATGATGCACCTCTCCTCCTCCTGTTCCCTTCAACTCCAGCTCTATAAATGACATCATTGTTGTCATTAACTGGCGTCTCCTTTTTCCTGTCCTCTCAACCCCGAACCGGTTGAACTGAACTGAACTGAAGTGATGTTGTGTTAATCCACAGTAAGATTATAGCTACTAAAACTAAAGAAACTCATTCATACTTTCATTCAGAAAGTCCTTCACAAATGAAAAAATATGTCATTTTCAAGATTTTATTGTTATTGTGTTGAAAAACTGTCACAACCCTCCTTTCAGGTTATGATCAAAGGTTCAATATTCAGGATTCCTCTGGACTGTGGGCTTTTCGTAAAAACCACAGGTATGAGCTGGTTGCTCGCTACAGAGGAATCTCTGAATCCATCCACAGAGACAAAGAGCAAAAACAGACAAAAAGCAGTGCCACCGATCAACCTGAGACATTCAGGAAACTCATCATTCGCCGCTGTGCCAATAACCAAGGCTCCATGCCACAGAGGCATCCTTCTGGTTTGTGGGAACTGCGTGGATCTCGCTGGGAACAGAAACTGGAAAAGATGACAAATGGTGACAATAACATCCCCAAAACTAAACAAAGAGGACAGGACAACCACAACCCTGGAGACAAAACGATGGACGGGACAGAGAAGACATTCACTGTCCGCCATCAAAGAACCAGAAGTGAGTTTTCAAGATCTGGGCCTCAAGGTAACAGGCGGTGGACAAGATATCCCACCTCTGGGGACCCATGGAGGAACATGGGGGGAATACCTCACTGCCTTTACAGACACCAAGGCTCATTCCCCTTCAGGTATTCCTCCAGTTCGTGGCAACAGCGTGGACCCCGCTTCAGGCAAAACTATGAGCACACGGGACAAACCAACAATCGTGTGGCCACTTTCAAACAGAACAACCTGGTGATTGTGACACAGACCAGATTCAATGAGCCCCACAACATAAACAGGGGCTCAAACCACTACCAGGACTTCTCCCAGACACGGACTTGGAGGAGGCCCCCCAGACATACAGGCCACAGCAGATACAGCAGATGGAACTATGGAGGCGCTGGTCAACGTGGACCGCCAACTACAAACTCCCACCAACCCCCTTCTGGACCAGCGAATCCGACTCCTTGGTCCCAAGGCAACATTTGCTGTCAGTGCCACGGATACCTCCACAACAAAACATTCAAGACAAGGATGGGAGGAAGACGTCATCCACAACATCAGTCATGTTAACCTTAAAAGAATGTTTTGTAAAAAAAAAACAAAAAAAAACTGTTATGTGAATATAAATATGAACCATGTGTCAGATGATTACTTCCCTCTATAAACAGAAGAGTAAATACAGGCAGGAAAACTCTACTTTTATGTTTAATATCAGTTGTTTTTTGACCAAAGCATTTTACAAACATTTTATTTAAACCTCAGAAAGGTCCTGTTGTGTTGTTGTGTGTGTCCACTGAACGAGGAATACACTTTAAAGTTTTGGGTTTCCTACTTGACTTTACCTGTGTTATGTTTTGAGGTTCAGAATTGATTTTAGAAGAACCACTTTAGTGTTCAGAAATGGGATTTTAGCTTAAAGTATAAACTGATGAATACAATGTGCGATGATTAAGAAATTTCTTTAAACTGTTTTGACAGTTTATCAGTTTTTAAAGTGCAAGATCAAAGTCCATTTCTTCTCCAACTGATAAGCAGCTTCTTTCTTTTATTACAGTCACATACAAATCCATGAATGATTACATCCCAATTTTCCATTCTCAGTATCGATCATAAAAGGATATAAATCCAGATAATGTTGTCATGACTTTAGATGATTGTGTTACCTAAAGTTGAAGCCAACACAAAATGAAAAAGACTAAAATGTGCAGAGTAAATAATTTATTCACCGTCCACTTCTTATGCATCGTTTATTTTTTTAGTTTTACAATCAGGTTTGCAACGTGTTTTAAACGGATGAGCTAGAAAGACCAAAGGTTTTATCCGCAACTGGAGTTGAGTTCATTATTTTTTTATGCACACTCCATTAACCCATAAGAACTCAGGCACGTTTCTACTTGAAGAATAAATATGGGGTGCACAACACAGATGAAGTGGACTTTATATGTGTCGGGAACTTTCCAGGACATTTAAAGCAGTGTGACACCGAAGTCACCACGACATCAACATAATGGGTTAAGATGCATCATTACAGTGGCAGGCAAAGTATGCAAACCTCTTGGAATTAACAGTCTTTCCCATTAATGTGCCATAAAATGTGATCTAATATTCATCTAATTCACATTAACACACAAATGCATTGTGCTTCAGCTGATAACATGCAAAACTGGTGATAAATATAGGTCTGGAGGTTTAATTTGGAGCAACTTTCACTGATTAAAAAAACAAAACAACACTCAAACAAAAACAAAACATTGAAATATGGTGGAGGGAGCATCACGATTTGGCATCATATGGAAAAATTAATTTCTCAGCAGGGCTGAATAATCTTATTTACACAATACATCCTTTAAATGTGTTTGAGCTGAAGCAGCTTGTCAAAATGAGCGTGAACTTGGTGCAGGTCTGATCCAGTGAATCCAAAAAAATGATAATATGATAATCAAACTGTTATCTGCCAGTAAAACAAACATGAACTAGACAGATGAGTTCTGGGGGTAAAATTAAAAAAAAAAGAAGAAAGAAACTCAAAAAAATACATCTACAATAGAAATTTAGGACGTTAATAGAAATTGGTAAATGTTTTCTCCACTTGTGCAACATTTTTAGACAATCGGTTTCTGTATCTTTCGGCTCTTGTTAACTGTGTTTAAAAGGGAAAATCTAAAGGTGAGATAATGTATGCCAAGCCCTCGCGTGTGTTTGCAAAAAGTTATAAATAGAAAAAAGGCAGATGACTGATAATGACCTTCAACAGGTATCAAAGTGCAATCAAATGCAAAAATACATCCCCCTAAACACAAAAACACACTCACACACACACACACACACACGTACAGGCTTGTTCGCTCTGTTTCATTTAAGTTATAGGTCTGGCTTCATGACTGACTGTCCCAACTCAAAAAAATATATAATAAAACCTCGATTTGTCCCTCCAGCCTTTTCGCTTGTATCTGGGATCCAGAAGCAGCACAGAGGCTGAAAAGTCTGATTGCAGGCAGCACACTAGGACTTGGCCTTTGGTCCCTCTCTTCTTCCTACTGTAGCGTTTACTGGTTGTGTTTGACTTTCGAGCGTCAGTGGCGAGCTCCTGTCTCTCATTCACCGCCTTTTTTTTTGTTTGTTTTGTTTCTTTTTTGTTTCACTCACTTCCTCCTGACGTCCTTTTGACTCTTACAAGGCAACGAAAGAAGAGAAAAAGTACAGCGGGGTTAAAAACAAAAAAACGCTGAAACCATGTGTTGTACTGGAAAGTGTGCCCGCCTGGTGGGCCTCATCCTCCTGCCTTCAGCTTTCATCTGCATGCTCGCCAACCTGCTGCTGTTCTTCCCCAACGGGGAGAGACTGGAAAATGACCAGATCTCCCTCCAGGCCTGGCTCATGGGGGGTCTCGTTGGAGGAGGCCTCTTTGTGAGTACTACTCATGGTTCATTGTTTTATAGTTTGGTTGGGATTTTCAGCCGTTAACTTTTTCTTGCGTAAGCTTATAAAATCAAATTCCTTTCTTTTATGGAGATTTATATAGTCGCATCGCCTCGTTGGAGTTTGAACTTTGTTGAACTGTGATTATTTGATTCCTCAGACTGGGGTTCTGTTAAGTCATAATCAAAACAACAACAAAAAAAGAGGGAAAATGTGTTGTCCACTCTGTGAACCACCCATTCCTAAGCCAGAGAAATGCATGCAAATTATTGTAACAGCTATTTCAAAATAAAATAACAATTAGGGACTAAAATTTGTATTTTAGTGTATATATTTGGTCTAGAGATAAAAAAATCATGCAACATTTTGAAAAATATGTCTCACTGTTGCATAGTTACTTTAATCAGAGCGAGTCATCGCAGCACTTCCTTCACCTCTGTATTAGGTGACATTATTATGTCATTATCACGTTATGTTTTATTATTTTATCAAACTTATTTTATCAAACTCACGGGAACAAACCACACACACAGACCTGACTTTGCAAGATTCAATTAATATTAACATGATATTTAGTTAAATGCATGAGTCATTAATACTTATACTAAGGATTCACAGCAACTTCTGAATCTTGCAGAAGTTTATTTTAGGTCATGGTGATATTAAAGTTTGATCAAATGACCAGGATGGTCAGTACCTCCCTTATTCTTTGTTTAACTGTACAGATGTCAGTTTCCACCAGGAAGCTACAGAGTAAAAATTAACTTAGCGTTTTAAAATATTCTTAAACACCGTGCCGGCCCCATCATAGCTGAACACCAAACTGCTCCACATCAACTTAATTCTAACCTTAACCTAGTGATACAAAGTTCTCATCCTAAAACTACATTTGAAGCCTTTCCAGTGCTTTGATCCTAACAAACCCCCCAAAATCATAGTTTTAGACCTCTGAAAAATCAAAAAACATAACTCCGCAGACTCACATAGTTTTTGTTTGTTTGTTTTTTAAATGAATGCAAAAATGTAAGTATGGCCATTCATTCAGTCAGTCACACACATTAACATTCAAATTTATTTTAGAAGTGTTTCTTTTGAAAGATGTTAAACGTTACATTTATCACAGATGTCACGTTTTGATTGAGAAGTACGGTAACGTTTTTTCTTTGTGATGTTTCAGATGCTATGCCCGAGCTGCTCAGCTATCAGAGCTGGGGGCAAAGGTTGCTGTGGACAAGGTTGCTGCGGCAACCGTTGCCGGGTGAGTCATGTCATTTGAAAGATTTACAACAGATGCTATTGTTGGGATTGAACTGATAACGAGGAGCGATAAGACACAAAGAACATGGCACATTCAGCTTGAAAAATGTATCGTTAATGGATTACATTTAGTTCAATTTCACATTTTAAAATAACTTAGCTAAATATGCCATGCAGAAGTAAAATTCTTTATAGGAAATATCTTCACTTCTCCTTAATCAGGAACTATAGTACAGTAATATCATTGTGGAGCCATTAAGTCTGAATGGTAAACTGCAAGAGGATCCTGTCAAAGTGTAAAACCATTTAAAATCTGTTTTTCAGGGTTTGGATGGTCTATTTGCCCTTTAAGCCACTTAAATGTGAATCAAGTGTCAAGCCTCATCCATTTAGAGATTATAGTCTTTATAAGCTATCTTTAGTTTGTGTCATTAATCAAAAGGAAACAAAACACACTGCTATCTTAAGTCTGATATACTTGGTGCAGTCGATTTTAAAATAAAATAAAAATGTTAGAGATTTTTACAGGCTTTTTCTTCCACTGTTATTTATTTTTTTAGATTTCACCCTTATGGATCTCTACTAGAAGTAATTAAGACAGGCTGCATATAAGTGTAGTGTTGGCCTGATGTATTTTTGTTAAGAGGATCTTAACATGGAACTAATTAACATAAAAACAAAGAAAAATTAGGACAATTATTCCTTTTACCAGAAACCTACAATCCAATTTCTCTTTCAGATGCTGAACTCTGTCTTCTCCTCTGCTTTTGGTCTTGTTGGAGCGATTTACTGCACCAGCGTGGCCTCAGCCGGTTTGGCTGCTGGACCGAAGTGCCGGTTAGATGATGACAGCTGGAAATATCCCTTTGAGGACTTGGAAATGTGAGTGTTTATCCCATCATTACTTGCTTAATTGTACTTCTTAATTGCACTGTATGCATTGTTTATAAAAAGAGATAATCATGGGCCTCTGGAGCTTCAGGCAGACTAAAAAAAGTTCAGTTTGCAGTTGTTTCTTGCTCCTCTATTACCCCCGTGCTCTTATCAGTTGTATTTACCCTCAGAAGCAGAACAATGTCAGCGTTTCATGAAAAAATGTAATATTTTTAAAATCCACTAGATGGCACACTGAGCCAACTGCTTTAATTCACCAATTCACTTAGTCAGCTCATGCAATGAATACTTAAACCTTTGATTATAAAACATACTTGAGTTTTGAGCCGTTTAGGCTTTAATAAATCCCCATTTATCAGGCTAAGGAAGTGAAATTGGTTATGAACAAAAGTCAATCACCTTCGATAGACTGAGCCTGCAGGTGGAACTGGTGAGAAAAGGACAAACAAGATGAAATGATTGAAATGAATGATGCAGAGGGGTGACAGCAGGTATAAACGCAGATAATCATTTCTGACCTAGTTCATCTAGGTCTCCGTATATTCAGTTGAAAAACGGATTAGAACAAAAGAGATTAAGCTGCCCACTATTCTTTATTCCCATTGTTTCATATCCTTAACTTAAAATGCCAGAAAAAAAAATTATGAAAACTATTTTTGTCAAACTATTGTAGAAGCTTGGAATGCCTTGAGTTTCCTCTAAAGGGTTATTTTAGACTCGACCCACCCAAAGTAATAATGTGATTGTCACCAGTAATGCATTTTTCAAGCTTAGACAACTCTTAAGGAAACACCCAACAGCAAGCCATCAGGAAATGTAAAGGCCTGTTAATACGAATGAGCCCGATGTTAATATGTAAGCGTGATGGCAGCTGTTTAAAGGCCACTAATTTCACAGGGAGGGAATCTAGTTTGACAACACAATACATGGTAGGACATTAAAATTTAACCTCTCCTTGTGGATCCTCTGTTTCTGTTTGCTTTGTTTCACTTCTTGTTTTCTGCAGAAATTACAGCTTAAAAAAAAACAAAACAATTTCAGTGATTTGGAGAAAAAAAAAAAGTATACTTCTGAAATTGTAGTATTTTATAACAACCGGTATACGATAGAAAAGTACTTCTTTCATCTGCTTCTTACCAGGTCTTAAAATCATATAAAAACAACCTCAGATGAGTAAGACCACAACTTATTACACCATCTAGTTTAAGGAATGAAACTAAATCAAAATGCAGAAGTAGTGCTTGAAAAACTGGCTGCTGGCCATGAGAATTCAGGTTTGAAGTTGGTTCAGTACATAAAGCCAACGCTAAAGAGGGAAGATATCAGCAGTGACCATCGATCTGCAGGGATTCAAGGCCATTTTCAAAGAATTTGTTGTCACAGTGAGAAACACAAAGAAGCTTTAGTCACAAGTAGAAAATATCCTATTTCAAGTCTTTGCAAGATTGGAAAAACGGTGGTACACGTCAAACAGATCTCCACCCACACAGATATAACTACTATTTTCAATTTACAATCAGCAATTAAACTAATATGCAATTTACGATGCTAACAAAACTGATCTTCACTTTGATTTAGTCTTTCGTCTGGAGTCATAAAGTCCACCATGAACTCTTTGGCTCAACAAGGTGCCATCTGTTTAAGAGCTCGGCTAAAATCGGGCCATGCATCATGACAGTGATATCGAGCACTGCAGCAAATCTGCAAAATGATGAGGGAGGAAAAACAAGAGAATCAAAGTTTTGGAACGACTCAGTCAAAGTTCAAATCCCAACCTGATTCAAAATGATACAGCATTCTAACAGCAAACAAAAAACTTTCAAGTTCAAGTAAATATGAGTGCACAAAATATTAGATCTTTTTAGTAGTACTTGTTTTTCTGGTTCAACATTTTGACTCATAATGACCCAATAAAATTGAAAGATACACTATATGGCTAAAAGTATTCACTCACCTGCCTGGACTCGCATATGAACTTCGGTGACATCCCATTCCTAATCCATAGGGTTCAATATGATGTTGGTCCACCAACACCATCTGCAGCTATAACAGCTTCAACTTTTCTGGGAAGGCTGTCCCCCAAGGTTAAGGAGTGTGTTTATGGGAATTTTTGACCATTCTTCCAGAAGTGCATTTGTGAGGTCACACTGATGTTGGACGAGAATGTCTGGCTCTCAGTCTCCGCTCTAATTCATCCCAAATGTGTTGTATCGGGTTGAGGTCAGGACTCTGTGCAGGCCAACCAAGTTCATCCACACCAGACTCATCCAGGTCTTTATGGACGTGTGATTCGTCACTCCGTCTCCACTGCTCTAGAGTCCAGTGGCAGCGTGCTTTGCACCACTGCATCAGATGCTTTGCATTGGTGATGTATGGCTTGGATGCAGCAGCTCGACCATAGAAACCCATTCATGAAGCTCTCCAAGCACTGTTCTTGAGCTAATCTAAAGGCCACATGAAGTTTGTAGGTCTGTAGTGACCGACTCTGCAAAAAGCTGCAGACCTTGTCGCACTATGCAACTCAGCATCCGCTGACCTCACTCCATCAGTTTATGTGGAGTACCACTTCATGGCTGAGTTGCTGTCGTTCCCAAATACTTCCATGTTCTTATAATACAGCTGACAGTTGACTGTGGAACATTTAGGAGCCAGGAAATTTCAGGACTGGATTTGTTGCCCAGGTGACATCATATCACAGTTCCATGCTGGAATTCACTGAGCTCCTGAGAGCGACACATTCTGAAACTAGCCTGAGATGCAGTGTAACCTAAATGATGTAAATTATTTTGAAACTCATAAACGCTTAGAATATTTTGGTCTTCTTTGTTGTTTTGTCTCAATCTAAACTTTAAAAAAAACAATCCTTAGGGTCCTTAAGATTTATGTAAAATATATTTTTATACTTGGAATTTTTTAGAGCGTGGAAATTTGTTTCTTTTTTTACGTTTTTTTACTCCCTAAGTAATCATTTATGACATTTCTAAGTAGTCCTTATAAAAGTAATTCTGTCTATCAGTGTTATCACTGTGGAATATAGTGAACTTTGGCCTTGTTCACTGATCTTTTTTTTTTTAATGGTTTTAGAGCTTGTCCTGATATTTCACCACCTTTATCAGCTCATGATTGAAAGCTAAAAATCTGTTTTTGAGGAATAAAGGAATTCTTCTGTTGCTTATGCTGCTCTCTGCAAGCTTGTCTCGATTGTTAGACATGTTTTCATTCTTCAATTTTCCCTCCTCTGCATAAGAAATTGGATGTGTGATACACTCAAGAGTAAGAGTGCGCCTCTCTCAAGAAACAAGAAAACCATATTTCCCAAAGTCATAAACTATTCGCTTAATTCATCTCTGGTAATTTCCTCACAAAGGTGAATGCCACATTTATGCATTTTCCATGTATTTCTGTGGTCCAAACTTGCTCCATTCACCTCCGGACTGACACGTCTTCCCAGATTTAGTCGTTGCTCGTCGTTTCTTCCTGTTGTTCTCACATCATCAATGTGTGTATTCTCTACAATGTTTACAATGTACTCTGGTCTTCTTCCTCACAGGAGTGGCAGCTACATTTCCAACCAGTCTTTGTGGTCAGAGTGCAAGTTCCCTGAAAACGCTGTCATGTGGCACATTGTGCTGTTTTTCATCCTCCTGTTCACCAGCTTGCTGCAGATGCTTCTCTGCGGCATCCAGGTGATCAACGGCTGCTTGGGATGCATCTGTGGGGACTGTCGGAAGAGAAAAGATGTAAGTGAACATATCCTGAAACTTTACATCTAGAATAAAACATCAGCCTCAGAGGTCATGGAAGTTATAAAAGCGAGTGCTACAGAAACAGTTAAGCAAGACCACACCAGTGTGAAGAAACACACTCTGTGCGGGTTTATTGTATTACTAAGGCCAAGTCAAGCAACTGTGTTTGTTTCAGGCTGCTTTGATTGCATTTATGAATTGCTATCAGATTGATCCTAATGGAAACAGGAAAGTGAACAAAAAAGTTTAAACAAAAGAAGTTTGTTTTCCTGTGTGCAAGGAAGTACACTGCAAAAAAAGAAAAGTCAGTAGAACTTAAAATTGTAAGGCAACAAACTTCAGGAAAATTTTGAGTTAAGGACTTAAACTTAACATTTTAAGTTTTGCGTTGGAGTTTGCTAACTCATTTTTCTAAGTTTTTCTAACTCGGTTGTAAGTTGTATGAATTTGAAAGTTCAAGTTGGATTAACTTTGAATCCTAACTTTGTCCAACTCAGATGTAAGTTACAGTGACCTAAAATGTCACGTAATCCTAACTCTGAATCTCAACTTTTCCCAACTCAGGCATAAGATGTAAAGACTTAATTTTTTAAGTTGTAACAACTGTAAATCCCAATTATTGGTAACTCAACTGTAGGTTGCAGTAACTTAAAATTTAAAATTATATGAACTTTTAATGTTGACTTTTTTTCAATTCCGTTGTAAAATCATACATACATTAAATTTCACATGACTACACATTTGAATCACAACTTTAGGTAAAAGCTGTAAGTTACTGTCACCTTTTAACAAATTCCTAACAAATTTTACAATGTAATAGGATTTAATTCCCTGAGGTTTAAATTGTTTGGTTGCAAGTAATGTATACATATTGTTTTAATTTTATACATTAACTAAAAAAATACAATGCACACCAGTTAATAAGAAAACTATAGCTTATCAATGATGACCAAAAAATTCCAAACATGCAAAAAAATTAAATTGCAGCTTCAAACATTTAAAAAACTTTATTCTTTTTATGAGTGTCTGTGGCATTTCTTCACACAGAAAAATGCTGCATCTCTAACAACAATTACAACTTTGAAAAAAACACAACAGATTACACCTTAATTCTGATGTAAGTGTATAAAAACAAGCCTGATATACAAATGGTGATCAAGCTGAACAAAGTACTGTAGAATGACAGTGAAAATGCTCGAAGTGTGAAACAACTACTCAAGCAGCTATAAAACATGCCATCAGCTGATACACAATAACGTGAAATGACAGGACACAGAGGTGGATAACGAGCTGAAAAGCACCAGCCAAAATACTAACCTCATAGAAGTAAACATTTTGAACCTTGAGATTAATTTAACAAGAATGTAACTTTTTTTTGACAGTTTACATTTACATATTTTAATCCAAAAAAAAAAAAAAATTTCTTTAGAAAAGTTTTTAGACTATAAAAAAGAATGTTAAAACTGGTCTAAAACTGAGGAACATCCTCAAACTACAACAGAACAAAAACTGCACAGTGTATGAACACAACAACTGTATGTTGTTAGGGTCACTCAGAAAGTCTGTTTTTAAGAGATCTTACCCTTGCAGAGAGATCTGTTCCAAGTCCCATGAAAATCTTCTGAACAGTTTCAAACGTATACCTCAGATCTTTAGGGTACTGAAGGTTTAAAGCATAGATCAGCCCAAGCAGGTAGGCAAAAGCTGTTGGCAGGTCAGGGAGGTCCTGAAGGACGACAGTTTCTTCCACAACAACAGAAAGATCAATGATATTTGCAGCTGGTGAAGTACCATCGTCTTCCAACACAGTGAGGATACCCATAGCGAGACCTTTTGTCTGCTCCTCCTCTCGGTCAGTGTCCTTGCGCACAGAAAAAAAAAAATCTAACTGAAAAATATTCATGGAAACCAGCTTTGATATTAAACACTTCCACTTTAAACCCTGAAATCAAAAGGCTATGTATACAATAAGTGCCATAAATTTCATCACTACAACTTTTTAAGGATCTAGGCATCAGTAAAAACCAAATACACTGAACAGTAAACTAAAAAACAGTATACATTTGACAAAAAAGAGGGAATATAGAGTAAATACATTACATATTCACAGTTTGTTTCTAATAACTTACAAAGCAGGTCCTGAAGAGCTTCTCATGACTGTCACGAAGATACAAGGGAAGACCCTTCAAAGCAGCAGTTTGTCGATGTATTGTGATGTCATTTGTCTGCAAGAGGTGCAGCAAACATTAGGAGACAGACATGTTAAACACAATGCTAACAAAATAAACATGAAATTATATATATATACATATATATATACAATATATATATTGTATATACATGTCATCTTTTACCAAACAAGTTTTATTGTATCATTCTGCCATCCTCTATTTTCTGCACATCTAGATGCATTCTATTAATTTGTCAACAGTTTACATTAAGTTTATATTAAAACCATTGCTATTAAAAAAAATCTACTTTATTGCTTTTCATGAAAAGAAAAAAATGTTCATCCAATCTATAATGGATTCAGATAATGAGATGATAAAATCTAAATGTGACCTGTTCATCCAGTCCGTTAAGAAGTTGTTCCATCGCAGCTGGAAAAGCTGTCCTCCTTGCCCGATAGAGTCTAAGGAGCCTGGATGTGTGCTGAGTAAGACCTGCTCTGAAGTTCTCCATCAGGTTTTTGTTGGTTATTCGATGGAACTCGTCCCTGATCTGTTTAAAAATACAACCAGCATTTTTTTTTTTTACGTTACAACATATACAACCTTAAATTTGCCAACAACTCATTACAAATCATTTTTATAATATATATTAAATGTTTGACTTCTCACCTCTCCTTCGCTAAACAAAGCAGGCCAGCGTTCCATAACCTCTGTCACCATAGGCTCCATCTCTACAATCTCCTTTCGCCTTAAGGAGAAAGTCAGCTCCATCTTTTGTCTTATGAGCACAGAGTTCTTGCTCCTTTTTTGTGACTCCTCCAGTATAGCCAGCCTTTCATCTTCCAAAGAGATATCGCTATGGTTATCTGGATAGTCAGGCACATGGTTCACTTCCCCTCGCTTTGCTCTCTTCAGAGAATGGCCTGCATCATCATTTTCACAGCCTTTTCTCTTCCGGTTAATGCTGACTTCATGACAGCCTGCCTGACGCAATTTGGACCTATAATTACCAAGCTTGTACTTAATGCTCATTTTCCATCCATCATACCCTGTTCCACTACCTGGTTCCTGAAGACAGGGGTGCTTACTGACAAGTGAAGAGGCTACTGACTCAATCTGATCTTGGTCTGGATAGGCTTTTACTTCAAACACTGACTGGGCAATCTTGTCCAAAATGTCCGTCTTCATGTCTCTTGTTACATTTATACCTTTCTTTGTCTTGTCATATTCCTCATTACCTCGACGCAGTTTCAGTTCCACATCATAAGAGAAGGCCGGTATAGGAAATGGAGATGGCCACTCAGATACGCTTCGCAAATAGTTTTTGATAAAAGCTGATGGGCTTTGTGGTGAGTTTCTAGTGGAGACACTGGCTGTGCTGAGGGAAGACCCTGAATCAATTGAGTCTGACTCTTTCTGAGAATGCTCACGTGACTTTTCCCAAAGAATTTGTAGGACAGCCCGTTCACGTGGCAGCTCATGGATGTCCATTAAGTTACAGAGTGCATTATTAAAATCTGGGTCTTCGTACTGTAATGTAAAGCTGCCTTGAAGTTGTAGATTTTCCCTTAAACTGTTTTGCAACTGCTCAACAGATTCAGGTACTTCAGGAAGAATAACTTTGCGAGTCATTCTTGGGGAAACTTTCACCAACAGCAACAATCCAGCCTGCATAAAACACAAAAAAAGAAAACATGCACAGTAGGGTTCAATGACAAACATTAAAAAATGTGTAACCTCAAATTAAGAAGTAATAATTAATACTTTACTAATGAAAAATACATCAAGGAGTTAAAGTGTAGAAAAAGAGAAGGAGAGATAATTATGTTGTTCTATCATTTTCAAATCAATTTCTGTACATAGTTGTGTCATAAGGAGCCATTTTAAGCAAAGCTGTTACATTTAAATTAGTAAATGTAAAAGCTTACAGTGAGAGAACACATCAAACTTCACTAATCAGTGCTTATCTGAACATCTTGTTTGAATAGAATAAACTGACCCTGAAAACTGAGTTTGTGCATGAAGCGTCGCCAGTTTACTCACCATTTTCTGTGACATCAATGGAGCAGACACACTTTTGGCGTCACTAGATTCTTTCCACCCACTGTGTAAGCAACCAGTGGAAGATGGTGGTTGAGAGCCTCCAGATCCAAAGTCTGTGTTTCTGCGTAGATGTCCTCCACAAGCTCAAAAGACCTAAAATGTTCCAGGTACCAAGATGTGAGCTTTTTGCAAACAAAGACCACATTTTCAGTGTCAACTAATATGCCCACAATTTTATAGAATTCTGGCAGTCCACTGCAGTGTCCAGCTGACAGAATCATATCCTCTGCATATCGGGTCCCATGCAAATAAATGTCTTTGGAAAGTGATACGGTCCTAACATGTGGATATCTTCTTTCAACCGCTGTGCGCAAAGCAGAATCCAAAGCAGCTGTTCTGATCTCAGTAATTTTCTCGACATGCAACTTTGGCTTAAACAGACTTTGGCCATCAAACTGGCATGCCATCATCTCCTGGTGTCTCGAGGACAGTGTGAGTAAAACATTTTTAAAGTTCTGGACATCATGCATTGTCTTCTTGAAAAAACTGTGCTTTGACTCGAACCTCATTGTCCATAGTTCCACCAAGGGGCCAAAGCAACGTACAAGTTGAGGATAATGTTCAGCAAAATGGTGCTTAGGTCGCAGATGAAAACCAGGAAAAGTGTCTGTGAGCAACCTCCTATGGTCAAGCAACTTGATCTCCAAGTAGTGCAATTTTTCCTCTGTAAAAACATGTGACATAACAATCTCAACGATTTCTTTGAGGTCCATTAATATCTCCCATGAAGGTTCATGTTCTGGTATGCTATTTCCAATGAAAAGTGGGAGGAAGCGTAAAAGGGTCCAGTTTTCGTGTCCATTGCCACCTATACTGCTCTTTCCCAAACTTGCCTTGGAAATTACCTTGGGTTTATTAGTCCTGTCTGAGTACTTATAAGGAAATGTAGTTATCAGTCTATTCAATCTGTCCAAAGTAATAAACCTTTTTGAAATCAAACTAGTTAGACACAAAGATAACTCTACCGGTATCACACCTTCAAAAAAGTCATGCAATATGTCTGGAGGAAAACCAGTGACAGGGTGAAAATATGAAAGATGCTTACTTAATATACATTCACTTTTGACACCATTTATATGTGAAACATCACCATTTTTAAGCTGCAGCAAACATGTATCGTGCTGCTCTGGAGTCCGTAGTTGGAAATCTGAAATTGCAACAGATGCTATTTCATTACGATTTGTCAGACAAAACCTACAGAAATTGTATACACAAAAACTCTCCTGGAAGCCAGCAAGAGCATGAGCTCCTAAATTGTCAGCACAAACACAATATACTGCAGCTTTTACATACTTATCGAGAACCTGAACAAAAACCCCTGTTTGTTCAAGTGCTTTAAAGTCTTTAACTAGTGGATTGAAAAACTTTTCATAGCCAAACTGTTTAATATCACATGTCTTTCCAAGTAGGGCTAAGTGAATAGAATGTAATGTGGAACGAAACTTTGAAGGTAAATTGAGGATTACCCAATAAACTGCAGTAACCTTATGGATCTTCTTGGATGTACCTAATGGGTTACACAGTTCAAAATCATCTATGTATAGCCCTAGTGCAATATACTGCTCTTGTTCTCCAAAAAATGCATTTAGTTTAAAATAATGACCATCTTTAAAAGACTTGTAATATCCTGGTACAGACTCCTCACTGAAAACAATCTTTTCTAGAAACTCAGGTCTATTCAAAAGAAGATTAATAACCTGACTTACAGAAACATATACAAATGTTTTTCTTGAACTCCTATCATAAAACAACTCAGTTGGTTCAACTATGGAGAAGTGTTCTTTGAAGTATTTATTTCGCCTATAGTGAGTTGATAATGTACCTTTTTCTGATGTTGCAACAAGTATTGGATTTGTTGTAATCACAATATTACTTATCTCTTGAACAACATCTTCCTCAACTTCAATATTATGCTTTGCAAAGACTTCTTTAAGGACTGCAAGTGTGTTAAGCTTGGAAAATGACAAAATATCATTGAATTCTTCTATGATTGTCTGTATTGCATGTTGAGACACGTGTAACAGACATTGCATACGAAAAAAAAGCGATGCTAAACGATGTTCTAGGATTTCGGATTCAGCATCCTTTGTACAATTAGTTTCATTTGTATCTGTGGAAGTAAATGTTGAGCAACTGCTCAATGCAACTGGTCCAGGTTCACTTGTATTTTCATGCCGATCTGTGTTATCAGACAGAAGATGATCAACTACCCTCAGAGATCTCTTAAAATCTCTTAGTTTATCATTTTTATGCTTATTTGATGTATGCCCTGTGAAACTGTTAAGACGATTTGTTTCAAAGCTGCAGCCTAAAAAGGGGCAACGCACAACCTCTTTGTTTTTAAGGTGTTGGTGCAAATGAATTAATATTTTCTTTTTACAATTAAAGTCACTGAAGTCACACAGCCAGCAATTAAATGTTAAGTTCTCTTGTCTTTGGTTGGTCCTGTGTAATCTTGAAAGGTGAGATTTCAAAGCACCAATTGTCTTAAAAGTGCACAAGCAGTCTTCATAGATGCATGACCAGGTAGTACCTCTGTGATGTAGACGGTAGTGCTTCAGGAGAAATGTTTCATTGGCATGGGTGAATTTACAGTATTTACACTGCATTCATTTCAATCTAAAAGACAAAATGTATAACACAGTGTAAATTATCAAAATAGGTAATACAAATTTCAAACATGTTCATTTAAAACATTTTCATTCCGTTCATTTCAGTTCAGAACGCTGTGGTTTGCCAGATTTTATCAAATGTACAATATACTGCCTTGGTGATATTTTCACTTTAACAACAACAACAACAACAACAACAACAACAACAAGCCGTTTAAGTTGAACCTGAGATCTTACCTCTGCTGACGACTCGGAATCTACCGATGCTTTGCAAGTGCCTGACGCGATGTCGCGGCCTCTGCTACCGGTGTATGACTCGGAGTCTGTCGGTGTCCAGGCCTACTTGTAGCCCGTGGCAACCCTTTGTCTGTCGATGATTAGCTGTGAAACTAAAAACCGTATTTCAACTATATTTTCCTGAGAGGGAAAAGTGAGATGACACGAGGTTGAAGTCTCCCTATAAACCGTACATAGTAAATTTATTTAATATCTGTACCAAACTTTAGCTGTTGTCGCCAGAAAATTAGCCATTAGCATCGTTACTTAGCATTTTATATTCATCATTTATGTACATTCGTGCCGATTGGAAACATAACTATTATTGTGGGTACTAATATAAATGATTTAAACTTACGAACATAGTAAGCAGTTAAGGGAAAATGTTCATATTTTTAGAAAACAGAGAACATGCTAAGTAGCTTTGCCTTAATAATGTTAATAAATAATAATAAAGTTAAACTTTTTACGTGTCACTCATTGTAAGCTAACACATACACACACATAAATATATATTGAATGCATTCCAATATATATCTCATTAAATAAGAGTTAAAACTTACCTGCGAATGCTTCTTGATAAACCACACACTCAGTCCACAAAGCCAACTCCAAAAGTTGGCTTCCCGCGTTTCACAACAAAACAAGAAAAGTTCACAGAACTATCTCACACTATAATGAACTGCAACTTAGATGTAGAAGTACAGACAACTCAATAAATTATGTTGAATTGTACAACTACCTTAATTTGCTGAACGCACTCAAATTGTTGCATTTGATTAGTGGAACTTACATTATAGAGTTATTACAACTTGAAAGATTTTGTCAAGTCAAAAAATTTAAGTTGGTTTTATTACAGTGTACGTAAAATAACTATTATGGCACTTATAGGATTGAATAGGAAAATGGCACATGAACAATATTCATTTAAAGGCATAGTTTGAAATTTTAGGAAACAGACTTGAAAGTATATGGAAATAAACTACTATTTTGGTCCAAATTAAACTAAGAAGCATGCAATATATTATTTAGTAAGCAGGTGATAATGCTTTTCTACTTTGGAATGAATTAGACAAACTGTTAACCAAAGCTCACCCCCCCTCAAAAAAAAGTCTAAGAACATTTTTTTTAAAAAGCCTTGTTTCAAGAACATTTTAAGACTTTTTCTCTAGTTTTTAAGAGTTCTAGTAAAAAAAAAATTGTTTCTTACCCAATTAGCAAATATATTTATGCTTGAAAAAAGATAATTTTCTTTCAAAGGTATGTTTGTATTTAAAATGTGAAAGGTTAGTTATTGCCAAACATAGACCCAGCTAGTCATTGTCTTGCTGCTACACACAGGCTGGTTGGTACTTTAGACTTAAACTTGTCACTGAGCATATAACATGTCACGACTTGTAGATTGTATGACCCAGATGCAGGAGACGGAGGCGGCAAGAGATTGAAAGAAAAACATGGTTTACGTAAACTAAAAGCACTGCTGAGCAGAATACTAAACAAAACAAGAGCCCAAACTTGACCAAAGAAAAAATTAAACATGACAGGGAAACTAGTCAGCTGAAAACAGGCAGGATAAAACAGATAAGGCAAGATATACACACAGGACGTGAGGAGACACAGGTGCAAACAATCAGGGCAGATGGGAACAAGGGAAGTCAAGACAGAACCAAAAACACAAGGACAAGATAAACCCAAAACCTGCGTCATAACAATCATCAAAATCAACCAAATACCAGCAACTATCATGCTTTGATAACAAATCTCCAATCTAAATTGGATAAAAATACACGTCATTCAAACGGTTCTGAAAAACATAAAATCAGCTAGAATTCTTCTTTGTTTAATCAATTTTGCCCACCAAGCTCATAGAGAAGCAGTAACTCATACGGATTCTTTAAATAAAATTCACTTCAAAACATACTTTGAAACCTAAACTTTAGACATAAAGTATTTAAAATGGTCAGCTTTAAAAACTTTAAACTAAAATTTAAGAATATGGTTACTTTAATTTGTACAGGAAACTACTCATTTTGATTCAGGTCACTGCTGGTTGTAGCATCTTATCTGTAAATCATATCATCTAAAACAGCTTTGGTGTGTATGTTCCAAACTTTAAACTATTCTATTAAAACATGTACAGTTTTAACATATTACCAATGTTGATTCACGTTGGTGAAAAACCTACAAAAAATAAGAAGCAAGCACTTCATTGAGACATATTTCTTTACATACAAATCAAATGAGCACGTAAATGGCTTTGAAAAACCTGAAAAAAGTCAGAAATTAGAAATGTTTACATGTACTATGGAAACAAAAACATGTATGCAAAGGTTGAAGATTGATATTTGTTTTAGCACATGGTTAAATGCAAAATATGAAGACAGTTATCTTTCAACATCCATTGTCAAAGTCTAAACAAAAAAAGGTTGTAGTTAGATGGTGCAGTGGTGACATGTTCAGTGAACTTCACCATCTAAAGTCTACAAATTAACATGTTGCACACATTTATTAACAACTTGGTTGTTCATCTGCAACTTTGCTTTCTGAAATAAACCTGTGACTTCTGTGCTGTTACAGGACGAAGGTGGACTGTGAAATTGAGGACAGAGAACCTGCTGAAACCGGCCATCACCAGAAAACATCTTCAGGGACAAAAGCTTCCGTAAACAAGTTGGCTGAGAGTTTATTTTTACACTCGTTTATGCTTTTGGTTCTAATACTGACTCTAAAATCATTTTCAAATGTATTAAAAGTTTACTTTTTTGTTTTTTCCCAACACTCTTTGGCTGAGGTTTTTTAAATTATTAAAAAAATTAAAAAAATCATTTCCTGACGAAGACCCAGTATGTGAAGTGTATCCACAAACCCCACAAAGCTCTGTTTTTAATTAGAGCTTAGTGGTGTAATTGGCCCATCCTCCGTCAATCAAAGCCAGGTGTGGCTGCCAGCTCCTTCAGCTGATCTCTGTCGAAATAGCTGCAGAGCTGCCGGCAGACGTTTCCAGTGGAGTACACTATTTTCACCCTTAGCTGACACCAAGACACCATCCCCAATCAGAAGAGCATCCTGAAGGGACTGTCCGACCTAATGAAAAACAAATATGTGAAACCACAATAGCAACTATTGTTAACCTTTCTCTATAAATGCCAGGACCGTTACACACACTTCCCAGTAACATTTCAGTAAAGTCTGAATCTGTACATCAACTGCTGCTCCACCAAACCCTAAAAACTGCATCTGTCAAGGACTAATGTAGCCGACACTGCATGAAAGAATGTGTTTTCCAGAAAATGCTACTCTATACCTTCACAGCGTCTGAAATATCTCCAATTTCCCTCATATCACAGAACTTTCACAAAGGTTTTACTGAATGGACATATCTTATTTCTTTTGTAATAGCTATTAGATGTCATTGGTGATGATTTGTTTTAGCAAAAGCAGCATTTGTGTGATGTGTCTTCCACTGCTGAAGAACTAAGACAGCACTTCATAGCCTGCAATTTAATACATATGTACATTTTATATCATCTAAAAATGATACCAATGCTCAAATATACACATTCTGCATACCTAGGTTTTAAAACTGAGAACTGTGGGTTATTGATGCTGCCAGATTTTTTTGTGCAATTAAATATAACTATTAAAGCAAACCCTGAGAGAGCTATTCATAAAACCACCCTTCTGGCTCCACCATTCACTAACTCTGATTATCCACTTGAGGGGGTTTGCTCAATCACTCTTTGAAATCTCTGTCAATTACTTACGCTGAGCACTTACAGTCAAGACAGCCAGCTCTAACAGGATTATTCTGAGTAGACTGGGTCAAAGGTTGGAGCGCCCCCTGTGGACGGTGCAGCTGCACACACACACACACACACACACACACACACACACACACACACACACACACACACACACACACACAACGTCCTCTGCTCCAACAGCTCCTATTAGTTTAGGTGCAGACTAAGCTCATAATCTTATGCTGCCTTGGTGCAGCTTCGTGGTAATTGTTACCTAACTTTCAAGCCAAAAGCCTGTTGTAGAAGCAGGTAAATATAGATACTGTGCCTCCAGAGAGGCCAAATAACCCAAAGCTGTCACTAAGAGCTAAAGGAAAGCCTCTCTGGTGGTGCAGATAAATGCTTCAGTGGCCTCATTGTCATAATAATGTTTACAAAGAAACTTTTACCCCCTTTCAGAAGCGTGCTGAATGAAAGCCAGGTCCCTTTGTGACACAATATGAGTCATAATTGTACCATTTTTTGTTACTTTGTCTTCCAAATATGCTGCAACTTTCAAGTGAAATTTATTTCCATATTGTTTGTGTGTTCACATGCCTTCAGGAAAGGGAGGGGGAATTACGTCTCTGTTCCCAAAACTCACCAGCTTGGCCAGTGTTGTGCAGCTCTCTTATATAATGTGCTGCACAAAGTGCGGGAGCAGAAGTGTTAAGAATTTGGAATAAAAGAATAGAGGGACAAAAGGAAGAAAGTGGGAAAGAGGCCCATTCTGAGGCACTTCTCATGCAAATTATGGCCACACTGAAAGAATTCAGATTAGCGTTTTGTAAGTGCAGACATGCTTTGAGACAAACTTGAAAGCCAGTATGAGATTCTTAAAAAACAGAGAGGGGTACAAAAGGGGATGAAAGGCCTTTTATTTGAGTAATGAGTTCATCTGCATTCATCAGAGCACCAGTGACACATGTGGAGAGAAACTAAAAGTGGGAGAATGAAAGAGTCAGAAGATGAAGGCATGATCAATTTTTATGAACCTGCTGTTTGGACAGTCACTTCTCACTTCTGTCTCGATTCGTCTCTCCGTATCTTGCATGAAACTCATTTGTACGCCCACAACTACAGCCCCGTTTCAAAGCAGCAGTCATACTGAAACCGGTGGCCAAACAAACTTCAGACCAGACGTGCATAACTGATCGTTGAGCAGTGTCCACCACCCAGTAATTTTAACCAGCAGAGCCACAGAGTAAAACATGAGGAGCATTTAGCAAGTGTCAGCATGACCGAAGTCAAATGACCTCACTCTGGGATTATCAACACCTTTGCTCATCACCTCTGTAAATCTGTGTATTTGTTAGTCACTAGGCCGTGGAAAAATGTGGTCCTGAAGACAATGTCTGTGCCAGAAGAAATAGTTTTTGGGTAGGTGCTTCATGTCTGGATGATTTTTTCCAATCCAGTAGTCCACATCCTCTAACATGTGATCACTTAACTTTAGAGTAATGCACTTAAGCTCAAAATGAAGCAGTTTTTGTCGTTCATTACAAATACCGTAATTTTTTCTGATGCCACCAGAACAAACAAGGTCATACTCCAGTCCAGAGGTTTGTGCCTACATCAGGATCTTCTTCCAATGATATTTAGTGGTCAAGAACCTTATTAAAACGCAACCGCATCAATCACAAACCTGTTTCGAGGCAGACATGCTGTCATGTCACAGCATGAACGCCACACGTTAATGATTGACATTAAGTTCCTTCTGATGATGCAGTAAACCCTTCAAAATGAACCAGTATGCACAAAACCAGGGCCCTACCCAAACTGGAATTCAGCCATCATTATTGCACCTGACTTTCTCCTACTGTGATATAAAATAAATGCTTGCTGTAAAAAAATAAAAAATGAAAAAAATAAAACACTTATTACACTGTCCTGCTGCATGACCTGAAACCGACCGTGGGCCCTAATTTCAACAAATTCTACCTTGATGTGAATGAGATGTAGCTGTGATTGTGGAAGATGAATGAATGATTAACATGTTTCATCCAAGTCTTACATATATTCATGAGAAGGACAGCTTCTGGCTATTTACGGTGCACTCGGCCCGGCTAATGGGAAACAGATCTGGTGTTATATTTATCTAACACATTCATTTAAAAAGCATCAGTTTTCCAAAGCACACCAGTGCAGGGGTGATCAGCTTCTGCCTTGTACAAACTATTTTGCTTATGTTTACATGGAAAAAATGTCTATTTATGCAACATAAATGTTCCAGCTTTGCCTGGATGGCTTTTAGAGCAGGGGTCTCAATCTCCAATCCTCGAGGGCCACTGTGCCGCATGCTTTAAATGTTCCTCTGCTTAAACAGACTTAAGCAGAGCTTCATGACAAGCTGTTGATTCAAGAAGACATCTAAAACATGCAGTACAGTGGAGCTCGAGGCCTGGCGTTCGAGGCCCCTGGTTTACGACAATCCCAAACACAGATCTCGGAGCGGAATCTTTTTTGTCGCTTTCATACTCCAGATTTGACTCTCGGTTAAGATCTTCAAACTATTTTATCTCAGCTTTCTGGCTTTAATATCAGAGAATATGTAATATTGTGTGGGTATGAACAGGAAAATTATTGTTAGATCTTTTTTTTTTTTTTCAGCTGTTTTGGTCAGCAACTATTAGGCTCTTTCAGAGGCTAAAAAGGGTGAGAGAGACAAAAACGGCCTTCACTTTGCCTTGTGATGTACAGCATGTACCATTTTCAGCTCATTAGCATGGTATCCAGGGTGTTGTGATTAGATGGTCAAATCTATGAGAGAGAATCAGGCTGCAGGAAGGGGTTGGGGGTTACGGGGGCCAGAACCAGCCGTGAGCGAACTCAGCCAGTCAAGCCCGGATTCAAGCCAACAAACAGGAAAATCAACAAACTCTGGGTGTGGGAAAGTCTCCTGTCTGAGGGAAGCGAGAGGGGACACAGAGGCAGAACAGAAAACAGCCATAGAAGACCAAACTGCTCTGCTCCAGCTTGATGTTCAGCCTTCATCAAAAACAAACAAAGTCTTAATGAGTTCTGAAGAGATGGTTGAATACACTTTACTTATCTGTCATAAAAGCATGAATCTGCATGAGAAAAGGAGAAAATTAACTTCACCTTAATTTAGACGTCATTCTGGATGTTTATTTACACTTGCACAGTTCGTATCTCCTATTACTGCTTCATTTAACCTCCTTTATCTGATCCAGTGCAGGTTCACAACCTTCAGAGTGTAATAAAAGTTGTTAGGGAAAAGAAATCTGTCAACACTCCCCAACAAGGATAATGCTACAGCATTTATTGCCTGCGCTACTTGGAAATACCTTTTCCCAAGTTGGGCTGTGCCCTCATTAACAAGATAGTAGACACATTTCACAACTTCTCTAAATGCTTTGCCTTTTTTTTTTTTTTGACCCTAAATAGATTGGAGGAAGTTCTTTGGGGAATTAAATCCGTCATAATCCAACAAATCCAACAGTTGTCTTTGTTTTTTGATTGACACTTTCCCTATTCATCCACTGTACTGTTTATAAGGTCGGACACATATTTCCTGCTAATAAAGATGATACCTATAAGTGCTGAAAACATTTTTTTAATGACTCAAACTGCTGCTATACAGATTTTTTTCTTATACTGCTATGCCTTTGATCGCCAACTGAATTATGATAAACCTTTATGTTATGTGTGGTTATTGTAAGAAACTTACTCCACCATATACTCTGTGACGGACGCTGGATGAGCCCTCTGATGTTTGGTTCATTCTGCACATAATTTATAATGGGTTATGCTTTGGATCACACAGTACCAGTACAGAGCTTCCTGAACCATGTTTCACTGAGAACCCCGGCTCAGGTAGGGTCGGTACAGTACCATTAGAAACAGTAAGCCCTGACCTTGTTGCCTGCTCTGTTCAAGCGCCAACCATCTAACTTCCGGGTTGAATCCCACCCGGAAGTAAAATGTGTTGCAGTTTCTCAACTGGCCACTGGAGGCTCGTGCCAAGAAGCCTCCAGCAGAAACAAACATATTTACAGCCTAGCTGGAAAAAAAAAATGTTTTGGTCTCAATCATTTGATTTCACATCTATCAAACCAACATGTGAAACAGGACACTGCGCTGTAAACGTCTGCCAGCAGCTCTGACACTAATTTTTCGGCGATCAGCTGAAGGAGCTGAATCCACAGTTAACTTTGATTGACATCTGGTGGGTTTCTTTTTTTGTTGGCTTCCTGTGCAACATGGCTGCAAAGACAAAGAGGCTTTAAAACCGCTTTTCAGAAACCAAAGGGCTATGTGACTAATGCTTCGTTCATTGTATTTGCGGCCTATGCTTGTGTTCTGTCATGTTTGTTATTGATTTTACACGGAGCTTATCTTGAAAGGCACCTAATGATTTAAATCTGTCATTATTATTATCATTATTATTATAACCAATCAATAGATTGCAATGCACAATAATTCACACAATCAGTTTTCCCCCGAGCTCAGTGTCTGATATCACAAGGGCACTCAAGGCCAATAGGACAGCGGGAGTGGTGTTAGTTCCTGATATCTGAACTTCCCCTTGAACTCACAGGAGGCAACATGGTAATCATAACCAGCGACCAGCAGACTGCGAGACACACTTGTCACCTTACAAGGACAGGAATGAGAGTGTGAACGAGCTGAGGTGACACCGCATACAGATCACCTGACAAAAACTCTGGCGCAAACTTGGAACATGATGAACAACAAAAGGGCTATCGCTCTATTTTCAGTTTGTGTAATAGACAGCCACTAAAATCTCTGTGTTTTTCTAGCTATAAAAAGTCTTTGTTAACAGAAATGTGTAGAGTGTAAGAGTTTGCTCAAATTGACACCTTGATTAGATTATGACATGTCATTTGCATTATGCTAAACAAAGCTGACCCCCCTGCTTGTCCCTGCTGTAGGTCACTGCAGAGGTGCAGCTTGAGGAATTTTGCGAGCCCTCTCTCACATATTGTTTCCAAGATGACTTCAGAACCGCTAGATTAGACTCACACTGAGAACTCATTCGGGTAAATTTTCCACCAGACCAAATCCCTCTAACCAGTAATCGTCTTGCCCTCAGTAGCTTTAAAATATGAGTTGTACTTAAAGACAGGGATGGAGAATGAAACCTGTATGTTATATATCAGTTTAAAGGTATAAATTCTGGTGTCAGAATAAAATGTTGTCAATTTATGCTTAAAGAAATGCATTCTTTACTCCATTAGTTGATCAACATTTGAATCTGTTTGTTTTAAAACACCTCTTTACTGATCTCTTTCGCTTCTATTTCTTTCAGGTGAAAAATGCAGGGAGAATCAGGTGCATCAGGTTTTCCAAACATTTGGTCGTATTACATGCTTTAATCATTTTTTTAACTCTGGTTTAAAAAAAAAAAAAGGCTTTAGTTTATTCAATCAAAGAGTGACTTATTTGCATCGCTGTGAATTTGATTTTTGGCTCCAGCTTCAGTGTAATCCATGGAGCGCAGATGATTAGGCGGTTAATGAGATTTTGTGTTTTTTTGTGTTTGCTTGCAGCATTGTGCAAGTGTTTACCTCAAGGGACTCCCCTGGGGCTGGGGAGGCTTTTTTTCTGGTTATGCATTACCCAAATCATATTTCTAAGGCCTGTACACTGTGTATAACTCATGCTGTTATCGCTACTGTTTTGTTTTTTGGGTATGAGCCAGGAAGGAGACAAACACAACAAACCAGACAAAGCAGTTATGTAGTGGATAAATTTGCATTGATGAGAAAGGTTTTTTTAAATAGAACAGTCGAGTCGTTTCTGAGTATAGTTGAGTCATTCTGTCTAACTGACAACTTTGAAAGTAAGTTGAAAACCTGTAATGCACATTATGTTCTGTGAACACACAGGCTTACAGTATCATCATGTTAACCAACAATAAGACATTGCACTGAAGGTCATGATGATGCTTTGTTTGTGGTTAAATAATGAAACCTTTCAAACATCTTGAGTTGGGAATTATGCACTAATGGAATTTCAAGGCTTCAAATACAATGTTATCTAGAAAAGGGCATTTCTAACATTTTATGCAAAGGTATGGATTGGAAATTGGGGATGAATGTTATACTGTATAAATGTGATAAAGGCTATTAGAACAACACAAAATGCATCGAGGATAAAGGTACAGTCACTGCTGACCTTTGATATCTCAAAGACAAGAAAAGAAAATAAATGAAGTGATTTTTGATAACAAGGACCAATGAATGTAGTTCCCAAACTCTGATCTGTAGGTCAAATCACCAAAATAGCAACGTGGGTAATTCTGATCACTAGCTCCTATTTAAACACCATATTCTTTCTCACATGGAGAGAAAACAATGCGAAGCATGCGGGAGGAAGCATGCATGTAGGTCTGGAGTGGGACGTGTGTGCAGCAGCAAATAAGAAAGGTTTGGAAACGGGAGGGGGGAGGGAGGGTGAGAGAAAGCAGGCGCGTCTGCTCGCCATGCTCCGGGGGTTACAGAAGCCTATTTAAAGTTCAGCCGCTGCGCGCCGCTGAAACCTCCCCATGCTGTCAGTGCGGGACGTGCAGGACGAGACGGCGCACTGAAGCGCGTTTCTAAAGTGGGAAGCGACGAGGGAAGGCGCACGAAGAGTGAATAGAGGCGTTTATGCCACAAAATTATCCACAATATCTTCTCAACTTACCGATCTCCACGCTTAATCCATCAGGTAGGTCCTGCAACTTGATTAAGCAGAGTCGGACAGATTTATTGACCTTTTTCTTTTCTTTCTTTTTTTTTTTTTTTGTAGATTACAATTTTGTACTCAACCGTACCTCCTAATTTCTAAACAGATATTTACAGTCAAATAAATGTATGGTGTGCATCGTAGATTATTAAACTGAAGGTGTAACCTTTTATCAAACAGCTTGTGAGGGTTGTTTCGTTGAGATTTTGGAGCAGGAGGTGTGTCAGTTGTGACTGTTTCTGATTATAAATTACTCTATAAATTACTTTGTGAACTACCGTTGTTGACAAGCTGTCTGTCAGTCTGTGGAAACCCTGCTCCACACATCAGCTCACACTTGTACATGTAAACGCAGACGGTGGTTTATTTAGAGGACATGGAGAGATTAGTGATGGCAGTGTAGTAGGTGAGAGCCCAGATGATTAGTCTGTCTGGCGCAGCTCTTCATTCAATGTTCCGACACTGAATGAAACACACATGCACACCTTCCACGAAACACCCACGCACACCATCCCAACTGTACCAAGAGCAGTTGACAAAAGGATAATGTTGCCAAAAAAGATAAATGAATTGAATCTTTAAATATAATATATAATCATGTAAAGGTATATTCTAAATATGAAGTTTTACCTGAAGCAACACTGCAGTAAATAAAAGCATCACCGTGTACTTCTGTCACTCACAATAGACTGTACAATTACTGGACAAACCATCGGTGATGTCACTCAGGGTGGGACAGGTCCACCCCATGTCAATCAAAGTTAGAGGTGGTGATCAGCTAATCAATCAGAGGAGCTGTCTGCAGCAAAACATCCTTATTCCTTTGTTGTTTCTGTCGTGAAGTCAAAAATAACCGCTGTGTGTATTTGTTGCTGGGTTAGTTCAAGCTGCCGATTGCTTCACTAAACTTCACACTGATGAGGAACTGATGAAGAGCTAGTTAACTAAGATGACTGTCAATCAAAAGTCTACACGCTGTATTAGAGAGTGGAGACAGACTCGTCTGGACTCAGCCTCCAAAGGTCCTGTGACGGACCGCACATTTTTAGAGTTTCAGGACATCAACTCAAAAGTTAGATAGACAATCTAACTCCCTGGATTGAAGCTGACGTGGAAATCTGCAGCTCCACCAGCTTGGATTGGCTGAAAAAGCCAGCAGCCATGGCTAACTGGGACTGAAATAAGGTGGGCGTGTTGCAGCCAGCTTCCCAGACCTGTTTGTTCACTACGCAGCAGAAGGAAAAGGGGACTTCAAAAGCACTCTGCAGAAATGCTCTGGGTGACGCCTCAGGGGGGTTGTTCAGTTCGTCTTATACAGTCTGGGGTCTATACTAATGTCACATGCTTGCATTAACCAAGAACTTCTTTTGGCTTTGGCGTGCGTGAGGGTCACCACAGCAGAGCATGGTGTTGCTTTCATTGACGTGACATCGCTCTGTATATCTGACACACTTCTTACAACAACTTTCCCTATTTATCTGGGATTTGGACCAGTACTGTGAGCGGCTGAGGCAGTGTGGGCAATCTGATATTTGATCTGGGGTGCGTTGGCAAAACTAAACTTCTCCCTTTCCAGTAAAAATAGTTTTGGAGAAATGCATACACATTCAAAGACCTACCTAAGAACAGGACAAATATTGCGCATAACTGTAGTTTTTGTTTCCTTTAAAGCTCTGGAGACTGAATGAAGAAGACAAGCTGAGTGGAAATTATGGGCTTTGATTGTTAGAATATCTTCGTTTAAGGCGCTGTTTATGAAGGGAGCCGAATTTGAACAATGAAGTTTGTGGAGGAAAAAAAAAGTTCAGCTGAAATTAGGAAAGTAATGTGATTGTGTTTAATATATCTAGAGTGTGTTGAAATAACCCGACTACCTTATCAGATGCCAGTAAGTGCACACATGCACCGACATGCATTCAAGATGATGAAAGGCTGCAAATAAAGACACGAAATCAAGCCGCCTGCAAACGTTTCACTGGGGGCATTGCGCAATTGTGAGCTCCATCACCGAGCTGTTGCTGATTTAAGTCGGAAAAGAGCCACTGTTACTGCAGATGGAGCTTCCAAGTTGAACACTTATCGTTCTTCACCATCTCAAGTTGTTGTAATTGGTTGTTCTTTTAATATTTGGCTTCTTCTTTGGTTCTCTATGCCATTCTCATCCTCCTCCATGTTCAGCCCTTTTCCTTTTCTCCCCCTCCCCTCCGTGGTCAGCGTGTGTTTGCCATCTGAGGTTGTTTTTCCTCCTCCAGCCTCCCACCCTGCTGTGTGTTGCCAGATCCAAGCAGCCAGCCAAGATCTGTGCCCAAAAACTCTTCACCACTAACCACAGCTTTAATATTGTGTGTTAGTTTGTGTGGGAGACTGCGTGGTGGGAAAATTACCCTGCTTAGTCTGGGTTGTTGTTCCTTATTTACAACGTGGCCTTTACTGTCAACTTACACCTGACAGACACAATCTAGAAACTGAGCTAAGCATAATGGATTCACTGTCTGCAAAGGGTTTAGAATTTCAGAGCCACGCCTGAATGAAATAGAGATGGGAGGGACATTATTTATTAAAAAAAAAAAATCTCCTTTAGCATAAATGTAAGAGTTTGTCCATGTTGAAGGCATCAGAGTTTTTCACTAGTGGACACACGTCTCCCTCCCTGGCACGTCTCTAATGTGCTGCAGCAGCAGCAGGTCTGGGCGTATGTGCGAGCTGTCACGTCTCCATAAAGCTGCCGGTCTGAGCGACGGAGAAAGAAACATTAGTGGAAGAAAAAAAAAAAGGATATGTTCAGCCAACACGGCCCTCCTTTATGTTGCAATCACAGTTTACTGTTTGTCATTAGATATCCAAATCTGTCCCTCTGTGATCATTGAACAATGGAGCTCAGAGGATTAAAACGCTCGGTTTTCCCATCAGAACAGAGGTGAGGTGGGGGTTTTAATTAAGACTGGTGGGAGGATTAGGATGGACTGTGCTCTGGCGATGAAACATTTTGACGAGCTGTTTGTCTGTGGACCTTTGTTATAACTGAAGGTAAATGACAAAATGCTTGAAACCAATCCAAAATAAGGAAATATATATATATATATATATATATATATATATATATATATATATATATATATATATATATATATATATATATTCAGAGAGAGAAAAAAAGGGATTGAAATAACATGCTTTGGTGTAAAGAAAAAACAAACATTATTTCGTAATGTTCATGAAGCACCTCCTGTCAGCTTCTGTCTGAAATCACTTGTTTTATTTCAAATTTATCTCCTTAAGAGTCTCTACTTTTCAACAGGGAGGAGGGTCTTTTAAGGTATGTTCTGATTGGTCAGCTGATTGCTCAAAATGATGCAGCTGCTTTTGTTTGGGACTTTTCAAACAAGGCAGTAGGCAGGCGTTGATGGATCGTGTTAGGTGACTTCATAAAGTAAACAAAGAAGGTTGGGCAAAAAGGCAGCTCAAGTGCAGGAGCGGTGTCTTTTACAGAATTATATGGTTTAGACTTTGGGCTTGGTAATGCTACAAAGTTTTACATTAAAAAATGTCCACAAAAAGCATGATGTGTAGTCTAAATCTCTAAATTAGGATGATTTATAAAACAAAACAAGTTCCTTTCCACAGCAACCGTAAAGCCTCATCACCCTCCTCTGCTCCATTTTACCTGACCTGTTTCTTAACATAATTAGACTAAAATTAAACCCTTTTTTTTGTCTCTTAGAAAATACAGCTCTGTGGTTGAGGTGTGACACTGACTGTATCAGTTATAGTTGGATGGAAAAAACTTCAAGGATTTCTTGAGTTTTTACAGGCTTGTCCAAATCTGCTGCATGATAGATGGTGTTAGACAAGTGGAACAAAAAGCAGTTGCCCCGACTGCTGTGCAAGTTGATGGATACTCCACAATATGAAGTTGTTTTTTGTTTTTTTAACAGGTAAAAATTTTTTTTTTTTTTCCTGTTGAGATGTGGACCCGTCTCATTGGTTGTGATGTCACATCACCACTTTGTAATCTCCGCTTTGGTAGCGAGAGGACAGCTTACCTCGGACTGCTGCGGTGCGCTGACGTCTTTTTCCAGGATTAGACGACACGCAGGATGTCAGTGAGGGCTTGGTAAATAGTGACCAAGTGGCTGGTTGCTGGGCCACCGCGCCATTTGGTGGTGCATTCACTGTCAGCTTGCATTAAGTTATCATGCCGCTGAAGCGCAGCATCATAATTCTATTAAACTCTGACCTGGTGAGGAGACAATGACTGTCGGTGGACCTGCAGTCAGACGAAGCAGCTTAAATGTAAGCTGCAGACACAGTGTTGAATTATTGAAAACTGAGCTGAGCTGCTGGTAACATGCGCTTTCATATTCATGCATATGCTTTCGATCTTCTGTCTGCAGAAAGTCCAGTCATGGGTGTGAAGATGCTGCAGTGTTTCCCTTTCTACAGGCGCTGTAAAGACCGCTGCAAGAGCAGGCAGTGTCCTCCAGCAACAAGTGAGGAGAAACTGCACGGGCTTATTTGATTTAACTGAAAACAGACCATGTTACTGTGAAAAGTTAACCGTCTTGTCTTTCTCCACCCAGTTCCTATCGAGGAGATGAAGCCACGTCTGTCCTCTACAACATCCTGGAGCAGCGACAGCGAAGGACCAGGAGGCCTCAGCCGGGGCTCCCAGATCTACTTCTCCACCAAGGCCAGGCTGTCTTTCAGACATCAGCTGGACAGCAACATCAACGCAGTGGACGCCACCTACTGAGAAGGGCAGTCAACGGATAAACGGACTCCATGGCATATTCATGCTCCGAGCCTGTGGTGCCGAGCCGGAACCTGCCAACTTCACATGAAAACAACAGCCTCAGATGGCGAATTTAATGTTTTGTGGTTCCCTGCACACACAGGACTCTTTCTAATCAGACTGAGGGAGGCAAGAGGAAAATGGGCTGAGACACTTCCTAGGAGTTCTGAACTGACTGGATCCACTTCCCGAACTGATGCACTGATGAAAGAGCCGGAAATAAAGAGTTGTTTACAGCATTCACTACCTACAAGTGCATTCATCTGGGACATTTTGCTTTGTTTTCTTTCTACTACATTTGTTAAAGGCAACTAACAAGTTTCCAGTTTTTTGGTCGCGGTTAAAGTGAACTAGAGCCGTTTCATGAAAAGGATTCCCTTCACCCTGGCACTGTTGTATTTATCTCAAATTTATCAATAACACTTATAACAATCATTTTTCTAAACTAAAACTTAACTTTTTTTTTTATCTTGACTGAATTAACTTTATGTAAATGTATACTGAAAGCAACAGACTAATAAAGTAATTTGCTTTTACCCCCCCCCCCCCCCCCCCCCCCCCCCCCCCCCCCCCATGCACTCCATTGATCTAATGTACATGACGAAATTAAGAATCAGTTTGCGATGTTTCACAGCTGTTAGTTCCTCTTTTTTTAAATAAAATAAAGCATAAGTAAACTGAGCGGATTAAAATGTTCAGTGTTTTATTAAATGAGTATGTTTTGCAGTAAAGAAACCGCTTTAACAGAAAATCATCTATCCAAATTCTTATTCATTCTTAACTAAGACAAACATTTTGTCGACAAAATGCATACATATTTATATAAAAAAAACATATTTACACTTATAAAAGTTGTCCAAAGCAAACATAAGACATGACAACTGATGTCATCAGTGCTCATCTCAAGGTTTGGAAATGACTCCATCTGGATAACGCTTCTTAAACCGAGCTACGACCTCCGGATCCAGCAGGTGGATGCCGTCCAGCTGGTTTCCAAGGGTTATCCTTGATGGGAAGAGTAAAGGTGTGAAAATTTATGTTGTGAAATTATCTAAAAGAGCTTTAATAAGACTTTTGAATCACAGCGCAGATGTTACCAGTTGGGCTGGACGTTGTGAGGTCGACCAAAGAGCTCAATCTTCCTGGTCCCGGGTGAAAGCCTCTCTATCATCCCGTATATCTCATCCGGTTTGTGGCTGGTGGATCGGACCTGAGTTACAGTGTACAGTCACTTAAGGGTTGAATGTGTCACGGATACCACCAGCGTCCGTGTTAGAAGACAAAATACTTTACCTCGGCCACAATCACGTCACAGTCCAAACCTCTGTTGAAGCCCTGCGTACTTCCCTTTACTCCGACCTGCAGACAAGCATGTCCTTTTGAATTCAGGCATTTTAACCTTCCAATTTTGTAGGAACGTAAAAAAAAACAAAGCAGGAGCTCAATATCTCCCTCAACATACCAGGCAGTGCTCCTTCCCGTGGTTCAGCCAATGGCCCGTCCTTCCTGTGCGGATGATTCTCTGAAGTTGGTTGGTTTTTACCCAAATGACTTCATCAACACGCTCGTAGCTGAGAAAAGAGATTGATGGAATAAGAAAAGAAAAATAATATGCTGTCCTTAAGAAGAAGAAAAGAAAAAGCAAACCTTACCCCCAAAGACTGAGACATTCTCTTCCCAGCTCCATGGCCCTGCGAGAGGATGACAGACCAGTAGGAGTAATTATAACTATTGTCTAAATGTAATAACGCACAGTAAGCTGAAAAAAATAATAATTCTGGCAAATAGAATTAAAACCTCCTATAAATGTGAACTAGTTAAAGCTGCAGCTAAAAGAGGAGGTTTATATTCTGGTCCAGAGACATGTTCAAGTACAATCCTGACACGGTTGGACTGGTAAGTTGTGCACAAGTACATGGTTGTTAATGTGTTAAAAATAAAACTCTGTTTGGTAGATGAATGAATGAATGGTCACACTAAGCAGGAGATTTTCATGTAAAGACCAAAAAAAAAAAAAAAAAGAGCTCAGAGGTTTGTTTGTAGTTACCTGCCAGTAACCCAGAGGAAGAGGAAGCCGTCGTCCTGCAGAGCAGGGATGCTGAGTTTCCTCATCTCGTCATCAGTCAGGGTACCATACGGCAGCTCCATGTGGATGTCCCAGGGAGGGTCGGCCATCACCACTGCAAACTTCCCCAGGATGGACATGTCCAGGTAGCGGATGTCACAGCAGATCCACTGAGAACAGAAGAGCATAATCACGCAATTTTAATACCCGCAAATAAAATGTGTCACAACAATCCTGTTATGTATTTGTACTGTCACACAATCACCTGTGATGGGAATAGTTTTCCCACATTGCTGTCGGTGTCCCCTGCATGCAGGCCGAGCTCTCCGGTCCCCGCCTGGGGTCCCAGCAGGCTGCTCTCGGCCTCTGGAAGACTGTCGATCTCATAGTGGACGTATTTACAGGTGTCCATGTGGAAGCACGTGTTGAGGAAGGAGCAGTCGCCGAGACTCTCGTCCGTGTGCTTGTTGATGATGCGGCTGAATGGCAAACATTTTTGACATGTCAGATCAGCCACCGACAAGATCTTTGATGAGTTTGTCCTCTCATCCATTATTGAATTGATTTATTTTCCCTCTCTGGCAAGTTTTTCCTTATAAATAGAAAACCTCTCTGTTAAATTAAAACAACTGCATCAGACTGCATCATTCATTTGGAATACACAGTGTAGTATCATAATTAGAGTGCCACCTTCAGGCGAAAAGGAGTATTTTTAAAATACAATACAAAGTAAATCTGCCTTCATATTTTTTTCAACAAAAAGAACAGCTGGATAAAAAGTGTCACATAGACAAATTTGATTATGTGAATTGATATGAATCCAAGCTGAAGTTAAAAAAAAAAAAACTCACCGGAAGTGCAGCTTTGTGCACGGCTGAGGTGTATCTCCGGAGCGAACACACTCCTCTTTGGTCCCGTGATCGCAGAACTCTTGGACCTGAGCCCGACCACGGGAGCGGAACTTTTCCACAATAGACTGCTCCTTGGCCGTGCTGGCGGTAAGCAGCTCCAAAATTTCTCTGCTCACCTGGACACAGGTCATGCTCCATCTGTAGTCACATGCACCCACTATTGCTACATAACTAGTCTTAATAATACATCATTTTACCTTCTTGCTCTGCTGCTCCTTCGTGGACTGCTGGTTCAGGAGGCTTTCAATCTCCATGTCCATGTGAGATGACTGGCTCTTACTGCTCCTGCCTTTCTTCTCAACCCCGCTTCCTGATGATGAAGGCCCCGCCAGCTGTAAGGAGGAAGTGGGCGTCTGAGAGGAGGAGGAGGAAGCATGTGGAGGCGAAGCAGAGCTCTGAAGTGAAGGTGAGAAGCTGCCGGCTCTGCCGTGGGTCTGGTCTTCAGCTTTTCTCTTGACTCCAGTCCTTTGGGCACCTGCCACAGATCCGATCATAGCCCACAGTTTTGTGTGGTCCACGGCTACAACCACTATAGAAGACAAGGCTGCAGAGGATGAAGTAACCGAGGAAGGCTGCCGGACCTCTATGAGCTCCTGAGCGGAGAATTTGAGCAGAAGGCTCTGGATGCATCCATGACTAACAGCTCCTTCAGCCTGGGTGGAGACATAATCGAAGTAGAGAAACGTCAAACAAGGACAACGTGATGTCAAACGTGCCACAAGCATGCCTGTCCTTTGATGCACACTTACACTGTTGAGTTGATTTGTGATGGCAAGGGAGTCTGTAGGGAGTGAAAGGCTCAGATCAGACAGATATCCCAGCAGCCTCTTTTCTAGTTCCGGGTCTGGTGGTTTTTCCGTCTCCTCCTGAGAGCTAGATGGAGCCGACGGAGCTGGGCTGTCACTCCTGGCTGTGGAACCATCCGTGCTGACGCCATCTGAAAAGATTATAAAAGCCAATATGTTATTCCACGGAAAACGTCCCCTTTTCCAAAGATCGGAAACTTTTAATATTATTTTTAACTTAAAATCAATATGGATTTAAATCTGATTAGTCCAAAAGCATACACATAGATATTAACTGTACATTGCATAATCAAGTTTGAAAATGTTCTTAACCCTCGTGGATCCTTCTGATTGACCTGCTTCTGGGGGAACCTTGAGCCAAAATTGCACATAAAACCTGCTATAAACTCATCACGATTTAATAATTGTTCTGCTTTTTCTTCATTAATCTGTCTGAGCACTTCAGCTCTACTTAAAATTACTAAACAATTCTTGTGATGTTAACCCTTTATTGGCCAGTTTTAATACATGATGCAATTTGTTTTATTAAAAAACAAAAACACACAAAAGTAGACATGTATATATATAAAGTGGGGGGAGGAGTCACGCCTCATGATTAGTCTTTGATAGGTCAAAAAGGAGCGGCAACACTTATTTCACTGTATCAGTATTTTTTACAATCATATTTAAAACTTTCACCCAATCAATCAATCAACCTTTAGTTACATGGAACATTTCAACAATCCAAGTTAACCAAAAGTCAATCTGAATAAGGAGGTTTCGAGTTTGGCTTTGAACAGCTGCAGGTCCACCGTGGGACCTCAAGCAGATACCGGCTGGCAGGATGCAGACCTCTGTTAGGTTGGTGAAATCGTAAAAGCTTGCATAAATATGGAGGTGCACGGCCATTAACTACAATAGAAACAAACAACATGAGCTTAAAATGAATTCTGATTAGCAGTGGACAGGACAGGTGTGATATGTACATGTACAAATGTTTGTGAACGCTTGTACAAAAAAACAAGTGGATTTGAACGTGGTTGATGAGCTGGGGATAATAGGCAGATACATTTGTAAATCATCGGCATATTGATGAAAGGAGACTTGATAATGTGAAATAACTGACCCTCCTGGCAGCACGAACAAATAAAATAGAACAGGCCCCAATATGCATCCCTGTGGCACCCCAGAGGTAGGAGGGGCTGAGGTAAAGGAAAGGCCATTAATCATGACGGATAAACTCTTGTTTGTTCAAAAAAAAAAAAAAGACATAAACCACTGCAGCACAAATCCCTGAGGACCAACAAGTTTATAGTTTTTTAAGAGGAACCCAAGAACTTAAATGCAGTTTGAATCACAGCTTCGAAAACAGAATACAATCTCTTTTATTACGAATTAGTAGTAGCTACAAACATGCACGTATGTATATATAAGCGGAGGCAGCCACTGACATCTGCACGCACATTTCTGCACGCAGCGTCCCGGTTCGTCCCGGTTCGTTTGAAAAGCGGTGACCCAGATGAAAGTGCACGTACCCGGCGCGCTCAGCTGCGCGGGGTCCTTCCGCCGTCGCTGCAGCCTCTCCCGCAGGGAGTCCAGTTGCTTCTTGTGCGCCTGGATGTTGCTCCATGTATCCGACATGACCGAATGTATTAAACGACGATAAAAACACCGAATCGCAGCGTCTCCGAGACGAAAGTTGAACACTGTCCGCGCTCTCAGGAGCGGTACGCGGGAGACAACCGTCGGACTAGAAACTCGAATCAGATTCGTGCGTTCCGGCAGCTAACCTACTGCTGCTTTGGACAATGGTTAATATCGTAAACGGTGTGGTCAAAAACAACACACGACGATATTTACAGTATATCTGCGTGATTCGATATCGTAATCACAAAACTACACACAATCTATAAGAATATTTTTTTTGTCGGACCGGTTTTGAGTGCGAACGTTTACAACTTCCGGCGTTGCAGAAATAAATAGCCAGTTTCCGATCCGTTAAAATTTAACTAGTTTTTCCCACACTTGGCTCCCCGCGTTTCCACGCCGGGAGTCTTACAGTGAGTGCTCATTTGACAGGCATCTGGTGTTTGATTTTTGTCGCCCGCAGACTTGTTTTCGGGCTCTCGGCAGCAAAGATGGCGGAGGGAGGCGAGAATCCCGCAGAAGACAAAAGCGAGGAGCAGATGATGAAGGCGAGTCCTCTGCGAAGCCTGGACACCCTCACACAAACCCCGCACAGACCTCACACAAACCCCGCACAAACCTCACACAGACCTCACACAAACCACACACGCCGCGTGCTCGTAGCTGCGCGTTTCGTGACAACATCTGTCTCCAGCTGCCGGCTGACAGAAAAAGACGATTTTAGTCTTAAAACGAGCTTCACGGCGTGTTTTTTGGCGTTTGAGTCTAATATTTATACAATTGCAGGGGTGCACTGACTACAACAAAGCTTTGCGTAGCTGTGACGAGACCGTGACTTGTCACTGTTTCGTGAAGACGATAAAACCCTCATTTACGGATATGTTTGTGATTGTAATTCACGTTGCCAGACGCCGACAGTTTGTGCATGTGTTGCATTTCAGTGGCTGTCTGCGCAAAATGCATGTGGCAGCAAGTAATAACAGCAGGGAGGCCCATTAAGGCCTCGTTTAAATCTGTTGCAGTGTGTTAATTACAGACTTATTAAACTGTCGCCTCTGTTTTCTTTGATCACAGGAGCTTGTGGATGAGCTTTATCGTTTCAGAGACTCTTATTTTGAGACTCATAGTGTGGAGGATGCTGGAAAGAAACAAAGCGAAGTTGCGCAGGAGATGGAAGTGACACTAAAGAAGCTGGAGGAAAAAGAAAGTGGGTGCCGATTTAAAAAAAACAAAGCTATTAATCTCTGATTTGCTGGATATCCT
Organism: Xenentodon cancila; assembly: GCA_014839995.1. Classification (NCBI taxonomy): domain Eukaryota; kingdom Metazoa; phylum Chordata; class Actinopteri; order Beloniformes; family Belonidae; genus Xenentodon; species Xenentodon cancila. The sequence continues at coordinate 24,025,460 of CM026212.1, forward strand.
TTTCCACTTTTGGCTTTTGTGTGTTTCCAACTTTCAACAGAGTGCTTTAAGCACAAAGCAGAGTTTTTGCTGCTAAAAGGCAGGTGTCTGAATGTGACCCCAGACTTCAGTGGGGTTGCAGAGGAGTGCCTTTCCCGTGCTGTGAAGCTGGAGCCCGGACTGGTTGAGGCCTGGAACATATTGGGGGAGCAATACTGGAAGAAAGGAGATTTGACTGGTGCTAATAACTGCTTTACCGGTGCCTTGCAGCAGGTATTGCAGCTAGACAAAGAGCAAGAACTGTCTGTCCTCATGGAGAATTCCAGTTTGAACAAAAGATGACCATTTCACTGGCTCTGTTAGGTTTTACTGTCTGCGCTTTCTTTTCCATCTTTGTAGAACAAGAACAAAGTTTCTCTGCGCAACCTCTCCATGGTGCTTCGGCAGCTGCCAGCGTCCAACAGCGACGAACAGGGCAAGCAGGTGCTGGAGAGTGTGGACTTGGCCCGACAAGCTGTCCAACTGGATCTAACGGATGGGACATCTTGGAGTGAGTACAGCATTGTAGTCGAAACGCTTCTGCTGGTCAAAGCAGCTTCTAAAGTCTAAAGAATATGTGGTGGCGTACTTTCAACAACTTGTATTTCCTTGCTTTTTGTTTTTTATAGAAATCCTAGGAAATGCCTATGTTTCTATGTTTTTCGTTTGTGGGCAGAATCCACAATTTTCTCAACAAGCTTTTAGTGCTTATGCAAAATCTGTGAGTATTCACACACGCACAGTCAAGAGCAGGGACCATCTAACGCTGTTAAAAGTTTATTTTCCTAACATTTATTCCCACCACGCCCCTCTGTAGGAGACTGTGGACAAAGCTGCCTCTTCCTTTGCAGAGCTGCATTTCAACAGAGCCACTTTACTCCAGTACGAGGAGATGTTTGGAAGTGCGCTCGCCGGCTACAGCCGAGCAGCAGCGTTGGACCCGAGCTGGGAAGAGGCACCGGAGAGAGAAAGGCAGCTGCTGGAATATCTGGAGAAAGTTACAGAACTTATACAGACCAAGGTAGGAGAATGCAATATTCCAAACAATTTACTGGTCTGAAAATGTGGAGGGGAGAGCGTTCAAAACCAGTAAAGTAGGTCTTACTGTTTTATGAGGCATTGTTGGGGTAAAAAAAAGCAAAGAACGTTAAAGATGCTCTACACACCAGTGTAGATCTGTGGAATCATAGAGTTCTAATGTACCAAGAAATAATAATAAAAATAATGCATGTAGTGTTGTCAAGATGATCTAAAAGCATATTTTTAACCACACAGGGGCAGCAAAGCACAGCCTTCATCCCTCATTCTCCCTTCACCCTCAGCCATTCTCTGTTTCCAGGGAAAGGTGAAAGCGCATCGACTACGAAAGATGCTCTCAAGCCTCAACACATCAGCTTTGGGTCCCTGCACGTCTCCCCAGTTCCGCTCCCCGTCTGGCCGCGAGGGTGGCCTGGAGCCTCGAACTCTCTCCTCCCTCAAACTTGGTCACAATGCTGGGGTTGCTGCTCTGGGGAAGGTGGTGTTCAGCCTGGCCTCTGAGGGTCGCATGGCCTTGTAAGGGCAGCTTATGTCAACGTCAGTCATCTACATGATGTTTGCTTTGTTCTTGGTGAGATAGTGTTTTTTTTTTTTTTCTCTTCTCCAGTACGTTTGGCATCGTTGACAGTGAGGAGACGTGCGTCGTGGTGATGGTGTACAACACAGCCGACAGCTGGGGTGTCCTAATAGGTGATTCTGTTGTCATTCCTGAACCTAACGTGAAGCGACACAGTATTGCCCATAAAGATAAGGTAAGAGTGGCACGCATGTTTACAGTGTGAACAGTAACAACGGTGGATGTCTTCACTTCTAAATGTCCTCTCCTCAACAGTCGTTTGATTTTAAAAGTATAAGAGTTGACTCTCCGCTGGTCCTCGTCGTCAACGGCAAGAAGCAAAACATCCAAAGTCAAATTCCTGTCTCGATCAGCTACAAGAGACAGAGTGAATGACAGCCGCCCCAAGAAAAAGGACAGTTTTTTTTTTGTTTTTTTTTTGTTTTTTTGCTGCATTTGTCAGTTTCAACAAAGTTTGTGCCTGTTTTATTGGCTCTCTCTGTAAATATATGTCACAGTTTTGTTTATTCCTATTTAATTTTTTTTTCTGTTTACTGTTATTGTATGGTCCAACTTGGAGGTTTTTTTTTGTTTTTTTTTGTAAATGAAGGAACCTGTTTGTTTCAATGACAGTTTAATGTGAGAGTTTAGAGTTCTGTGTAGCTTTAAGAAAAAAACAACCTTAAACATGTTTGTTTGTTTTGTGTGGTGTCTTAGAGGAGCAGCTGTCAGGAGTGGAATCATAAGACAATGTTGTTTACTCAATACTCTATTTTTCACCATAAGTTGGCATATTTAATGCAGGAACCTACAGCAACAAGCCTGGGTGTAAAACTGGACATCAACCGTACCTTTAATACACGTTAGTTTGGTCAAGTCCAGCTTTCTTCACCCACGGAAACTGGCCACGGTTGAGCCTTTTCTTTCCTGATGTCATTTTGAGATTTTAATCCATGGTTTTATCACATGTTTAGATTATTTTAATGCACTTTACAATGGCGTCAGGCAGAAATCACTTGCTCGACTGCCGTTAGTTCAAAATGCTGCTGCCCAACTTTTAATCCGTGCAAATAAACGAGAGCATATTACTCCAATTTTAGGATCACTTTATTGGCTCCCAGTTCGTTTATGCATTGATTTTTAAAATTCTTTTATTCTTAAATGTCTCCATGGTCTGTCTGACCTGCTTCAGCCGTGCATTCCTTCACGCTCCCTTAGGTCAGCAGATCAGTTATTGTTAGTCGTCTCTAAGACTTGGGAAGCTTAGAGGCGACCGCGCCTTTTCAGTCGCTGGCTCAAAATTGTGAGCTACCTTCACATATCAGGCAGACCGACTCACTTCCCGTTTTTGAATCCTCCCTTTAAAAAATAATTTTTCTCTTTAACTTTTCAATGAGTTGGAGATCTTTAGTTTTAGTGTTTTATCTATGTTTTTCTCTGAACCCATGTTTGTGTTCAGCACTTTGGTCAACTGTGTTGTTTTTAAAGTGCTTTATAAATAAAGTTGAGTTAATCCGTTGTTACTCAACAAAAATGCACTCAAAAACTCACTTGTGTTCTGAGCTGAACCCTTAATAAATGTGCAGCATCAGGCCCGTTCCGATTCCGTTTCATACTTTAAATAAGGGATGTCTCAGGTTTGACATGGATTTTGTTTCCCACCTACAAACAGGATTTCTTTAAACCTAACCAAGCATTTTATTGCCTCTCCCCCCCTGTTCAGGGATGCAGGGGGACTGGAGTCCATCTAGCTGTTATTTAATAAGGAGCTGGGTACCACCCAACTGCAGGACTCAAATTAGAATTGCCAATCAATCTAAGATCCATGTTTTAGTGTTGGATTATGGACTTGTTGGCTGTGATGCTTTGTGACATAAATCAAATAATTCAAAATGTAGACCCATAACTCAAATTTATGTTTGTGGCAAAAACCAGAGAGCCCACCACAGGAACTGTTGAGTAAATACTTTAAGAATCTGACTTAAAAAACAAACATCAAAAGTTTAGTAAACTACTGAATAATGTATGCACACAAAATCAGAACTATAAACGTGTAATAAAACACTTCAGCATTTATCAAACATTTTAGCACCCTGGAAGCAGTCCGTCTCCTTAACTTTAGTTGTAGTGACCCCACCTCTTACCTCCTAACCTAATAATATTTTTCAGATATTCTATTCTTTAATCTGTTCTTATTAATGTAAAGTATAAAGATCCACAATCTGACGCAGTCTTCAGATAAAGACAGACTGTTAAAGACGTGGAGTTGTGTTCAACTATTAACTTGAATACTACAGTAACGGCTCAAAACATATTTATGGTTCAGAAATTGATCATGAAAAAACCATTAAAGACAAAAATTACCAGATAAATTAATAACCCACTAGAACACAATGTAGGTCTAACACAAATAACTTGGCTGGGCTTCGGTGTTTGAAACCGGTTTGCCTCAGTGCTGACTATTGATGGGCCAGACCCGATCTCTGGCTGGGGAGCTGAACTGGAAGAAGGTCTTGGGTCCATCAGCCTCCAGACATGAGAAGAAACGGTTGTCCATATCAGGGCAGAGGGACAGGAAATTAGGGCTTCTCTGAGGAGTCGCCTGCCGAGCTGCCACTAGAAAACACACAGGGGGGTTGACAGATGTCATTCATTGTTATTCTGGTTAAAATCCACGGAAAACTCACAATCAGCTGATTATTCCTGCTGTGCTTTCCTGACCCCCTCTTTTTAACAAGACACCTACAACTGTCTCCTTCTTAAGGTCATTTGACATTATTCTTGCTGTGCTTACTTCCTTCCCTTTGTGTATGGATTAGAACATGCATTTGCAGGTACCCACATTTAGGCACAAATGCTCTGTACACAGCAGCACATCTGAGACAATTATGAGGCTGATTCATTTCCATACATTCAACATCTAGTACTAAATATACCTCTGTAGTAAAACAGCCCAAAACAAGCCTCACTTCAGTCCTGACCTGTCACATAATGACAATGTAGATCCAAGCAGGATCTATGACGGGAAGAAACAAATCGTAATTGATTAAAATAATATTAATGACTATGTGAGATTGAAAAAAAAATGGATTAAGTACAGAGGGATTTGACTAAAGTCAATTTTATGTATACATTTATAATAGAATGAATATAGATTCATGTTTCATTATTTTCACTGTGTATAACCACCATTCACTACACGCAATGAACGTTTATTTCATGAATGTAGCTTTAAAAGATGGGCAAACTTAGTTAGGGTCAAAGCCACCATCCAGGATAAAACGACAAAGATCCAGGAGAACATCAGGAAGATGGTCCCTCAAGATAAGCTGCTAAGTTAATGTCTCAGGCACCAGAAATCCAGTGCACAAGAAGATGTGGAGGAGGAACCACCATTGATTAAGAAGCTCTTGCACGGCATGTGCCATCGGCAGATTGAAGAAGTAGCTGACATCAAGAAATTCTACCAGTGGCTGGAAAAGGCTGAACGGAGGCATCAATCATAGCAGCACAAGAACGATAGAGGCCAGGGTCTACCACATCAGACAAGACCCCAGCTGCAGACAGTGCAAAGATGTCCCAGAGACAATCCAGCACATAATAGATGCAAAATACCAGGTGGTTGTTATAGTGCACAGAAACATCTGCACTGAACATGGGTTGGAAATCCCAAATTCAAGGTAGGAGATACAACCACAGGTGGTGGCGAATGAAGGGGCAAAGATCCTGTGGGATTTCCAGATTCAGACCAATAAACCTGTGATGGCTGACCAACCGGACAGAGGTGGTTGATAAACTCCGGAAGAGAGCAGTGGTGACTGGAGTGGCAATCCCAAGTGGCAGCAGTATCAAGAAGAAGGAACACAAGAAACTAGAGAAGTACCAGGGGCTGAGGGAGGAGACAGAGAAGAACAGGAAGGAGAAGACGGCAGTGGAGGTATGTGGAGCACTTGTTGCTGTGTCTGGCAAGCTGGGAGAGTGGCTCTGGCAGATCCCAGGAACAACATCAGTGATCTTTGTCCAGAAGAGCACAGTCACGGGAACTGTGAAGATACTGCACAGAACCCTCCCAAGGAAAAGTACTGCAGTGACTGATATGTTTTGGTTGGCAACAAGTTATTTAACCCTAACTGATTGTGTTGGAACACATATTCTGTTCGAAAAGGAGTCAAATAATCGGTCTAAATCAAACAGACAAACCTTCAAGAAGAAAACTTGAACTACTAAAACTGGTAAAGATCTGTCCACATTGTTAAAAACCTGCAAGGACTATGCTTTAGGAAGCAACGCGATTAGAAATATTTATCTGTTAAAAAAAAAACAGAAATCTACAGTTAGTAAAAAGAGAAGTAAAAAGAGAAGTAAAAGTTTTTTCACACGTACTATGTGAAGAAACTCTTGTTATTTGGACAAAACAGTGAAATAGGCCCGTAGAAGTAAATTTATCAGTGAGGCTCATTTAAAAAAATGCAATGATGCTACAGCAAATGCATCATAATTAAACTAAACTTGTGTGAACCTTTTCTTTTTGGCCAGACAGTCAAAGTGATGGCTTAAATTATTTAAAAACTTGTGTTTATTTTATTTACACTGTCTAAAATGATTAAAAGTTATTTGAAAAGAGCTCATAATTCTGTACTTTCTAAAGTTTGCATAAATTCCATCCATCCATTTTCTGTACAGGCTGTATCCTGTACAGAGTTACGGGGGTCTGCTGGAGCCGACCCCAGCTTATTTGCAAAAGTTAAAAAGGGGGAAAAAAAAAAAATTTTGAACCCATTCAATATCTCCTTTAAGCTCATATTCAGGTACCGACGTAAAAAAGAAATCTGTGTTATTACTGCTGTTTAGGTCTTGATTTCCATGTTGTGGCTGCATTTCTTTGTCCCCAGCGCCCACCACCATGTTTCGCAGCCTCAAGGAGTCGTACAGCCCCTGTAGTTTCTGGTACTGCCGGTTCCTCTCCATCAGTCTCTCAGACACTTCGCTGCACTTTCTCTTATATTCCTCCATCACCTGGACAGAGATTTAGAAACTGATCATTTCATATCATCCAATATAATTTGTTTACATTTAAAGATTAGAGGGAAAAATTATGAACATCTTTGTAACTGAGTCCTTAAGTTTTCTCTACATCCTGAATTGTTAACAGAGAATTTACTTGGCTATTTTTACTAAAGAGTTAAAAAACAACATGTGAAAAGCATTTGTTAGGGTTTTTTCTGTCTCAACGGTGAAGTTCTTACTTTCTTAAGGGAGGTAATCTCCCCCCTCATGGCAGTGAGCTCCAGTTCTCTACTCTGGTTCTGTTGGGTCAAAACCTTATCCATCTGCTTCAATTGTGCTTCAGCACGTGAAAGACTGTAGTCTTGATACATACGCTCTTGATGGACCTGTAAACACAGGGTCTAAGAGATGAGCGCATTGCGGACATAAAACATGCTTCCGAGGTTTGCAAACACAGAGGCACAGTCTCTGTGAAAGAAGACTTTACCTGATAGCTCCAAAACGCAAGAGCGCGACCGCAGATGTCCAGAACTATGTCTGGTCGTAGACCTGTTAGCACCATTGCTTTGTAATCCTCAGAAGGTGAAAGCTCTGTCCTCACAATGTCAAGCTTCCCAGACAGAGCAGATGAGCAGGCGGGGCAGATGGCCGGGGAGCGGCTGAACTCTCCGGATCCATGCTGATCACAGAAAACATGCGAGCAGGCCGTGACCCAGGCGAAACCACTCAACTTGGCCCGACACTTTGGAAAGTTGCACAGCAGCGTGTGATCACAGAGGGACATGGCCATGGCTGTAAAGAGCAGCAATCGTTTATTAATGAGAGCATTCGTTAACAGCAAATACGATAAAGGAAACGCATACATACCGTCCATTACTATGCTTACCTAACCATGACATTAAGTTTGCATTTTGTACCTTATTTGTCAGTTTTCATTCATTTTTGCAACACTGACTTGAACTTACCAAACGTTTTAATATTAAAACTAACTTTACCTAGTTTTCAGTCTTAAAATGAAGAGTCTGTGAAATTAGAAACCCTTTAAATACTCACTTCCTATGCAACCCATTTAATAAAATCACACATTTAAAAAATCAACAACAAAATACACCCTTTTGTTTACCGGCATCAATAACTACAAGTAAGGAAATGCTGCAGGCTGAGATAACTTGTGTAAAATAAGTCTAAAATAACAATAATAATAGGTTTTGTATTTAGCCGTTAAAAAAAGCAAACCTCATTAGATAAACAGAACTAAAAAGAAGCGAGTTAACGAACAATAAATGCTTTTAGACCGTTTCAGACCACTTTCTGAAGCTAAGCTCGTTTGGTTAAAATGCCATTCTCTTTCCTACTATTTACGTAAGTAAATACATAAATAAATAAAGTTCACGTTTACGGTTATATTTTTGTTAATAGCGCTTTTAAAACGCCATTTTCCGTTGACGTTTATCAGAAACGGCCATGTCTTACCAGTGAAGACTTCTTCTTCACAGGTGGCAGCGAGTGACGCAGCATGAATCCTGTAATCTGATTGGCTGATTACTACTCTGGACCAATTAAGATTAAAGCAAAATCTCAAACTTTCCCCGCTCTCAATTTAGCACTTTTGAGATCTTTTTAATGAGTGTTAAGAGGAACAAAATTAAAATATTAAAAAATACAGCTGATAAATATGCCCTCTTATTCTCTTATTGAGAAGGAAGTCTGTGAAGGTGGTATATACATATATATATATATATATATATATATATATATATATATATATATATATATATATATATATATATATATATATATATATATATATATATATATATATATATATATATATATATATATATATATATATATATATGTCCAGATCTAAAGAAAGTCATCAACAAAAAAACAAAGTCAATAACATCAGTCTGGGAACCACTTCTAAGGATGTGGGATAACAAACACAGAGCCACCATCTACAAATGGAGGAAACATGGAGCATTGGCGAACCCTCCCAGAAGTGGCTGGCCTACCAAAAATTACTCCAGGACTACATCGATGACTCTTCACACAACATCTAAACAGTGCAGGCCTGCCTTACCTCAGTTAAGGTCAGTGTTGATGATGATTCAACAATAAGAAAGAGACAGGGCTAAAATGGCACCTGTGGGAGAGTTCAAAGGCAAAAGACCTGTCTCACATTTACCAAAGAATATCTTGATGATCCCTCAAGACTTTGGGGAAAATATTCTATGGTCTGACTAGACAAACGTTTTGGAGGGTGTGATTCTTTTTGAATGTGTATGTATGTGTATGTACAAAACAGTCGTAGTAAATAAAAAAACATATGGAGGTAAATACTCTAGCTCAGGTCGGCTCAGTATATTGTATATAAGTATATAAGTGTTTTTGGGTTTTTTTGTATAGTAACAGTCAAACATGGTGGTGGTAGTGTGATAGTCGGGGGCTGCTTTTGCTGCTTCGGGACATGGACTACTTTCTATAATTGATGGAAACATAAATTCCACTAGGTACCAGAAAACTGTGAAGCAGAATGTCTAGTTGTCAGTTTGTGACCTTAAGCTCAACCTCGTTTAGGTTATACAGCAGAAAATTAATCTAAAGGACACCAGCAAGTCCACCTCTAAATGGTACAAAAAAAAAAAGAAGACTTTGGAGTTGCCTTGTCAAAGTCCAGACTTTGGCCTTACACAGGCCATTAATGCTCAAAGACCTAGCAGTGTGGCTGAATTAAAAGGTCTGCAAAGAAGAGCGGGCAAAAAATTCTCACACCGCTGTAAAAACGATTGCTGTCTCCAAGGGTGGTAGAGTGATTATGAGGTTTAAGGACCAATTACTTTTCCCCATAGGGCCAGGTTGATTCAGAAAGCAGTTTTTCTCCCTGTAATGAAATCTTTATTTGAAAATTGTGGTTTGTATTTACTCTGCTTATCTTTGTCTAATATGAAAATTACTTTGATAATTTAAAACATGTAATTGTGACAAGGGGGCAATTGCTTTTTCACAGCACTGGACATGTGTTTTGTGTTGAAATTACACTATTTTCCAAATATTCTTGAGGAAATAAATATTCTCTGTGCCAAAGTTGATGACAATTTGCACCATCTGAACCTTCTTGTGGGTGAGATGCATCAGTGGTACTGCGTCATTGATGCAGAGGCATATATTAAGATTTTCTGGAAGTGTACGCTGCCATCCAGCTGAGATGGGGATTATTTCAGCAAGAAAATGCCAAACCTCATTCAAATAACATGTCACACTTTTGCTTTTTAGATAGTGTGCGTGCTTAACTGACCTACCTGTAAAAGGTAGAAACATTCTTCTCTCAGAATATTTTGAGTATTTAATTTAATCAACAGCTTATGTATTTACGTTTTTGCAGCATCCAAGAAAACTTTTCAACTTTTCTGGAAATGGAAGTACAGTTGGGAAATTATATTTTCATTTTATCATGTATCTAAATTTGCAACCAATTACAGAAATGAACATTTAACTTATAAGTGCAAACTCTTACCCAACACCAGTATCCAGAAAATCTTCGATTCTGCTACCTGTCTCTTAGTCAATGGCGCCGTCTCCAGGTCAGTTAGAGCTGCTTCTCTCACTACCATCATGTAAAGTTTTCCCTTTTACTCTTGTTGCTCTGTCACAGATAACTTCAGACACTTCTCCATCCACGCCAACCTGCCTACACCATCTCCTTCACCTCTCTTTAACACGTTCCATTGCTCTGAATTATGGAAGCTCTTTCTGTCACTGTGAGGGGAAAAAAATACAATAATAACAAAGTGTTTCATATTAAACAGTAAAAGTACATTCTTTAAAATAATGCTGGATTACAGAGCAATCGTTTTGCTACATGCAACAGCTCTAAATTACTTTTTTTTCAGAGAAAAAGAGATGATTAAAACAGCATAAGAAGTACTTTAAGCATGACTGGCTTCTTTAACTTGGGTAAACCACGTGATGAGCTCTAGGTTTACTAGATATGACATTAAATTAGCCTGAAATTTGATTTTAATGCATCAGCAAAGTGCTTCTATATTTCTTAAGTGAAGTAATGGGCTTGATGTTAATTTTTCTTGCACATGTTGAGTGGACAGAGTATACTTTGACCTATGTATAATGTGGCACACCTACTTAAATATGGCACCTCTGCTACCTCCTCTCCTCTCCCTCCCTCTCTCGCTCTGTCTTGCTTTTATCCATCTCTCCACGTGGTACAGGAGTAAAGGCAGGGGGTGAAAGAGGAGCATTGTGCTGTTCGGCAGTGGATCCGGGGGTTCATAGCGAGAGAGGGGAGATGCTCACTCAACTGTGTCCAGCTCGCCATTGTCAATGATTCCCATCTATTCTCTGCCTTTTAAATAGAGCTCCAGTGTAAGATGCTTTTTTTTTTTTTTTTTTTTTTTTTTGGTGGGGGGGGGGGGTTGGGTTGGGGGATAGGTAGGGGGTAGTGTTGAGCATTTGGTGATAACACACGAATTACATCCATGCATGTGGAATAGATGTGCGGTCCCATTTGCAAACAGCAGCCGCCCACAACACTGCCGTTGATAATTGGCCCTATGGAAATCACTGGGCAGAAATACTGACACTACAGTCCTCGGGCAGAGGGGGAGATTTTTGTTTTCTATTTAGTGGCACCTGTCTCCTAATTATCACTTGTTAGGATTTCAGTAGCTTTCTATATCACATTTGGGTATAGGTACATGTAGCGAGGAGCACCTGGCTGCGGATTCACCTGTTAGATTTGTTATATTTTAAGTCTGTTGGATGTGAAGTTGCTCTTTTTTTTATTTTCGTCGTCCAATTATCACAGCATTTATCTTCGGAAAAAAGTCATCGATCATGTCCTCTCAAATTTGCTCCCGAGCGTCCCAACGGCCTTGGCGCTATTGTCGTGTTTTTATTGAAAGTTTATAGCTTCTATGCGAGTGTGTGAAGAAAAATAAAGCTGAGGGAAAGAGACCCGGGGAGGCTGTGTGTTACACGCCATTGAAATGCAAATATCATAGAACAAGGAGTGGTTCTCTGTCTCTTTGTGTGTGTGTGTGTGTGTGTGTGTGTGTTTTCCCCTGTATATGCATGCAGCGGAGCAGCAGTGGGAGAGGAGGGGCACAAATTGGACAAGTTCTTTTTGGGGGGGAGAGGAGACTTTAGAAAACAGCCACACACACCGCAGCTCCATATGACACGGTGTTGCCAGGCGGATTTCCAAACACCACTTTTTTTTTATTACTTTCTTTCATGAAAGGCCGCGTCTTCAAGTCGACTTTATATACATTTAGGGTTTTTTTTTCAATTTGTTTATTTATTTTTTTTGTCAACCCATTGCTGGAAGTGCGCCACACGTGAACTTTGAATGCTTGCGGGAGCTCGTTCAAGTGCCTGGTACCATTCAACCGACTGATGCCCCCCTCTCCGTCTGACTCGCCGTGAATCATGTCACGCCGGAAACAGAAGAGACCCCAGCATCTCGTCAACGCGGATCCGGGGGGCCCAAGGCCGCTATCTCACGGTGAGAAAACACCTTTATTTATTTAGGTTCTCTATAATGAAGCTTTGCATCATATTAAGACATTTTAACAACTTATGGCTGCATGAAACAGGCACTTTCAAAGTCACAAGAAAACTTTAAATACATTTAGGCTGTGATTTGATTTAATTATGTTTGGCTTCTTGTTGAATTTTGGTAACCTCATGGACACATTAGATTTTAAAGTTTCAAATCTGTGAACTTAACCCACATTAGTGCAATGGACTCAACTGAACGGATGCCTGCGGTACTTTGGCAAATGCCAATAAACTTCTCATTGTGAAGTAAATGGAGGAGGATTAACTGCCACGCATCTGTGGCCATTTTCATGATCTGACCATCCTCAAGGAAACCAACAGGCTTCTTAGGGCTGACCACTGGAGATCTTTGATTAGTTTAGAGCACTCTCCTAATTGTTCACAATAAGGTGCATAGAGGGGGGGGAGGGGATGGCAGTGTTTTATTTAGGGGGGTAAAGATTAATCTTCTACTCCTCTATTGTCTTCTTTTGCTGTTCATCCATACCTTTCTTCCTTTTGTGCCTCTCTTCCTCTATTTTCCACACTCGTAGTACACCCCCGCACCCCATTCTCACCCCTCAGCTCTATTGACTGTATACTCCTGCACAGTTGGGGGTTTGGATGGAAGTTTTTCACTTAAGTGCCATTTTATAATGGTGTTTACTGTAGCTTAAAGTGCACACACTTGTCTCTGGACCTAAACATTCACATTACAAGTTAAAGTTTTTATTTTGAGTTATGCATGTGTTTTCTGGAGTTATGCATGTGTTTTCTGCAGCTGCAGGTTTGATTCAGGATCACAGGGAAAGAATTTCTTAGAGGTACAGTCTTTCATTCCATCACTATACCTCTCCGGGAGGGAGTAGTTAGTTTGTCTCTCCATTGTTGTTACCCTCCCCCCTTCTTTTTCTTTTACTCTTTTTTCACCCTGTGCTTAAGATTCTGAAAGAATTTGACCCTTGGGCGGCAGAGGTCAGATTAGTTGACCAATCAGAGTCTGTGGACAGTACCCAGAACCCTTAGCATGGCCTGACCCTTGACCTCAACTGTGACGTAAGGGGGAAGGGTGAATGGAGAGATGAAAGACGTAACTTCTGTGGGGAGGGGGTGGGTTAAGAGGGGTTATGGGTTGTCTTGGTGATGCCCATTGTCCTCTAAAATGTGTTGCCATAGCAGCAAGGTGGTCTGTAAGCTTTTTTGTGTGTGCAAGATGTTTGAGGAGTTTTGCTCCAAAGAGCACAGATTGAGACAAGACATTGCAAAGACTCATAAACTGCTGAGTTTCTCCACTTGTTTGTTTGCTTGTTCAAGGCCATTTCCTGGCAGGCATTTCTTTTGAGGCTGTAAATATATCTTGCGGTATGCACACAACTTTGCAAAGTTAATTTGTAAACAATAACTGGAGTCAGTGAGACAAAGATTCTTTGTTGCTGAGGCAGAACGTTTTCACAAATTTACATGACTGGTTAAAAGCTATGTGTTGATTTTGGAGACAGGGTATTACATAATCTCTTGGTAAACCAAAAAAAAAAAATTTCAGGTTTTAAAAACGCCTTTGTTTCTCTTTCTGTCAATCCTCAGATGATCACCTGGGCTTAAAGTCACCGTCCACATCTCTGGGCTCAGATGTGACCTCATCAGGGTCTTCCTCCTCATCCCCCACCCCTCTGCAAGACTGCCAGCCGCCTCTGGCCCCTCGCCCATCTCCCGGAGGGCTGCACGCGCCCTCCTTGCCCAGTGAGAGCTCACCTCCTCCCCATTGGCCCAGCCATATCGCCCCCTTCACCACATCCCTCCCCAACACTCACTCTTCCCTCTCTCCAGATTTTCCTCACCCTTCGCTGTCTTCTCAGACTCACTCACCTCCTCCTTTGGGTCAAACCTCTGGTTCAAGCAGCATACCCCACCAGGGAAACTCTCACTCAACCATGACTTCTCCACCAATGGGCAGTTCTGCCAGCACCACTACCTCCTCCTCTTCCTCATCCTCCTCTTCTCAGCAGCCTCACCAAGACAGCTCCAGTCCAGGAGAGCAACAGGCCTCCTCCTCACCAGGTGAACAAGGACAGATGCAGGTGCCTCCTACTCTCTCTGTGCTCTTAGAGGAGCTGAGAGTTCTGCAGCAGCGGCAAATTCAACAGATGCAGATAACAGAAGAGATCTGTAGGCACATCCTCAGGCTTGGAGGGGCTTTCTTTGGACAAGATAGTAACTCACAGACTAGTAGTGCGGACAGCATCCAGAAGTCCACGGGAGCAGTCTCTCCATCACAGACACATCCTTCCACTGTCACACCAGCAACCACAGCTTCATCGCTTTTGACTGGACTTCCACCTTCTTTTTTTCCCCAACAAGCTATATCCAAATCTGGAACTTCACTTGTTAATGGTAGTAGAGTTCCCTCCTCCTCAGCCTCCACTTCATTGTCATCCTCATCCTCAGCTATTTCATCTACTATAAGCTCTTCTGTTGCCTCCCTACACCCTCTATCGCTGTCACTGGGCCTGCCTCAACGCTACCTACATGAGAAATTATCAAACACCTCTTCATTTGGTCACAGCAATGGCATCACTTTCCAGACCCATCCCCTTCCCTCGACTAGTCATCCACAGGACCTCCAGTCCGGCTCCCTTCTCACATCTGCCTCGTCATCTGGACGACCACAGCATGTCTGCCGGTTCTGCGGGAAAGTGCTGAGCAGCGACTCATCCCTCCAGATTCATCTAAGGTCTCATACAGGTGAAAGGCCCTACCAGTGTCCAGTGTGCTTGAGCCGTTTTACAACCAGAGGAAACCTCAAAGCTCATTTCCTGCGACACAGAGAGCAGAATCCAGAGCTGTCGCTCTCCCTGCTGCCCCCTGCACTATCAGAGCAAACACAGAGTGGATCAGCACCAGGGACCACGCAGAGAAGGCGAAAACGACGGGCTGATGATGACGAGACATATAATGGAGTGAAAGGGAGTGTTCCAGGGATAACGGAGAGCATGGCTTTAGGACTGCTGTCTGGTGCATCGGCCCGGCCCTCACCTTCGTCCTTACCGCTGCCCCCCTCAGTAGACATGGCACTTCTGTCAACAGCCCATTCACTGCTACAGTTGAACAGAGCCTCAGCTGCTGCTAGTGCATCCAGCGCTGTACTGGCTTCTTCTTCTCCATCTCCCTCATCCTCCTCAAGTCAGTTTAAAGGAGCAAAGCAACAGCGATTTGATGAAAACACTCCTCCTCACTCTGCCCTCCATCCTTCCTCCCCGTACTCCCAACTGGCCCATCTTCCCAAGATTCTTTTTCCTGGAGGCGCCTCCCCTCACCACCTTGCACTTCTCCGACCCCCAAGCCACCCATCCACTTCCCACCTCACTTCGCCGCATCAACTACCTTTCCCTTTCCCACCTTTCCCCAAACCATCCACCTCGTCTCCCTCCTCATCCTCTCCCACCACCTCTACTCAGACCTCAGATACATCCAAGCTGCAGCGGCTAGTACAGAAGCTAGAAAAGCAGCCACAAGGGGGTCTTTCTTCCTCTTCTGTCTCATCTCCTTCCACGTCCTTACAAATGACAGTTGAGTCTAATGGGGAAACAAACCCCCATGACCTGACCACTACCTCCAGTGCCTATCGCAGGGAAATGTTGGCGGCTCTTGGACTAAGCCCCAGTGTCAATGCTGCAGTGACCAGCAAAGGACTCTCAGGTTCAGGTACAACAACTACTACAGCTACCCCATCCCTGCCCACTGCCCAGGCTGCTAATCAGTGTGGAGTATGTCTTCGTGTCCTCAGCTGCCCTAGAGCTCTTCGTTTGCACCAGGCCACTCATCTGGGAGAGCGTCCCTTCCCTTGTAAGCTTTGTGGACGCTCCTTCTCCACAAAGGGCAGCCTTAGGGCTCACTTGGCCACTCATCGTTCAAGGCCACCCAATGCCCGTGCTCTGAACTCCTGCCCACTGTGCCCACGCAAGTTCACTAATGCCTTGGTTCTTCAACACCACATACGCTTGCACCTAGGAGGACAGATACCACCTGACGAGGAGATACCACATGAAGATGGTGCAGGAACAGAGACTGCAGTCTTTGAAGATGGTGAAAATCAATCAATAAGCTCTCCATCTAAAACACAAGTCCTTCCTCTGGCTTTGACAACAGGCCCCAAGTCTCCTGCAGATAGTCTAAACTCAGGATCTACTTTTAAGCAACCCACAGCTAATGATGGTGATTCAGTGAAGATCGAAGAGTCTGAGGGCTCAACTCCCAGTGTTAGTCCACCCTTGACCAGCAATCCTTCTTCAGCGGGAGCAGAAAACCCCCTGCGCCTGGGAGAAAATGTTCCAGCAGATAGCAGCCCTGCAAAGGGGTCTACAGGCTTGGAGGAGGAATCCCAGGCTGAACCGGGTAGCACGGGTCCTTTCAAAGTACCCTTAGCTAGCTCTCATTCAGTTGTAGATAGCGGGGATTTAGAGGCTGATGATGCCCCTCTTTCTCTGTGCGTTTCAAAGTCCGGTGTAGAGAATTTTATCTCACACAAGGCGGTTAATAATGGTGAAACCTGCTCCACAAATGAGCCCTCGGCTAGTCCCAGCAGTAACCCGAGTCCCCCAGCTGCAAATCTCACACCTGCACTCATGACACCTACGAGCCCCACAGCTAACCCTGAAGCAGAGGAGACCTGTAGCAGTGGACCACATAACTTGGGGGGGGAAAATGTTGGCCACAGTAAAGGGAAGAGCGAAACCATCACATCCAGACAGTCAGATCCAGAACATGAGACGGACACTCCAACAAAGGAAAGCTACGACGCGCCCGAGAAAGTCGCTAAGGACCCTGAGGCCTGTGTCACAGCACCAGCACCACACACCCAGCCTCCTCGACCGGACAAACCTTACAGCTGCTGCCACTGTGGAAAGGCATATGCCAGCCGAAGTGGACTTAAGGTAAGCGTTAGAGATAGTGATGATTTAACAATGTAATTTCAGTATGTGCATTGTAATAATGAGTTGTTTTTTTTAAGATATATACTTCATTCTGTCAGACTTTTAAGTAGCTTGCTATCATGTTGTGTCCAATCAACAGGGGCATATGAAAGTTCACCCCGGAGCATTGACTGGCACCCCCTCCAAGGCTCAAACCAATGAAAGTGACTTTGTGGAGGATCGCGGTTCGCGCTCAGCCAATAAGAACTCCAGAGAGCAGGATGACAAGCAGGGATTGGCCCAAGAAAAAGGTGACAGCACAGACCCTCTCCCGGCTGGCGCTGCCTCAGATGTGACAGTCGAGGCTACGGACAGCACTGCATAGAAAGTTGTTGAATGGCTGCAGTCAGTTTTTAATGGATCCTGACAAAGGAATGTATTTTTTCAATTTTTCAAAAATAGAATGAGATTTGTTTTGCAGAGTCTTTACTGTTAATTCATGATTAGCTTTCGTATCAAGCAGATAGATTTAGTTTATATTTTAGTATAATTACAGGAACTTTGTGAATGTAGTATTTGTGCAGTCTATTTTTGTATTTTAAAGACCACAGTTAGGCCTTATATTACATGCAGTACTGTGTAAAAATCTTTGGTAGTCCTTGTCTTGTTATTTTATCACAATTCTGATAACATGACATGTTTACTTTCCAGAATCTTTTTTGATACAAATAGAAAATACAGGAACGAGGTTTTGTTGAACCTAAATAAACTGGAATCCTAATTAATATCTTTTCAAACGTGTGTATGGGTGAATGTCTTTCAAGAGAGTTAAATCCGTGCTTGGTTTAGAGGGAGGTCACACTAAATACTGAGTCTTGCTGACGGAGTCATTTTGTTCCAAACAATGTGGAGTTTTATTTTGTGTAAATGTTATCTTGCTGTATACTGATAGGGATTCTTCGTCTGTGACTGCTGGGCATTATTTGAAAGCATGTCCAATAATCATCCATCTGATATGTCTACCTCTGAAACTGTCACTGTACTGGTTGCATCATAGAAATAAATTAGACCCAAAAATAAATGTGGAAACTCATTTAAAGTTTGATAAAGCAAAAAGACCAGAGGTACCAAAAACGTTTGCACAGTACTGTAACTCACAGTGTTGTCGTGATGAGTTATTTGTTGTTTTTTTTCTGCTTACACCTGTTTCAGCTCATACTGTTTTAGTATAAAAAGACCAGTATAAGCTGATTTTTTTTTTTTTTTAAGGAATGTCCAGAATTTTGCATAATGAATTCCATACCAAAAGAGGTCACATGCTCCTTGTGGCTTAATGTTTGTACATAATATTACAGCTACATTTAATGCCTTTTTATTGTAACTGCCTTACTTTTTTCTTTTTTTAATTCAATGCTGCTGAATGCATGTTTCTGATGTGCTGAGTTGCACTGTGAGTTGCACTGTGTCTCGTGCGGCTGGAACATCTACTGTAACGAACCCATCCCAGTAATTATTACAGCTGTGATGCTGTTTATGATAATATTAATAATGATAATTGTACGACTAATTTTATGAACAGTCCTTTGCTTACAATTGTGAACAGTTTTTCGAGCCCAGACCTTATTTGTGTGATTATGGCTGATTGTGAATGTTTCTTCATTCTTGCTGGTGCTGTCTGCACAGTTAAACCTGCAGCAGAGGATGACCCCTGTCCTTTATTTCCCCACCCACCCCCGGTTTCTCAAAGCCCTTGAAAGTGCTCCGCTCCTGCACAAATTGCCTGCACTCACTGCATTCCTGCC
This sequence comes from Xenentodon cancila, assembly GCA_014839995.1. Taxonomy (NCBI): domain Eukaryota; kingdom Metazoa; phylum Chordata; class Actinopteri; order Beloniformes; family Belonidae; genus Xenentodon; species Xenentodon cancila. The sequence continues at coordinate 24,044,350 of CM026212.1, forward strand.
TTGCTCAGTTTAGTATTTGTACGCCTTGCCTTTTCTTTGTAACTCCACTTATTTTTCATAGCGGTGACAGACTGTGTTCCCACGCTTCCCAAGTGATGTATCAAAAAAATAAATAAAACAATGGTGATTTGAAGAGAAGATCTGTTTGTTGTCCATTTGTGGGCACTTTTTGTTTTTTGTTGTTTTTTTTTTTTTGTCTGGGTTTGGTGCATGCCAGTGTTTTTGTCAATTCATTTATCTGTTTTAGCATTCTGTTTGCATGACTCCTATTCTGTGTGTGCCTGTATGCACGCTTTTGGTCACTTTTTTCTTGTTTGTTCCAGTTCTCTGTGTGTCTGGATTTGGGGAAAGGCAGGGGGAGTCCTTTGTCTGAGGAGCTGGGCTGGCTGTCTCCTAATTCTGTCTTTTATGCCCTCAATGTCTTTTAATATGTTTCAGTTCCCCAGCTCTGTGTATGTGTGTGTGAAATGGATAATCAGAGCCTGTATGAGAGTGAGGGTGCAGCTGTAGAGGCTGCCACCTCCCTCCCTCCCCCCTCCTGTCCCTCCCCTCTTTCTGTGTCACTCTCGCTTTCATACGCAGTCTCTTTCATTTTCTCTTTCATTTAACTCCCTCACTCTCTCTCCTCACCCCGTCACCCCCCCTCACCCTTGTACTCCCCCACTTCCCACCCCATGTAATGAGCTGACACACAGGAAGCTCTAATCCTCAAACAATGCCACCCCACTTCCCCCCAGAGTGACTGGAAGCGGGACAGGGAGCAACAGGGACTAACCTGGTCCAGCTGTCCCCAAAATGGCTGCCTCTAATCCCCCCCCCCCAGTTTTCATCCGACAGGGGCTCCAGAAACCATGACGACTAGTAACCAAGGAAAAGAATGGCTGCGAGCAGAGAGCAGGACAAAAGAGGTGAAAGGAGCCGTGTGTGAGAAGTTCGTCCACATGTGTTTTTAGGTGACAAGAGACGTGTCTCAATCAAAAACCAAAGCAGGACAGAAAAGTCATTTTAGTATTTCTCAGAGGCAGAAGACAGTTGGTGGTTGATGCACATGTCAAACCCAGCAGGTGTGTGATAGCAGCATTTTCTTTGATTACGTGTATCCCATCAATGGCTCGTCAATAAACGTTGATCGTCCTCTAGTGAACATCAATCAGTTTCAGTGAAAAAGTGTTTAAAGGTGTTGAAGGACACTGTTCATGCATTTACTGCTCTTTTACTGATGAATAAACCTCCATTTGCAATACAAAGACGCTGTTTACGCCTCATTGTTAATTGACTCCTATAATCACAGTGATTAAAGTAATTAAAACTCAACATAAACACATCCTTAGATCACTCACACAACAAGTGTTAATTTATTTGTCATTTGGGAGTTTTCTAACTTATGAGTGTATAAAGCTGATGCCAGTGCTTATTTGATTTGATCAGGTTGAATAATAATGCAAATTATCAGGATGGTTATCATACCTGTATAAGAATACTTTAAAAAGTTGATTAAAAGATGTGAAGATGTGTTTGGACATCTTATATAGCAGTGTTAGGAGTTTATTTAAAACATGACTAATAAATCCATCTAAGCATCATCTGCACCCCCTCTACTTTCATCCAGGGTATTCAGGGTGTCGACGAGTCCGCAGTCTTTTTCAGGGCTGTATAAAGACAACTACCATGCACACTTGCATTCACTCCTAGGATCCGTTGGGAGTTGTCAATTATCCAAACAGGCATATTTTGGGACCGTGTGAGTATCCAGAAAAAACCCACACATTCAAACTCCTCACAAAGCTTGCATGCTCCACACTGACAGACCCCTGCTGGGGGGAACTGGCTAGATGTGAGGCAACAGCATTGCCCGCTTATTACAGAAGACCCTTCATTTTGAAGTGAAAGAAATTGATATTACTCTATTAAGTATAAAAGGATCTTTAGCCAACTCTTTTTTCCAAAAGTTGAGATGGTTTCCTGAGGTCTCTGCAGGGTGTGTTTGTGTTAAAACTGGTGTTACTGCTTGTGCTGTCTGGTGAAGAGTAAAAGAAAATGCTGCAAGATATGAAGTCTGAGAGAGATAACGACTCCATAATTATACTTGATAGCAGCACAAACGAGTTTTATTCTTGGTCATTTATCCGTTTTTACTTCAAAAAGTACACAGGTGTGGGCCAACAGGGAGAAAACACTTTGACATGTGCAATAAGTCATCTTATACAACCATGTTTAGCAGGACCAGTGGCAATGATGGACTAAGACGGAGAATTGACACACCCATGCACACATCGTCTGAAAAAGTTATTGATTAATTTTTTTATACGTTCCCTATAAAAGGATTTAGAGACGTGCAGTCGTTGCAAAGGCTCCTTTCTTTAATTTATTTCAAATTCGCAAGGGGGCGCCAAAGCCCACGTACAGGGAGCACAAATCAAACCAAATAAGCACAAGAAAAAAGTAAAACGCATCATGATTTATATAATGTGGGGATACTATTATGACTATGAGAGAAAGTTGTATTTTTTCTCAAATAAAATAATGAGCATGATCACATTTCATTTTTTAACAGAATATAATTGTCCATATTATTTTATATTTATTATAACAATATAAATCATACTTTTTATGTAAATGTATGATGACAAATATCTTAAAAATGACAGACTTTTAACAAATGTATAACCGAAGACTCATGTCACATAAACTGATGCTTAAACTTAATTTCTTTCCGTTTCACACTCTTAACAAAAACACTTCTTTCCATTATTTAAAAAAAAGACGAGTAAACGGCTGCATTTACATGGTAAATTAACTTAACATTGCTTTTACTCATTTTCTTCTGAACTCTTTATCAGTTAAAATCACAGACCCCTTCACAGGTGATAACACCTGATTGGTGCGCGCGATAATTGAATTATGCGGCAATTTCTTTAAGATGAACCGAAACTCAACGGAACCCACGGTAGAGAAACGTCACGGACCGAGAAGACGTGAAAAGCCACAAGTGCATGAACAGAGGTGGAACACGGAGCAAAGTCAAAACAAGAGGAAACAGCAGCACAAAAGGCAGAAGAGGAGCCCGCAGGAGGAGGACTGTAATACAGGGGGAGAGCAAAAAAACGTTATTCTAGCCCGGAGAGCCTATTTAAGAATACATTTGGAATTAAATATATGTTTTAACCTGCGTGACAACTACCGCAGTCATTTGTGGCACCTAGGAGGAGCAGAAGTGAAAGGAGAAGGTGAGTCTTCCTGGAACAGCTGCTTGTATTTTACTGACAGTTCAAGTAGGTGAGTCAAAGATACAGGCTCCCGGTTTACAGCAGCCTCAATCCAGCCTATCATTTATTAACTTCTATATATCATTTCACGTGTGACTAGTTGGCTTTTTATGTTTGTCTAACTCAAATAATAAAAAATGTTCTTCTGCTTTGTGTAAAAACACAAGAACAAGTCAATTTCAGGGGTATATAACTTATGAAAGCTGCACTTCCTACAAGCAGAAGATCATAGCTCATCTGCAGCATCCAAGTAAGAGGCTGAACCTTTATGAGCATATATAGTGGTGGTCCTCTTTATCTGAGATTTACTTTGTCCTCAAAGTAAGTTATTACACGATAATCTAAAGATGAGCAGAGAGGGATTTTTTAGGTTCCAGCATGTGTCTTTGAGTAACTCAGGACGAACTACTTATCAGCAGATTTTTGGACCTTGCACTATCTTTCTGTGAGAGCCTCACCTCTCTGTCTCCAGCAGGCTTCACATGCGTAGGCATTCAGACGGCTGTTCTTTTTTCCAGAGTGTTTCCTTCATGAAGACACGTGCTGCTGATCTTCTGCCGCCTCAAGGTATCCGACCCTCTGCCTTCCACCTTCTCCTCACAAGCTTCACTGTGTTTGATTGTCATCCTGATTTTCTGGTCAAATCTAGAGGAAGGAATGTGCTTCTGTTTTTTTGTCAAGTTATCACACCAGTTTTGATGATCTGGAGTCTCCCCCATATCTTCACAAATTAGTTACTTACTTAGTGCGTTGTGTTTACTGTCTGTAGGTCAGTTTTTACGTCATAATTTCCTCTATCTAAATGTGTTTCTCTGATGTAATTATGTGTCTCCAGACAGTTTTTTCCTGCACACTGATGCACTGTTCGCACCTATTTGATTGCTTGGCGTCTGTTTCTGTTAAAGAGGCATTTACATTTTTAAAAAAAACTGTGTTTGTAGATGTAGTCTTTGTTTTTCTAAGTCAAAACTCTCTTCATATTTAATCACCTTTGAAGCAGTTGAGAAGTCTGAACCTATTTTCACAATGACAATTCAAACTTATTTAAGTTATCTAAGGAGAGAGGCGAGTGAACATGGTGTCTGACATGTTTGTCTCATCATTAAAGGCCATACGAGCTGAGGTAATGAACTTTGGAAAACATGTGACTAGGCACTGTGCTGATGCTCTCAAACCGCGTGTCTGGGCGGCTGGGAGGGCTTCACTGAGGGAAAATGGATGTCTTCATCAGTGTTTCTTTCTTAGCTTATGGCTACTAATGAAGAGCTGGTGTTTTCAGGCATGTTTGCTCCCCTCCCCGTGTCTCTGTAAATACACTCAACCTTAAAAGGCCATTTGCTGTGTGGCCTAATGGCTCTCCAATCCACGAAACTGCTCTCAAACCCGACCGTGTCCACATGAGTGTTGTAATATGTTGTTTTGGGTGTGTGCGTGTTTGTTGATTCATTAGCAACTGTGGCATTTAAATATGTTTTTGTTTGACTACCTCAGAGCGGGATTGATGCAACAAACGTATTTGTTGCGTCTGTGCTTTGAGGAAATTGGTCTCCATGGCAACGGCGTCACTGACATGACCTTGTGTATTGCCTTCACAGATGGCGGGAGATAAATGCAGATAGCTGGCGGAAAAGACATTCGACCTTCGCCATCACGTCAAGGCACACATCGTCTTCACTTGTGACTGAAATCCCCACCCTCGAAACAGTTTTTGTAATTAACTGAGAGGCAATCTAACTTGAACGATGGCGACCTACAGCCCTGCTCCCACACAGGAGGAGACTAATGGGGGCCCTCTGTCTGTGAACTCTGATAGCTCGCAGGAGTCCATGAAGCTGAAGAAGGAGATCTCGCTCCTGAACGGGGTCTGCCTCATTGTAGGAAACATGATAGGCTCGGGGATCTTCGTGTCGCCCAAGGGCGTCCTCATCCACAGTGCCTCCTACGGACTGTCCCTGGTGGTGTGGACCATTGGCGGGATCTTCTCTGTGTTTGGGGCACTGTGCTACGCTGAGCTGGGGACCACCATCACCAAATCCGGGGCCTCCTATGCCTACATTTTGGAGGCCTTTGGAGGCTTCTTGGCCTTCATCCGTCTGTGGACGTCCCTGCTGATCATTGAGCCGACCAGCCAGGCCGTCATCGCGATCACATTCTCCAACTACATGGTGCAGCCCATCTTCCCCACCTGTATAGCTCCGTACGTGGCCAACCGGCTGCTTGCTGCTGCTTGTATATGTAAGTATTCATCTGGAGATTGCGTTTAAATGTTAGATGAGTCAGTGCACGAGTGGTTTGTGTCTATTACTAACTTAGTTTCTCATTTGAGACAACGCATGTGAGCTTTGGAGACTGGAGAAGTGAAAAGTGGCGACACCATTGCTGCAGTCAGCACGTTGGCAGCAGAAATTCTTGCTGACTTTTGATGAAAGAGGAAGTGATCCATCCTTAAAATTTTGGTTAGAAGGAGTCAGGGGGGAAAAGCCATTTTGCTTAATCAGAGAGAAGAGATTTAGAAATACTCTTTTGCTTATGTAGTCTGAGCTTTTTCCAACTGTGACAAAATTCCTCATCAACACAGAGGCAACCTCTCTGTCCCAGTTGTTGCAGTAACTAGAACCAGATCTGAAAAACTGTATTAATCAAACTTACGAGAAATCCACCAAACTGTTCAATGTGGGAACCGACTCAAGAGACCAGATACAGATACCAGCACTCACGTCCGGGAAGCAGAAACAGCGAGCTGAGTGCACACAGAGAGCTTATCGAGGCCATACCTGACAGATAAACCCTGAGATTGAAGATAAGACAGAACTATACTGTTTTCATTTGTGACCAGTACCACTTATTCATCCTCCCACCTACCTGAATGGACATACGCGCTAGTGCCATGCGGTGATAAGCATTGCTCAGAGGAGGGCTGATAACTCTGAGGTAAAAGTCCTCCCTGCAAGGACAGTCTGACCTTCTCTGACAGCTCAGCACTAGAGTAAAACATAAAACCCAACCTGTTTCCTCCCAGCAATGGTCCCACTGACAAAAATATATTAAGTAAAAAAAAAAAAAAGAAACTGCTTACTGAAATGTCCTAACCTGTGTTACAACCAGACTTGTTGGGCTGCAACATAAAACAAAGACAGAAAAAAATGTTTTATTTCAAAGCCCCCAAACATACAAGTAGTAGTTGAATAAGATATTTATAATGAAACAGTTTTTCATGGATTTGTTGTTTAAGCTGATCCAAAAATTTAAAAAGTTCAGTTGCAGTTTTTATTTGAGAATGATGTGAAGTTTATAACCATTTACTTCTGGTTTTCAGCATTTTCACTTATATACTGTGATTTCTACAGAGTCTTTCAGTATCAGTATCTTTTAATACAATATATCAAATGATATTGTAAATTATAAACAGTGAAATTCTTTTTTTTTCTTCAGTTATACCCTGAGAAACAATATGATAAGTCTCTCACCGTCTTCACTCCACAAAGCGTCTCGTTTTCTCTGATTGCAGATGTTATCAACCTGGTTCTTACTAACCCATTTAGATATAAGATTTTGTTTTAAAATACTCTCTGAAACCGCAGCGTGTTTTTTGTTAATCAGACATGTAAACTATTTAAGAAGAATTACACCTAAAAAGTAGGATTTTGACACTGAAATTCACAAGTTTCACAGGTAAAACGTTAGTTCGTGAACAGTGAATCAGGGTTAAAGATCTCCGTTCTCCCTCACATCTGGACTGATCCGACCTCCACCACTGGACAGCTGAAATCTTCTGAAACCTCTACTGTCAGCACAACACACTTTTACTTCCGTGTGACAAAGTCTCAGCTTCCATCGCTTATCACCAGGTGTTTGTTGTGTTTGATGGGATGTCCTGTTGGGATCAGAGCTGTTATGATGCTGTAGCTGCCAACGCTCTGGAAGATGATAGTGCCGTGATTCATTGTCTTTAGTGGTCTGTATTAGAGAGCGGTGACGTAATCCTGTTTTCTTCTTTTAAGATGTGGCCAATGTGGAGGCCAGTGTGAATTGCTAAGCATTGTTAATGCAGATAAACAAAGTGTTGTCAGTTTATTTGCTGGTGCATTCACATCATCAGTGTTTTTTAAACTTGTGAAGTCAGGAGAAACGAGGCAAAAAAGTCTTATCACGATGTGGGAAATGATGAAATTTATAGGAAACTTTACCTGAACAAGAGCGACGTTGTTTCAGTCTCACCTTTTATGAACTAGAGCGGACCATGTGTCGATAAGAAGGCAGAGAACGATAGGACTCAGGGAAAAAGCACAATAACGTGTTTTCCAAGCACAGGGATGCTGTTCAAGGAGGAGAAGGGTAATATGTTGGTAAAAAAAAAACGCTGCTTAGACAACTTTTCTTATCTATTTAGCTTGTGGATTATTAAGTGTAAATTTTGAGAGCAGTTCCCCAGCTGCAAGCTGAATCCTGCTGTCCATGCTCATCGACTCAGGGCAGCTGAAGGTTCTGCTCGAGCTTTTAAAGCTTCCACAACTGTACCTGTGTGTCTGCTCTCTATGTGTGTGTTCGCTTGCATGTGCTGCTCTCAGCTGTTTCCTCATCTGACAAACAACAGTCTGGTCTGCTGGAGTCAGCAGCAGCGTTTCCTTAAACCGGCCGTACGGAAACATGCTGGCACGCAGTTAGTTTACAGAGCAAAAGTCACCGCTAAGACTGCTGACGGATTTGTTTCTGGGAGTCTGCGTCTGACTAATACACTGCATGCAAATTTGGTTGCTTGTCCACAGGTTTGCTGACCTTTGTGAACTGCGCCTACGTGAAATGGGGCACCAGGGTCCAGGACTTCTTCACCTACGCTAAAGTCCTCGCGCTCATCGCTGTGATCATCACCGGCCTGGTGAAGATCGGACAAGGTGCTTACCACCCAAACCCTGAAAATGCTGACAACATACACGAATCAACATACTTTTATAGAATAAAAATGAACCTTTGGCTTAGATAAGACTGTATAATGATTGCTTTAATGGCTCTCTGGAAGAACATTAACTCATTTAACATCATAATATCATTAATAATTATGCTGATGTTTTCTCAGGTCATACTCAGAACTTTGAGGGCTTGTTCGATGGCTCTTCTCAGGATCCAGGAGACATTGCTCTGGCTCTGTACTCGGCTCTTTTCTCCTATTCTGGATGGGACACGCTCAACTTTGTCACAGAGGAGATCAAAAACCCTGAGAGGTGAGCAGCACAGGAGATAGGAGTCTGTGGTGGAGATGCGGGAAGTGAACTTGGGATTCATTGCTCCATCACTTGCTACTTAAATCTATTACCGTGGATACCAGGTGATCGGGAACTCATATTTCCGTTACTGTGGCAGGATGCGCCTGCCCCGTCTCGGTCAATGTGTTTTCTTTTCTGCCTCTCTCAAACCAGGCTGATCACAACCTTTCATCTTAACACAGGGAAGCTTTGCTGTTTATCTAACCCTGATTGGTTGTAGGTTTATCCATTTAACTGAAGGGAAGTGACACCTTTTGGTAATAGAAGCTCTATGTTGTTATCTGAGCTTTAGTTTCGTGAACATAAACCCTTCAGATGAAAAGAGGTGATGAAATTACAATCTGTGAAAATGCTGGTGCAGGACAGCAACGCTGTTTTTGTTGCTCAGACATCTGCAGCTTACACTGGAAACCTGAAAACACTGGTAGTTGTCTTCAAAGATAAAGTCATCAGCCGATAGGTAAACAAAACGTTGGTGATCTATTAGCACCGCAAGCAAAACAAATCCACTCTGTGTGCCACGATCTTCTCCCCAAAGACACAGCCCCAACTTCTCCTGAGCTTCTTAACATCCAGATCTCTAAGTTACTGGCAGTGTGGGTCTGTTTTATGATGCGACCTGAACACTTAACTGATCTCACACTGACACTAATGATGGAAAAGTAGCACCTTTTTTGATGACTGATGTTCTTGAAGAACATTTCCTCAACTCAGACTTGATGTCCCTTTGTCGCACATACTGATCTTTTCAGGTTGCTTCATGCTGGCGTATCACACGAACATATCACACTGTGTTCTTCTAAGTAAAGTTTATCATCATAAAGTGATATAAAATACAGGCCCATAAGTTCTCTGTTTCTTCAAATATTAAATCAAAGGAATCATGCAACTAAGCTGAAAACAGAAAGACTACGTACAAGAAAAAGGAAGTACAGATTTGTGTGTGTGATGAGGGTTTGGCTTTGTGAATCAAAGCCAAACCCTCATCAGATGAAGCAAGACGTCACATGTGATTGAATCACAAGCCTCCCTCCAAAGTTCCCAGGCAGATTAAGTGACAAGCAACTGCACCTCACCCTGATCCCCATCCTTCCCTCACTCAGCTCTTGGCGCTCGAACTGTGCATCTTATCGCTTTTGTCTCCCTCTCCTGTTTGTTTCTGCAAACTGCAGGAACCTGCCTCTGGCCATTGCCATCTCCATGCCCATCGTAACAATCATCTACATTCTGACCAACGTGGCGTACTACACCATCCTCCCCATCAATGCAATCCTAGACAGTGATGCTGTAGCTGTGGTAAGTTCGCCTAATCTGGATCACCTTAACTAAACTGTACATCAGTCAAGTGCAGCTTTTGTTTTAAAATCCTTTGTCATTTGTCTGCAGACGTTTGCAGATCAGGTATTTGGAGTGATGAACTGGACCATTCCCTTTGCTGTTGCTCTTTCGTGCTTCGGAGGACTCAACTCCTCCATCGTGGCAGCCTCCAGGTGAGGAGACCTGTCTGCATTGTATACCCAATCCCTGCATTAACAAAACCTCATTCACCATCACAACCTTTGTTATCACCACTTTATTTTTGTCTCCATAGGCTGTTCTTCGTGGGCTCCAGGGAGGGCCACCTGCCTGACTTCCTGTCCATGATTCATGTCTACCGTTACACTCCTATCCCTGCACTGCTCTTCAATGTCAGTCAAGCTTTAGTTTCCTTCCTCTTGTCTAAGTGGTAAAAGTTACCCACAATACTTTCTCCCTTTCTTGGTTTTGCTGAGTGTGTTTGTTTTTTTTTATAGGGTTTCATGGCTCTCATATACCTGTGTGTGGAGGACATCTTCAGACTGATCAACTACTACAGCTTCAGCTACTGGTTCTTTGTGGGTCTGTCTATTCTGGGGCAGCTTTATCTGCGCTGGAAGCAGCCAGACAGACAGAGACCCCTAAAGGTACTTAATTTAAACTCAAAATACATTTATGATTTCCAGGCTCAAAACAAATTTGGTCCAAAATTGAGTCAATGCTTTAAATCATGGTGCAGTGGAACTGAACATGATATACGCTGGTGTGATAAATAAAACCTTCATCTCAAGCAGTTTTCTTTCTCCTGGCTTTTCACAGCTCAGCCTGTTCTACCCCATCGTTTTCTGCCTGCTCACCATCTTCCTGGTGGTGGTGCCGCTCTACAGCGACACCATCAACTCCTTGATTGGAATCGGCATCGCCCTGTCAGGGGTTCCTGTGTACTTCCTCTGCTGCTACACTCCATCCAGCAAGAGACCGCTCTGGCTGCGCAGCTTCATTGGTGAGACAGATGCAGTGTTTTATTATGTTAGGCTTTAAAAAAAAAAAAACAGCAGTCATTTTAATTATATGCCATAACCTGTTTACAAATTGCGTAAAATGCAAAGTAAAAGAGAAAGTAATAATTGTCTGAATTACTTTAATCCTTCACTGATATAACATATCACAAATGACATCTACTGGTCTTATTAATTCAGAACTGTTTGGTGCTACCAGTTTTAATTTAAAAAACAGCCAACGAACTCAACCTTCCTGTTGTGTCTTTCTTCTTCAGCTAAAGCCGGCGTGCTGATTCAGAAGGTGTGCTTCTCCGTCCTGACGGAGATGGACGCCGACAAGGCAGAGTAGAAATGTTTGCTTTTAGCAGACTGATGACTGATGACGCACGGACACTCAGCCTGAACTCGTCTTGACCTGTTGCTGTTGCCTCGAGGCCTCAGTGGAGAAACATTTGGGCTTGAGCTGGACCTGGATCTCGATCACGAATGTCTAGATGATCACATTGTGGTGCACGTGGGCAAAATTTCAGCCCGACTGACATCTGGGAGAACATTTTAATGCACTCCTGAAGAAGACAACACCTGTTTCTATTGCAGAACTGTACATGCTTGTAGAGAATTATTTAATTGATATTCCAAGCATTTTGTGTGGAATTACATACAGAAAATACATTTCTGATTTCATGTCAAAGCTGCAAATTATTGCTAAACTGTTAAAGTTGGGATTGTTGAAACTAAAAGCACTGCTGACCACAGAAACAGCCCTCATATTTCCACAAACAAAAACAAACAAGAGAATAAAATGTGCAATTCCACAATCACGTGTATGAAAACTTTATTAAATGCTAAATACTGTCAGCTGTAACATCTGGTGATGTTAGGTGCTTGTTTTTTTTAACATGGATTTTTACACTCATTTTTCTGGCTGACTGTTAAATGTTAAAACCTGCAAAAACTGAAAAACTGTATTTATAATAAAAGGGTTTACCAACATACCTGGTCATCTTTAAAGATCGCCGTCAATGCATACAGCACTTTATATATATATATATATATATATATATATATATATATATATATATATATATATATATATATATATAGACATACAGTAGATCTATATATATATTTATAGATAGATTGAATTAATTCTCATTCTAGATATATTCTAGATCAATTCTAGATAGAGAAAGTCACTAGTATTGAACCATGGATATGCTCAGTAATGCTAAGTAATATTGTCCTCCTTACAGCTTTCAGACTAAAATATTTCCGTAAACAGCTGTAGTAAACACTCGAGTTGGTATTTAAATTGGTCATCTGTCCATCACATTATCAGAAACAATTCTGACGACAATTAAGAGCGCAAGTTGCCACAGGAATAATTTCAGTGTCAAGTAAGTTTTCATTTCCTCAGTTACATTGGCATTTATAAATATTGCAGATAATATCCAAAATCTTTTAAATGTAATAACCTGAGATACAGTAAAGAGATGCTTCATGTAAAAGTCAGACAAGCAGTTACCAGTGAAAGTTTATCATTGTACCCACTAATTTCTCAGTAAAATAGAATAATGACAGCGAACGTGACAAACTAAGGCCCAGTGATGGTAAACAAAAGGTGCACTTCATTCTAGGTTAAGCACCATGTCAATATATGATGAGGAATTAAAGCCGTAGTATATACCTAAAAGAAAAAAAATATTTTACTTAAGTTCAGATTAGTTTATGCAATTCTGGTGGGAATGCTAAAACCTAAAATGGATATAAAAAAGTATCATGTAGTTTAATATATTTCATCATTCAGTTTGTTGCATAAATTGCCTTGGATGTCTTTATAATTTCCCTTAAGATAAAAAAAAGAATAAAGAAAAAAGCTTGATGTTTGAGTAAAACACAAAAAAGTCATGTTTGGTTCAAATTCTCTGCCTGAAGTTTATTTAAAAATATAACTATAAAACATCTTTTTTATTAGTGTGTGTGTGTGGTGGGGGTGAGGTGCCTTGCTGATGGTCTCCCTCATCCACCGAAGCCTCAGGTACGAAGTGGATTCGATCTGGAGAAGTTGTGGTTGGAATTTTGCAGGTGCTTGATTTTCCACATCACAAAAATCAGATTCACAACATGACAACATACATCACACCCTTTTGAGGCTGTTTATATTTTAATTAGAATAACTTTACATTGATGACGACATTCTGAAATTCTCTCTTTTCTTTGAATAAATATGTACACAATCTATAACTGACAGCAGCTGGGCTTATCCAATAGTGTCCTTCCATGGCTTGGCCTTGCCGTCCGCCGGCTTGTGTTTGGCGGATGCTGCAGCCGCGGGAGGCATCTGCTGGAGAGGATTGTGTGTAAACGTCTGCCTCAGCGGACCTGGAGGGTGAAATCGGTTGAAATGGAAAGTTTTAAACAAATCGAGTGAAATACATACAAGCTCACGGTAAACTCAGTGCAAAACAACACAAGTCCCGACGGAATCCAGATGCAGTCATTCAGTCATGATAATAAGACTAGTGTCTTCAAAGGATCATATCACTCACCCTTAAGAACAGCTGTGATGCAAACTAAATTTTCATGTTAATAAAAAACAACTTAAAATAAATTCCAGCTGGCTTTTAAGTGGTAATTTTACTTTTGTGTATGCCAATATTCAAAGCAGCCACAGGGTGGCGCACTTTTGCTTAAAAGAGCAAATTCTTTTCTTTCTTTTTTTTTTTTTACTATAGCTTTGTTGGCATTTCGTTAGTATTTTTAACACCCCCCTCCCCCATTCATATCAACACGTCAGTCAAAATCCTGCTGTCCTTATTTATTACGTCTAACTTTTGAATTTATTGAAAATATGACCAAGGTTTAAATAACCAAGAAACAATTTAATTTGGGAACTTTCCAACAATGCTTATCTTCTTTCGTTCTCCCTCCCTCTTCTCAAATCTAAATCTAAAAATAAGAGCAGATAAAGAAGGAAACTGTGTGACGGACCTTTAGCAGCAATGTCCAGGTGATTCTTTATTCTTCTCTCCCTCTCCTCCAGCTGGTGAGCCAGCTGAGCGTTCTTCCAGCCTAAATAACACACCAGGTAAAATACAAAGATCAGAGTTGAAACCATCAGATGTAAGTTGAGTGAATTAAACAATTACATGCATGATTTAATGTCAATGCTAAAAAAAACCAACCAGTCCTAGTTTTCTGCTTTATCTCAGCTATACGTACCCTTCTTCATGCTCTCTATTAGACCGTCATTCTGTGGCAGAGCAGAGGTTGGATGCTTGATCCTCTCAGGGATCTTCAACTTGTCTCTGATGAAGGGGTGTCTGAGCAAGGCCACTTGACCCAGAGAGAAGCAGTTAGAGGTCAGCCAGTAGGTGAACACCGCCTGGGGAGGAATTCAAACACTGACTGTACAGAAGCTGCAGCAGAGTGGCATCTTGATATGATGAGGTTGAACTGGAAACAAGGAGATGTGACTGAAAAACACTAACCGTGGGGAAGTTGATGGTCAGTGGGAGGATGATTAACGGCATGATCCTGAACACGGTCTTCATGGCTCGCAGATTGGGGTTGTCGATACCAGACTCTGCACCAAGCTGGAAAAATTCCAAGATCAACGTGATGACGACTACAGGAGGGCTTATGCATTTTGTCTCTTTTTGTTGATGCATCAGAAATCAAAAGTGTGGCCAGTTGAATAAAATCTGTTTCACCTCCAGGATAAAGAACATGGTCCCAGTCACAGCAAAAGGAAGAATGTAGAACGGATCTGCTGCTGTCAAATCAGTGAACCAGAGCAGACCTCCTGTTTGCATGCTGGGAACAGGCAGATATGACATCTTTCTCAGAGCGATGAAGAAGGAGATGAAGACTGGTGCCTGCGGGATGATAAAAAGGTAAGTGAATCATTCTAAATGTACGTAGACAGAAAGCCAAAGACAAGTGGGAGAAGGGAATCAATCAACAACGTTTATTATTTAAGATACAAATGCTGTAAACTTTTTAAAATCATACTGACTTGTATCTCACTGTATTCTTGTTCAGCACTTCAGTCTCCTCCACAGACCAGGGCTACTTGATTTTGGTGTTCACTCTTCGTTTATTCTTTTCTTATTAGTTTCTACTCCTTCAGTTCCACACCCCTTGACATAGTTTGGCTCATTGGTTCTGGCCCAGCAGAGTTTAAGGGCCAGTTTTCCTGACTTTGAAGACACTGGCTCTGCGGCAGCAGTGGAACCACGTAAGCGAAAAAGTCCTAGTTAAGAGCTAAAAACTGACCTGCGCCAAAGGAACCAGGAAGCCGCGGAGAGGGTTCACATCATGCTTTTTCTGGAACAAGTTCAGATCAGAGTACGCTTTGGCAACTGGAGAGAAAACAAACATCAGCTTAAAGTGAGTTAAGCATGCGAAGAGCAGCTTAGAAGACAAACAAAATGTAGGAAGGGCTAATACTGACATTCATATTTGTTTCCACTCTGTTTGGCCTCATTCATTCGGGTGGTTAATTTCGTGATTTCAGGCAGCACGTTGTTCAGCTTTGCTGCTTCCCTCTGGCCCTTCACTATGACGGGAAACACGGCCAAACGAGCCACAACCGTTCCTGTCCAGGAAAGAGGGTAAGACAATTAGGTACGACACAGGAAATAAAGCTCAAACAGTGATTTATGAACATTTTTGCTTACCTATAACAATAGCTCCCCACCAGGGCAGACCAAGGTCGATGTGCATGTACTCTAGCAAGTTCTGAATGAGACCCACTGGTGTGTGACCCGCCAGTCCCAGATCTGCCAGCCGAGGCTCTGCAGCCACAGCCTGGAGAACGTCCACTGCAGTCGGTAGTGCATCAGCGACTTGCTCACAGACAGGCTGCGATAACACAGGGGAGGGATCTGGGATGGGAGGAAGAGCAGCGCCATCTGCTGCTGATGGCATCATGGAAACAGTCTCAACTTGGGCCTGAGAAAAAAAAAAAGTTTAAGTGACCATGTCACTTTGGGTAAATGATGCATTTCTATAGATGTAGTTTCAGCCACCTGTTCAGGAGCTGTATGTGCCGCGACGGGGATGGGGTCAGCAGGCAGAGCCGCGGAGGGCAACTCCAGGACCGGAGGGCTGTTAAGAACTTCTACGTCTGAAACTGCCATGGATCCATGATCAGGTGGGATCTACAAATGTCAAGATAGACTCAGAATACCTGTAACACCTTGGTAGAAACGCGATAGGTAAATCTAAGGAGGACTTGTAGATAAAATGACAAACTAATGCTTTCTGAAACAACACAAACCTGAATCATTACACCAGAAATGTTGTTGCTTACCCTGTACCATCCTTACAATGGAAAACCTGATCAAAATACAGTTTCCTATTGAGTACGGCAATAAAAAAACAACAACAAAGTTCTATCATAAACATTTCTCATTTCTCATACCCTTACTTTAAATTCCCCTCAATTTTACAACATAAATCCTGAATTCATGAACGACTCTCTGGCTATATTATTATGTCTGCAAATGAGATCATGAATAATTATAACTTTCCATCATCTGTGTGCCAACTCGCCTGCGAGCTGCTGTGTCTGACGGCCACCGAGTTCAGCCAGAGGAGCGTCTCCTGGTGTCTGCGGTGCAGCTGGACGCTGCAAGAGGGGCTGCTGCAACCGACCCCTGCGTGCAGCTGAGACATCTGCAGCAGACGCTGTTTGGACACACGCGAAAACAAGTCAGCTTCATAGAGGACACGAGGCTGAGTTTAACCTAAACAAAACAGGATTGAAATAACCAGCCAGGAAACCACCAGGTTAACACGTAGTTCAGCCGTTTCGTCTGTAGTTTTGTTGATAAACGTGTCAGCTGCTGCGGCGGCGCGACGCACGTCAACTGAAACCCGAGCTAAACTGAGTGCGGTTAGTTAGTTAGTTAGTTAGTTAGTTAGTTAGTTAGTTAGTTAGAGCCACGGGTCCCCGTGAAAACCGAGGTAATTTAACAGAAACGTGAAGTCAGAGAGTCAAAGTCAAACGGAGGCGCACGAGGAGGCTAACCGGCTAGCCGCTAGCGCCAAGCGGCCGCCGTTTGTGCAGAATCAGGGACAGAGAGGCACATTCGAGCTGTACATGAAACATACATGGTTCCGAACACTGGACAGGGCTCGACTGTCCCGACTCGGTTTTCCAGTCTGTCGTAGGAAACATCTCGCTAGTCCGCCCGGAGTCACCCCGCTCCTGATAGCAGCCATACTGACGGCGATGAGGAGGTACGGCGAGCGGCGAGGGTCAAATCACCGGGCGGTTCGAGGAGGACCATCCAAATCTATCATGCAAGTCCCCAAAAGCAAAACACCAAGCATTATTATTGATAAATAATACTAATAAATAATATTAATATAATGAAATGCAGAATGATACACCGTGACTCCCCAGATTACAAAAAAACACAAATTGAAGCTACAAATTAATTAGTTTCTTACGTTTTCATATAAAACGTTAACCAATAATATTCTGTCCCTGTCTGAACTCTTGTGTTTTGGCAAAAGCCATTTTCACACAAATGTGCTTGTTCCTCAATGTAAACTGAAGCTTTGTCTTGTAAAAGTCAAACATTCATGTTGAAAAACACTGCAGAAGTTTACAACACATCCTCCGGTGGTCTCTAATATGAAAGATAAAAACAATGTCGTTCACATTTATCTATGTTATTACAAAAAATTAAAGAAATAACATTTGCAATAATTATTTTCAACCAGGCACCAAATGGCACCAAGAGGCTACTGCCCTTGTGCAGGCAGCAACGGTCCAAATGCATAAATAGTATTTAAAAATATTCAATGAGTGTGACGACAAATATACATGATGTGGTGTTTTTTTTAATTTTATGTTGATCTTTTCAGTTAATTATTACTCAACAGTTCTTTTTCTTTACAAAAAAATGGAATATATAATCATGTTAATTTTATACGTCTTACATCACATGTTTTTCTTTGGGAAGCTTTGCACAGAAACAACAAGTTAAGGAACTGTAAAGAAAAATAAATCTAACACTACTGCTCAGTGAGAGAAGTGTTACTGACACTCAAACAGGATTTTCAACAAAAAAAAAAAGAAAGAAATGAAAATATGAAGCCTGGCTGCGCTGACCCCTCACCCTGATTGATGTCTGATGATGTGACAGTACTAATAAGTTAAAAAATAAAAAATATTACATGCCTCAATCTAATGGGAGTTTATGTCAAACTGGAAAAGTCTGGCTTTTACATGAATCTGCTTCAGAGTCCTGGCTTACATCCTTACTGCAGCTTTTTCCATGACTTTGTTGGTTTTGTGTTCCTGTTGTTCTTCAGTGTCATACAGAAACATCTGTTGGTAACCTGGCACTGCATCGTTTGCAGGACCAGACTTTCTGTTGACAACCTCTTCTGTTTCTTGGTTTCTAAGGATGCTACATGAAACGTCTTTCTGACTTCTGTCCTCAATAAATTCAATATTTTATTATTGATACAATTATTATTATTATTATTAAAATTGTTACTATTTTATACACAAGTGTTGGCTCCTTAGCGGTACATTCTCCATCTGTAAATCTCTCTAATGTACGTCTTTCTCTCACTTCTGAGTCATTCAGCCTCATCTGTCCATTGCTATCAGCTTCTTGGTTTATTAGTTTTCCACTTTGGTCTGATTCTGTTTGTGTGAGGTAACAATCTTCTTCTTCATTTTCTTGATTGGCATCATGTTCCTCCACAGCATCATTTTTGAATTCTTCATACCCAACATGCATTTGCTCTTCTGGCCTGTTCAGATCATCATCATCTACATCTCTCTGATCTTGGTCCACTACACTATCAACATTGTGAGGTCTTGGACTGGATGCTCTTCTCTTTGATAGATGTACACTCAGATGTTCTGTCTGGAGCTTCTCCTTCCTTTCTTTATTTTCATTCTCATCTATCGTTGTATCTATTGCACTTTTCTGTGGATCAATAATCTGATCTTGCACATTAACCTGGCTACGTGCAGGAGGGCCTTCATTGACTTCTGGTTTAAAATAATATGAATCAGATGGGCTCTTCAGCTTGGACTCAATAGGAGCTTCATTTTCAGGAGCTGAAAGTAAACTACAGTTTTCACCCTTTGGATCTTCCTCAGTGTTCTCATCCTCCCCTCTCCCCTTCTCTAAATCCCTAACATAAGGTTCATGAGGACTATCACTCAAGTCAAGACTTGTCCTCTCATCACATGCTTGATGACTCTGTGGTCCAGCCTGCATGTTATTTACTTCTGAACAATCTCTTATACACTCCGGGTCAACTGACATCTCTCCTTCGCTGGTGTCAGCTCCCTCGTTTCTGTCTGTAGACATTTCAGCATCATGAATTTGGTTGCAGTTCTCAATGGTAGCAGGTGGGGAACCTTCATATGTAGACACCTCCATGATGTCGTGAGTAGCTATGTCTGAAGAGAAAAAGAAAATAGAAAATAGAAAATAGGACCAAAATAAACTCAGGTAAAGTATCTCACTGAACATATATGGTTTTAAAATTGTCTGATTCTTACCTTTCTTTTTGTAAATTAGAAGGTAGGCATTTTGGGATCTAGTGAGAGAAATTGGAAAAGAAATTAAGCATGTCATACAAGCTTTCTGTTAACTGTTAATATCTGTGTAGATGAAAACAAGTACTTTTGTCCTCACATACCCCCCCACTCATTTTCTGGGAGGAAACTACTTTTGTCATGAGGTCTGTCAAGTAAGCAATAATACAATGTCTTTGGTGAGCCAAGATCACCAGCATTATGTACAAACACTGTCATTTATCTGGAGTAGAGAAAAGAACTAAAAGAAAAAAGACCGGTAGTGGCAATATAGGATCAGTACTGGGTGGACGTAACAGCTCAGAGACAATCTGCTGATGTTTCACAGCACGATGTTGTGACGTTCCTGCACATGTGTCGTCCTGGTCAATGTGTCCAGAAACTTCATATGTTGTTTATTTATTAGAAAAATTAAGAAATAATCGAAAACAATGTGTTTTGGGAAAGAGATGAAGAATTAAACTTACTTTGCAGTTTCATTGCCTTGGAATGGATCATAATTTCTCTGGTTGGAGAAACAAGAAATCAAATCCTTTAATTCAATATGGTCACATTAAAACAACTTTCAGAAACACGGAATAAAAGCTGTTAAGTCTTACTCTTGTGACAACAGCATCATTAAAGACATAGTATGCATCTTCTTCATCCTGGGATTTGATCACTGCAGTGTAATGTCCACTTCTCAGGTCACCAAAATGGTCCACCACTGCATAAAGTTCATATACTTCATTCTGATCAACAAGGAAATATATCAGACATAAGAATTATTACAAAATATGAATGTTATATGAATATCAAAAACAGGAATTTCAACATACCTCTGGTATCTTTACAGAATTTGGAAAATCCACAGCACAGTTGATTTTGACATACGACATGCAAGAGTAGCTGAAGTCGAACCTCTTCAGCAGCAGAATCAAAACATCTGGATGATGCTTTATGACGTATTGCTAAATAAAAAAAAAACACATTTTCCCCAAATATGTTTTTGTGTGTTATAAGAATTTCATTACAACATCAAAAATGAGACCCAACTGGTGACAACTGATCTTCTAGGAACTCACACTCGTGGCATCAACTTTGTCGTCACACTTGTCACAGAACATCTGGTTGTCTCCACTGAAGTCTGTGGTCTGGAAAAACTTCCTGATGCCGTCCACCTGAAAAATGCACTTAGGTCATTTCATTTTGAAATAAATAAGTATTGACTGCTTTAAAGAACATAAAATGCTTTAAAAATGTTCTTTGTAACAAAAAGGGATTTAAAAAAAATAGTTTTCTTTTATCTCTGTGATTACTTTTAGTTTTTGCATTTTATCATAATTTGATAAAAGTACTTACAGGATTTACCAAATGCTGTTCATTTATTACAGAGAATTATACTACTATTAATACTATTTTTTAATTTTTCTAACATAAAAAATCAGTTGGTTTAATGATGGCTGTACTGACTGCACAGGGTTAATGTTTACACTGTAGTGTACTTCTAAAATCCAGCCGGCTTAACTGGGACCAATAAAACCTTCCTTGTTCTGCTGCAATCAGGTTCAACTTCAAGTTAAGCTTTGAGTAAACTTGTTAAACATATTTAGGAATACAGAACTTATTTTCTCCTCACCACGCTGTAACCCTCACTGGGAATATCCACCAGTTGCAGAGGAAGGTGCCAGAACGGCCCGTCTACATCTGTCACTTCCCGACACGTTCCACACACGGTCCTGTGTGCCAGCTGTCCTTGAAAGATCTAAAAACACAAATGTACAGATACTTGTGAAGAAGTACTATGCTTCACCCACATTGCAGTTTTCTCTTTAATTTTGATGATGTATTTACCTTCGCTGCCTCAGGACTGGTCCGCATTAAAATCCTCTCAAAGTACTGGGCTGCATCCTGCTGTTCATCCTCTGAAGCAGTTGGGGGTATTAATCATTCATCAATTGCATTCCTTCACCAAAAAGTCACTTTTTTAAAGAGTTGATGTTTATGGTCACATTGCCTTACCTCTGTCAATGCCCAGTGCATTTATTATACGAGATGCATCTCCAGTCTGTTTTAGTAAGTCATCAAATAAATCCTTAAGGTAACCATCAATATACTCAGAGCAACTGTCACCGGCCAGCCTTTACAAATAGATGAAGATAAATAGAAGATGTTGGTGATATGAATATATAAAGATAAAAAGATTTATATAAAGATATAAAAGTTGGTCATTGTACAGGTAATCATCTTGCTTGAATATGCAAATACATAAAAAGTATAAAACAAACCTTTGTACAGCTTCTCTGAAGTCTTTGGTCATAAACAGCACCTGCAGGATGCTGTTCAAGTAGTATGTTGCTCCCTTGTTGACTAAACCATGGTGCTCTGCTGCAGGGAGATTTTAATAATTGTAATTGCTAATTTTTACCATATTAGTAGTGTTCGGTTGTAAACAATCAACACACAGGCAGTGTTCGGACCAGTTACTGTTACTTGTGTTGTAGATTTCAATTCACCTCAAGAAAAACAGCCAAAACCTCTGACCTAACCGAAACCTACGGGAAGGATTTCTCTGTTGCTGTCTGAAAGTAACTTACGAATCTACTTGACACATTAGGTTACTGATGTTGAATTAATTTAATTAGATCTACAAGACGAAAGGTCCGTCATCAGTTTCGATTCGGAATCTGCACATTTCTTACCAGAAGAAAAGGGACGCATCGTGGAAATAATTTCGACCAGTTTCTTCAGTCCCTTCAGACAGTTAGTCCATTTCTACACTACTGGAAGCTGCCGATACATTTCCGAAAAGTAAAGTACAAATTCAAATTTGCAGAGAAAGAAAGAAAAATATGAACCTTTTCCTGTGAAATAAGTTGGTTTAAAGACCTCAAAACAAAAATGCAAATACTTTAAGGTATTCAACTTGTCACTGACTGAACACCCAAGAACTACGAGTAACTTTTTAAAACTGTCAATTTTAAATACCTTTGGTTCGTCTATAGACCTACTTTCTCTTTCGCTTGGTGATCGCTGCATTCACAGTATGTGGGAAACGTCAGCTTCATTGAAAAACGTCACCACTTGGATCCACGTAAAAACCCTATATTTGAAATAATGACTGATCATTTTAAGTAATTATGATTTGTTTTGAAATTGTAAATAAAATCAGTCTACAGCGGATAGGTTTCAGTGACAGAAATTCAATACATTTATTCCTGCTTTCGTATTCAGGGCCACAGGTATTGGCTGGAGTCTGGCCCAGCTCTCTGGGTGAGCCATATGTAGATAAAGAATCATGGACACCAGGGCTGACAGCCCAGAATTATACACAATCCTATGGGAATTTCAGAACCAACAATTAACCTGAAATACGTAATTTTGGACTGTAAAAGGAAACCAAAGTTGCGTCTTGGAGAAAGGCCATGCAATGCACAAATGCAAACCTCACCTGATAAGACCCTTCTCAGGAGTTGAATCGGGAACCTTCTTGTAGTGAGGCAACAGTGGTAACAACAAAACCACAATGCTTTAATTGAAAATATTACCTGCAGATTGTACTGGTAACGGATCTTCCATAGGACTGAATGCAGCATTTACTGCAAAGAAAGAAAAGATCCATTTTATTGGTTCTGGAAACTTTCCATGGTAAAGAAGCTTATCAGAGAAAGGCACGTCATTGTATTATTGTAATAAGTTTGACAGTTTTCATTTTACATCAGTTAATGATTGCTCTTATGTGCCTCTTGCTCTGGTTTACTAGTGCCCTGGGGTGATAGGGACAGGTGATAACATTGTAACGATGTTACATGTATGTACCCTTGTCAGTTAATGTGATGTATGTAGATGTCACCATGTTGTTTGTGTCTCACTGGTAAAGGGGCATAGAAGAGTACGATATCCCTTTAAATCAGTGCAACCTGTGTCTATGGGGGAAGTACTCCTGCAATCAAGGAGATGGGAGACAGGTGTGGAGTCAAGAGGAGGGGTATAAGGTGTTGCACAAGCAGTATCCAGGAGGCCCATTGAACACCAGACCTCCACATCAGGACCCAGTATCAGTTCAATTCCCGAGGAGGGGAATTGCAGATACCGTGGTCAGAGACCCACACCTCAGCTGGATCTTGGACATAGCACGCCGGCAGGAGTTGAGGAAACATACCTTTGGCCAGATCAGCCCAAAGGAGGATTGTTGGCTCCTCGAATCCGGTGAGAGCGTTACAGTTTCGTTTGGTTCTGAAGTGGACAGACTGGGACAAGAACTGGGATTTAGGGACAATGGAAACTTTTGCACATCACATGGACAAAGGGGGGATCAATATGGGATTCATTGTTGGGAGATTTGTCTGATTCATGGTTAAAAATCTGTGTACAATATCAGAATTAAAGCATTCATGTAATTTTGAATCACACAGCTTTTAGGTGAAGATGTGGTAGACCTCGTTATGTAGTGAGTTAAAAATAATAATCACCCTCATTGTGTATGTATTCTGTTTTAAAATAAGTATGGCTGATAAAACGGTTTTGTCAAAAGTGGAATATGATGAGTCCCAGTCGGAGGTATTGGAGGCTAACATCAGGGCTTCTACACCAAGAGCAGGTCTGGGTCCCAGCAAGATGCCCCATGAACCGAGGAGAGAAGCCTGGGTCACAAGAGGGAATTCAGTGAGCGAAATGACAGTTCCGAGACGTTCACTGGATATTTCCAAACGTGAAGAACAAAGAATAGAGAATAGAATAGCTTCTTTTCAAATCTTCACCACCACATCAAGTTCCCCACGCGAGGAGACAACATTCTGGACCAAGTCTACACCAACAACAAAACAGCCTACAAAGCCCACCCCCTCCCCCACCTCGGTGCCTCAGACCACATCACTGTCATGCTACTGCCAGCATACAGGCTACAGGCCACTGGTTAAAGTTGTCAAACCAGTCTGGAAGCAGGTCCGGCTGTGGCCAGAGGGGTCCACAGAGGCACTTCGAGACTGCTTCAACACCACAGACTGGAGCATGTTCAGAGATGCTGCCACCACCAACAACACCACAGACCTCCAGGAGTACAGAGTCTTTTACCGCCTACATCGCCAAGTGCATAGATGATGTAACAGACTCCAGAACCATCAAAGTCAGAGCCAACCAGAAGCCGTGGATGAAAAAAGTCCAGACTCCTGAAGGCTCGGAACGCCTCCTTCAGAGCTGGAGACAAAGTGGGTCTAAAGACAGCTATGACCAACCTGTCCCATGGCATCAGGGAGGCCAAGAGACGGTACTCCAGGAGGATAGCCCGCCGTTTCAGCAACAGCAGGGACACACGGAGCCTGTGGCGAGGGATTCAGACCATTACGGACTACAAGCCCCCACCGCAGACCTGTGAGAGCAGCACATCCCTGCTGAATGAGCTGAACACCTTCTTCGCCCGCTTCGAGGCACACAACACCATCGCCGCACAGAAAGCACCACCCCCTCCCGGCGACCAGGTGCTGATGCTGTCACCGGACATTGTGAGGAGATCCCTCAGCAGGATCAACGCCCGCAAAGCTCCGGGTCCTGACAACATACCTGGTCGTTTACTGAGAGACTGTGCAGGAGAACTCACGGATGTCTTCACAGACATCTTTAACATGTCACTGAGTCAGGCGGTGGTTCCCACGTGCTTCAAAGCCACCAACATCCGTCCGGTCCCAAAACGGTCATCTCCCTCCTGCTCCAACGACTACCGTCCAGTCGCACTGACTCCCATCATCATGAAGTGCTTTGAACGGCTAGTCATGCATCATATCAAGGCTGCCCCCCCCCCACCCTCTCTGGACCCCTACCAGTTCGCATATCGCTCCAACCGGTCCACTGACGACGCCATCTCCACTGCCCTCCACACAGCCCTCACACATATGGACACCAGAAACGCTTATGTGAGAATGCTTTTCATCGACTTCAGTTCAGCATTCAACGCCATCATCCCCCAGCAGCTCGTTCACAAACTGGACCAGCTGGGGATCAGCACCTCGCTGTGCAACTGGCTGTTGGACTTCCTGACTAGGAGACCACAGGCAGTACGGGTCGGCGGCAACACATCCAGCACCATCACACTGAGCACAGGGCCCCCCCAGCGATGTGTGCTGAGCCCCCTGCTCTTCACCCTGCTGACCCACGACTGCACATCGATTCACAGCTCCAACCTCTTCGTAAAGTTTGCGGACGACACGACTGTGGTGGGTCTCATCAACAACAACGATGAGTCAAACTACAGGACCGAAGTGAGCCGCCTGGCTGAGTGGTGCAGGTACGACAATCTCTCCCTGAACGTGGAGAAGACCAAGGAGATTGTTGCAGACTTCAGGAGACAACACACCCAGCATGCTCCTCTGACCATCAACGGTGCTGCTGTGGAGAGGGTGAGCAGCACCAAGTTCCTGGGTGTCCACATCTCAGAGGACCTCTCCTGGACTGTTAACACTGCATCACTCGCCAAGAAGACACAGCAGCGTCTTTACTTCCTTCCAACTGCGAAGAGCCAGAGCCCCGGCCCCCATCAGGTACACCTTCTACAGAGGCACCATCGAGAGCATCCTGCTGCATCACCGTGTGGTACGGATCCTGCACCGCAACCTGCCGCAAGTCTCTCCAGCGTGTCGTGAGAGCAGCTGAGAAGATCGTTGGTGTCTCTCTCCCCTCACTTCAGGACATTTACAGCAGCCGTCTGACTTGCAAAGCCCTCAGCATTGTGAGAGACCCCACCCACCGTCACAGAGCCTCTTCAGTCTGCTGCCATCAGGGAGGAGGCTGCAGACCCTCCGGGCCAGAACCAGCCGACTGAAGGACAGCTTCGTCCACCAGGCCGTCAGGACGCTGAACACTCTCCCTGCTCTTCCACCGTTTCCCGTCGGGCCCCCCCCCCCCCCCCCCCCCCCCCTCTCTCACTCTGATCTCTGTATCTGCACCAGGCACTTTTGGCAGAACTGGACCACTTGCTTTGCACCATGTCACTTTAATCGAACCGAAAAACTGTTGTACAAATGTCATGTCATAACTTGTTTCTTGTCTCTTTTTCACTTGCACTTTGTGTTTAAAATTTATTTATTGTGTAGCACCGAGGGTTTGAGAGTAACGTAATTTCGATTCTCTGTATGTATCTCACATGTAGTAGAATTGACAATAAACTTGACTCACTCTGGGAAAAAAAAAAAAAAAAAAAATAGAAGAGGAAGAAAGTATAAAATACCTTACTTCTCCTGTGTTTGTCTCCCTAACTAATGACTTAAGAATAGTCATGGACAGAGTTAATGTACTGGAGACAGACTTTAAGGACTCAACCACTAGCACATTGAATTGGGAGGATAGCTTCAGAGCCTGTATGGACAGAAGGTTGGAAAGTCTGGAGCAGGATATGATTTCCAGACTTAAAGAAGTTGAGGAACAGTTAGTGGCATGTTTAAAGAGGCGAGACGACCGCTGGAAAGCCGAAATGGACCAACGGATACACGCTAGCCTGGAATCATTCCCTAAACTTACTCCACACACACGGGTTGCGGTACCTATACCTCAGGACCATTCCCCTCGGGATCAAGAGGGTAGTCCTGGGTGTCCGGCAACTACGAGTGTGTATACTCAAACTCCTACCCCTTCTGACATAGACAGGTCAAGTATGAGCCTGCCAGCTAGTGGTAATGTCCTGCCATATATCTCTATTACGCACACTCCTTTGGAGCCTTCAGACAGCCCAAACCTTTCCAGATCACCAATAGTAAATGCTACACCCGAGGTGAAAATGCATGTCCCTTCCTTCAGTGGGTCCAGAAAGGCCGATAGGAAAAAAACTCAACTGAGGGGAGCCAAGAGGACATCAAAGTGCCCGCAAATGGCGCCGGGAAGTATGGCGTCACTGTGGTAGAAGCACAGTCTGGTGCAAAGGTGCCATTGCCCCGATCTCTCATGACTCCTTTAGTTACAGCCTATGCGGCAACAAAGTCCTTGTGGTCGTTGGATCTGCCTTCTTCGTTAGCAGAGATGAGGGAGGAGCAAGGAAAAGATCCAGGAATTACCACACTGACGAAAGATGCGGATGCCAGTAACAGGCCTGACTGCGTTACGTTCATGATGCTGCAGGGTCTCCTATACCGACGCTCACCAGCAAAAGGAGGAGAAAAATTTCAGCTTGTGGTGCCAAAACCGCTGATACCATCGATACCGCTGAGGCCCATCGAACACCAGACCTCCACATCACAACACCGTATCATTTCCATTCCCGAGGAGGGGAATTGCAGATACTGTGGTCAGAGACCCACACCTCAGCTGGATCCTGGACATAGCACGCCTTTGGCCAGACCAGCGCAAAGGGGGATCATAGGCTCCTCGGATCCGGTGAGAGCGTTGCAGTGTTGTTAGGTTACCAAGTGGACAGAACGGGACCAGAACTGGGATTTAAGGAAGATTGAACTGTTGCACATCATATGGACAAAGGGGGGATCAATAAGGGATTCATTGTGGGGTGATTGGTCAGATTCATGGTTAGAAATCTGTGTACAATAGTAGAATTAAATAGTGTGAAATATCTGTTTGATGTCAGTATTCTTTGTCAAGCCTTCTTAGAACCCTTTTTAAAAAAACGTGGTAACGTGGTCCTTTACAGAAGTTATTGGGCCACTTGTTACAACATGATCCTCCCCAAACCATCCCATGTAAAGAAATATACGTCCCTGGTGGTGTACTTGGCAGCTCGTAGCAGGGGGCTCTAAGACTGAGCTCACCAACTGACAGTTGCGTTGACATTTTCAGTTTTTCATTAAGTCAATCGTCCCATCCAAATCAATCATACAAGTCCCCAAAAGCAAAGACATCAAGCAATTTAAAAGGTTTCTGAACAATTGCTCCAAATCCTGTTGTCCTGAAAGGTTTTGTGAAAAACTCACCTCAGACCATACCTGCATCCCATGATGCATCACTATCTGTGTTAGTACTTATACTGCGCCAGTGATGGCACTAAGCAACAAGAATTAAACACCTATGCCAGGATACAGTTCAGACTACATCTTAAATACAATGCAACAGCACTCCAGAAAACGTCAACTAAACTACTCGACACTGGTTTATAATACTCTGCTGTACCTGGATTTCCTCACAAATAGGCACCAGGCACTAAGGATGGGAAAATCTATTATAGAAGAAAAAAACATTAATATTTCCATAGCAAGTCCACATTTGATCAATAATACTAATAAATAGTACTAATAATAAAATACAGAATGAAACATTGTGATACAGAAGTTTACAACACAGTATAGGGTCATTTTTATACTTTGTTTTTGAGAAAAACCTTGACGGAAAGCATGAAACATGATGTTGAACATTCATAATCATGCACACTGGGTGATTTGTCATGTTTTTTCTTTTTTTTGCTGTGGCTTAATCTTAGTTATAATAACTTTTCCTCAAGTTTTCTGTCTTGAACATCACGTTACTTTTCTTTTATGCCTAAATGAACTGTATTCATCCTCCGGTGGTCTCTAATATGAAGGCTGAAAATAATGATGTTCACTTTTATCTATTTTACGATAAACAATGAAAGAAATAACATTTTCAATAATTATTTTCAACCAGGCACCAAATACCCTTGTGCAGGCATCAACGGTCCGAATCCGGGCCTGACGCTCTTTCCTGCGTGTATTTCCACTTCTCTCTATATCCATTTCCTGTCCACCTACTTTGAATAAAGACCACTACTGTTAAAAAAAAAATATTAAAAAAAAAATATTTTTAACCAAACAAAATGCATAAATAGTATTTACAAATAGTCAGTGAGTGTGAAGACAAATATACATGATGTGGTGTTTTTTTTATTTTTATGTTGATCTTTTCAGTTTATTATTCAACAGTTCTTTTTCTTTACAAAAAAATGGAATATATAATCATGTTAATTTTATACATCTAACATCACATGTTTTTCTTTGGGAAGCTTTGCACAGAAACAACAAGTTAAGGAACTGTAAAGAAAAACAAATCTAACACTACTGCTCAGTGAGAGAAGTGTTACTGACACTCAAACAGGATTCAACAAAAAAAAAAAGAAAGAAATGAAAATATGAAGCCTGGCTGCGCTGACCCTTCACCCCGATTGATGTCTGATGATGTGACAGTACTAATAAGTTCAAAAATAAAAAATATTACATGCCTCAATCTAATGGGAGTTTATGTCAAACTGGAAAAGTCTGGCTTTTACATGAATCTGCTTCAGAGTCCTGGCTTACATCCGTTTTTTACTTTATTTTTCTTGCTTTTGTCCTTTTATGTTTTTTCTTCCTCTTATACGCCATTAATCCTGAGTTACACCGCCGTTTTTTCTTGTGTGAAAATCTCTTTTTGTGAATAAATTTCAATTCAACTGCTTCCAATTTTGCGCCGCAGATATTGTTCATTCTGTGAAGATTTAAATGAACTTCCTTCTTCTGTACTGCAGCTTTTTCCATGATGTTGTTGGTTTTGTGTTCCTGTTGTTCTGCTACTGGCAACTCATCCAGTGTCATACTGGAAACATCTGTTGGTAAGATGGCCAGTGCATTGTTTGCAGGACCAGACTTTCTGTTGACAACCTCTTCTGTTTCTTGGAGTTTTCCACTTTGGTCTGATTCTGTTTGTGTGAGGTAACAATCTTCTTCTTCATTTTCTTGATTGGCATCATGTTCCTCCACAGCATCATTTTTGCATTCTTCATATCCAACATGCATTTGCTCTTCTGGCCTGTTCAGATCATCATCATCTACATCTCTCTGATCTTGGTCCACTACAGTATCAATATCGTGAGGTCTTGGACTGGATGCTCTTCTCTTCGATAGATGTTCTTCATCTCCTGTGTTTGGCTCCATGGTTCTCATCTCATCTTTAACATCTGTTTCGATCCTCATCTCAGGTACTTGTCTGCCAACAGGAGCAGATATAAGGCTATCATCTTCTCCACCACTTTGTTTATCTCCCTGATACGCGTGAATGTTCAGACTAACATTGCTGAATCCTTGATGATGCTCTGCATGTACACTCAGATGTTCTGTCTGGAGCTTTTCCCTCTTTTCTGTCTCTTCATTCTCATCTATCGTTGTATCTATTGCACTTTTCTGTGGACCAATAATCTGATTTTGCACATTAACCTGGCTACGTGCAGGAGGGCCTTCATTGTCTTCTTTTTGTTGGACCAGTCTTTTAATGGTGCCACGTGAAACTTCTTTCTGACTTATTATCACCCATGTCTTGGTGCTTCCTTCCCCGTCACTAGAGAACTCTATAAGTTTGATCTCTATTATTTTATACACAAGTGTTGGCTCCTTAGCGGTACATTCTCCATCTGTAAATCTCTCTGATGTACGTCTTTCTCTCACTTCTGAGTCATTCAGCCTCATCTGTCCATTGCTATCAGCTTCTTGGTTGATTAGTTTTCCACTTTGGTCTGATTCTGTTTGTGTGAGGTAACAATCTTCTTCTTCATTTTCTTGTTTGGCATCATGTTCCTCCACAGCATCATTTTTGCCTTCTTCATACCCAACATGCATTTGCTCTTCTGGCCTGTTCAGATCATCATCATCTACATCTCTCTGATCTTGGTCCACTACACTATCAACATCGTGAGGTCTTGGACTGGATGCTCTTCTCTTTGATAGATGTTCTTCATCTCCTGTGTTTGGCTCCATGGTTCTCATCTCATCTTTAACATCTGTTTCGATCCTCATCTCAGGTACTTGTTTGCCAACAGGAGCAGATTTAAGGCTATCATCTTCTCCACCACTTTGTTTATCTCCCTGATACGCGTGAATGTTCAGACTAACATTGCTGAATCCTTGATGATGCTCTGCATGTACACTCAGATGTTCTGTCTGAAGCTTTTCCCTCTTTTCTGTCTCTTCATTCTCATCTATCGTTGTATCTATTGCACTTTTCTGTGGACCAATAATCTGATTTTGCACATTAACCTGGCTACGTGCAGGAGGGCCTTCATTGCCTTCTTTTTGTTGGACCAGTCTTTTAATGGTGCCACGTGAAACTTCTTTCTGACTTATTATCACCCATGTCTTGGTGCTTCCTTCCCCGTCACTAGAGAACTCTATAAGTTTGATCTCTATTATTTTATACACAAGTGTTGGCTCCTTAGCGGTACATTCTCCATCTGTAAATCTCTCTGATGTACGTCTTTCTCTCACTTCTGAGTCATTCCGCCTCATCTGTCCATTGCTACCAGCTTCTTGGTTTATTAGTTTTCCACTTTGGTCTGATTCTGTTTGTGTGAGGTAACAATCTTCTTCTTCATTTTCTTGATTGGCATCATGTTCCTCCACAGCATCATTTTTGCCTTCTTCATACCCAACATCCATTTGCTCTTCTGGCCTGTTCAGATCATCATCATCTACATCTCTCTGATCTTGGTCCACTACACTATCAAAATCGTGATGTCTTGGACTGGATGCTCTTCTCTTTGATAGATGTTCTTTATCTCCTGTGTTTGGCTCCATGGTTCTCATCTCATCTTTAACATCTGTTTCGATCCTCATCTCAGGTACTTGTTTGCCAACAGGAGCAGATTTAAGGCTATCATCTTTTCCACCACTTTGTTTATCTCCCTGATACGCGTGAATGTTCCGACTAACATTGCTGAATCCTTGATGATGCTCTGCATGCACGCCCAGATGTTCTGGCTGGAGCTTCTCCCTCTTTTCTGTCTCTTCATTCTCATCTATCATTGTATCTATTGCACTTTTCTGTGGATCAATAATCTGATCTTGCACATTAACCTGGCTACATATAGGAGGGCCTTCATTGACTTCTGGTTTAAAATCATATATACCAGATGGGCTCTTCAGCTTGGACTCAATAGGACCTTCATTTTCAGGAGCTGAAAGTAAACTACAGTTTTCACCCTTTGCATCTTCCTCAGTGTTCTCATCCTCCCCTCTCCCCTTCT
Source organism: Xenentodon cancila (assembly GCA_014839995.1). NCBI lineage: Eukaryota > Metazoa > Chordata > Actinopteri > Beloniformes > Belonidae > Xenentodon > Xenentodon cancila. Next base: position 24,076,671 of record CM026212.1, read on the forward strand.
CTAAATCCCTAACATGAGCTTCATGAGGACTATCACCCAAGTCAAGACATGTCCTCTCATCACATGCTTGATGACTCTGTGGTCCAGCCTGCATGTTATTTACTTCTGAACAATCTCTTATACACTCCGGGTCAACTGACATCTCTCCTTCGCTGGTGTCAGCTCCCTCGTTTCTGTCTGTAGACATTTCAGCATCCTGACTTTGGTCGCAGTTCTCAATGGTAGCAGGTGGGGAACCTTCATATGTAGACACCTCCATGATGTCATGAGTAGCTATGTCTGTAGAGAAAAAGAAAATAGAAAATAGAAAATAGAAAATAGGACCAAAATAAACTCAAGTTAAGTATCTCACTAAACATATATGGTTTTAAAATTGTCTGATTCTTACCTTTCTTTTTGTAAATTAGAAGGTAGGCATTTTGGGATCTAGTGAGGGAAATTAGAAAAGAAACTAAGCATGTCATACAAGCTTTCTGTTAACTTAAAGGGTGCCCTAGTGGTTACAGGTTCAAACCCAGGGCTGGCCCCTCGGCTTGAACCTAGGGGCCCCTAAGCAAGGCCCTTAACTCCCAATTGTTCCCCGAACGACGCTGATGCGGGCAGCCCACTGCTCGCTTGATGGGTTAAAAGCAGAGGTGTGTATTGTACATACATCGTGTGCACGATGTACATACTGACAAGAATGGTAATGAAAAAAAAAAGTGGTATTATATGTGTGTAAATGTACTTTGTCCTCACATACCCCCCCAACCTCCTTTTCTGGGAGGAAACTACTTTTGTCATGAGGTCTGTCAAGTAAGCAATAATACAATGTCTTTGGCAAGATCACCAGCATTATGTACAAACACTGTCATTTATTTGGAGTAGAGAAAAGAACAAAAAGAAAAAAGACCGGTAGTGGCAATATAGGATCAGTACTGGGTGGACGTAACAGCTCAGAGACAATCTGCTGATGTTTCACAGCACGATGTTGTGACGTTCCTGCACATGTGTCGTCCTGGTCAATGTGTCCAGAAACTTCATATGTTGTTTATTTATTAGAAAAATTAAGAAATAATCGAAAACACTGTGTTTTGGCAAAGAGATGAAGGATTAAACTTACTTTGCAGTTTCATTGCCTTGGAATGGATCATAATTTCTCTGGTTGGAGAAACAAGAAAACAAATCCTTTAATTCAATATAGTCACTTTGAAACAACTTTCAGAAACACGGAATAAAACCTGTTAAGTCTTACTCTTGTAACAACAGCATCATTAAAGACATAGTATGCATCTTCTTCATCCTGGGATTTGATCATTGCAGTGTAATGTCCACTTCTCAGGTCACCAAAATGGTCCACCACTGCATAAAGTTCATATACTTCATTCTGATCAACAAGGAAATATATCAGACATAAGAATTATTACAAAATATGAAAGTTATATGAATATCAAAAACGGGTATTTCAACATACCTCTGTTATCTTTACAGAATATGGAACATCCACAGCACAGTTGATTTTGACATATGACATGTAGACGTAGCTGAAGTCGAACCTCTTCAGCAGCAGAATCAAAACATCTGGATGATGCTTTATGACGTATTGCTAAATAAAAAAAAAACACAATTTCCCAAAATATGTTTTTGTGTGTTATAAGAAATTCATTACAACATCAAAAATGAGACCCAACTGGTGACAACTGATCTTCTATGAACTCACACTCGTGGCATCAACTTTGTCGTCACACTTGTCACAGAACATCTGGTTGTCTCCACTGAAGTCTGTGGTCTGGAAAAACTTCCTGATGCCGTCCACCTGAAAAATGCACTTAGGTCATTTCATTTTGAAATAAATAAGTATTGACTGCTTTAATGAACATAAAATGCTTAAAAATATTCTTTGTGACAAAAAGGGATTTTAAAAAAATACTGTTTTTTTTATCTCTGTGATTACTTTTAGTTTTTGCATTTTATCATAATTTGATTAATCAACGTACTTACAGGATTTCCTAAATGCCGTTCATTTATTACAGAGAATTATACTACTATTAATACTATTTTTCGATTTTTTTTAACATAAAAAAATCAGTTGGTTTAATGATGGCTGTACTGACTGCACAGGGTTAATGTTTACACTGTAGTGTACTTCTAAAATCCAGCCGGCTTAACTGGGACCAATGAAACCTTCCTTGTTCTGCTGCAATCAGGTTCAAATTCAAGTTAAGCTTTGAGTAAACTTGTTAAACATATTTAGGAATACAAAACTTATTTTCTCCTCACCACGCTGTAACCCTCACTGGGAATATCCACCAGTTGCAGAGGAAGGTGCCAGAACGGCCCGTCTACATCTGTCACTTCCCGACACGTTCCACACACGGTCCTGTGTGCCAGCTGTCCTTGAAAGATCTAAAAACACAAATGTACAGATACTTGTGAACAAGTACTATGCTTCACCCACATTGCAGTTTTCTCTTTAATTTTGATGATGTATTTACCTTCGCTGCCTCAGGACTGGTCCGCATTAAAATCCTCTCAAAGTACTGGGCTGCATCCTGCTGTTCATCCTCTGAAGCAGTTGGGGGTATTAATCATTCATCAATTGCATTCCTTCACCAAAAAGTCACTTTTTTAAAGAGTTGATGTTTATGGTCACATTGCCTTACTTCTGTCAATGCCCAGTGCATTTATTATACGAGATGCATCTCCAGTCTGTTTTAGTAAGTCATCAAATAAATCCTTAAGGTACCCATCAATATACTCAGAGCAACTGTCACCGGCCAGCCTTTACAAATAGATGAAGATAAATAGAAGATGTTGGTGATATGAAGATATAAAGATAAAACGATTTATATACAGATATAAAAGTTGGTCATTGTACAGGTAATCATCTTGCTTGAATATGCAAACACATAAAAAGTATAAAACAAACCTTTGTACAGCTTCTCTGAAGTCTTTGGTCATAAACAGCACCTGCAGGATGCTGTTCAAGTAGCATGTTGCTCCCTTGTTGACTAAACCATGGTGCTCTGCTGCAGGGAGATTTTAATAATTGTAATTGCTCATTTTCACCATATTATTAGTGTTCGGTTGTAAACAATCAACACACAGGCAGTGTTCGGACCAGTTACTCTTACTTGTGTTGTAGATTTCAATTCACCTCAAGAAAAAACAGCCAAAACCTCTGACCTAACCGAAACCTACGGGAAGGATTTCTTTGTTGCTGTCTGAAAGTAACTTACGAATCTACTTGACACATTAGGTTACTGATGTTGAATTAATTTAATTAGATCTACAAGACGAAAGGTCCGTCATCAGTTTCGATTCGGAATCTGCACATTTCTTACCAGAAGAAAAGGGACGCATCGTGGAAAAAATGTCGACCAGTTTCTTCAACATTCACGTGAAGTCCCTTCAGACAGTTAGTCCATTTCTACACTACTGAAAGCTGCCGATACATTTCCGAAAAGTAAATTACAAATGCAACTTTGCATAGAAAGAAAAAAAATTAACCTTTTCCTTGGTTTAAAGACCTCAAAACACAAATGGAAAGATTTAAAGGTATTCAACTTGTCACTGACTGAACACCCAAGAACTACGAGTAACTTTTTTAAAACTGTCAATTTTAAATACGTTTGGTTCGTCTATAGACCTACTTTTTCTTTCGCTCGGTGATCGCTCTGTTCACTGTATGTGGGAAACGCCAGCTTCATTGAAAAACGTCACCACTTGGATTCACGTAAAAACCCTAAATTTGAAATAATGACTGATCATTTTAAGTAATTATGATTTGTTTTGAAATTGTAAATAAAATCAGTCTACAGCCTCTAGGTTCCAGCGATAGAAATTCAATACATTCATTGCTGCTTTCGTATTCAGGGCCACAGGAATTGGCTCGAGTCTGGCTCAGCTCTCTGGGTGAGCCATATGTAGATAAAGAATCATGGACACCAGGGGTGCTGTCCTGCACGTATTAGGTGTTTCCCTGCTGCAGCACCTGATATGATTGGCTGTCACTAAAATACTTGTGGAGACCTTGATGACAAGCTGCTGATTATCCATTACTTTGAATCAGGTGTGTTGAATCAAGAAAAAGTATATAACATGCAGCACAGAAGCCCCCGAAGGCTGCGTCTAGACAGCCCAGATATACACACACTCCTATGGGAATTTCAGAACCAAAAATTAACCTGAAATACGTCATTTTGGACTGTAAAATGAAACCGAAGTTGCGTCCTGGAGAAAGGCCATGCAATGCACAAATGCAAACCTCACAAAGACCCTTATCAGGAGTTGAGTCAGGAACCTTCTTGCAGTGAGGCAACAGTGGTTACAACAAACCACAATGCTTTAATGTAAATTATTACCTGCAGATTGTACTGATAACTGATTTTCCATAGGACCTGAATGCAGCATTTACTGCAAAGAAAGCAAAGCTCCATTTTATTGGTTCTGGAAACTTTCCATGGTAAAGAAGCTTATCAGAGACAGGCACATCATTGTATTATTGTAATACGTTTGCCCGTTTTCATTTTACATCCGTAAATGATTAAATGTAAAGGCAGCTTATAATTAAATGCATAAGAAATAGTTATAAGAGGCCTTATTTCTGGTCTTTGTTTCTGTGTGGCCTGAAGATCTGTGATCATTTGTCAGCTGTTGTTAATGTAGATAGTGAAGGGCTTCTAATAATCACAGACAAGGTCTTCTGAGGAAAACTGTTTTATTTTATACAGAATCATTGTTATATAAATTGAGTATTAAAAGTTTAGCAGACAAAGCCCAAGCGCTACATCATTTGTGAACAGAGAAGTTTCGGTGAGCCTTCATAGGAGGTAGGAGAAGCAGCAGCAGCAGTGAAGATGCAGATGGTCAGGTCAAGCTGTCAGTCCTCCCCCTGGGACCTTCACTATCATGAAGACATGGGACATGTGCTGGATTCCATATGAAGATAAGAGTGTGGAGCTTCCACTCAGTTCCTTATTAGTGAAGATTAGTCGCATGCCTTCTTCTCCTGTACATACAAACAAGTACACAAAGAGATTCAATAATCACATTCAATACATGGTCCAACTATTTATTATTTTAGAAGGGTACAAGTATAAGTCCTAATCAAACAACAAATAAACTATTATTGATACTAATAATCCAACACAGTTTTAAATCTAAGAGGAGTAGAACCATCAACTATGAGGAAGAAATGTGGTCATATGATCAAACGTTTGATAAAATCAAAAGAAGACTCAACACTAGCAGCATTTCCATGCTCACTGTTGTGCAAAAATATACAAAAGTATTAACACCTCTGTATTATATGTTTAAGCGAGTCAAAACGTGCATAAGTAACGATAGTGCCTGTACTTTACAAACCTGTGGAGGTAGTATCATGATTGGTTATGATTGGTCAGATTTGTTATCAGAACTGTGTTAACAACACTTGGACATCCTACTCTCATATAGTGTATGCTATATAACATGTGAGAAACAAAACTATACAGTAAGTTGAAAACTATAATCCTGCCTTGATGAGTAAGCCTGAACAGCAAGATAAAGCAAAAGGGAGAAGTCATTCTGCACCTTTTACTTTCATTTTTCACTTTGCTGTTTATAGTTTTCTTTTTATTTAATTGTGCCACTCTGTAACACCGCTGTAAATTTGCACAAATAAGTTAGTTCCTGAAAAAACGGGATAGCCTGAGGATCAACGAAACAAAAACAAAACAAAAGAAAACACGGATGTTGCATGATGCTTCGTCGTCAATTAAAGATACAATTTTCCTCGCGGTTTGACGTATGTGCTTCAATTCACTGCGGATATTATTTCTTTACCTTCGAAATAAGGAAACTTGAGCATTATCTTCTCTTTCAGTTGCTGCACCGTCATTTTCTCCATCTGCTCGGCGGTGTTGCACAGGTCGATTAAAACCTTCTCATCTTTAATGCCGTGAACCATGACCTGGTATATTTTTCCCATTTTTGAACCTCTTGGTGCGCTTCTTCTGCTCCCGCCTCTGGATAGCAAGAATGAACTTACAGGTGTTTTTTGTTTGGTAGAAAAAGGGAGGAACACAATGACGACAGAGATAAGCAATGACACTTTCGTTTTATAGTGCAATTTAAAAAGTATTCTTCTGTTTGTTTATCAGTAAAAACAATGGGCATTATAAATATTTTTGTTTGCTGTTATAATGGGGTTGGTTAGATCATAAAACTAACTTTACTTTTAATATATATATATATATATATATATATATATATACGGTTTCCTCTAAAAATAAAGCTTGTCTACAGTGTCGCCTGTGTTAAAAAAACAAGTGAAGCTACGCGTCAAAAAAGAGCCTTCTTCCTGGTATATTTACATTCATGTGACTTCTTGGAAATGCGCGAGAAAGCGAAAGAAAAACATTGTGTTTGTGCTTTAAGAGTGGCACCACGGCAGCCACGCAGTTTAATTACTGAGAGCAGGTCTGACAGGTGCTTTTGCAGACATCCGAAATGAGCAGACCGAATCAGGACGAAAAACGATATGACCCCCGAGACACGACGCTCAAATTTGTCAACAGGCCTGATGATCTGGATCCTCTGCGTAAGCACTGAATACTGCTAAATTGTTTTTTAAAACGATTACAAGTAGCTCTTGAATGAATTGCAATTAGGTGATTCAGAAAAAAAACTTGGTTTGTTTCTGTCCTCAGCCCCTGACGAAGGAGACTTGTGTCTCCGGGCAGAGATGTCTTGTGGCCACGCGGTCACCCCGCAGTCTCTCACCGGGTGGTGCCGCAGCCTGCTGGACCAGGTCATTTTCACGGTCTCATTCCCGTCTCTATATCAGAACTTTAGCTATACATTTATAACCAAACTCTGGGACTACATGTCTTCCAAGTCTTCCACACCTTTCTTTGTAATGTTTATTATCCAACTTCCTTTTAAGAGACTTTTCTAAATGTTGCATTCACTAACATATGCAAGGTTATCATATTGAGTTCATGCTGGGGCTGTGAGCTCACATCAGTTTTGTGGCATTTATTCATGCATTTCCTGTTTTTGTTAAGCTGTTCGGCCCACACCTCCCCTATTTTGTTTCAGTTTTGCAGCTGTTATTTCTGTATGCGCACCAGCAGCTATTTTCCTCGAAGAACAATTTTCCACTCTGCAGTACTCTCTATCAGCAAACAGCTGACAGCATTAGTGTGGTCTCTCAGATACTACTTTTTAAAATTAAGCATTCTTTTACAATATGACAGATATTCAAAACAAATGTTGTTGCAATAAAAAAAGGTGTGATAAAAGCTTTAAAAGAGGTCTGATAATAATCACACTAATACTACAATAACTACTACTAATAATAATGACATTAAATGTCCATGGTGAGTCAGTGTTCTGCCAGATCGTTTCTGTTGCATCAAAGCAGCAGGAAACGTTTTACTCTTTGCATGTTAAAAAGTGCCTGTAAGAGATATCCACTGTCCATCTCTGGTCATTTCAGGGCCAGTACAAATTTAAATGTCCGGCTTTGATGGAAGGCACCCTGCAGAAGTGTGACGCTTTGTGGTCTTATCAAGAGGTTCGCAAGCTGGCAGTGCTGACACCTGAAGAAATGCAGCAGTTTGAAGAGAACATTGCTCGTATAGCTGCTACAGAGTACTGTGATTTTAAATCAGTAAGTAACCCACTGCCTTCATGCAGGTTTACTGAAGACTTGTGCAGAGAGCATGACAAACACATACAGGCAGGTCAAAACCTAACACTTGAGCTACCAGTTTATTGTAAATTGCATCTACTTGCGTCAGGAGTTAATTGGGACCTTTATTATTTATTGGTCTGATGGCTCGGTTTACATTTTGATTAATTCTTCAGAAAGACATTTAGTCACAAATTATTCCTGATGGTAAGATTACAACCTCATGGTGGCAGTTTAAAAACCACAATAGAACAATGTCCTGGATAAAAGTGCAGTTATATAACACTGGAAATGACCCTTTTCACATTGCATTAGATCTGTGTGGTTGCTGCTCAGTAGTGTAACGTTAAATATTTGCGTGTGAAACAGTGTCCTGGTTGCAAAACCTACATCGAGAGAGAAGACCTGACTAATCTGAGCGTGGAGTGCATCGTCTGCGAGGCAGAAAAGAAAGTGTACCAGTTCTGCTGGCAGTGTTCGAAGCCGTGGAAAGGTCCAGCTCCACGTTCCGATCGCTGCGACAACGACGGCTGCATCAACCACGAGCTTGAACTCCTCAGGACCTGCAAGACCACCTCCCTCCCTCAGGTGCAGGGAGTTGACAACTGTCCCTCCATTCGAGCCTGCCCTACCTGCGGTCACAAGGTGGAACACGACAAGACGGGCTGCAAGAACATCCTCTGTCCTCGCTGCCAGGTGGAGTTCTGCTTTGTGTGCCTGAAACTCACTACTGCATGTCTCAAGACGAGTTCCTACTTCATCCCCTGCAGTGATGGAGTGGCTGCAAGGCAAACATCCATACCTGTGTGGCTCAGACGCTGAAAACACAGCAGATCCTCACAATGTTTGAAATGTAAAAGTAAAGTCAAAAATGTTGCAGGCTTGTTCATCTGTCTTCATTGACAACATTCAGCATTGTTTTTTTTTTTTTTTTTTTTTTTTTTTTTTTTTTTTTTTTTTTTTTTTTTTTTTTTTTTTTTTTTTTTTTTGCCCTTGTTTGCACATATATTTATGATTGATACCATGTTGGTATAACCGGAGTTGTATATATGCATTTTAATCTAGTAACCAAGGGTGTTTTGTATGTGTGGGTGTGTGCAAGTGTGCTACCTTCACCAGCCCTCATAACAGTCAAACTATATTTTTATTGATCCCTGGAGAAATCAAACAAGATAAAAGTAAAGGGAGAGTCAGAAAGAGGGATATAAATATTCTGCAGAGGAGGGCTAGAGTCACCGGGTGTGGAGGGTGAGGAGAGAGAGAGCAGGAGAGAGAGACGAGACAGTGGTGGTGCAGTCTGGTGTCTGTGTTGTAATATGCATCAAGAAGAGTTTATAATGTGTTGTTTAAAGAGTAAAAAGTGGACACAAGACAATCAGGTGTTATAAGCAAAAAAGAAAGCAGAGAAAAGGGGGGAGGAGCTTTCTATTTACAATCACATCATTTGAGCGTTTGGGGGGGGTTAGAGGCAGTATTGAAAAGTCATATATATAATAGGCATAGAAGTATTTAAATAGTCATACATGTCCACATATATCAAAATAAAGTTATAAACATAGAAGATAGATAAATAATCCACACACACACACACACACACACACACACACACACACACACACACACACACACATATTCATACAATCAATGAAAATAAACCGTGGATTAATGTGTGGACATCTAAGAGTTTTGCTATGCATAGGTGTAAAATACATATGCACATGTACATGATTATACATACATACAAATATACATTGATACATGCTGTACAGGTGTGCCTAATTGAAGTACACACATATACATATATATATATATATACATACATACACACATACATACCTATATATATACATATATACATATATACACATATATATATATACACATACACACATAAGTATCTATTCATATGATATACATACACATACCTTTAAATCATTGCATATAGTATATCAGTATATGCATACACTTGCATGTTCATGTCACAATACATTTCCCCGTAATCATTTACTTACACTCATGCAACTCATATTCATACATACATACATACATACATATATACACACACCCATGCATATCATCCATATAAGTATATACATCCACTTGCATGTATCCACCTACACCTAAATAGATACATGCACATAGGGATACACACACACAAATACCTAAACATGTACACCCACGCACACACACACACACACACATATACACACACACACACACACACAGGTGCGTGCGTGCATGCATGCACACACACACACACACACACACACACACACACACACACACACACACACACACACACACACACACACACAGCTATTCATACATACATACATACCACATACATTCACGCATATACACAACCACACTCACGTATATAACTACACGCACGCACACATACACACACACAGCTATTCATACGTACATACATACATACATATCACATACGTTTGCACACATATGCACAAACATACTCACGTATATAACTACACACACATATATACACACCAGTACATACACATACACACACGCACACACATACACACACACACCCATACACATACACATATAAAACATGCATCTATGTATATAAACTCACTTATTTGCACATAAATACATACAAGAATATAATAATAATAATAATACATTTATTAATTACAAAACTAATAATATTAAGTCATTTAAACACTTCCTCCTTTAACTAGTTATTCTTACCATTCCGTTGTTGGTTCCTATCGTCATCGGTCAGCGCCCCAACCCTCCCCCCAGCCCTGGGCCACCCCAGCCCCCCACGGCAGCGGCCGCAGCCAGCAGGAGGGGAGGGAGGAGTCCGAGGCCGCCGATCCCACACCCTCCCTTAGTACAGACCATTACCAGCTGGAGACCCAGCAGGCTCAAGGAAACAAGGCCGCGATATGCCCCCAGATCCCCCGACCCCCAAACATATCGAACCCCGCACGGGCAAGAAACAGTGTCGCCGGTGGCCCGCCAATGCATCGGCCCCCGCCACGCGCCCCGGCGACGCGACAGCGACACCGAACTCCAGTAGCCACATTCAGCATTGTGTTCTGTTTTCCTGTTGTCTTTTTCATTGTCTTTTGATGCACCTGCACACTTTCATTTTAATGTCTAATGAACAGTTTCAGTCCGAGAATCTCAGAGTTCACACAGAACAGTTTGAGCTACAATAAAAATAAAATGCGTTAATACTAAATCTGGTGGCTATTGTTGCTTGATTTGTTACCAGATCATCTAATAACACATCAGTCATGTAATATTAAAAATTCAAAACTAACCACCACACAAAATACTTTACAGATAATTCACAAATTGTTGCTTTAAAGATGTCTTATAATTCAAAATCAAATGAAAGTCTGACAGTCCTATAAAGATAAAAAGACAGCATCGTAATGGACTCAAAACTCTTGGCTAACACTTAAAAGTGCTCTCTTTACTTTTGAACCAGAATAAAACCTGATGACAGCATTCAGTCCTGCATGAGAAAACTTTTCCTTTTGCGTTTTCATGTTATATGAACTCATGTTTCCAGATGATGCGGCAACATGAACCGTGAATCTGTTTGTGTTATTGTAGTTGAAACTGTTGTTATCTCAGACTTTCTTTGAAAAGTTTTTTTTTATTTTTTGTAAACATTTATAGGAACAGTTCAGCAGGTGGAATAAATGGAGCAAATGTTTGTGCATGTATTTTTCTTGGTTGGTTACACATTAAACCACATTTTTAGTTTGCACATTTGTCTCATTATTGATCGATGTTAGAGAGAGGTTTGAACTACAGCAAATTTTTTTTCTATCTTCTTCAATAAACTTTCAATTCTATCAAACATGTTGATAAATATAACTCCTTTATATTTGAATTAATGTACAAATAAAGTAAGTCAAAATAATGTAGTATTAAAGTATTAAGACATGGTTTCATTGTGGCTTTTAGTGAAATAATCTCTATGAACAGCAAAGGTCAAATGACCATCAGCACAGAACTGGAAGGAAGAAACACATTCATACGTTCTTTATTTGGGCTGCGTGTTTGCAAAGGCTGAAAATAATAATAACAAGACTTAACACTGTCCAGACAGCGTCAGAAGTATAACAGGAGGCTCAAAATGGGAACAATTAAGGTGAGAATCTGTGACTTCAGGAAGAAAACTTAGATCAACCTGTGCAACACTGACAAGCAGATGCATAACAGCGCTGCAGCTGAAGACAGAGACAGTCCAGAAGCTTCCTGTGCTACTTTATTTATCATCTATAGACAATATAAAATGTTGTTATTAACAGACAGGTCTAAGTAGAGTCTAGTAAACTGGAACTATAAAGAACAAAAAGAAAAATGGACAATGAAGCAAGGAGTGTTGGCAAATTCCCTGGATTATATGGATTCTAATGGAGTAATATTTTCAATATTTTGATGAAAACAAAAAATTTTAAGTAAATTTTATTAAAATGTGTGTTTTAGTGTAATTTGATTAAGGAATACTGCAAGTAAACCCTTAAAAAACAATTTTCTTCAAAGCCACTCTATGTGGCAATGCCACTTTTGCCCACACGAGGGCGCACGGAGCCACTGTGAATACTGCTAGACAGTCCAGTGTGACGGGGTGAAACGTATGTCAGTAAGACTAGAATAAAAAGATTTCAACATTCCCTTCTGATAACTAATAAACAATTAACTAATAATCAGCTGTTATACTAATTTATCTTGCCATTTTTTTGTTTATTCATTTACCTCTCTTTTTGCTTATTTTTAGAATAAGTGCAGCAAAACAGACCAGAGTTTTCTTCTGCACTTATGTGACTTCTTGTAATTGGCAGAGGGAAACTGAAAGCCATCACAGATAACGTTTTGGGGGCTTCCAGTGGCTGTTACCAGAGGTTATCCTCAAAGTGCCAGCGGTACTTTTGGGGTTTTCCCGAAAGCTCAGACTTGTGTCTCCTGCATCAGGTCAAAGTAAATGACTGTTTTATTCCTGCCTTTAGAGTTTTTACAGGACATTATCGGCTGTCAAAGAGTCTCTTGCTTGGATGAGGTTCACCTCAACTCATTTTGCTTTCATTTCACTCAGGGAGCCACAAGCAACGATAAGCCTCTTTTCTTTTCAACTGACAATGTAGAAAGCAAAAGGATTTAAAACAAAACTTTCCTTTTGAAAAGATTGCGTGAAACTACTCATCTGTTTTGGGTGACAGATGAACAGAAGGAAACAAATCAAGAAATTTATTGTGAAAATCTGTGTTCATGACCGAACTAATTTAATCTGAAGCTTTATGTCGAGTCAAGGTTTGGTGCTTAATGCTTTCAGGGTCTCCTGGTCTGATTCACAGGTTTCTTTATTTCTGATGCCTGTAGCTTAGTCTTCTTTCTTTCTTTCTTTCTTTCTTTCTTTCTTTCTTTCTTTCTTTCTTTCTTTCTTTCTTTCTTTCTTTCTTTCTTTCTTTCTTTCTTTCTTTCTTTCTTTCTTTCTTTCTTTCTTTCTTTCTTTCTTTCTTTCTTTCTTTCTTTCTTTCTTTCTTTCTCTCTTTCTTTCTTTCTTTCTTTCTTTCTTTCTTTCTTTCTTTCTTTCCATTTTATACAATATTCAATCTTGTTAGTAACATATAGTTGTTTTTTTTCCCTCAGGTATCATACTGTTCACGCAGAATTTAATATTGTCTCAGCGTCAACGTCCACATCCAACTAAATTCCACTCAGTTTTACTGATTGCGTGGTGTCGTCTATTCACCTCAACTGTTTATTCGAGCTTTCCTGCTTTAAAATTGTCCTGAGTACCACGGTAGCAGTCAGTAAAGTAAAAGCTGTTAAAAAGGTCAAAGTAAAAGACCGGGCATCATGCAGGAATCTTGGCTAAATACAAACCTGATGTCAAAGAAAAACAAAAAAGTGGATGCAAAACTAATATGAGTTGCACAAATGTAACTTATACAATAGTTTTACACAAAAACGTATCCTGCTCATGGGAAATAAAGGCTGTGGAACAAAGATGGAAACATTTAATCTGTCTAAATCTTCTAAATGACAGTGAAAGTGAAACCTTAAATGACGAAACTCAAGCAAATATTTATGGTGATTACTTCAGGGTGCGGTGTGATGGGAATCTGGTTCCATTTCAGCTGTAGATAAGCCAGTCGAGCAAGTGAAAAACATTCTGAGAAGCTGTAAAGCAGCAGTGGTAAATAATGACTTTATGACTGCGATCCGCAGTACTGAACTCTGCTCCCAACTGTGACACGTTGTTTATCATAAATTAACAGCATAATAACTCTGTACCAGTGACAGTGACAAAAGTCAGTGACCACAACGTAAAATTATTGAACATTTATTTTCAAATGACAGAATATACATTAGGTCAGTATTGATTACACTGTCTTTGGTTTGGTTTGTTTTCTTTTGCCCATATCATACTTTACACCATGCAGTTAAAATTTGTCACACTGGAGTTACAATATAAAACAAAACACCACACAGCTTGATTGTTTGTCTTCAATGAGTAAAATGGATTTGCAAGCAGGTCTCAATAGTCAGCTATAGTTGGTGCCATTTTCACTTTTAAATGCACAGCATTGAGGCCAAAGTTTCTTTCTAAAGACAGTTCACGGCAGTTGGTGGTAAAATAAAACAGAAACAGATGCCATATAAGATACCTAACAAGCACATTACATTAAGTTTCAGACACAGACACAGTCTTGTGATTCAGTCCCCTTGTAATTATCTACAGTACACAGCTCTGGTGATTGCAGTGTGAAAAAAAAAACAAAAGATACTAGAAACATTTGAAATTAAATCTGTGTGACTCTGGTTAAATGTTGCTGTTTGTCTCTTTCTGCCCCCAAACTGTGACTCCAAATCTGGGACCGAAACTACAAGATAAACAGTAGCATACACCACGTCTTCCACCAGATGGATCTGGTTCCACTACCACATCTTGTACTTGTGTGGGAGCTGAGACTTGTGCTGTGTTTCCAGGATTCGCCTCTGTGACACTCAGTCTCCCTGTAATGTTTTCCGTTTTTCCATTTCTGTCTTTGATACTGTGTCTCTGCGGCTCTGACGTGCCCCGCAAACTCATGCTGTTAAAACTATGCACCAAGGCCTCCACATCACCTGGCTTTTGAGCACATTCTGCCGTTTCACCCGATTCTTTTACCTGTGAGGTTCCTGTGTTGACGCCACTTTGAAAACTGATGCGTGGCGTCCAACACTCCTTCACCGGGTGGGAGAACCCTCCAGTAAAGTTTTGTTTAAGAAGCTCTCCAGATGCTGTATTTAATCGCTCAGCTGGTTGAGCCAGTGATCTCTCAGCACAATAAGTGTTCAATTTTCCTCCTGTTTTCACATTTCTCTCGCTCTTCTTTCCATTTAGGTCATCAGAAGAATATGGAGGAGGACAGTGAGTTAATTTGGTTTCAAGTTCAAAGTTTGCTTTGGTATTCTGATGATCACCATATCCTGTTCTTTGCTCACCTTTCCTAGGTATCAAATATGTTTTTTCTTGTTCTTTTACAATAAGATATTTAGACATTAATCCTCCAGAGGGTTGGACTGCATCACTATTATCACCTCCATCATCTGCCACATCCATGCGTCTCGTCTGTGAATGTTCATGATCTGTTTTCATTTGTTTGTTTTTATCATCTCCAGTCACCTCTCTCTCTTGCTCATGTTTTCTAGGTGTTGTGTCACAGCTTTCCAGTTTCTTTTCCTGATTAAATGTTGAAGTCTCCTTCTGTTTGCCTTGACTCCCACCTACATCACCTTGTATCTGACTGCGCCAGAGGTCAGCTATTGTCAAAAGTGGTGGCTGTGTTTTCTTCACTTTATTTAACTGTTCCTCTACAGAAGGCTCTTCCTTTTGGTCTCTTTTTTTCTCCTCATTTTCCTGTCCCTCCACACTGTTATGATTGACAACTGCCGTCTTCACAGCCTTCTTCTTTTGTGTGTCTTCCTCTTCATGTTCATCTTTTTCACCCTTGTCACTGGCACCCAGTTCAGAGGCTTCAGAAGTGGACGTTTCTATAGTTTTTTCAGCAGAAGCGTCTGGGACAGAAACTGGAAGGGTCAAGCACAGCCAGGAAAAAGTTAAAGAAAAGGCTTAGACAGTGTTTAACAGTTAGAAACCTCATCAGTAAGCATATACACCAGCGTAAGAGATGTCTATGCTCTTACCTTTCTTGTAGAACAGCAAATAAGCCCTCGGGAATCTAATGGGAGCAATATAAAAACATGATACACAACCGATGTCGTATTTAACGAATGTGGTGAGAATGAACGACAGAACTTACGTCTCAGTGAAATCCAATTGGAATGGCTGGTAGGAATGCTGAGTATGAAAACAACAGTCACGTGTTTGTTAATAACTCTTTTTTTTCTCAGGTTTGATGTTCTTTTGAACAAACACAGTAAATTCTTACCAAAGACACAAGACTATCATTGAAGCGATACCATCGTTCATCATCCTGAGACTTGATTGTTACTGTGTAATGTCCATTTCTCAGATCACCAAAGTGATCCACAAATGCATACAGCTCATACGTCTGACTCTGAAGAACAAATTTGACAGAAATCAGCTACAGAAGTATGAAAACGATAAGTGATAATAAAGTATGCACTGTACCTTGGTGTCAGTGGGTGGTATCTCCAGTATGCAGGGAATTGTCACGCTGCATTTGATTTTCTCGTAATCCAGGTATTTGTAGTTAAACTTAAATCTCTTCAGCATCAGTGTCAAAACGTCTGGGTGATGCTTTATTTCACATTTCTAATTGAAACAGACCAATACAGCAAATTAAATCATGCAAAAAAATGACAACACAGCTGAAATTGCTTAGCTTTACTCTGATGGGGCTGCTCAGCCTTCACTTTGGTGATCTTTGGGACTGCGCTGGCAAAATACCAGAGGTGGTTTTGGCCTATTAGAAAAGTTTATGCCAATTTTAGCTTCATTTAATCCTCACAAAAACTGCTAACTTATCTATATAGTAAACATCTATTTCTTAATTTCTCTATTTGTTTCTTTGCCTTAAACCATTTTTAAGTCCCCTAACTGCTTCATTTTGCACATTCATTTTAATTGAGTCATTATGGATACATAATATATATATATATATATATATATATATATATATATATATATATATATATATATATATATATATATATATATATATATATATATATATATATATATATATATATATATATATATATATACAGTATGTTTCTTTAATTGTACATGTATTTATCTCTGGATTGTTTATTTTTTTACAATTTTCTATACCTATTGATTTCCCAAATTTCCCAAACACAAAGGCAGGAGGCAAAAGTAATCGGTGAACAACAACAGATTATTAACTCAGTAATTAAACTGGGAAAGATGAACCCTGAACTGTAAAACCGTGGTTTTCCTGTTAAGTGATGCTTGTTGTGCAGTTTTATTGTTTTAATGCAAATTACTTTTAAAAAGGAGCTAACAAAAGACTAAATCATGAACAGACAGTAGCCATACACATTCAAAAACCCTGAAGTATCAAAAACTGTGTCCTTTACTTAAGATTCTGCAAGCTCATTTCCTTAACCAGGCAAATACAATTTCCTTTATAGTTGTAAAAATAAAGTAGTATAAACCAAAACACGTCCATCCCACTGGCAACATAATAAGAAGACAGTTGGTACCAATTCTGACAAACTCTGTGGTGTAACGTTTGTAGAAATATGTGAAAATTTCTATTAAAAAAACAAAAACAGTGATATGATGTATAATGTAAAATAAAATTATGTTTAAGATCATTCTTATAAATTCATAATTCCCTGCCAAATCATTAAGTGTACTGAGAAAAATCAAAAGTGTAATTTCTCAAAACTTACAATTGTAGAATCAGTTTTGGCTTCACAAAAGTCACAGTACAACTGGTCGGGCCCGCTGACCTCGGACACACTGAAGTACTTGGTAATACCGTCAATCTGAAAAGTACACTCGTTACTTTACCCTGAAATTTACTGAAAGATAAAACAGGTTTTTGTTTGAGAACAAAGCACACTGCAAATCTCAGCAAGCACATGAAATACTTCCACAGTTGGACAAAATAACAGGGTTTCATGTCAAATCTGCTTTTTTTATTTTTTTTATTAAAATTTGGCCAATCTTGTAAAGTTGCATTTAGATAAAACAACAGTTAGGCCTACTGGCTACAGGAAATATTTTTAATATGTGAGATTGTCAGGAACTGATCAGCTTCAGCCTCTTCAATATACAGAGGCAAAAAAAATGTTGTTTTCTGAATTCATTTACTGTAAAAGTTTAATCTGATCTTCATTAAAATCATTGTAATAGATAAACACAAAGCTCTTAAGCTGATACGGTACAAATTTTTCAAATTTCGCAAATTTAACAAAACATTTCCAGTAACAATGCAGTTTGCTCTATGGTAAAACTTCAGGCCAACAAACAATCTTTTTGATTTTTTTAATTAAAACAGTTGTTTCTTCTGCCTCTTGAGTGATTTACACACACTACAATTATAAATAGAGATGTTTGCCAGTTCCAGTGACGTCTTCAAGCCTTAACCTGTTACTTGTGGATTCTTCTTTTCCTCATTAGGATCTTCATTCAGGTGCCGTTGGAGTCATCTTGGATGGATGGCCTTTCCAACCTTATAGATCAAGTGCTCTTGATTGTTTTTTTGTTTTGTTGGATTTGTTTGTAAGGCATGGTTTACATTAGTGGCTGCTTCTAATCAACAGGACTTAAAACCTCAGTACCTTTTATCAATCAAAGCAACTCCAACTGCTTAATGTTCTTAAAACATAATTATTATTCAGACTCCATGTGTGTAATTAGTCAATAGGATCACTTGATTTGTCAACCAGCCTGTTTAATGTTTAGTGGATGTCTTTAAGAAAGATGTGTGACATTATAATATGTATGTTATCAGCTTAAGCACATTGTGTTTGTCTATTATTGTGATGTAACTGAAAATGTGATCTCATTTTGGGGTAAATTAATGCAGAAAAACCATTTAAGTCCAAAGATTTGATATACTTTTTCCTTCCACTGTACAGTAGGCAGTGGGATCAATCCCAAACTTTCCCTATTTACATGTTAATATGATAACTGTGGAAGAGGTCAAAATAATTCCCTTGGTCTTCTCAAGAATTTGATCCTCATTTGGGAGTAGCTTTAGGATTACCATGTTGACTACATAAATGTAAAATAATCAAATATATAATTTCTTACCACGCTGTAGACGCTGTGATCGCCCACCAGTTCAAGAGGTAGATTCCAAAACGGATCATCCGTTTGAGTCTCTCTTTCGCAAACGCAACATTTGTTCTTTTGTGTCAGCCGTCCTTGGAACAACTTACGAAAGACAAAGCTGTGTAAGGTTATGTTTTTACTGAACTGAACTCATGGATCTGTTAACTTAAACCTGAAGTCTATACCTGTGAAGCTCCAGGACTGGTCACGTTGCTCAAAATGTTCTCCAAGCACTCAGCAGCATCACTCTGCACAAAGCCTGGAGGGGGAGTAAAAAAAGGTGGAAGACGATTTGTAGTTTGACATGTGCTTAAAGGAAATGTCATGTGAATTTAAGACGCTTAAAAAACAAACAAGCAAAAAAACTCATAAATAATTATTGTTACCTGGATGGAGTCCGAGTTAACACAAAAAATAGTTAACTTCATTTGAGAACTTCTTACAAGGAAACTTGGAATTTGATTCAATATTTCTTCATTCATGATGTTCTTTATTTGTGTGATTCTGTGAATAGCTTTTAGTTTGGCACATGTCCATGCTGTTTAGGTGGTCTCAGACAGGATAAACAAGTGCTGTAGATGACAAGAAATAGACTCACTTGAAGCCATTTGGCAAAAATTTAAAAGGGACCAGAATCGGCACTTCTGAATCTGAGACCATGGTCTTCTAAGTTGGAAAGGGATGGAACATCCTCTCCGCACCGGGAGAGGCACTGCGAGGACTGAGAGGAGGTGTCAGATCAGCTGGATCAGTGCGGTCATACAGAGTCTATGTTGTGTTATGGTCATGAACTGTGAGTTGAGGCCACAGAAGAATAGTATTGGAGATACAAGCGGCTGCAGTGAGTTTCCTCTCCAGATGGTTGGACTCTTCCTTGGAGATAGTGTTAGAAATTCTGACATTCGAGGGACTCCAAGCGGAGTTGCTGCTCCTCCACATCCAGAGCATCCAGATGAGGGAGATGCCCCAGACACCTACCTGTTTCAGGCATAGCTAACACAAAGGAGGAGCCGAGGCAGACCCAGAACACGATGGACAGTTAAAGTTTCTCAGTTGGCCTAAAATGCCTCAGTGTCTCCCCAGGAAAGCTGTGGGGAGGTGGCCGGGGACAAGGAGGTTGCTGCACGATCCAAATGGATAAGCAAGGACGGATAGTATATATTATATATGGTTATTTGAAAGGTCTTATTGCTGATATTCAACTAATCAAGTGCATGTGATGGGCAGCCCATGGCTGCTGTCTAGCCTTTAACTCTTAAAGGTAAGCTCAACCAACCTTTCAGGGAAAAACTGTGTTCTTGGAGTGTGAAGGGACCACTTTTTTTGTCCTACCTCTTGTGATGCCCAGCTTCTCTGTAATTTTATAGGTGTGAGCTGTGTTTTTCTTCAAGTCCTGAAAGAGCTCATTAAGATGACTATCAAGAGACTCGGCATTACAGCTAAGGAAAGGAAGCACAATCTGAAATAAGTGATAGGCAGTTACAGTGAACGGAATAACCTCTATTCTACTGATTTAAACACCATATTGAACATGCACAACAAACCTTTGCAGTGCTTCTCTGAAGCTTTTGGTCATGAACAGCACCTGCAGCACACTATTCAGGTAACATGTTGATCCCTGGTTTATCAGCCCATGGTACTTAGTGTCTAAAAATTTAGGGAAATCTTCAATTATACAATCATCAATCAAATATTCTCAACATCTCGTAATAAACAGCATGTAAATCGAACCTGCATAGCTTCGGTATGAACAAGAATGCATCTTCCTTTCACGCAAAAATCGCCTGCGTGTATTTTCTACAAATGACAAGTTGGATCATTAGACAAGCAGAGAGGCAGGAGGAAATGAATAAATCATGCATCGCCCTACCTTCAAATGTATGACAGGCAACTATAGGAGTGTATATAACTGCTCGCTTTTCAGTTATAACGCCTGAAAACACGTCTGGAGTAATTATGCGGTGTATGGTCTGCATAGTTTCTTTTTCACTTTAAGCCACACCCACTGCAGAGACGCGTTCACATTTTGTCGAGAAAATGAAAGCAACAGTGCAGTCGACATTAGAAACGGCGTTTGCAGATAAAACCATTACAAATGTGTACAGAAACAGACCTTTTTTTTTCTTTTTGTAGAATTTAAAATAAATAAATAAATAAAACTTAGCTCCTACGTCTTGGCTACATCTCAATCTTATAATGACGTCGCTAGAAATGTGAGTAAATTATTATAAAACTTTAGGTTGATAGTTTTGACGTATGCTTGTTGTTCTTTATTGATTCCGAGATTTTTAAAAAATCTTTCCAACAATATTGTCGTGTCAAATTTACCGTAAACGTTTGCTCAGATGCGCACAAAAAAACACGAGGACGGCTGCAAAAAACGGAGTCTCGGGCGGAGTTTTTTCTTTTTTTCCTTTGGTAATAATAATAATAACGAACACAATATGGCATCTTTGTCAGATTTTTAAAGTGTGAAAGGAACACAACCTATAATGCTCAGACATTACATAGAGATGAATGTGCGCTGTGTGTATTATTATCGTCTACCAATCGACTACTGCATCATATTAAACACATCAGACAAATAAATGATCAATATTATTTTTTATTTTAACTTGCTGCACGTTCTAATTCTGAAACGTTTAGTCCATATTTTGACATATTATTGTTTAGGTATGGAGGCATGAGTATTGACAGGGAACGTTTTTATTGCAGCCCTTCATTAAAAAAAAATACAAATTCATAGAGTTTAACAAAAACAAAACAAACAAACAAAAACTCTAATAACAAAGAGCACGTGAATTCCTGTAAAAGCAACAAATATTGAAAGTGAAAATCATTTGGCAGTGACTTGGCCTTATTCTGTTTCGTTTTTGACCAGCTCTACATTATTTCTCGGGAAATCATAACTTACTCTCAGTGGGGTGAGTTTGAAATAAGAAGTCTTGCTGTTTGTTTTTTTTCTTTGTTGTTGTTGTTTCAAAGCCTGCAAGACTCTGCACATGGCCAGTTCCACATCAGTAAATAAATCACACAAACACTGCTAATAGGCAGGAAACTTAACAACCCCAAACAATGTGTTAATAATTACGATGACCAATATCTTCCTCTACCCTCAAATGTGAAACATGAAGTGTTTTCAACATGTGTAATGAGCTGTGGAGTTAAGGGCCTTGCTCAGGGTGATTTTTGAACCTGGGTCCTCCACGCTCAAGCCCACCACTGTAACCACTAGGCCACCCTCCTCCTTTCTTTGGTAAAACTATCAGTTTAACCAGACTATTAATGATTGGACTATAAAACCCAGAATTTTCATAGAAACTTTAAAAACTTGCAAACATTTATAATCTCTTATTGAGTGACTGTTACACGATACATGGTTGCACATGTTACTCACGTTGCTGTAAACTGTTCTTTTATTTATTAAAAGTCAGCTGTTCTCCAACCAGAGGTCAACAGGAGCTGGACATCCATCCATCCATCCATCTTCTTCCGCTTATCCGGGGCCGGGTCGCGGGGGCAGAAGTCTAAGCAGGGATGCCCAGACCTCCCTCACCCCAGACACTTCCTCCAGCTCTTCCGGGGGAATCCCGAGGCGTTCCCAAGCCAGCCGAGAGACATAGTCCCTCCAGCGTGTCCTGGGTCTTCCCCGGGGTCTCCTCCCGGTGGGACATGCCTGGAACACCTCTCTAGGGAGGCGTCCAGGAGGCATCCTATACAGATGCCCAAGCCACCTCAGTTGACTCCTCTCAATGTTAAGGAGCAGCGGCTCGACCCCGAGCTCCTCCCGAATGACTGAGCTTCTCACCCTATCTCTAAGGGAGCGCCCAGCCACCCTGCGGAGGAAACTCATTTCGGCCGCTTGTATCCGTGATCTTGTACTTTCGGTCAATACCCAAAGTTCATGGCCATAGGTGAGGGTGGGAGCGTAGATTGACCGGTAAATTGAGAGCTTTGCCTTACGACTCAGCTCCTTCTTCACCACGACAGTTCGGTACAACGACTGCATAACTGCAGACGCTGCACCAATCCGTCTGTCAATCTCACGCTCCATCTTTTCCTCACTCGTGAACAAGATCCCGAGATACTTAAACTCCTCCACTTGAGGCAGGACATCTCCACCTACCCGGAGAGGGCAAGCCACCTTTTTCCGGTCGAGAACCATGGCCTCGGATTTAGAGGTGCTGATTCTCATCCCAGCCGCTTCGCACTCGGTTGCAAACTGTCCCAGCGCATGCTGAAGGTCCTGGCTCGATGAAGCCAACAAGACAACATCATCCGCAAAAAGCAGAGATGAAATCTTGTGGTTCCCAAACTAGACCCCCTCCGGTCCCTGGCTACGCCTAGAAATCCTGTCCATAAAAATTATGAACAGGATCAGTGAGAGAGGGCAGCCCTGCCGGAGTCCAACATGCACTGGAAACAGGTCTGACTTATTGCCGGCAATGCGAACCAAACTCCTGCTCCGGTCGTACAGAGACCGAACAGCCCATAGCAAAGGGCCCCCGGACCCCATACTCACGGAGCACCTCCCACAGGATACCACGAGGGACACGGTCAAATGCTTTCTCCAGATCCACAAAACACATGTAGACTGGTTGGGCATACTCCCATGAACCCTCCAGCACCCTGCGGAGAGTATAGAGCTGGTCCAGTGTTCCACGACCAGGACGAAAACCGCATTGTTCCTCCTGAATCCGAGGTTCGACTATCGGCCGAATTCACCTCTCCAGTATCCTGGAGTAGACTTTCCCAGGGAGGCTGAGAAGTGTGATCCCCCTATAGTTGGAACACAGTCTCCGGTCCCCCTTTTTAAACAGAGGGACCACCACCCCAGTTTGCCACTCCAGTGGTACTGTCCTCGTCCTCCATGCAATGTTGTAGATGCGTGTCAACCAAGACAGACCCACAACATCCAGACACTTGAGGTACTCAGGGCGAATCTCATCCACCCCCGGTGCCTTGCCACCAAGGAGTTTACGGACTACCTCAGTGACTTCAGCCTGGGTGATGGAAGAGTCCACCGTACAGTCCCCAGCCTCTGCTTCCTCAGCGAAAGGCATGTCGGTGGGATTGAGGAGATCCTCAAAGTATTCCTTCCACCGTCCGACAATATCCCCAGTTGCGGTCAGCAGCCCTCCACCCACACCATAAATGGTGTTGGCAGGGTACTGCTTCCCCCTTCTGAGGCGCCGGACGGTTTGCCAGAATCTCTTCGGTGCCGACCGATAGTCCTCCTCCATGGCCTCACCGAACTTCTCCCAGACTCGAGTTTTTGCTTCCCGGACCACCCGAGCTGCGGCCTGCTTGGCCTGTCGGTACCTGTCGGCTGTGTCACGAGTCCGACGGGCCAACAAGGCCCGATAGGACTCCTTCTTCAACCTAACGGCATCCTTTACTTCCGGTGTCCACCACCGGGTTTACCGGGATTACCGCCACGACAGGCACCTGAGACCCTCCGACCACAACTTTGAGCTGCCGCGGTAACAATGGAGGCAGAGAACATGGTCCACTCTGACTCAATGTCCCCAGCCTCCCTCGGAATCCGGGAAAAGCTCTCCCGGAGGTGTGCGTTGAATACCTCCCTGACCGAGGGCTCGGCCAGACGTTCCCAACAGACCCTCACAATATGTTTGGGCCTGCCCGGTCTGTCCTGCTTCCTCCTCTGCCAGCGCATCCAACTCACCACCAGGTGGTGATCAGTTGACAGCTCAGCCCCTCTCTTCACCCGAGTGTCCAAGACATGCGGCCGGAGGTCAGATGAAACGACAACAAAGTCGATCATTGACCTCCTGCCTAAGGTGTCCTGGTGCCACGTGCACTGATGAACACCCTTATGCTCAAACATGGTGTTTGTTATGGACAGACTGTGGCTAGCACAGAAGTCCAATAACAGAACACCACTCGGGTTCAAATCGGGGAGGCCGTTCCTCCCAATCACCCCTCTCCAGGTTTTACTGTCATTGCCCACGTGGGCATTGAAGTCCCCCAGTAGAACAATGGAGTCCCCAGTTGGAGCACTATCAAGTACCCCTTCCACAGACTCCAAAAAGGCCAGGTACTCTGTACTGCTGTTCGGCCCGTAGACACAAACAACAGTAAGGAACCTTTCCCCGACCCGAAGGCGCAAGGAAGCAACCCTCTCGTTCACCGGGGTAAACTCCAACACATTGCGGCTGAGCTGGGGGGCTATAAGCAGGCCCACACCAGCCCGTCGCCGCTCACCATGGGCAACTCCAGAATAGTGGAGTGTCCAGCCCCTCTGAAGGAGCTGGGTTCCAGAGCCCAGGCTGTGCGTAGAGGTGAGCCCAACTATCTCTAGTCGGTATCTCTCAACCTCCTGCACAAGCTCCGGCTCCTTCCCCCCCAGCGAGGTGACATTCCATGTCCCCATTGCTAGGGTTTTGGTCCAGGGATTGAGCCGCCAAGGCACCCCGCCGCGACCGCTGCCCAAACCACATTGCACCGACCCCTCATGCTTCTTCCTGCGGGTGGTGAGCCTACGGGAAGGCGGGCCCACGTCGCCATTTCGGGCTGAGCCCGGCCGAGTCCCATGGGCAAAGACCCGGCCACCAGGCGCTTGCCTTCGAGCTCCAACCCCAGGCCTGGCTCCAGGGTGGGGCCCCGGTGACGCCAATCCGGGCGACGTAACGATCCTTGTTGGTATGTTCTGCATGAGGGATCTGTGAACCCCAGGAGCTGGACAATGAATCCAAAACTCCAGTCACTTAGTGGTAACAAGTCAATGTCCTCGTTCTGGTACCAGTCGTAGATAAATAAGAGGGTTGTATCAGGAAAGAAGTACAAAGTCAACGACAATTCAACATGTGGAAAAAAAACACTACTGTGACCATTTTTGAGAGGAATAGATGAAAGAATTTGCTTTTTATTTTACAATATAACGATCATACTTTGCAAATAACAGACTATGACTTTTCATCAGATAACAAAAAACATGTAATACATGTAATACAATACAAGGACAGTAACTGACACAATCTGTAAATCCAACTGTGAAAATTCAACTTCATGACAACAAAAGTTAAAAAAAAAAAATGCTGAATCGTAGTCACTTTTTGTACAAAATCATCCATCATAAATTTCAGGAATCTCACACAACAGTGGACAGTGGAGTGATTAAAAAAATGTTGATGGTCTGATTACAATGTGCCATTACAGTCGATGTGGAAAACATCATCTGGACATCTTCGTTTATTCTAACGGAGGAGTGAGTACAAGAGTATGAACGCCTCCGATTAACAAGTGTTTTTAAGACAAGTGTATTTCAGTGAAATTATGTCTTTCAATAGGAAAGTAATCCCGATCACACCAGCGCATCTAAAACAGCGCAGTTGAGGGAGTAAAGAATCAAAGTGTTGCACGTCCAGAGCCCGAATGAAGACAAAAAGAAAAAAATTACAGAAAAACAGAAAAATTACTGTGAGGACCTTTACACCTGCTGCTCTAACGTTTTGGTTTAGTTTATTAAAACAATATAGAACGCTTGCAAAAAATACTGTGTTATTTTGGCTCAGTAAGTTTCTTCATGTTTCGGTGCTACCACCAACTCTAACGAGTCATCTTCGTCCAGAGATCTCAGGGACCCGAATGAAAGAGAACTGACCTTTGTTTGTTTCGTCCCTTTTGGGGTTTTTTAACAGATCTATCTGCTCTTTTACTCTCAGTTTCTGTTTGTGCATCACGTGTGGGTTTTATTATTTTGTTGTTATTTGATGCAGGTAAACTCTGAGTCTCACTGCTGTTTACAGCCATGTTTCTGTCACCGTCTCCGTGTGGCTCCGAGGACTCGTTCTGATTCTGGTTACAGATACGGACGGACAACGTGTCCACTTCACCAGCCTTCGGATCAGGTTCTGCTTCACAGTTTACTTCTGTTACTCGTCCTTTTGTCATTTGTGTGGCAGTTTCCTGTTCCAGATCTTCCTGTGATCTTCTTAAACTAACTTCTTCAAACGGCCCGTTGTCTGGAGCCTCTTCACTCCCCCCATGATGCGCTTGTCTTCTATCAGAGGAGTCATTTACAACCTGTTCATGGTTTTGATCATTGAATGAAGTGCCCTGTTTGCTTTCACTCTCACCTCCATAGCTCTGAACTTGATTATTGCAAAGGGAAATTTTCTTCAAACTCCTATGACTCCCTTTGTACACTGTAATAACTCTGTATTGATCTGTCATCATCTTCTCCTCATCTCTCTGATCTTCTACACCAGGCTTTCCATCTTGGTTCAGTCTAACAGTGAACACGCTTTTGTCTTTTTTTGTTCCCTGTCCTTCCGTGCTGTGGTGATTGCCAGCTTCTACATCCTCAGCCTCCTTTGTCCTCCTGGTTTTTACCACGTGTTCATTTTGCATGTTGTTGTCACTGATGTTGCGTTTGATCCGTCCTTCGTGGTTCATTTCTTGCTGCAGATATTTATCTAGTCCATTTTGGTTAATATTATCTAACTGCTTATTATCCCGACTATGGACTGATTTGTCACCCTCTTTGTTCCTCACCTCATGATTTAGTTTGTTCTGGTGATTCTCATCAACTCTGCTGTCGGCTTCTTTGTCACTAACAACCTGTTTATGCTTTTGTTTAGTGCTTGAAGTGCTCTTTGAATCACAAACCATTCCTTCATTGCTTTGAATCTGGTTGAAACTTGGTTCAGGACTATCTTGTCTCTGTTTATCTCTGCTCTTTTCAATGTTTTCTAATCTTTCATCACTCAGATCGTCAACAGCACCGTTAAGCCATTCATCCTGGCGGTTCATTGACACGTTGCTGTCATTATCAACCCCACTTTTGCCATCTCTGACCTCTCTAACTAACATCTCCTCTGGTTTCCCGGTCTCATTTTTGCAGCTGGCATCTTCAAAAGTGGAGACCTCTGTGGTGTTTGCAGTTGACGTGTCTGCAGCAGAACCTAGAACATTCAACCACAGCAGAGCTAAAGACATCAGAAAATGTCAAAAACAGTCAAGAAAGTCATGAGTAAGCATGACAGGGATGTTTGTCCTCTTACCTTTCCTGTAGAACAGCAGATAAGCACTCTGGGATCTAATGGGAGTGGAGAAAAAAATGAATTGTTATTGTCATTTCACAAACGTTTGATGGGAAAGAAAGATAGATGAGTGCTTACCTTCTTCTGGAGTCCATCTGAAATGGTTCTTGTTTAGCCTGTCCACAAGAATTAGAACAAGAACATCATGTGTTCTAACATGTCTGCACTAAAGAATACATGTTTTTTTTAGTAGAAAAAGTTGATTATTCTTACCAAAGTCACTACAGTGTCATTGAAGTTATACCACCGCTCATCATCCTGGGACTTGATTGTTACTGTGTAATGTCCATTTCTCAGCTCGCCAAGGTGCTCCACAAATGCATACAGCTGATATTTCTGACTCTGATGAAGAAAAATGGTGTGACTCAGCAACAGCATGAGAACATAATGATTTATAATAAAATATGAAGTGTACCTCTCCTCCAGCGTGTGGTATCTCCAGTATGTGGGGAACCTCTACTCTGCATTTGAGTTTCACATATTGCATGTGATTGTAGTCAAACTTGAATCTCTTCAACAGCAACGTCAAAATGTCTGGATGGTGCACAACATCAAATTTCTAATTGGAGATGAAGATGATAAATAAATCAATACCTGGAAAGCAAAGCAGTCTGAAAAAAGACCAGACAGCTGTGATTTAAAACCTAAATATGCTCTAATGAACAAAAAACAGTTTCAAACAGCAATCTGGTTATTAAAACAACCTCTCCTTCATGTTAATATCTGCACAGCCTTATCCTGGGACACTGGTTTGTTAGCAGGCATTTGCAGGTCTCCAAGAATGATAAACAATAACAACTTGTTTCTGCACACTCACAATTTTAGTATCCGTTTTGATTTTGCAGTGCTCGCAGAATAACTGGTTCTCTCCACTGATGCATGATTCTTGAAAAAAGCTTTTGATCCCATCTACCTGAAAAGGATTAAAGAGGAGACATCTGCTCTTGAACATTTCTGCCTTCAGTCAACACGAGCTGTAAAGGTCACCCTCAGACTCAAACTCTGCTCTATAAACGGCATATGGAATTTACTGAAGCACAAAAAAACAAAAAGTGAGCTGCTGAGTATTTACGACGCGGTAGTCTTCGGTGTCTGAATCCACCAGCGTAAGAGGCAAACTCCAAAACGGCTCCTCGTCTTCAGTGTTGCTGCCACATTTGGAGCAGGCGCTGGTGTGCATCAGCTCTCCTTGAAACATCTTCACATCCACAGACACAGAGACTTTTAAAGTTGTAGAATTTCATTTCAAATTTCTTTTTAAGACTTTCATACTTGATTCTGTCTTGAGTACCTTTGAAGCGTCAGAACTTGTGAGGCTCAAAATCTTTTCAAAGCACTCAGCGGCATCATGCTGTTCGTGCACTAGGATTATGATGGACACGGTTTAAATAAATCACATTTTTATCAATAAGTTCATGTTTTTTAAGCTCATCATTTATATAAATGATGTGTTATTTCCTAATTAAACTTTTTAATACACAAAGAAAAAGTGTTTATTCTTGCACAAAGAACAAACGTATGTAAGAATATTAGATCAGATTTTTTTTAATCAGTTATCATTAAATCAACAAATGTGTTTTCACATCCTGCAGATCAGCTTGTTAAAAAAATGTTTTACCTCTCTTAATGCCCAGATGGTGTGTGATCGCTTGGGTGTGTGCTGGTTTCTTTAGTAGGGCATCAAACACGCCGTGTAGATGGTGATTGATGTATTTATTGTCAATAGGGGATCTGTGTAAAGGAAACGCTTTTGCTCAAACGTGAACAAAAGCGATAGATTTAAGTCATTTTAATTCTAAATAAATGTCAACAATACACGGGAAGAAGGTTTGGTAGCCAACCTGACAGCCTCTCTGAAGTCTCTGGTCATGAACAGCACCTGCAGCACGCTGTTCAGGTAACAAGTTGCCCCCTGATTCTTCAGCCCATAATACTCCCTGGCTTTTGGATGGAGACCATCCACCGGACTACTTTTACCAACACTGCTGGATGAAGAAGTGACCCCCATTTTACGCTGCCTTTTGCTGCGTCCCATCAGCTCAGTTGAACATGAAAATAAATAATATGTTCAAAAAAGTATTCAGACTGACACTGCCGTTCACGTTTATCAGACTCACGGCACAGTTTCACCACTTTCTGTTTCACGGGACGCCACTCCTCCTCAAATGCTGCATTCACGGTAATTGGAAACTAATAAGTCTATAGTTCAATTCATTCGCTGGCCTTGCTGGCCTTTATTACAATAATGATCAATTACTGTTTTAAAAATATTTTATTTGCATGATAAATAGATTGTGTTTACCATAACCTGTTCATCCTTAATAAGGAAGTAGCTTGTTGACGGAGATCTCCTCTTTCTCCAAAACCCAAATGTTGCAACGTCATTATACTGAAGAGTGAAGATATGGCCATTTCTGTGGAAATAAGCCCATGTGAATATTTTCACTAACAGTTTTCTTTTATTTTTGTAAGACTGCTTCCTTTTACCTGGGTACAGTCTGCATGTAACATCGTTTCTCTTTCAGTTTAGGCAAACTAAGGCTCTCCCGAGTACTGTGTCCCAATCATTTAAATGCTAATCATAATCAAAAAACATTTGATATAAATCATTAACTTTAACATGATGAATCTGAAAATATATGAGGAGATTATGATGCCAGTGCGCATGTCCTAACACTGATCACTGACAAAGACAACATGACCTCCACAAATGCGTCCCACAAACCAGACATTTCACGCTGTTTATTTATTTTTAATTGCGTGAGCAAACCCAGGGTCCTCGTTTGCTTACAGCAGCGTTTTTGAGTGAATTCTGTAAAATACAAATGTGGGTTTTAGTGCATTGATCAGGGATTATTCTGGGATCAAACGATTATACTTCACAGAGCTATGATCTACCTCAAGGACAGGAGACAAAGTTGGCCTTAAGTGTAACCTGAAGATGGAACATTAACGTATTCAGCTGTTAGATAAAAGAACTTTAAATGACTGGATTTTTTAAATCATTTTTGTCTTTTTACGTTTGACTGACAGCAGGTGTCGCACTCCAGCCAAGAGCCCGTCAGAGTACTTCAAATAATGAATCGCGTTTATAATAAAACTCCACTGAACTCAAATACTTAGTTAGTTGCGGTAAGTGCATCATCGACTATTTAAAATTATTATTGGCGTTTACTTTTCCACATAAAACTAACAATTCATTACCTACCTTTTCCTCACTGATCTTTTCTTTTTGTTTTTTTTCCTTTGCAACATCTCTTGTTTTGAAACGAAACTAACTCGCTGTGACGCCCACAAATAAAAGCCAACTAAAACTCGCTTTACTTTCATTTTAGCGATCTTAGCATTTATAGCGAACCTGAGAGGAGCGTTTTCAGCATTTGAAAGCCTGCAAAAGACGAAACTAACACAATGGTAGTCCAGGTCATTGTGTATGGGTTAGATGGAGCCAAAATGACCATCGACTTGTGCGAGAACGAGAAACAGCTGCAGCTGGTGTCTGTGTTGCAACTGAAGAAGAAAATATCAGAGAAGCTCCCCGGGAGTCCAGGTAAAAAGCTTATTTGACCCAGACAGTTTCATTTCGGGTGATAAATGGGTTTAAAACTTTTTAACTGTACTTTTACTTTTAACCGTGTTTGACATTTTTGCCAATTACAGCCAATATGTAACAACTCTAAATGTGCCCAAAGTGCTGAGGACTGAGCTACAGACACATGCTCGACACAATGTGGTTTTTTACCTTGTTCTGCTTTTATCAAATGAGCCTGTTTTGATTTTCCGACCCACTCTTTTCTCCATTGTGTGTGTGTGTGTGTGTGTGTGTGTGTGTGTGTGTGTGTGTGTGTGTGTGTGTGTGTGTGTGTGTGTGTGTGTGTGTGTGTGTGTGTAGAAAAAACTATGACCGATATGAAGCTGATCTTTGCAACAACGCGACTGGAGCAGGACTCCAAGCTGCTGTGCGAATACGGCGTCATACACAAGTCTGTCATCCAGATGGTGTTACGTCTTGATGGAGGACTGGCAGTTTGACTCAGACACAGAAAGGAGGACGGGCTCCCGCGCACCGGTCCTCGTGATTCTTGCTGCTTTAACTCTTATAAAGTATATGCTTGTACAGAATGTAACCGCTTGTAATAAATTAAAATGATTGCTTTTTCATCATTATTTTAAATGCATCTTCCTTTATATGCAGTAGCGTGTATGTCGCCCCCAGAGACCAAATGATTCAAAGTTAATACTAAAATATTATGGCATGATCAGACCTTTGTAAAAAGGCCCACGTGGGTATCACTAGTCACAATTTTGTTTCACGAATGTTTCCTTGTGTGTTGGGTTTGTTGGCATAAATTAATACTAAAATAAACAAACAAACAAGAAAATATATTTAAGAAGGAATAAAAACAATCACTTCACACATCTACTAGAAGACTGTTAGATGTAAACATAAGTTAGCAGAACATAAAAAGCGACCTAAGATTTACACACATTTAACAGAAGGAGACCTGGGGAAAAAAACTCAAACCAAGTTTAACATGATAAACACAGTCAAACTGAATATTTGCCCACGTGGATGAAATCAGTGTTGGAGCAGAGCAGTGGTGCTGTCCGTGGTGCTGTCCGTGGTGCTGTCCGCGGTGGTGATCTTTCTTCCTGGCTGGGGGGGATAGCTGCTTATCTATAAATTACAATAGCCCGCTGTATGGTAAATGAACTGTATCCATATAAACTTTTTCTAGTCTTGGTGTCAATTCAAAACTTTTTGCGAAGAAGTCGTGTTCATTTCATACACAAGAGTCCCTTCAGTCTGTATAGATCTAAATACAATGTTGCTCATAAAGTTGGAATAAAATGTTTGTATTTTTTTTTTTACCTTCTTTCATGAAATGATTGTACATAAAAAGAGGAATGTTTCTGAAAACAAAATTATTCAAACTGTATGGGTAACAGTGTAAATTATTTTCTATTGAGTTATGCACAGCCGTATTGGGTTAAAATCTCCAAGCAATAATAAACCTATGCCAGGCTTTACAAAGCAAATAGTCCATTTTGCCATTATAAGACTTCACGGCAAATTATAATAAACAATTTATAACATTAACTAAATAAAAAAAACAACAGTTTTGTGATATTTAGCAATTATGAGCCAACATTTTGGGTTCTTCATAAATGGCACATGCAAAATAGCACATAACAAACTCCAGAATGTAAGTGTAAAACGGGTTGGGTAGATTACTGCATATGTACTGTATTAAGTATTAGATTATTCGCACCCTGTGGAAAAGTTTCCCTTTCTAAACTAGTCGTTGTTTCAGCTGAGTTCATTAGTCACGTGATTTATCAGAAACGAAATCGAAAGTGCGTGTCACATTTAGACCCTGGGACAACAGCAGTTTCGTCGGTTCTGTCTGTAGCAACCAAAGTACGCAACATGAACTCAAACACGGAGAAGTGTTACGACCTCCGCGACCGCACTTTTACGTTTGTGGAAGAAGAGGATCA
Organism: Xenentodon cancila; assembly: GCA_014839995.1. Taxonomy (NCBI): domain Eukaryota; kingdom Metazoa; phylum Chordata; class Actinopteri; order Beloniformes; family Belonidae; genus Xenentodon; species Xenentodon cancila. Next base: position 24,110,164 of record CM026212.1, read on the forward strand.
ATTAGACTGTAAGTAACCCTGCGTGGTTTTTGTTTTCAAACATCTGAACAGAATTATATTTTAGCTTATGCGTATATAATTGTTTAAAATCTACTTTTGAACGGGGGATTAATATTTTCATTTAGCACATTTAGTGCCCGGCAAATGAGCCTGATTTGCTTTTGTCTTCTCAGTTCTGTGTGAAGGTTTTTCGTCTCCGAGAGCGCGGATGTCCTGTGGTCATGCTGTGACACCGACATCTCTCACCAACTGGTGCCGTCGTTTATTGGAAAACGTGAGTTATCCCTTATCCTTCATTTAACACAATCTATCCGCGAACACAGCTTAAAGTATCACAAGAAAGAAATGTGGGGCAGTGTGAATTCCCTGAGCAGTGCGGCAGTTAAAAAGAAAAAAAAAACGAAGTTTTGCCTTTCTTCAGTCTGTCGAAGATTTCGACACAATTAAAAGTGCCCAGGCTGTCTGAGCATTTTCATAACTCACCACCTCACACTTTCTTATGGACTAGGATTTGTTTTGGTCTTCTCAGACACTGCGGCAAATCTGTTTTGATACAGAATAAAGAGTTTTGAGCTGAATTTGATGAGGAAGTCACCAGTTGTTTGGATGGTGACACATCTCTATCCAAACTTTGCCTATGAAATGAGTTTTGAGATTTTTGTATGAAGTATGAAGTGGTTTGTTTGTAACCAGTGAATTTCTTTTGTTACATGGATATTTCTGATCAACAAATGTTTTTCAATTTTTAATTAAAGGGGGAAAGCAAATTTGCGTGTGCCGCTTATGGCTGTGGTAAGGAGTGGCCTTATGTGGAGGTTCGTAAAATGGCTCTCCTGACGCCTGAAGAAAGGGAGTACTTTGAAAGAACAGTGGGCCTCAATGCTTCCAAAGTTTACTTTGACTCCAAATCAGTAAGTACCTAACTGAATATTCAACATTTCCTATCAGTCTTTGAAAGTCTGATAGATGTTTTTCTGTTTGTAACTAAGATGGTAAAATTAAAGGAAAGATCTTGTTGGTTTTCAATTTTCTTCACAATACCAGTGTCCTGGATGCAAATTCTTAGTGACGAGAAAAAATGAATCGAATCTGAGCGTCCGCTGCCAAATTTGCACAGCAAGGAAGAGTCAAGCCTACGAATTCTGCTGGCAGTGTTTGAGGGAATGGAAAGGTCCACAGCCACGGACAGACCGCTGTGAAAATGACAACTGCTTCAACGAGGCCCTGAAAACACTGAAAAACTGTCCAGATATCGTCTTTGAGTCGGTGAAGGATGTCAAAGGATGTCCCTCCATCCGGGCCTGTCCCACCTGTGGCTCGCTGCTGGAGCACAGTACGAAAAAATGCAAAAACATTTTCTGTCCTCGATGTAGGGTGGAGTTCTGTTTTGTGTGCCTGAAAGTCACTAGTGAATGTTTGAAAACAAGTACCCATTTCAGGATGTGCTCCAGCGGTGTCGCCCCCAGGCAGACCGCGATACCTGTATGGCAGAGGAAGTAATGCGAGCAATGTTCGACTGAGTGCTGGGAAGTATAAACTACAAACCATAACACCACAAATCAAAGCTTTAAACCTCATCACATTCAACAATGTTGGACTTTTTACCATAGCTGTTGTCTTAAAAATAACCTGCTTGTCTTAAATATTAATATATGCACATTTGCATATTCACACGTCTCATTAATGTTTCTCTGTGTGGACATACAAACGTATTCCATGTTTTCTTCTGAGACTGGTTTAACTAGTTGAAACCTTGCTGTAATTTCTATTACCCCAGAAAAATCATAACAAAGTTTATTTATGGAAACATCTATCTGGCAGATATAAACGTTGTGTTTTGTTTTTGAGAATATTGCTTCCAAATGCATCTTTCCAAATGATATGTCCGTATTCTTTCATGTAATTTGTCGATACATGTACTGCAAGTACATTCTGATCTTTCCATAACAGGCATTTAGCCCAAGGAATTGCCATATCTTGTATTTATCAGAGCGCTTTTAACCTTAATGTTACCTATTTTGTGATTTAACTGCTCTTTTGTGTGTGTTTAGTGTACAAGGAGTTGCTCTTGTTGTTTAATTAGAAGGTGAATAACGTGTTCAAATGTGAAATTGATATGAAGACTTGAACAAAATATGTTGAACAATTTGCAAATAAAGTTATATTATAGATCATTACAGTCCTTGTAAAATTGGTTTTATTCTGTATATATAGAAAACGTTCAACTCTACTTAGTTTTGGGGGGATTTCACACTACAAAAGAAACTTTTTCTTTGTTTATAAGTTTTAAGAAAAGCAATGCTATTTATTACTGTTTATTCAAGAGAACATGAAGGGAACAAATGTGCGCCTTTGTGATTGTTAGAGCCACTCATGTCTGGACTGATACAGCCAATACACTACAAGGGTTAATATCAGCTAAATAAAGAAAGAAAGGTCCCTTTCTCCGTCCTCCCCACGGCATCAGTTCTGGAGGATTGTCAAGCATGCCAAACTGGCGGGTCTGAGCCTCCTGTGAGTCTGCTGCGCGTCCTTCGGCGTCTCACTGGTTTGGAAAGTGAAACTCTGCAGGACTCAGTGTTGGTCGGGTGGCTGTTGGTGAGTATCCTCGTGTTTTTTCCTCCTAATTGTGTATCACATAAAAGATTTTGTATTTTATGGTTTCATATTTTTTTCTTGCTTAACTTTCGCTTTAAATGTCGTGTGTAAAATCGTATTTCACCGTTACGGAGGAATGCGAAGCTGCGTGTCTTCATAAACAGCAATAAACGTAGATGTTACGTCTAAAGAAGTCGTTTCGATACGGATACAACCTCCACACGCGGCGTTGTTTTACGCCGACCTGCGTCTGTGACGTCATTATGACCAACCGAACCTGAATGGCTCATTGAGCTGCGCACCTATACAGACTATTACGGTCCCAAGCAAAATGACAACTTCGTGTGAAATTGCGTTTTGGTTGTCAGCTATACAGTCTCATACACATAAAACCCCTGTTTTCCACAATTAAAGCAAACATGTACATTTTATTAACGTTTTCCATGACGTTGTATCAGCTCTGTGTGTTGTGTTCCACCAGGGTGAAATTCCGACAAAAGTCATCATGAGTTACATTTTATACAGGTTCAGACAGGAGCTGGACAAGTTTACCTTCTCAGGTAAAAACAAAAAAAAACACATCAAATCAATATTTTCATTTCCCTCGCTGTTCAAACTCACACTTGAACGTTTAATTGTTCAGATTACCACGGACTGAGCAGCCCAGGTGTTACGTGTTACCTGAACAGCGTGCTTCAGGTGCTCTTTATGACTGCGGACTACCGGGAGGCTGTGAAAAGGTTTGATACTGTATGTTTGACTCTTATAGTTATGTGGAACAAGAATCAAAAGACAAAAGGGAAATAAAATAAATAATGTAAAAATAATCATGTTTATGAGCCTTGCAACCAAACTGTTTCAGCATCTTATCTTATTCAGAAAACTGATGCATATGTTCTGACTTGGAACGACGTTTCAGTTTTGTAAAGCGACATTGATGCATTGGCCACTGCATGATATAACACTTTTTTCAATTCAGCAAATTTTAAAATATAATTTAAAGCATCTGTCCTGAAATAGAAAGCAATACCTCTTGCTCCATCTGCTGCAAATTTCAGATGTACTTGTATCTATGTATCAGTGAGTGAATGATATGCTTACATGTATGAGCACACAATGATGTGTATACATTTTATTTATTTTACTACAGTATATTGTCATATGGCTGCTTATGGGAAGAGCACTTTCACCCCTGTATGCCACATGTGATGTGACAATATTTAATGTCCCAGAAATGAACAAAGAATAAAAAGTTTAACTGTTTACAAAAACTCCCTCATACTCTGATTATTTCTCCGCACCACAGCATCAAAAACTCAACAAGTTTTGACTTTTACATGGGACGACTGTTTACCGATTTACAGAAGAGGATGGCCAGAACACATGATATCACACGCAAGCTGGGCATCACAGACGGTAAAGGTTCAGGTTTGCAGCATTGTGTTGCTGCTTTTGTTAAATGAGGTTCTTACGTGTCAAAATGCAGCATCTGTTGCAGAAAAGAGAGGATTTCACAAAGATTCTTGTTTTTGTCTTTTACTTTCAGTATTCAAGCAACGTGATGCAGCAGAGTATTTTGAGAAGATCATGAGTCTGAGTAGCCCAGAAGCTTCGAAGGTAAGCACAAACGCAGTAGCGCTTTTGAACTGTTTAACAGTCCATCAGCTATTTAGTTAAAGCGTTTAATTTAGCCGTGTGGTTTCTCGGTGCCTGTAGACTTTTCTGTGCTCAATTTGATGCTACTCTGCTTAAATGATTTATTTTTAAACTTCTGGTACCTTTTAACATCTGATATGATGAGTAACCCTGACAAATGGGAAACTTATTTACATTTGGGAGCAGCTGACTGAGCTTTTGAAAGCCTAAAAGATGACTGAAGTCAGACTCTAAATCCAGGTGAGTGGAAGAGGAAACACAGAGGACTGAGCTGTGGGAAGACCACTCGACCTGCTGTAGCGAGATGCCCCACTAACCCAACAAAGACACATTCAAATGTTTTAAATGGCAAATAAAATGGGTGAGCATGGGGCACTGATGAAGACACTGAGGGAGGATCGTTATATGTTCCTTGGAGATGTGACTGCAGGAACATATTCTAGACACCTCTATGGGATGTCACACATTCTTATTCTGACATATTTGATATATTTAATATTCTGATTAATATTTGTAATCGGTATTCCCTCAACCAGCCGCCAGATCATTAATTATATTAATTGTTTTTGTGTCTAGATATTCCAGGGAGAGCTGAGCCACATCACCAGATGCCTCAAGTGTAAGGAGCAGGATGAATCCAGGAGCTTTTTTTGGACTTTGCCACTGGTTATGAACGTTTCAAGTAGTCAAGCCTACAGTGTGGTACAGGGATTTAATTAATCTATTTTATATATTCGTTTATTTAGCAAAGACAGGAAATGATGACTTTTCATATTCATGAAACATAGATTGTTTTTTTTACAGGAGGATGGGTTGAAGTCGTTTCTTAGAGGAGAAGAAGTCAGTGGGGACAATAAGCTGTACTGCAACTTTTGCAAGAAAAAGCAGACCACAGACTTGGTAAGTAAATGAATCAGGTGATGGACGAAACTGTGACCATCTCGTTCAGCTACTGCTTTCTTTGTTGTTGAGAGACAAAGGAGAAGATGTTTAATCTCAGAGAGGTAAATGGGCTGCAGACAGGAGTGTCCAGTTCTGCAGGTGACATCATGAAACTGCGCTCTCCCCTTTTTACTATACCCCTATGGACAGTTAAAAACCAAATAATCAAAACACTGCTTTCATGCTTTGGTCTAGATTTGTGAGATAAAACAGCATCCAGATATTCTGACCCTCATGCTCAAGAGATTCACTTTCAGCTACAAGCACGATTGTAACGTCAAGCTTCACTGTAAGGTGGATGTCCCCCAGACTCTGAACATGAAGGTGTGTTGCAGTCTTTCCTCTAACAAGTTATTCTCACTCGTAATTTTCTTTGGATAAGTGTCTTTTTTCTCGTTCTGCATCCTCAGAGGTGCAGCTATGACCTCTATGCGTTAGTTAACCACCATGGCCATCTAACAGGAGGTCATTATACTGCTCAAGTCAAATCCTTTGAAAACGGGGAGTGGTATTACTTCAGTGACATTAATGTTACAAAGGTGAGGAGATTTGTTTATTGTAAGTCAATTCGTAATAGCGTGTAAACAGTTTTACAACTCAAATCTTTACTCATTGTACTTTGTTTCTACAGATCAGACCAGCATTTGGGCCTGGAAATGCCTACGTGAGGTAAAACTGCAGCATTACTTGATATTGATCAAGCTTCACTTGTTGACTCAGATTGATTCACATTTTGTTAAACGACAAAGCCACATCTCTGACTTTTCCCTTCTCTTGTTATTGCCCTACAAGTGCTGGATTTTGAAGGGTTATTCTAATTTTCTACTTTGTTCGTCAGAGTTAATATACCTGTAATGGTAGTGTTTGATTTCTCACATCTACCTTTATTCCTACTTATATATAGAGTATAATTTGTGTTTAGTGCAAATAGCCAAATGTACACTTGTTAGATCAATTTTGTTTGTTTTTTTTTTTAAACTAGGTCCAATACTGCATATCTTCTCATGTACAAGAAAGGTAAGATAACAAAAGTGTCATTTTTACCTCTTTCTCAGTTGCTTTATGTATTCATATTAAAGTGTAATACAGGTAGTACTGTGTTTAACTACTCAGCTGTTTAAACTTTTACTTGCTGGATAAGCTGATCATCTAATCTCACTTATTATTCAAAGTAAACAGACATTGTGAATGAAAACGTCAGCATCCCGGGGCGTCACTTTTCCCATTCAAGCGAGGAAGCTGAAGGAAGGCAAGTGAAAGCAGAGGAGATTTGCTGCTCAGGGGTATTTCTGGCTTTCCAATGAAAGTGAAGACTTGGAGGAAAAACAGATATTTGACATAAAAGTTAAAAAGTATGAGGGAAGGGTTTCTGTTTGTCTTATAATGACAAGAATTTGATTTATTTTTTCTTTATCTCTTTAGAAAAACCTGTTTCCATGTCCCTTTAATCACAGTTTCTCATAAAAATGTATGTTAAATATCATTGTCTGTTGTCCAGCGACCACATGTAGCAGATTACCTGAATGTGGTCTTTTTTTATTTAATAAATGAAATAAACAAATGTGAATATGAAACACAATGGCAGTGTGTTGAATTATGTTGTATGTGCTGTATTATTATGTATTTTTATGTTCTTCATAACAGCTTTGTGTCAGCTTACCTTGTTATATTTATTGCCTGAAAGATTGTATACACTTTTATCGGTGGGGTTATTTGATTACACAATCAAATTGTCATGAATTGATATGCATATTGCTGGTATGCAATTAAAATACTGGAACTGTGAAACGCCAAATGGAGAGCAACAGAAATTCACTCCTCTGTGCTTTGGGTTGATGCATCTGTCTGTGTAGCAGCAGCTGAAGCAATCAAACACTTCAAGCACAACTCGCTCACCTGTATTTGTTCTGCAGAGCATGTAATCCACACTCAAGTCCTCTCCCTACATTTGCTTTGCAGTCTGGACATGACTGAAAAAGATGGGAGTTAATAGCCGAGTTAAATGTAATATTACATCACACCTTTTACAAAGGGTCATCGTTTAAACCAGAACAGTGAAATCTGTGCTGGCCCTGAATTACACAGGGCTGATTTATTTTACAACTGAAGCCAAATTCACACTCAACCATGTTTGAATATCTACAATATGAAGCAGGTGAGGGCTGCTGAGGCTAAAAGGTTGAATGACTAATTTCAGCAACTTTAGAGAATTAAATATCTGATCAAGCTTTAAATAATATAAAACACAATGTTCTCCAAAGTATGAATGAAACTGGAAATAAACACGTCATGATTTGTGCCGTATGACACAGCAGTTCCCTTTCTCGCTCTTTTATTTCTCTTGAGGAGTTTATTATACACAGTGTTGAAATGAAGTTGTAGGAATAACCTGCAACTTCTGATGTAGTTTGAAATCCAACTGAACTTTGGTTTAGTTGAGCACACACACACAAATGAACCAGCATGTGCACACATACATATAGCACATCTCTAAATAATCTGAATTCAGGTCATCCAGTTGCTGACTAAACGTTGTGTCATTTATCTGGCTTGTTATCTTCTTTTCTTCGTTTCTTTTACTTTCAGTTTCTCTCCAAAGCAATTACAAGAAGTCACTTGAATAAAGATCTGGGTTTCTTGTTTTACCCTCATTTCTTCTTTTTTAGAACTATTTAACAAATGTATTTGCGGCAAACTTGAATATTTCTTTTTTTTGGGGGGGGGGGGGGGTCAGATTTACTATAAGTAAACTGGAATTAATATTGTTTTTCTAGATACCAGTTTTTTCATTATAGCATGCCTAAAGAAAATAGAAATAGAGCAAATGGCCACTAAGATTTTCGTAGTCCTAACTCGCGACAAAAGTTGCCTTAATAGCGATGTGGGCTGTATGTTAGGAAAGTCTGATATTTCGGACACCCCTTGAATGCAACTATACGTAAACGAAAGGGAAAGCCTTTAACGCTATTTATCTCACATGAGATTCGAGAGGCTCGTAACTTCAACTCTGACTCTTACAGCGAGAAGTCGCTGGTTTGTGTTCCTTCTGTTCATTTTATTCCAACTTTATCTCTCCCTTCATTGCACTTAACAGGAAATTACTTATAAAGAAGAGCAGGAACGCAGGTCAGTGACTCAACATGAGTCACGTTCAGAGCGGCTACCGGAGTCCTCCAGGTAAGGCACCTGCGCTGACTGGTCTCCAGCATCATTGACAGTTCTGGGAAAATAAGTTATAATGTTCTCCTTCTATCTTCGGCAGACATTAAGTACCATGGCTTGATAAACCAAGGATCAACATGTTACCTGAACAGTGTGCTGCAGGTGCTCTTCATGACCAAAGGCTTCAGACAAGCAGTTATGGCATCTTCAGAAAGGTTTGCGACAAAATCAGACCGCATGTGATATGTAACATATCAGGTATGTAATTGAATATAGCGTTTGTATCTCTAAATCCAATTTCTCTACCATATATAGGTACCCTGATGAAAATTCATGTATCGATCTTGAACTCACAACCCTGTTCAATAACTTGATGTTTGGCACTGCACAAACTGTCGGCGTTACACAGAAGCTGGGCATCGAGAGAGGTACAATGTCAACAGAAACAAGAGATTGCATTATTTCGGTAGGAAAAGTCTTAATCTTCAAATCTATCTGAACTGATGTGAATGAGGTAGGTTAGTGCGCTTTATTTTATACTTGAGTGTTAATACTTTCACTTTGAATAACACAAATCTACGCAAGATCATATATTTTCAGAAACGTAGTTTTCATGTATTCCCAGACATATGACGCACAAATACACATACCAGTGCTGAGGCTGTGGATTTATTTATTTATTCATGTATTTATTTATTTGAATGTATAAAACGCCACCTGCTGTCTAACAGAAGGAAGCTCAGTCAGTCTGCTTGTTTCATAGACAAGATCGATATAAACAATCAATACAACTCTACAAGTTTCGTTTTACAGGGAAGGAATATGCACAGTGATGAACCAATAAAATAAAAAGTATTATGTTATTTTTCATCATCCGTGACTAAGAGGTTTTGAACATTTTAACCAACATCACTGTAGTATAATTCTTTTTTTTTTTTATCTTCTTTCCCCAGTGTATGAACAAAGTGATGCTGCTGAGTCCTTTGAGAAGATTTTAGGACTAGCCAGTGCTGATGCATCACAGGTAAAGATCATCCTTGGGTTGGTGTGGATGATGACTGGACGCTCGTGGATATAAATGAACACTTGTTTACAAGTTTTTGTCTTTGTGTTGTCAGATCTTCCAAGGAAGCTTGGCCCACACAACTAAATGCTCTGAATGTCACACAACAAGTGAGGAACCTGCAGCGTTTTGGAATCTTCCTCTCGCATTGGTGAATACCCACAGCGAAGACTACAGCGTGGTAAGTATCCCACAACCCGTAAACATGAAAGTGAAAATGGGAGTTAGTAGAACAAACTGGTCAGACCAAGAAAAGAAAAAAAAAAACAATGACTGCTGCACTTATCAACAATCAGAAACTATTGGAGTGATGTTTTAATTGACACCTGGGTGCATGTGCTGAGGGGAAGCACGTTGGGACCGTCAGTTCAAGTGACACAAGCATCTTTTCAGGTGCGTGGCATTCAAGACTTTTTCAAGGATTCAAAATTCCTCGGAGAAGACCAGTTATACTGTGATAACTGTTGCGCCAAACATGATGCATGTGCCGTGAGTAAAAATAAAAACAGTCTTTATAGTGATCCTAAAGTTTCCGATGGAAAATTTGAAGGAAACTAAATGAGTTGCATTGAAAGCCCTGCATTTATTCCAGAGGTATGAAATAAAGCAACATCCGGAGGTTCTGATGTTGCTGCTGAAGAGGTTTGAGTTCAGCTACGATCAGATGTCCTTCATCAAAAACAGCTGTGTTGTGATTATTCCACGTATGCTGACAATACCTGAGGTACAGTATACTTAGAGTAAAGTTAAGTATACAACTGCCTCGATCCCTGTGTTGATTCTGTTTTATTTTTCTTTGTTAATCAGAATCAGACTTATGAGCTGTATGCATACGTGGAACATTTTGGGGGTCTGAGAGGTGGACACTACACTGCAACGATCAAGTCCCAAGATGAAGGCAGATGGTATAATTTCAATGATTCCACTGTCAGACCTGTAAGAATTATCACTTTTTTTAAAAGACTAATCTTTTTTTACATAATCAATGCTTTTATGTGTAAATGTGAAAATATGATTATTTCTGTCGTCACAGCTTCACAACCATCCGTTTCAAAATGGCAACACTGTCAAGTGAGTGTTGCTACATCCCAGATATTTTTGCTTACTATCAAAAGGAAATTAATTTTTGTTCACATTACTTTACTAGGTCGAAGACGGCTTATCTTCTGTTTTACAGAAAGAAAAGTAAGGAAAAAGCATTTGCCTCCACTGACTTTTTAGTACTTGAATTTATCGTATAACTAATTTCTGACAATGTTGCAGATCTTGGATCTGTAGACAACGGAGAGGTGCCTGATGATGAAGTTCTCCCCCCTGACACTAATAAGAACTACCACCAGCATCAACATGACAAGAAGATAAAGAAGAGAGACGGAAATATAGAAATAAAAATCAGCAGAGAGGAATCATCCGATGCAGCGAAGCAGAACAGGCGAGCTCAGTCTAAGCAGTCTAGACCATTCAGTGACCAGGATGATTTCAGGGAAAGCGAAGGTTTGCGTAGCAGCCATGATGCTGATGCTAGACAAAAACAGAAGAACGAGGAAAGCCTGGGAGGAGAAGCAGAAGTTAAACACGCAGAAAAGAACGAAGATAAGATGAGCGCAAATAAGAGGAGAAAAACTGATGAAGACACAGACAAGAAGGCAAAGATTGGAAAAAGTGAACGGATACATGCAGGGAGGATTGAAGGGAAGATAGAAAATACTGGAGCTGAGGGACTGGCCTCAACAAATGTTAAGGAGTTAGAAAGATACGACTCTTTTAAACGTTCAGAAGGAAAGAGAAGCAGTAGTCCTGGAAAGCAGAACAGGCAAAAGCATCCTGCTTGTAAAGAGGAAACTGGAAGCTCAAAGCAGGCAAAGCATCAACAAGGAGGTAATAAGGTGGAGGATTTGGGTAGAAATAAACCAAAGATGCAAGTGAATAACCAGTCAGAAAGGGTGACAACATCTGTGATGAAACCTCATGTAGGTAACTGTGCAGAAGACACAGACAAGGAGGCAAAGATTGGAAAAAGTGAACAGATACACGCAGGGAGGATTAAAGGGAAGATAGAAAATACTGGAGCTGAGGGACTGGCATCAACAAACCATGCAGAAGACACAGACAAGAGAAAACAAGGTGATGATGCACTTATCACTGGGGAGAACCGAGCCAAGAGCCAGATAATTAAGACTGACGATGAGCAAAACCAGATTACGGAGGAGCCTCTTCCTTCACAAGAAGGATCAGAAGTAAAGAGAATAAAGAAACAGAAAGCTACTGGTAATAAAAATATTATATCGAGATTTGTAAGTATTTTCAAGACAAAAAAAGACAAAAAGTCAAAAAAGAACAAAGGAAGTGTTGAGTCAAATGCTAAAAAGAAGTCAGATGAACCAGAACCAGCTGATGGAAAGAAGAGAAGTGAAAGTTTTTGGAGAAAAAAATCTAAGAAAACACAGGAAAACAAGCCTAAATCTACTGGGTGTTTTTCATTAAGTCATCAAAAGAGAAAATCAGATGACTCAGCATATGTGTAATTGATTGTTACTGTTACTTGACAGTACTCACAAATACTTATCAATTGTGCCTGTCTTCTGGAAATGACCTGAATAGATCTAAATCAAAATAGACTTGAACTGTGTCACTGTTTCTTCAAAAATGAGAGTTTGAGTTCAGTCGAAAAACCCGAAGATTTCTATACTTCCCTTGTGTTTTAACAGAAGAGACTAGCAAAAGTCTACAAAGTTATTGTGTCAAAAAAATACAATTCAAATGCAAATTTGGCTTTTGTTTACTTTGCATAGTTTTCTTTTTGCTCCGCGGCATGTTGTATTGTGATAACTGATCTGTTGGACAGGAAACTCCTTAATAAAAGATCCATTAAACCATTTAGTGGCTTGCACATGTACAACTTTGATTATATTGCCACGCGTTTTGCTTTTATGTTTAACATAGTTTAATTGTGATTATTCCAATTCTCCTTTTACCATCATTTGTATGATTCTGATTAAAAATTGTAAAATGTGCAATGCCTAAAGTGAAAATCAGAAGGACAATTAAAGTAAGTCTTATGCATCTTGCTTTTGTGGAGAATCATCTGTCATTATAGAAGATTTAATGAACTTGGATCCTATACTGGCAAGTGGTGACAATCGATTTTACTTAAATGGGAGACATCAAAAATTACGGCTTCATCAGGTTTGGAGAGAAGGATTAAGGATTAAGTCAGTCTTTAATAAGAAATGCAGAATGCCTCTGTGTTAATCCAATTCTAAAGGACGTTTGATGGCGCAGCACAGTGAATGCTCAATACAAGCGTAAATCTTGATTTAGCAACTCCAAATGTCCTTTTCAGTAAATAAACTCCAAACTCTCGGCTTGAAAAAAAAGTAATAAAAAAACGGAACATGGAATATCTTTCAAAAGTTAATTATCTGCTGTTATTTCAAAAGAAAATGACACATCCACGCAAGATTTTGATATAAGACATGCTGCTGAAGTCAAGGTCCGCTTTCCTGAATTTATGTAAAATTTGTACTTACTTCTTTATAATGCTTTTTTAAAGAGAAACACACATCTCATATTAAAAACGTTGATTAGAACTTATTAAGTTTGGCGGTCTCTTGTGGACACACAGCGCCATCTAGTGGATTCAGTCTAATCTAACATGGGTTTTCCTTTTGAACATGAAAAAAAAAGCTTTCTGCATTTCCTTTTTATTGTACAGTTTCTTGTGCACTTCTAGTGCAGCACAGGAACTTTGCAAAGACAGACAACCATGTATCATCTATGTGACCAGTTTAAGGCTAATAAATCAATGAAATAACATCTCGGAACCTTGAAAACCGGAAATTTGGAGTCAGTTACTTTGCCTTCTGTATGCAGACACACATAAGAATTTAAAGTAAAACTATATGTATACAAATATCAATTTATCAAAACCACAAACTATTATGTATTAGGTCTTTTATTATGTTTCAGTTCCCATTTGGTTGATCAGACAGATAGTGTTGGGTTATTCATAGTAATTAATTTGTAAATATTGGAGAAGATTTTACGCTGATTAGAAATTTACGTATATCTCTGTCTTCAGGCTCTTACCCTACCTGAGACCTGCTACATAAACATCACCTGAACACACCTGAAACATTTGACCTTGGATAACAGCAGAATATGAAAATACATTTCAGCCAAACATGTTAATGATCTCAAATATAGGCATTGTTATGGTCATGTACACATTCTCAACACAACGTTGTAGAAATATGATGGTCAAAGAGTACTGAAAATTAATTTTCAATGACAAAATCCAGTGTGATGACTTTTATTTTAGGTTTCTGACAGCATGACGCGCAGCCTTTGGAAAACATTATGACAATGTGAAAGTTTGGTTCACTAAGTGCTGGCAACATTCACATTTCTATCAAAGCTAAAACTTAAAGAAATGTGAACTATTGACTATTCATGACACACCTTTAAAAGAAATCATATCCCTATTAAGTCAGAAATGAAATACCTGAGCATCAACAAAGACCCAAAAATGAGCCAAACAAGGAATATGGAGGAAAAACTTGATGAATGCAAGACAAAGTTAAATATATGGCTCCAAAGAGACATATCGCTGCTGGGCCGGATCTGTCTGACAAAGATGGAATGTTTATCAAGATTCATTTACCCATCCTACTCTAATGCCATCCCAAACAAAGTGATAAAATCTATCAACCAAATAAATTTTAACTTTATTTGGAGAAACAAGCCTCATTACATGAAAAAGAACTTTATGGTCAAAGAATTTAAAGACGGTGGTCTTAAAGTTATTGATTTTGACGCCTTAATGGAACCCTGAAGATAAACTGGTTAAAATCGTAGATCAAACAAAGCCAATAATTCTGGTTTTGTGTGCCAAATTACTTATTTAACAAATTAGGCGGGTTAAAGTTTGTGCTTATTGGTGATTTTGATGTTAATAAGCTCCCTATAGCATTGTCAGAATTCCACAAACAAATTCTGTTATAAAGGAAATTATTGTATATTGCATATAAAGAATATGAACTATTGACTATTCATGACACACCTTTAAAAGAAATCAATCATATCCCTATTAAGTCAGAAATGAAATACCTGGGTATCTACATCAACAAAGACCCAATTGATACAGGAAATTATTGTATGTGCATCATTTCTCGCTACACAAATATGATCTGGAACAACAGATACGTACTGCATAGATACAAGTCCTTGTTTTGTGCTGACTGGTTTGGGAGGAATGTCTAGTCGGTGATTGATCTGATGGATGCGGAGGGTAATTTATTAGATTATGACCAATTTTGTTTAAAACATAGCTTCAATCCTCCCATCTCAGAATTCTTGAAAGTACGTAATGCTCTTCCTCGTGAATTTGTATTTCTAACAAGGAACACAATGACACATGTAATCATAAAACCACAATTGGCCTCGTTATCAATTGAAGGATGTCCTTTTATGGACAGAAAAATGTAACAACTCTTTTATCAGAAATTGGTTTATTGAAAGATTATTTCCTGGGCACAGAAAAAAAATAATATATTGCAGAAATTTGAAAAAAAAATTGTAACTGAATTAAGAACCGAATTCATGAAACTTCAATTCCCCCAAAAGTGAAAGAAATACATTTGAAAATGATGAATAATATCTATCCCTCCAAAGAAGTACTGAGGTGCCGTTTCAACATTGACGTCAGCAGCTGCTCCTGCTGCCAGACTGCCGTCCACATGTTGTTCCTGTGTAACGGTGTACAAACTTTCTGCTTGGACGTTTACAAATGCTTGAAAAATAAATTCCCTTTTATTATGAGCTTCTCTTCAAAAGAAGTCATAGTTTTTGGCCTATCACTAAACAACAAAGTAGATCATTTATGTATTAATACCGTGTTGTATTTAGCCAAGTTTTTTATACACAAAAACAGAAATGTCGCCCCAACTTTACCTTCTTTAGTAACAAAGTCAGTTTATACTTAAAATCCATAAGATTAATCAATTCACCTAAAGCCATAACAATATATGATATTTTGAGTGATATTCCCAGTATCTGAGACAGTTTATTTAGTCATTGTTATATTTCCCCTGCGTTTTATACCAGTATCCAACTCTGTAATTATTTCCTTTCTTTTACTTTTCTTTTATGAATATGGATGTGTGCATGTATATATATTTATGTATAAATGTATATATGTAAGTATTCTACCTTTGTGCTTCCTTTTAAATTGCTGTTTTCCTTCCATTTATATCCGCCATATTTTGTGATTGTATGTAAGTGTTTTGTTGTTTAATAAAGTTTATTTAAAAAAGAAAAAAAATATCGGGTGCGTCATCCGAACACGTGACCCACAGAGCCGGAGAAGCTTCGGGAAAACTCACATGACTGTTTTTTTTTTGTTTGTTTTTTGTTTTTTTTTAAACTCACGTGACGTGTTCTGTCTGCCGCATCTGATGACGCACCACGGTGACGTTGTGACGCACATTACAAAGCACATAAAAGCCGTTTTTTTCGTACGTTTACTCAGACTTAAGAGTCACAACATACGCAGCAGACGTGTACTGTTCACCGTGATACATCTAGGAGAATTCTCTTCTGTTTATCCCGTAACCGCACTTTAAATAACAGAAATGCAATCATACGACAGCGATAGTCAAGGCGAGTCACTTTTTGACGTGCAGCGCGGCGATGTTCTCGTCGGTAAGTCCTGCAATTACCACATTGAATCGTTCCTGGGTGAAGGAGGCTTTGGAAGAGTAGCCAAGTGTAGAATATCTGAAACAAACGAATATGTTGCAGTGAAAGTAGTGAGAAAAGATGGTTTTGAAGAAGGAAGACTTGAAGTTGAAGTAATGGAAAAAATTAGAAAACTTAACCCCGAAAAAAACAACATGGTCATGTTGAAGGAATATTTTATACACAGAAACCAATTTTGTTTGGTTTATAATCTATTGGATGTGAGTTTATTTGATTTTATGGTAAACAGGGACCACCAATCGCTTGAACTCAGTGCAATTCGAGTGATTGCTCAGCAAATACTGTTGTCTCTCAAAGCAATGAGGACCATAAATCTGGTTCACGGCGATATTAAACCGGAAAACATAATGCTGGTCGACCATCAGTCACAGCCTTTCAAAGTAAAACTGATAGACTTTGGTTTGGCGACTGAGGCACCTAATATGTGGATCAACGGAGTCAAACAAAATCTTCCATACAGGCCTCCAGAGGTCCTGTTGCACTATCCCACCTTGGATGGAGCTGTGGACATGTGGTCTTTAGCCGGTGTCCTTGCATTCTTGTACCTTGGTGATGATTTATATTCACACGAGTGTAAATATGAGGCCATGAGGATGATTTGTGACTTGAACGGTCAGCCCAGTAATGATTTCCTGGATACTGCATTGAATTCAGATAGATTCTTTGATCTGCTACAAGAGGCTCCTGAACGTTTGTGGTATTTAAAATCCCCAGAGCAATACGAAGAGGAGGAAGAAGAGGAGATTGTGGAATATCGTGGTGGGTTTCCTGACTGTAATTCTCTGGACGACCTATTATTGTGGCAGGAACAAAAAACAGCCCCCTTTGTTCGTCGAGACACGCTGGCATTTATCAGCCTCCTCAAGCAAATGTTAGCTGTGAATCCACAAGACCGCATCACCCCAGATGAAGCGCTCCGTCACGAGTTTTTCACTTTGAAGCACTTTCCTGTTGCCTGTAAAGATCCTTATGTGGTCACTGCAAAGAAAATGATGACGGTGTGCCACAATGAAGAGGAAAAGTCCATTCCTACTGAGTGTAGAGAGGAAAGCGGTAGATTTGCTGGAAGATACGACAGCAGGAATCACAAAATAGCAACAACACCCAGTTTGGGCAGTAAAACCATCAATGACAAGATTGACAGAGTCCCTGAAGACAGCACAAGTAGAATTAACTCTAAAATCCAGCGTTTTACTTACAAAGTATGTGAGGAAACCTCCGATGAAGAGGAAATGTCATCTGCAATAATAACAAGAGGAAAATCACAGCTGGACTCCTCTAAAATGATGTATTTTAAAAATGAAGCATGTAAGGAAACCTCTGATGAAGAGGATATGTCATCTGCATGTGAGGAAACCTCTGATGAAGAGGAAATGTCTTCTGCATCAATAACTAGAAGAACATCACAACAGGACTCCTCTAAAATCATGTTTTTTAGAAATGAAGCATGTGAGGAAACGTCAGATGAAGAAGAAATGTCATCTGCATCAATAACTAGAAGAACATCACAGCAGGACTCCTCTAAAATTATGTCTTTAATAATCCAAGAATGTGAGGAAACATCCAATGAAGAGGAAATGTCATCTGCAATAATAACTAGTGGAACATCCCAGCAGGACTCCTCTAAAATTATGTATTTTAGAAACGAACAATGTGAGGAAACATACGATGATGAGGATATATCATCTGCATGTGAGGAAACCTCCGATGAAGAGGAAATGTCATCTGCAATAATAACTAGTGAAACATCCCAGCAGGACTCCTCTAAAATCATGTTTTTTAGAAATGAAGAATGTGAGGAAACATACGATGATGAGGAAAAACCTGCATCAATAACTAGTGAAACATCCCAGCAGGACTCCTCTAAAATTATGTATTTTAGAAATGAAGAATGTGAGGAAACATACGATGATGAGGATATATCATCTGCATGTGAGGAAACATACGATGAAGAGGAAATGTCATCTGCAATAATAACTAGTGAAACATCCCAGCAGGACTCCTCTAAAATCATGTTTTTTAGAAATGAAGAATGTGAGGAAACATACGATGATGAGGAAAAACCTGCATCAATAACTAGTGAAACATCCCAGCAGGACTCCTCTAAAATTATGGTTTTTAGAAACGAATTATGTGAGGAAACATACGATGATGAGGATATATCATCTGCATGTGAGGAAACTGCGGATGAAGAGGAAATACCTGCATCAATAACTAGTGAAACATCCCAGCAGGACTCCTCTAAAATTATGTATTTTAGAAATGAAGAATGTGAGGAAACATACGATGATGAGGATATATCATCTGCATGTGAGGAGCTCTCCGATGATGAGGATATATCATCTGCATGTGAGGAACCCTCCAATGAAGAGGAAATACCTGCAATAATAACTAGTGGAACATCCCAGCAGGAGTCCTCTAAAATTATGTCTTTAATAATCCAAGGATGTGAGGATACCTCTGATGAAGAGGAAATATCTGCATCATTAACTAGTGAAACATCCCAGCAGGACTCCTCTAAAATGATGCTTTTTAGAAATGAAGCATGTGAAGAAACCTCTAATGAAGAAGAAATGTCATCTGCATGTGAGGAAACCTCAGATGAAGAGGAAATACCTGCAATAATAACTAGTGAAACATCAGAGCAGGAATCCACTAAAATTATGACTTTTATAAACCAAGAATGTGAGGAAATCTCCTATGAAGATGAAATACCTGCATCATTAACTAGTGAAATATCCCAGCAGGAATTCACTAAAATTATGACTTTTATAAACCAAGCATGTGAGGAAACCTCCGATGAAGAGGAAATACCTGCATCATTAACTAGTGAAACATCCCAGCAGGAATTCAATAAAATTATGTCTTTTTTAAACCAACAATGTAAGAAAACCTCCAATGAAGATGAAATATCTGCACAAAGAACCGGGCCAGGAGACCAACAGGTGGACCCAACAATGCAGGTCACTGGAGAGGTCAGTAGCTGTGAAGTTAAGCCTGTCAAGAAGAAACGTTTTAGACAGATTCGCAAATTTTGCTCGAGGATGTGCAAGATATTTCGCATGAAACCTACGAAAGATAAATGAATATTAATGAAGATAATTAAAAGGTTAATGAAGACACTCATCTCCACCTGCACCACATCAGCCAAAAAATAATTAGCCTTTTTGCCAACATTTTTCCATTTGCAACACATGAATCCCTTTTAAGATTAAAAAGTCAGGGCAGTATGGTGGTCTGGTCATCGGCCTGTCCACCTAATAGCAGGAGGATTCTCAGTCTGAATTCAGGGCTGGAGTCTTGCTGCGTCTGCGTGGGTTTTCTCCGGGCACTCCGGCATCCTCCCACTTCCCACTCCCCACAAACATTATTTGGTGATAAAAAAAAAAAAAAAAAAAAAAAAAAAAAAAGATTATATATATCCATATATACACATACATATATTTATGAGTTGTATGACAGAGACCAGAGACGAATGAAAGCTTCCCTGTAGCTTTCACTAGTGTCTCATTACGTTTGTTGCACAGAACTTCAGTGAAGAGGACATCAATCGTCACCCTGCAAGCGGTCAAAACCACTCAGAACTGGGTCTTCCCATTTTTCTTGTGGTATACTTTGACCAGACCTCTGTGAAGCTGCAAGTGATGTTAAAAATGTTACTGTAAATAAAAAGATGCTTACTTTTATATTTCCTTGTCCAATTCCCTTTTGTCGAGTTTTCAGTTATGTGACAAGTGTTCATAAATAAGGTGATGACATCAAGTGACTGATGATTTTAGCTTTATTCATTATTATTCATTATTCATAGCCAATGATCTGCAGTCATAATCCTACATGTTTACGTACAGTGTTCCTATTCAGTACATACCGTTTACTAAAACTGTTAATTTTACTGCAACAAAGCTGCATGCTTCGGGGGGAATGTTTTTATGCGTTGGTACGAAACTGGAAGCTTTCAAAGTCACACAGCCAGGCTGCTGCCCTACTCGGAGGGTAAGGAGACGACGCAGCGTTCCTGTACATCGGCAGATCCACGGTCAGTTATCAATACAAAACATTTCTTTAGCACAACGGATGGTTATTTCTATAACTACTGCAGGTCTAATAAGAAAATAAAGACATTTAAGACAACTGGGATGCAGGATAAATTAATAAGAAATATATTTGATAAATAACAGCTTAGGAAAACAATGAAAAAAGGGTACAAAACATTGGTAATATACAGCTTGTAACAGAACACAGTATGAAGAAAATAAAAGGGTGTGAGAAAAGTGTCACTGCATTAAACACAATAAGGGCATTACATTTTCTAAATAAATCACAATTTTCAAAAGCAGCTCTTTTTAAAAGAGGAGATGTTACATAATATTGAAAGAAGACTGGTATCTTTTTGTTGATACTTTCACTCATCAAAATTCAAGTTAAGAATGCTTATAATGAAGATTGTGAGTTTTTTGTTCCTACTGAAGGATGCTTTGTTTTGTTTAAATTACAAATAGTAGTGAATGATGTTAAGACCAGATCTGGCTGGTAATAAACAGAATCCAGATTTTTGTTTGGTATAAAGAGAGCAGAACTTTACTTGTAACCTTCGACCCCCATCGCTGCTTTTCTTCAATGGACCAGCTCCAGCTGGCTGCTGGAGAAAGGCAGAACCCCACTGACGTAGTAAGTGATACCAAGGGAGAGGAGGGCGATGACCACCAGCAGCAGCAGGACCCTCCAGAAGCGGGAAACATCTAAACATGCAGGACAGTGGGCCCTGATGACCAGGGTTGAAGACTGCTGCTTTAAAATGTGCGTAAAGTTAAACAAAATTTAAGCTTAAAAAGAAGAAATCATAAATTAAAAAGTTATTTCAAGGCACACTTTTTGTCTACTCATATAAATGGGCAAAAAGATCATAACATGAAAATGACAGAAAAGAAGGTGGGCACTAAAAGAAATACGAACACACAGATGAAGCACAAAAAGATGAAAGGAGCGTGATAATGAATCGCTTTGCCTCTCTTGCGCCTGCTTCTGCTGGAGGGTTCCTCCTGTTCATAGAAATCCATTTTGATACACCTAGGCTGACAAAATAAACTTCCTTTATATTACTGAAATGTTCTTGTTTACATGGTGTAACATTCTCCTTCTGTAGAAACAGTTAAATGAGATGCAATATTGAGATGCAATATTCCTATAAAAACTGCCGTGATACAGCAGCGTTATAGAATGAGAAAGAGAATGAAGGTAAACATATAAAAATCCAGATCAAACAAGACAAGAATGAATAATGAAAAAAATACTGAATTCAAGATCTAAAACAAAGATGATGTGGTGAGTGAAAAAATGAAAGAAAATAAGAAGCAGCGTTAACTAGCCTGGAGTCCAGTCTCTGTCCGACAGAGCAGAACTATCGTAAAGTGCTCTGGCCTGTGGCAGAAAAGGTCTCCGCTGGCGTTCTTTGTGACAGCGGAGCTGGAGGAGTCTTCTGGAGAAGGAGCTCTGCTGTCTGTCCACTGTGTGCTGGACAGGGTGGTCGGGATTATCCATGATAGATTACGGTTATCTGCGGTTCTCCTCTCCACCACGGCCTCAAGCGTCTCCTGCCTGCAGCCAATCACGGAGCCCGCTTTTCTGATCGGCTCATTCGATCTGGTCCGGTTGCTGGCTCCGATGCTGCTCTCCCAGCAGATCGCAGCAAGAACAAGATCTCCAACATCCTGCTGCACACGAAGAAGGATCTGAGCTTCACAACGGTGGATGTAAACTCCTTCGGCAGGTAATACACGCGGAGCCCAACCGCAAGTAGTTCAATGTCCGGGGTGCAGAGCTCCTTCACCGTAACATGACCAGGATTACACATCTCTCACTCACGTACAGTGTAACTCCCCTTTCTTTCTTTTTTTCCACTCTGCGTTGCATCTCTGTCAGCCCAAACAGTCCTGAAGCCGGACTAAACCGAGCTTCTTTCCTGATCTGCATCAACGACGTCTCCTCCAAGACTCCACGGGGATGTCAGACCTGGATCCAGGCAGCATCCCAGCGCTACGTAGCACAAGCAGTCTGTCACGTGTGTACGCAACCGGCTGGAGTGTTTGGTGGAAGTAGTGATAGATATAAAACAAAAAAACAGGAAACATAACTGGAAGGATTTAGTTTGTTAAAGCGAAGGTTTAGGAAACCGACAAGAGCTGTTTTTAACAGGCTGCTGTTTACCACAGTGCCAAAACTGGGAAAGAGATATGCTACAGCAAAATAGCAAAAAAAAAAACTAAATTAATTTTTTTCTTTACAACAGCACATATGGTGCATAGCTGTGATACAATAACTGTCCTGCGTGTTTTCCATGTTTTCCCTGTGATAGTGACCTGTAACCCTCCCTGCTGTTCTTTTTCCAAACAAGTGCAAATCCTCCAACTGCTGGATCGAGGCTCTTACGGAACTGATGTTGTAGTTCCTTGACTGGCCACTAGAGGGCAGCTTCAAAAGCGAGTCAATCTCATTTAACAACCACGTTAAAATGTCAAACTTTAGAACAGAAATAAACATGTTTACAGCATGATTCAAAATAAAAATGGTCTTGGTCTCAATTGTTTGATTTCACACCCATAACTAACAGGTAATCACCTGTTAAGGTAAACGTTGATTACCTGTTCTGTACCGCTAGATCTTCGGAGCGTTGTCCCCCTCCTGCGATCACGTAATGGTATGATCCTACAATGCGATTGGCATCGCAACACAGAGACCACACTACACCACCACTGTCTCCTCTTTCTGTCTTTTTTTATTTTCTATTTCTAGTCTTTTCACATACCACACCTGGTGATTTTAGCCCTCTTCGGCAGGATTTACTTACTTATTTACTTATTTATTTTTACTTTTTCTTCGTCCTACCTAGGGATAAAAAAAAAAAAATAGACTGTCATTACAGCCGGTGAAGGGTACACATCTGCACACACACACAAAAACAAAAAGAAAACAAAAAAAAACCTTGATAACAGATTAAAAAAAAAATATATATATATATATATATATATATATATATATATATATATATATATATATATATCTTCTGGGTCCTACCAATTTGGTATCAACCATTAATATATGTGCAAACAAGGGGGAAAAATGCCATTGGCCGGATGAAACGCCAATAAAGAATTCGCGCCTCTCCTCGCATGGATCCGGGTCTTTCCGACAGGATTCGGGTCTTCTCGTTTTTAAGGACCCGATTCTTTCGGTTCACGACCGGCACAGAATCAAAATAAACTTTGAAAGGTTGTTCTGACCGTCTTAGCACTAAGCTGACAGGTAAAATGCCAATATATCGATCTCGACACATGAGAAAGCGGTTGTTTGAAAAACTAGCATTTTAGATTTAAATTTTTTTTTTTTTTTTTTTTTTTTTTTTACACCTGATTTCCGGAGTCCTGGGCGCTCATTGCTCACTTCGCTAAAAATCAAAACCTACTTCCAGCGGAGGACCGTGTAAACAAAACTTAGCTCGCAGCTTACGATTCCGGCGGAAAGAGCCCGAGACGAGTTTGACGTGAACAAGCAACAAGTTGCTCGGGACGTCCCACAGGCGGATCCGCGCGCGGTCGCTCTTGTTGGGTCGCGCAGGTAAGATCTCCACGTGCTGCTTGTTTTGTATTTTGCGTTTGATTGTTTTGGTACGTGATGCCACCGTTAATGTCATTTATGGATGCGTTTGAAAGGGAGATGTATAACCAAGTGTTTAATAAAGCCCCCGAATCCTGATTAATTACGGTTGTGTATTATTAGTCATGTGTTGTAAATGGTTGTCTTCTGAAATCTCTGTTGCCAAAACTGGGAATATTTCTAAAACATGAGGAAGTGAAGGTGAAAGAAAGCAGAAGTAGCCCATAATCAACGACGTCAGTGCTCCAGGTCTGACATCCCCGTGGAGTTTTGGAGGAGACGTCGTTGATATAATTGTGTGATTTCCAGCCTCGGTGTGAACAATTGATCAGCTGTTGTCAAAGACTTAAAGGTCCTTGTCATAGCAGGGGGGGGCATGTCCCCGAAGAGGAAATCTGCTGGCGGGGCCCAGTGGGGCCTCTTTATTTAATAGAGTAATCTGTGTCACGGTCACAACGGTCCCCTAGGGTCTGAGCTTTGGCACCAACCGACATGCGGGGAACCAAATAACGTATAGTAGGTAGTGCAGGCGGTGGCGTGCCGGCCTCTGACAGCCAAGGGTGGAGAGCGGAGGTCTGCGGTCACACTCCTAATTTCCCGGCCCTGGCTACCTAAAGGAGGTGTCGAGCCTCCCCTCCTGAACTGGAACAGCTCCTCTTTTTTACCGTCTTCAACGCCGGCAACACTACAAGCCGCGAGCGTCACCTCCCCCCACCGAGTGTGCCCGGCAACAAAACAGGACCACTCCCTCCATAAACCTTGAGTGACTGACAAACCCAATCTTGTAACTTTCTTCCACCAAGCCTACCTGCGCAGCTGCAATGCATCAGTCCATGATTGTGCTGGTTCCCTCCTGAACATCTCCTCCTCGCACAGGTTTAATACAGTACGCCATCACTTGCTGGGTGGGTTACAAATATATATAAAAAAAAAAACAAAAACACACACAACACCAAAATATAAGAAATATAAGAAACTTGACTCTCTGACTCTGAAATATACATTGCACTTAAATAAATGTACATATGAGCTTGAGTAAACATCAGGCATGTGTGTGTGTGTGTGTGTGGGAGGGGGTGGTTGTGGTAGATGGACGTTTACTCCCAGAGTTCAGTACTCTTAACAGCTTCTGGGACGAAGCTGCTTCTCAGTCTGGTGGTCCAGGTCCGGATGATGCGCAGCCTTCTGCCTGAGGGGAGCATCCCACCAGGAGTTCCTGCTCCTCTCTGTAATCGGAGATGCATCTCACCACTGCTTTCATCGGCGAACTTCACACTTCACAGGCATATGTGAGCAGGGTGAACAAGAGGGTTGCTCTGCACACCCCCCCTGGTGGAAGCCAGTGTGGACGGTGATGGGGGAGGAGGTGATGTTGGGAATCCTCACAGTTTGGCACCTGTCTGTCAGGAAGTCCAGGACCCAGTTTCTCAGAGATGGGCTGAGCCCCAGAATAGACAGTTTTCCTACCAGTGTCTGTGTGATGATTGTTTAAGATTAAACTATTTAATACTGATGAGTTCAAAACCTCAAACCGCAGTTCACGACATTGTTTGAAGCTAAATGTGTTGCAGTCATTTTCAGCGTGAGTCACTTTACAAACAGCAGCCCATAAAAAATGTCTCCATGGTGTTTTGCTTATTCTTTTCCCCTCCAGGAAAAGTCTCGGCAGATGTTGGGTTAAAGAAAAAAATGCATTTCGTCGGAGAAACTTTCATCCTGCCCTGCAGCATCAATCCAACTCATGACTTCTTCACAGTGGAGTGGTCCAAGGAAGG
This sequence comes from Xenentodon cancila, assembly GCA_014839995.1. NCBI lineage: Eukaryota > Metazoa > Chordata > Actinopteri > Beloniformes > Belonidae > Xenentodon > Xenentodon cancila. Next base: position 24,135,769 of record CM026212.1, read on the forward strand.
TCTCTCAAAATTGGTCTTCCTGTACCGGGATGGTTGTGAGACATTTGATGCAAAAGATCCAGACTTCCAGTACAAAACAAGCCTCATCATGAACGAGCTGCAGAATGGAAACCTCTCTCTGAGGATATCAGACCTCCAGCTGTCTGATAACGGGACTTACAGGTGCCAGATCCTGCAAGGACAACAACCTCAGGAGGTAGCAAGGCTGGAACTATATGTGGGTATGTTGTGTCAACATTTTATAGATGTAAAGTAGTCATTGTTTCTCAGCCCCTGCAGGGCAGGTTTCAGATGTTTTCTTGTGGGACCATGAGTGAGGACCACTGTTCTGGTAACTAAATACTAAAAAGTTTTTATATTAAAAATTGTAATGACATCAAAAAGTAAAATGTCTTGGGCACAGAGGTCATTATTAGCCAGCTAGCAGATGACACAACACTGTTTTTAAAAGATGAGCATCAAATTACAACAGCTATTGAAAAAGTAAAACACTTTTCCAAAGCCTCAGGGTCAAACTTAAACTTAAAGAATATGAACTATTGACTATTCATGACACACCTTTAAAAGAAATCAATCATATCCCTATTAAGTCAGAAATGAAATACCTGGGTATCTACATCAACAAAGACCCAAAAATAAGCCAATCAAGGAATATGGAGGAAAAACTTGATGAATGCAAGACAAAGTTAAATATATGGCTCCAAAGAGACATATTGCTGCTGGGCCGGATCTGTCTGACAAAGATGGAATGTTTATCAAGATTCATTTACCCATCCTACTCTAATGCCATCCCAAACAAAGTGATAAAATCTATCAACCAAATAAATTTTAACTTTATTTGGAGAAACAAGCCTCATTACATGAAAAAGAACTTTATGGTCAAAGAATTTAAAGACGCTGGTCTCAAAGTTATTGATTTTGACGCCTTAATGAAACCCTGAAGAAAAAATTAGGCGGGTTAAAGTTTGTGCTTATTAGTGATTTTGATCTTAATAAGCTCCCTATAGCATTGTCAGAATTCCACAAACAAATTCTGTTATACAGGAAATTATTGTATGTGCATCATTTCTCGCCACACAAATATGATCTGGAACAACAGATACATACTGCATAGATACAAGTCCTTGTTTTGTGCCGACTGGTTTGGGAGGAATGTCTGGTCGGTGATTGATCTGATGGATGCGGAGTGTAATTAATTAGATTATGACCAATTTTGTTTAAAACATAGCTTCAATCCTCAATCCTGTGTAACGTTGTACAAACTTTCTGCTTGGACGTTTACAAATGCTTGAAAAATAAATTCCCTTTTATTATGAGCTTCTCTTCAAAAGAAGTCATAGTTTTTGGCCTATCACTAAACAACAAAGTAGATCATTTATGTATTAATACCGTGCTGTATTTAGCCAAGTTTTTTATACACAAAAACAGACATGTCGCCCCAACTTTACCTTCTTTAGTAACAAAGTCAATTTATACTTAAAATCCATAAGATTAATCAATTCACCTAAAGCCATAACAATATATGATATTTTGAGCGATATTCCCAGTATCTGAGACAGTTTATTTAGTCATTGTTATATTTCCCCTGCGTTTTATACCAGTATCCAACTCTGTAATTATTTCCTTTCTTTTACTTTTCTTTTATGAATATGGATGTGTGCATGTATATATATTTATGTATAAATGTATATATGTAAGTATTCTACCTTTGTGCTTCCTTTTAAATTGCTGTTTTCCTTCCATTTATATCCGCCATATTTTGTGATTGTATGTAAGTGTTTTGTTGTTTAATAAAGTTTATTTAAAAAAGAAAAAAAATATCGGGTGCGTCATCCGAACACGTGACCCACCGAGCCGGAGAAGCTTCGGGAAAACTCACATGACTGTTTTTTTTTTGTTTGTTTGTTTTTTTTAAACTCACGTGACGTGTTCTGTCTGCCGCATCTGATGACGCACCACGGTGACGTTGTGACGCACATTACAAAGCACATAAAAGCCGTTTTTTCTCGTACGTTTACTCAGACTTAAGAGTCACAACATACGCAGCAGACGTGTACTGTTCACCGTGATACATCTAGGAGAATTCTCTTCTGTTTATCCCGTAACCGCACTTTAAATAACAGAAATGCAATCATACGACAGCGATAGTCAAGGCGAGTCACTTTTTGACGTGCAGCGCGGCGATGTTCTCGTCGGTAAGTCCTGCAATTACCACATTGAATCGTTCCTGGGTGAAGGAGGCTTTGGAAGAGTAGCCAAGTGTAGAATATCTGAAACAAACGAATATGTTGCAGTGAAAGTAGTGAGAAAAGATGGTTTTGAAGAAGGAAGACTTGAAGTTGAAGTAATGGAAAAAATTAGAAAACTTAACCCCGAAAAAAACAACATGGTCATGTTGAAGGAATATTTTATACACAGAAACCAATTTTGTTTGGTTTATAATCTATTGGATGTGAGTTTATTTGATTTTATGGTAAACAGGGACCACCAATCGCTTGAACTCAGTGCAATTCGAGTGATTGCTCAGCAAATACTGTTGTCTCTCAAAGCAATGAGGACCATAAATCTGGTTCACGGCGATATTAAACCGGAAAACATAATGCTGGTCGACCATCAGTCACAGCCTTTCAAAGTAAAACTGATAGACTTTGGTTTGGCGACTGAGGCACCTAATATGTGGATCAACGGAGTCAAACAAAATCTTCCATACAGGCCTCCAGAGGTCCTGTTGCACTATCCCACCTTGGATGGAGCCGTGGACATGTGGTCTTTAGCCGGTGTCCTTGCATTCTTGTACCTTGGTGATGATTTATATTCACACGAGTGTAAATATGAGGCCATGAGGATGATTTGTGACTTGAACGGTCAGCCCAGTAATGATTTCCTGGATACTGCATTGAATTCAGATAGATTCTTTGATCTGCTGCAAGAGGCTCCTGAACGTTTGTGGTATTTAAAATCCCCAGAGCAATACGAAGAGGAGGAAGAAGAGGAGATTGTGGAATATCGTGGTGGGTTTCCTGACTGTAATTCTCTGGACGACCTATTATTGTGGCAGGAACAAAAAACAGCCCCCTTTGTTCGTCGAGACACGCTGGCATTCATCAGCCTCCTCAAGCAAATGTTAGCTGTGAATCCACAAGACCGCATCACCCCAGATGAAGCGCTCCGTCACGAGTTTTTCACTTTGAAGCACTTTCCTGTTGCCAGTAAAGATCCTTATGTGGTCACTGCAAAGAAAATGATGACGGTGTGCCACAATGAAGAGGAAAAGTCCATTTCTACTGAGTGTAGAGAGGAAAGCGGTAGATTTGCTGGAAGATACGGCAGCAGGCATCACAAAATAGCAACAGCACCCAGTTTGGGCAGTAAAACCATCAATGACAAGATTGACAGAGTCCCAGAAGACAGCACAAGTAGAATTAACTCTAAAATCCAGCGTTTTACTTACAAAGTATGTGAGGAAACCTCCGATGAAGAGGAAATGTCATCTGCAATAATAACAAGAGGAAAATCACAGCAGGACTCCTCTAAAATGATGTATTTTAAAAATGAAGCATGTAAGGAAACCTCTGATGAAGAGGATATGTCATCTGCATGTGAGGAAACCTCTGATGAAGAGGAAATGTCTTCTGCATCAATAACTAGAAGAACATCACAACAGGACTCCTCTAAAATTATGTTTTTTAGAAATGAAGCATGTGAGGAAACGTCAGATGAAGAAGAAATGTCATCTGCATCAATAACTAGTGAAACATCACAGCAGGATTCCTCTAAAATTATGTCTTTAATAATCCAAGAATGTGAGGACACCTCCAATGAAGAGGAAATGTCATCTGCATCAATAACTAGAAGAACATCACAACAGGACTCCTCTAAAATCATGTTTTTTAGAAATGAAGCATGTGAGGAAACGTCAGATGAAGAAGAAATGTCATCTGCATCAATAACTAGAAGAACATCACAGCAGGACTCCTCTAAAATTATGTCTTTAATAATCCAAGAATGTGAGGAAACATCCAATGAAGAGGAAATGTCATCTGCAATAATAACTAGTGGAACATCCCAGCAGGACTCCTCTAAAATTATGTATTTTAGAAACGAACAATGTGAGGAAACATACGATGATGAGGATATATCATCTGCATGTGAGGAAACCTCCGATGAAGAGGAAATGTCATCTGCAATAATAACTAGTGAAACATCCCAGCAGGACTCCTCTAAAATCACGTTTTTTAGAAATGAAGAATGTGAGGAAACATACGATGATGAGGAAAAACCTGCATCAATAACTAGTGAAACATCCCAGCAGGACTCCTCTAAAATTATGTATTTTAGAAATGAAGAATGTGAGGAAACATACGATGATGAGGATATATCATCTGCATGTGAGGAGCTCTCCGATGATGAGGATATATCATCTGCATGTGAGGAACCCTCCAATGAAGAGGAAATACCTGCAATAATAACTAGTGGAACATCCCAGCAGGAGTCCTCTAAAATTATGTCTTTAATAATCCAAGGATGTGAGGATACCTCTGATGAAGAGGAAATATCTGCATCATTAACTAGTGAAACATCCCAGCAGGACTCCTCTAAAATGATGCTTTTTAGAAATGAAGCATGTGAAGAAACCTCTAATGAAGAAGAAATGTCATCTGCATGTGAGGAAACCTCAGATGAAGAGGAAATACCTGCAATAATAACTAGTGAAACATCAGAGCAGGAATCCACTAAAATTATGACTTTTATAAACCAAGAATGTGAGGAAATCTCCTATGAAGATGAAATACCTGCATCATTAACTAGTGAAATATCCCAGCAGGAATTCACTAAAATTATGACTTTTATAAACCAAGCATGTGAGGAAACCTCCGATGAAGAAGAAATACCTGCATCATTAACTAGTGAAACATCCCAGCAGGAATTCAATAAAATTATGTCTTTTTTAAACAAACAATGTAAGAAAACCTCCAATGAAGATGAAATATCTGCACAAAGAACCGGGCCAGGAGACCAACAGGTGGACCCAACAATGCAGGTCACTGGAGAGGTCAGTAGCTGTGAAGTTAAGCCTGTCAAGAAGAAACGTTTTAGACAGATTCGCAAATTTTGCTCGAGGATGTGCAAGATTTTTCGCATGAAACCTACGAAAGATAAATGAATATTAATGAAGATAATTAAAAGGTTAATGAAGACACTCATCTCCACCTGCACCACATCAGCCAAAAAATAATTAGCCTTTTTGCCAACATTTTTCCATTTGCAACACATGAATCCCTTTTAAGATTAAAAAGTCAGGGCAGTATGGTGGTCTGGTCATCGGCCTGTCCACCTAATAGCAGGAGGATTCTCAGTCTGAATTCAGGGCTGGAGTCTTGCTGCGTCTGCGTGGGTTTTCTCCGGGCACTCCGGCATCCTCCCACTTCCCACTCCCCACAAACATTATTTGGTGATATCAAAAAAAAAAAAAAAAAGATTTTCATATATATATATATATATATATATATATATATATATATATATATATATATATATATATATATATATATATATATATATATATATATATATATATATATATATATATATATATTATACACACACACACACATATTTATGAGTTGTATGACAGAGACCAGAGACGAATGAAAGCTTTCCTGTAGCTTTCACTAGTGTCTCATTACGTTTGTTGCACAGAACTTCAGTGAAGAGGACATCAATCGTCACCCTGCAAGCGGTCAAAACCACTCAGAACTGGGTCTTCCCATTTTTCTTGTGGTATACTTTGACCAGACCTTTGTGAAGCTGCAAGTGATGTTAAAAATGTTACTGTAAATAAAAAGATGCTTACTTTTATATTTCCTTGTCCAATTCCCTTTTGTCGAGTTTTCAGTTATGTGACAAGTGTTCATAAATAAGGTGATGACATCAGGTGACTGATGATTTTAGCTTTATTAATTATTATTCATTATTCATAGCCAATGATCTGCAGTCATAATCCTACATGTTTACGTACAGTGTTCCTATTCAGTACATACCGTTTACTAAAACTGTTAATTTTACTGCAACAAAGCTGCATGCTTCGGGGGGAATGTTTTTATGCGTTGCTACGAAACTGGAAGCTTTCAAAGTCACACAGCCAGGCTGCTGCCCTACTCGGAGGGTAAGGAGACGACGCAGCGTTCCTGTACATCGGCAGATCCACGGTCAGTTATCAATACAAAACATTTCTTTAGCACAATGGATGGTTATTTCTATAACTACTGCAGGTCTAATAAGAAAATAAAGGCATTTAAGACAACTGGGATGCAGGATCAATTAATAAGAAATATATTTGATAAATAACAGCTTAGGAAAACAATGAAAAAAGGGTTCAAAACATTGGCAATATACAGCTTGTAACAGAACACAGTATGAAGAAAATAAAAGGGTGTGAGAAAAGTGTCACTGCATTAAACACAATAAGGGCATTACATTTTCTAAATAAATCACAATTTTCAAAAGCAGCTCTTTTTAAAAGAGGAGATGTTACATAATATTGAAAGAAGACTGGTATCTTATTGTTGATACTTTCACCCATCAAAATTCAAGTTAAGAATGCTTATAATGAAGATTGTGAGTTTTTTGTTCCTACTGAAGGATGCTTTGTTTTGTTTAAATTACAAATAGTAGTGAATGATGTTAAGACCAGATCTGGCTGGTAATAAACAGAATCCAGATTTTTGTTTGGTATAAAGAGAGCAGAACTTTACTTGTAACCTTCGACCCCCATCGCTGCTTTTCTTCAATGGACCAGCTCCAGCTGGCTGCTGGAGAAAGGCAGAACCCCACTGACGTAGTAAGCGATACCAAGGGAGAGGAGGGCGATGACCACCAGCAGCAGCAGGACCCTCCAGAAGCGGGAAACATCTAAACATGCAGGACAGTGGGCCCTGATGACCAGGGTTGAAGACTGCTGCTTTAAAATGTGCGTAAAGTTAAACAAAATTTAAGCTTAAAAAGAAGAAATCATAAATTAAAAAGTTATTTCAAGGCACACTTTTTGTCTACTCATATAAATGGGCAAAAAGATCATAACATGAAAATGACAGAAAAGAAGGTGGGCACTAAAAGAAATACGAACACACAGATGAAGCTCAAAAAGATGAAAGGAGCGTGATAATGAATCGCTTTGCCTCTCTTGCGCCTGCTTCTGCTGGAGGGTTCCTCCTGTTCATAGAAATCCATTTTGATACACCTAGGCTGACAAAATAAACTTCCTTTATATTACTGAAATGTTCTTGTTTACATGGTGTAACATTCTCCTTCTGTAGAAACAGTTAAATGAGATGCAATATTGAGATGCAATATTCCTATAAAAACTGCCGTGCTACAGCAGCGTTATAGAATGAGAAAGAGAATGAAGGTAAACATATAAAAATCCAGATCAAACAAGACAAGAATGAATAATGAAAAAAATACTGAATTCAAGATCTAAAACAAAGATGATGTGGTGAGTGAAAAAATGAAAGAAAATAAGAAGCAGCGTTAACCAGCCTGGAGTCCAGAGTCTCTGTCCGACAGAGCAGAACTATCGTAAAGTGCTCTGGCCTGTGGCAGAAAAGGTCTCCGCTGGCGTTCTTTGTGACAGCGGAGCTGGAGGAGTCTTCTGGAGAAGGAGCTCTGCTGTCTGTCCACTGTGTGCTGGACAGGGTGGTCGGGATTATCCATGATAGATTACGGTTATCTGCGGTTCTCCTCTCCACCACGGCCTCAAGCGTCTCCTGCCTGCAGCCAATCACGGAGCCCGCTTTTCTGATCGGCTCATTCGATCTGGTCCGGTTGCTGGCTCCGATGCTGCTCTCCCAGCAGATCGCAGCAAGAACAAGATCTCCAACATCCTGCTGCACACGAAGAAGGATCTGAGCTTCACAACGGTGGATGTAAACTCCTTCGGCAGGTAATACACGCGGAGCCCAACCGCAAGTAGTTCAATGTCCGGGGTGCAGAGCTCCTTCACCGTAACATGACCAGGATTACACATCTCTCACTCACGTACAGTGTAACTCCCCTTTCTTTCTTTTTTCCACTCTGCGTTGCATCTCTGTCAGCCCAAACAGTCCTGAAGCCGGACTAAACCGAGCTTCTTTCCTGATCTGCAATAACGACGTCTCCTCCAAGACTCCACGGGGATGTCAGACCTGGATCCAGGCAGCATCCCAGCGCTACGTAGCACAAGCAGCCTGTCACGTGTGTACGCAACCGGCTGGAGTGTTTGGTGGAAGTAGTGATAGATATAAAACAAAAAAACAGGAAACATAACTGGAAGGATTTAGTTTGTTAAAGCGAAGGTTTAGGAAACCGACAAGAGCTGTTTTTAACAGGCTGCTGTTTACCACAGTGCCAAAACTGGGAAAGAGATATGCTACAGCAAAATAGCAAAAAAAAAAACTAAATTAATTTTTTTCTTTACAACAGCACATATGGTGCATATCTGTGATACAATAACTGTCCTGCGTGTTTTCCATGTTTTCCCTGTGATAGTGACCTGTAACCCTCCCTGCTGTTCTTTTTCCAAACAAGTGCAAATCCTCCAACTGCTGGATCGAGGCTCTTACGGAACTGATGTTGTAGTTCCTTGACTGGCCACTAGAGGGCAGCTTCAAAAGCGAGTCAATCTCATTTAACAACCACGTTAAAATGTCAAACTTTAGAACAGAAATAAACATGTTTACAGCATGATTCAAAATAAAAATGGTCTTGGTCTCAATTGTTTGATTTCACACCCATAACTAACAGGTAATCACCTGTTAAGGTAAACGTTGATTACCTGTTCTGTACCGCTAGATCTTCGGAGCGTTGTCCCCCTCCTGCGATCACGTAATGGTATGATCCTACAATGCGATTGGCATCGCAACACAGACACCACACTACACCACCACTGTCTCCTCTTTCTGTCTTTTTTTTATTTTCTATTTCTAGTCTTTTCACATACCACACCTGGTGATTTTAGCCCTCTTCGGCAGGATTTACTTACTTATTTACTTATTTATTTTTACTTTTTCTTCGTCCTACCTAGGGATAAAAAAAAAAAAAAATAGACTGTCATTACAGCCGGTGAAGGGTACACATCTGCACACACACACACAAAACAAAAAGAAAACAAAAAAAACCTTGATTACAGATTTAAAAAAAAAAAAATATATATGTGTATATATATATATATATATCTTCTGGGTCCTACCAATTTGGTATCAACCATTAATATATGTGCAAACAAGGGGGAAAAATGCGATTGGCCGGATGAAACGCCAATAAAGAATTCGCGCCTCTCCTCGCATGGATCCGGGTCTTTCCGACAGGATTCGGGTCTTCTCGTTTTTAAGGACCCGATTCTTTCGGTTCACGACCGGCACAGAATCAAAATAAACTTTGAAAGGTTGTTCTGACCGTCTTAGCACTAAGCTGACAGGTAAAATGCCAATATATCGATCTCGACACATGAGAAAGCGGTTGTTTGAAAAACTAGCATTTTAGATTTAATTTTTTTTTTTTTTTTTTTTTTTTTTTTTTTTTTTACACCTGATTTCCGGAGTCCTGGGCGCTCATTGCTCACTTCGCCAAAAATCAAAACCTACTTCCAGCGGAGGACCGTGTAAACAAAACTTAGCTCGCAGCTTACGATTCCGGCGGAAAGGGCCCGAGACGAGTTTGACGTGAACAAGCAACAAGTTGCTCGGGACGTCCCACAGGCGGATCCGCGCGCGGTCGCTCTTGTTGGGTCGCGCAGGTAAGATCTCCACGTGCTGCTTGTTTTGTATTTTGCGTTTGATTGTTTTGGTACGTGATGCCACCGTTAATGTCATTTATGGATGCGTTTGAAAGGGAGATGTATAACCAAGTGTTTAATAAAGCCCCCGAATCCTGATTAATTACGGTTGTGTATTATTAGTCATGTGTTTTAAATGGTTGTCTTCTGAAATCTCTGTTGCCAAAACTGGGAATATTTCTAAAACATGAGGAAGTGAACGTGAAAGAAAGCAGAAGTAGCCCATAATCAACGACGTCAGTGCTCCAGGTCTGACATCCCCGTGGAGTTTTGGAGGAGACGTCGTTGATATAATTGTGTGATTTCCAGCCTCGGTGTGAACAATTGATCAGCTGTTGTCAAAGACTTAAAGGTCCTTGTCATAGCAGGGGGCGTGTCCCCGAAGAGGAAAAAAAATTAGGTTCAGTTTGTGTCGGGGTCACCAACCTGGTCCTGCTGAGCACCGATCCAGCAGGTTTTAGATGTTTCCCTGTTTCATCACACTCGACACAAAAGACTGCCATGAACAGAGGAGCGTAGACCTTGAAGACAAGCTGGTGGTCAATAACTAGAATCAGGTGTGTCGCTGCAGGGGAACGTCTAAAGCTGCTGGATGGGGGCTCTGGAGGACCAGGTTGGTCCAGCTGGTTCAGCAGCTCAGGCTTAACATGTTGTCACATTTATTTTCAAACAGCGTGATGTGAATTATTGAAAGTCACTTTTTATAACATTTACAGCACATTTCACTCCATAGATTAACATTTTACACTGAGTCAACATTTATATTTGGATTTAGCTAAATAACTAAAAATACACTTTTCAGTTATATGGAAAACCGAGGCGTGCAGGGAATGTCCACCTTGCATGTCCCACCTTCTGTTTTTAATGCATTCAAGATGAACATAAATTTAACATAGGGTGAACATAAAGACATACAAAGATAGAAAAGAAAAAGATCAACTGGGATTAAGGGGGCTGGCAGGGCGGGTCGGGGGACATCTGCTGGCGGGGCCCAGTGGGGCCTCTTTATTTAAAAGAGTAATATGTGTCACGGTCACAACGGTCCGTTGAGTTAGATCAAGTTAGTCATTAAATTGATAACCTCATGTTGACCCTCTCAGCACACTAAAAGGAAACGTTCAGGGAACGTGGTCCTGAATCAGACTTTAGACCTGAGTTTTCCTGATGTAATTAGTTTTTGGTTGCGTGCAGTGTCACTTTAACAGTCTCCTAATGCCTCCATTGTTGCCAGTTTTGAAGACTGTTCCCATTTGGTTGTATTAATGTTTCCCAAACCGTAAACCGTCACGCGCAGCCTTTGGAAAACATTATGACAATGTGAAAGTTTGGTTCACTAAGTGCTGGCAACATTCACATTTCTATCGCAGCTACGATGAACAAAAACTTTAAAAGACAATGAAAATTTACCTTTATTTGTACACTACAGCAAGAAACAATTCACTCAGCATTAAGAAAATAGAAAAGTATAAACAAGATAATAACAATAAAAATATTTTAAAAAAACATAAAAGACAGCACAACTAAAGTAACATTACGTTAGAATACATTACATAAGAATACTGCATCTTCAGCTGCACCTCTGAAAAATCTTACCACAGAAAAGTGTTCAACTAAACTATGTCATAAACCTCTACTTTTCCAGTGTATAAATAAAACATCTGTCAGATCTGTGATCAGGAGCTGCACTGAATGAGTCACATTTTAAGACAGTAACAGTTTTTGACAACTTTTATCAAGAAAGGTGACAATACATTAACATGAGACAGTGAGTGAACTTCAATTAACATTTGCATGGATTTGAAAAGTGAAAAATGTGTGTGAGTGTGTGAATCGTGTTCAGTGCTCGAGATTTGATTCAGTCCAGCACCAAACATCCGTCAGCTGCACAACAAATAAATCATGAATCTTACTCACAGCCAGGACTGCTTTTAATGCTTTCATATTAAATGCCACTGAATGACAGCACAAATTATAAAGTGTTTTAAATGTGACGGATTCAACTTTTACCTGAGGGGGGGTAAAATATCAAAACACATATTTTGTTTTAATTCCAAGAAGTTCTTCTGTGCTATTACATCCTTGAAGGAATTTATTCTTCGTTTCTCATTCATTTTAGTATGTTTCCTCTCTTCTGAGTTGTTTTGACTCTCTGTGTCTCAACTTTTGAAGCTTCCAAATTATAGCTGGTGTCTTCAAAAACATTAGCCTGTGTTTTCTCTTTATTTCCCCTTAAGTTGCTTGATTTTATGCTCAGATCTGAAAAACCACAGGACTTACTTACATTATTTACATTATGGCCACAGTGGGAACGTCTTGTTCGCGACACAACTGAAGAAACGTGACTTGAGCCTGCTTTGGGGTCACAAGTCCCTCTGCTGGGTTTATTAATTTTCTCCTCGTAAATGTTCACAACTGTAGCCTGTGCAGGTTTGACTGTGCTCCTTGTAGAGCAGTGATTAGTTAAATCTGGTTTTGTTTCACTCTTTCTGATCATATTAATCTGTTTCTCACAGGGGCTGTTGTTTGGTGTTTGGTTTTGCTCAAATATCCTCTCTACACGTTTTGTCCTCAAACATCCCCCATAGGTCCCTCCATTGTTGCAACCTCTTTTCTCTTCTATATCACACAGCTGTCCATCTGCATCCCTGTCTGTCAGACGCATGTTTCTCTGTTGCCAGTGCTCCAGTACTCTCCTGTGGTCCAACTTTCCATTGAAGTCTTTAGATTTTCCATCTAATGTTTCACTGTTAAGACGCTTTTCATGCCCTTCTCTGCAACTTTCACTCTTGTGTTGATGATCAGAAACAAGAGCATGTTCTTGCTTTGCCTCGTCTTGTTTTTCTTCACCCACAACATCTGATTTTACTGAGTGATCTTCCAGGTCACGTCCATCAGTCTTTTTGGGTCGTTCGCTCACTTTGACAGAAAACAGACAGGTTTTAAAAGTCAATAAACCAAGTCAATAAACCAAGAGCTAAATTACAGCACATTTGGAGACTTACCTTTTCTGTACATGAGGAGGTAGGCTGTGCATGACCTGCCTCAAGCAAAAATTATGTAAGAACAGTTAAGGCATTGAAGTCAACTTTAATAGGATGGATAGCACTCAGTACGGTTACATGCACATCTAAATCGAGCTACGGGTTTAAATGGAGTTTCTAAGAAAACAGAGTATACAAGGGGCACGGGAAGAGAATCGAATTATTGAGTGAGGTGCATTCAACTCTGTGACACTAGGTGGCGCTACACGCCCTTTTGCATTGGCATTCTTCTGGTTAGTTAAAAGAATTAGTGAAAAAACGCGGCAGATTTGAAGCAGATGTAGGAGGAGGACAACAACACGTGAAGATGTGGACTCCAACGATGCAGCAGGTCTGGACGTTTCAAACATGCTAAGCCTGATCGTGTTGCACGTAAGATGCACGCAACTGTGCTGTTGTCATGCCGTGACTGTTGTTATTCCCGAAACGTTGATGTCAGTCGGACTAAGCCAATAACTCGACTTTCTCTTAGTGCATGTAAACGTGGTGACTGTCATCTCTGAGTAAACTAGTGTTTACCTCAAATAGTCGTCTCCAGCATCAAAACGTTGTCTAGCCTGGAGGATTAAAAATGTTGGTGAGACAAATGTTGGCTCTTTATGTTATTTAACATTTAGGCATGTGAGGATGGAAATATAGCCTTACAATTTTAACAATGTTGTCATTGAAGGAATACCACTCCCCAGTTTCAAAAGACTTGATATCAGCAGTATAGTGACCTCCAGTTAGATCACCCCAATGGTGAACTACAGCATAAAGGTCATACCTGCAATTCTGAAGAGACAGAAATTGTCAACAAATTAGTTTTTATAGTAAAAATTATGTTAAATTGACAGTCTTAATGAATACACCATCAAATACCGCAGTGTGTAAATGTCGGGCCACAGCGACTCTGCAATGAAGCTTGACATAGCGGTTCTGCTTGCAATCAAAGGTAAATCTCTTCAGAAGGAGGGTCAGAACATCTGGATGTTGCGTCATCTTGCATTCCTAGAGCACATAGTGGAAACAACTCTATGTAGAAGGTCCAGCCTCCATTGATCATAAATGCTTTCAGAAATCAAATGTACGACTCACAATGGCAGCATCTTGCTTTTCTTTGCAGCTCTCACAGTAAATCTGGTTGTCCCCACAGACGTTTTGTACCCTGAAGAAACGCTCCAGTCCTTGTTCCTGGGAACAGAATTGATTTGTTCATTCTGCAACTGCCTTTCAACACCTAATATATAAAATACAATGAAATGCCCATCAGGCTAAAGGAAATCTGAGTACCACATCGTTGGTTTTACGACATGAATCATCCACTGCGAGCGGAAGAATCCAAAAGCTGCTTTTGGATTCACTGATCTTGTCACACACGAGGCATGTTGTCTTGTGATTCAACTCTCCCTTGAATATCTAGAGAGAAGAGTGCAATTACCGATGAGCGTCCTTCACTGGCTTAGTATGAAATATTATTTTCTTCTAGTAAAGATCGACTCTGTCTTATAGCAAAATCCTCAATCATAAACTGTTAATTTAATACAGTAAAAGAGTTTTACTAGGTGCATTTTTATTTCTTTATTAATTCCACTGAGTGCTCTGTTCTATTTTATCACAACAGACCTACTGCTGAGTTCAGATTTATGTTATACCCTCAACATACATGAGTATCTGCTGTGCCCCTACCTTGGAAGCCTCTGGACTGGTCTGACACAGGATCTTCTCAAAGTACTCAGCAGCATCCCGTTGTTCGTATACTGGAAGGAGAAGTGAGGAGTAAAATAAAAATCATTGTTGCTTTGGAGGCAGGATAAATCTCAATTCAAACCTTACCATCTTTGATGCCCAGCGTTTTTGTAATGTGGTGCGTTTCGGACTCCGTTTTCTCTAAACCAACAAACAGCTCTCTCAGGGGCAGGTCAATGTTTGTAGAATATTTACTGTGGCATCAGTGGCACAATGAGACGTAGGGAAGCACAGGCAGATTATTTATTATGAATTAAAAAAACAGCTTTTATGTGGATGACACTAATCTTAAATCACATTTTTGTGTCAAGCACATATCACAGTAAGTACAAAAATGTCAACTAAAACATCAGGAAGGGAAATGGGGACCTTCACAAGTCTGGTTTATCCTTAAGTACAAAATCACTGCTCCAGAACCACCATTAAAAAAGGCCAGATTACAGTTTATAGCTGAACACGAGGGTAAAAGATTTTAATTTCTGAAGACATGTCATGTGGTCTGAAAAGACTAAAATTGAACCGTTTGGTCATAATAATCATTCTTATGTAAATGTCTGGAAGAAATATGGGGGGGTCCTGCAGGCTTCATCTTGTGCTGAAGCTGCTTCAATGGAGGGACTTAAGCACCGACCGAAGAAATCAGCTGGTGTTCAACTCTGCCAAAAAAGCAAGAGTGAGCGCTGTTTTCACACACAAATAGGACGTATGAATGCTACTGCTATTGGGATTTATAAATGCCAGCTGTCAATATGAAAAAAGCTGAGGCTAGTTATGAGCAGAGCTGTAAACCTCATTTGGACACGACTGAAAATTCAAAGACAAGGCTGAGCTGACAAACCTTTTCACAGCTTCCCTGAAGTCTTCAGTCATGAAAAGCACCTGCAGCACGCTGTTCAAATAGCACGTCAGACCAGGACTGCTCAGGCCGTGGTAATCTAAAAATACAACAGTGACGTGTAACTGTCCACCTTACATCAGATAAACATGAACTCTATGCTGCAGGTGGTTGTGTCATCATCTACCTGAGATGGACGAGCCGTCTAGTATCCTTCTGAATGCTTTTACACGAGAGGGATCCATACTGCTCAACCTCTGAAGGACGTGCTGGCATGTTTACAATTAAACACGTTTCATGTGGAGGGATTCATCCTGTTGAGACACAAATAATAATATTATACACCTGCTTCACATCGTCTATAAAAGAGACATGCAGGACAACATCAAATGGAAATATTAATAAAACTGTTGTCAAAGATTTAAATCCAATTCAATTCAGTTTTATTTATATAGCATGCATTACAATACAAGCTGTCTCTAGGCCATTTCCAGAGACAATGAAACAACTATTAAATGTCAAATAAAAAGGACATATGTTGTACCTTTTTTTTCCAAAACTTGACACAACTGCCAAAAGGTACCCAAGCACCAAAATATATTTTATCAGCTCTAATTTATTGTAATCATGCGTCCCTTTTAAAAGCATATGCTTAGAAAGCCTTTGTAACCGATGCAAAAAAAAAAAAAACAAAAAAAAAACTTGAGTTTCTACCTCGCAAGAGCACACCGAAAAGACTGAAATCTGTGTCCGACGCAAAAAAAAAACGAGGTATCTGATGGGTCAGTGAAAGCAGCAAATACGTTTTTGGGAAACGTGAATGTTAAATTAGCCTCTAATCTGTCCCATAAAAGTTTATATAAGCCGTTTGACGACAATAAACTGATTACAAAGAGCGTGTTGCGTGCGTTTTTTTACTTTTGAGCTACGATCAGGAGTTTAGTGTTGATGTGCGTTCAAACGGGAAACACTCACCGAGCGGGTAGCTGTCACTCCGTCAACCCGCCGCCTTTCGCTTTCGGTTCGGGGAGAGGAGCTGAAACCGCAGCACGAAGCAGATACTCACACTCGCAAAGGTCTTGGACCTGAAGACAGATTCAGACGCGTTAAATACCACCAAAAGCTGCTGCCATCGTGCGAAATAAAACTTCAAAACTGCGCAGTTTCAGCTCTCTGCTCTACTTCCGGTCGGGCACACAGAATAAAGCAGAAGTCTTAAAACGACGAAAGTAAAAGCTGTTTCAAGGACGTAAGACTTAACTTTTACACTTATTAATGTGTTATTAATGTATGCCACGTCTGAATTCACGCGTTGTTTGTTCAATTTAAGTCGTTGCGTACTTAAATTGGATCAAACAAATGCTGGGTGTTATTTTATTCCTTATGAACAGGGTTTATTTTTTGTAATATATATTCTCCAATGTAACCGTCGTTTCAAAATAAGATGTTTTGAATCCTACTACAAAGTTCCCCAGAAAATAAAAATTACATAAATAATTACCGAAGTTTTCTAAATTATTTTATTATCTTGGAAAGTGATTCCTGTAAGTGCCAGGCGGCTTCACGCTCGACGGACTTCCTTATTTGTTTGAGCCAGTTTTAGTCGAAGTGCGTTTTCTGTTTGTTTATTTTTTTTAAAGTCTTTCTTTTTCCTCTCTTTTTATTTCTTAAGCTTATGTGAGGTGGCCTCGGATGTAGATGTCAGATGCCAAAAATAAAAATAAATCTTATAATTCATGTGTTTATGCAGGTTTTTGTTTGTTTGTGTCAACAATATGTCTCTCATATCAAGTATTATTAACTTGATCAGATTTGATCAAGACACACTTCAGAAAGTGTTCAGAATTAACCATTTAAAGCCTGACGTACAACTTATGATTTACTTTCAGTTCTACTTTATATTCTGTAATTGAAAAGTTAAAAACACACACGTAAGAACACATGTTTAGTTTAATTAAGACAGACAATTAATTCTTCCCTCTCCAAAGGTATCCAAACCTGTATCTCAATATCTTAGCTGCCTTTTGCTCTGATTGCTGCTTTGTCATTTCAATATCCCAGCTCTGCTTTTGCTCCAACCGAGACCCCAAAACAGCTAGACCAGGACTTTTGTTGTTGGATCGTTTGAACTAATGCTTTGCCCCTCTCTCATAAATACTTTCTTGAGTATCTTAATCACATCCACCATGATATTCACTGTAGCTCTGTGGACTATTTTCATCACAGTTGATGTGTGAGATAGTGCTGGAAAGTTATACTAGTGATATGAGTGAGTTTATATTGGCAGGTTTTTGTGTTTTGCTGATAGTATAGATGAAAAACTACTAATGCTAGATGACACTGCCAAAACAAAATCAACTATTCCTTCAAAAGAAATTTAAACTGATATTTTAGGAAGAAATAAAGTTTTTCATGATGCTTAAAATAACTGTTTTTTTGTGGTCATGATTCATGTGGCCTGATACCACAACCGTAAATGGCTGTACAGTTGCAGTTTTGAATCCATATAATTAATGTTCATATTTAGATTATTCAGCTGTAGCTTTACAAACTTCTTGTGAGGGCATTTACAATCATCCTGCATTTATTGAAGATGAAAAGCAATTAAGTAATTTACTGATAAGTCAGCAGCCAGGAAATAATTAAGCTGAGATTTAATCAAGATCCAGAAAGCATAAAACTTTGTATATATGAACGTTTCTAGCCTTGTTAACACGATGAAGTGGTGATATATACATAGACCAAATTTTTAATTCCTCTTACTTTCCTATTTTTTCCAGAAAATCAAAATGAGCATTCAGGAGCAGGAACAGGAGAAGAAATACGACCCACAAGATGCTACTCTGAAGTTTGTTAACAAGGGGGATGATTTGGATCCAGTCTGTAAGATTCATATTTTCCTTTGAGCGTTGAAGGAAGAAAAGACGCTACAAGTTTTATTTCTGAAAAACCTTACAGTCATTATCAAACCTTTCACATTTTGAAGTTGATTTTATACAAAGGTTGTACCTTTTTATTTGCAACAACATGTCTTATCTAAATGTCTTATTTGATATCTGACATTTATTCTTACATTCCAGCAGTTATATAAGTTTTTTTTGTTTATTTTTGTCGTCTTCAGCCTCAGACTTTAGCTCGCTTCGAGCAGAGATGTCCTGTGGCCACGCGGTCACTCCTGATTCTTTGACACAGTGGTGTCGTAGCCAGCTGTCTGAGGTATCTCATGTGTTCAAAGACGTCTTTGTTTTTCAATTATCATCAAAGCAATATGATGAAATTGAGAAGGAAACTTTCTGCATATCGTTAGATAATTCATGGGAAACGAGAAAAGGGAAAAAACAAGTTCAGGAATCCTTGAATGCATTTTGCTGAATATTGTTCTAAGATGTTTATTTTGTTTGTATTCATAAGGGAAATTACAAATTCAGATGTCCTGCATTGGTAGACGGTACCAAACAGTGTAATAAACTGTGGTCGTACAATGAGGTGCGCAGGCTTGCCGATTTAACCACTGAGGAAATGGAGTACTTCGAGGAGACCATGGCCCGCCTGGCCATTTCAGAACACTGTGATAGTCAGCCAGTGAGTACTTCATGACTGTTTTGAAAAATTGATATTTCTTTGACTTATTTATGATGAATGTTTTGGGTGGAATTCTTTTCCAAAATTCCCCTTTTTCTTGGTTTCCACATCAGTGTCCACAGTGTAAAACATGCGTTGAGAGGAAGGATTTGTCCAACCTGTGTGTCCAGTGCATCATTTGCACAAATACGCAGAAGACAGCCTATCAGTTCTGCTGGCAGTGTCAGAGGAAGTGGAAGGGCCCAGGCCCTAAATCAGATCGCTGTGACAATGACGGCTGCATGAACAAGGACCTGCAGCTCCTGCAAACATGTAAGACCATCAGTCTGCCTGAAGTGAAGGGTGCAACCAGCGTCCCCTCTGTCCGAGCATGTCCCGAATGTGGCATGAAGGTGGAGCATAATCGACAGTACTGCAAAAATGTTACCTGCCATCGTTGCAAAAGCGTTTTCTGTTTTCTCTGCCTGAAACTAAAGCGGGAATGCTGTCGGACTAGCTCACCATACGAAGTCTGTCCCAGTGGTGTGGCCCCTACACAGACATCTATCCCTGTTTGGAAGAAAAAATGAGGAAAAGCGCAGAGTTCATTCTGATTTGTGGGAGTCCAGTAGAGATTTTCCAATATAAAACAACAGCCTTTTTCCCTTAGGCTTCCAGAGACACAATTTAATTTTACTTTTATGTTTCCTAAATTGTACATAAGCATACCTGGCACAGATGTGGTAGTAATATATACATGTAAATAACCTATGTTGTTCCACACATCATATATTATAAATGTATGGACTAAAGTAAGTACGTTTCAGATTTTATTTTGACATATTTTCAGCAAAGGAAAGAACAAAAACTTGATTATAATGGGTTAAATCTTATATGCGACTGTGCAGCAACATTTACCGTACTGTGTTGTTATAATACAGTGTGATGAAGAAAGTTTCTGCCATCAAGCAAAAATAATAAAATACAAGTCACATCTCTATAACAACAAGAGGCCTCTGATGGTTTGCAGGCCCTGCTTCACTTTCTCTTGATGACAACTGGACTGAGAGCATTCTAGACAAATAATACATTTATCAACAAACACATGAAGAGGTTCTTTGACTCTCAAGCACAAAAGACCACCTGGTGGGATGCCTGCAGTTGCAAATATACGTCATTTTGTACATGAGTCTGTAAGGAAAGTACTTTTTCTCACTTTGCTAATTTTTTATATGATCATTTTAAATGTGTAGTCCTCTTATGACTGCCTGTAGCACTGTTTTTTCCTAAATGTTCTGTATTCTCAAGATCAACAGTTAAAGCCTAAAAAAAATTAAAAAAAAGACATGATTTCTTTTAACCACTGACTAAAGGCTTCTCAATGTTTGATGTGTTTACAAAAGATAAAGGATCTGACTGGTATAAGAGTGTATACACTACGCTGTAGAGCCACGGGTGACTAGATTCCCTCCAATAAAAATGCGTTTACTGCAACAGTTCACTGTTTTTACTGGTAAGCTTTCTAGAGCTGGCTGTGATTCTCTGGGGCCACGGTGCGAGTCCTGATCATGCACGTCCGACACTTCTTGCAAGACACCAGCAGCACAGCCAGGAGACATGCAGCAGCAACAGAGGAAAGTCCTGTAGCTGCAGTGACCTCTGAAGGCGGTGAAGTAAAAGTCTCAAGGGCATCACTAAAACAAAAAAGCAACAAATTTGATTTAGTTTGAGTAACATTTTGCTGTGAACCAAAACAGATCTTATGTGAAGTTATACTCACCACGTGTTGCAAGCAGGAAGTGGGCTGTCATCTTCTGAGGGAGGAATAACGTCAGAGTACAGACATAACCTCCTGTCTGGGCACAAGACTGCACCCTGGTATCCTTTTACCTGACATGTTCAGGAAAAACAAAAGGAATAAAATGCATAGTGAGAGTCGAAATGAGAGTGAGAATGAACATCAGTAGACCTGCACGGGATGTCCCAGCATCAATACAATATTTTCAGTTCCATTTGAATATTTGTAAAATAACTCTTAAAATATCAAAGAGAGTAAACATGTCATTGCACCAGCAAGATTTATGGCCACAATTAGTAGTAAGCAATCATTTCATTCACTCCACCCACGAATGAATGTACAAATCTGTCGGACACTTTAGTATTCACTGAGTAGGTTATGCAACATCCCCCGATTACATTGTGTTTATAAAATCTCAATTGTAACTAATGTTCCTATTGACTGTTTATATGCATGTAAACTTCATATTTACGTGTTAATAATTATATGTTACTCTATAATATGCACGTTAGTCTAATAATTAATGTGTTAATTGAACTTATATTACATAAGGGTCCCACGTTGCTGCTAAAGAATATTATATATTTATTTCACTTAAATTCAGATAACTGATAAACAAAAATTACCATTCAGTGAATAGTAAATGAAAAAGAAATAAAGAGTTATCGTTCATAAGGAAGAACTGTATATAGTACGTTCATTATTAGGGAATTTAAAAAAAAAGGTTCATACACTTATGTAAAATGTCAAATACGGATATTTTAATATTGTGAGATCCATCCCATATTTGCTGTATACCTGAATAGTGCTACCTGCTGGGCAGTCCACCCATCCAGAGCCGGACACCTGGATCTGGTACCTGTTCAGTCCGGTACACGTGTGTCTGTAACAGCGACCCTCCATGGAGCTATTCATCGGGAGAGAATTTCCCTGATCCAAAATAAAGACAGAGGAGAAACGGGAGACTTTGTTCAAAAGGAAACGATCATACAAACAAGAGACCAGCGGTCACTTGTGCACACTCACCTGCGTGACGAGGCTCGAGAAGAAGCAGCGGCTGTCGAAACCAAAAATCTCTCCGCTCCGGTCATCTTTAGCTGACCACTTGGAATTTTCTGTCTTCCAACATTCACTCTGAGGACGAGGAAAAACAATTCAAATTAAGACCTGCAAAAGAAATTCAAATGCACTAAATGTAGATAATCCTGAATGTGATTTTTTTTTTACATTTAGGGTTGTGTTTTTTTTAAACTCCCTGTGTTATACTTAATATAAAATGGATTTTAAAAACACACTCCGTTCTTCAGGCTTTTATAAATTCGACAGCCCTCCAGGTATTGATCCGTCTGGCACTCTCCCTTGTGGAGATGAAGAAAATGACACCCACGTTGACTAGGAGAGAGTTGGACAAACATTAAAGCTGGAAATGTAGTACTATTGAATGAAATGAATCCCGTCACTCTTTACGACATGACTTAAAACGTATTTATTTTTTTGTTAATTATACCTGCCAGTGCAGAAAAAAGACGAGGAGTCGTTTTTGCAGGTTGACAGAGAGCCAAATGTCGTTCCTTCACCTGTTAAAGAATAATCGTTAACTGCAAAGCTGGCAACTAATTTTTCTTCTGCGACTTATATGAGGATGCACGAGACAGGGAGTAAAGGTTATTTTAAACCTGATGATTCACTGCATCTGCTCCCTACTTTAGTTCAAGGCTTTACTATGTAGATGACTGCACATCCAGGTTAGTATGGTTCTAAAAATACTGGGATAGTTGTTTACCATCTCCCCAGACCAAATTCTGGGCCCGGCTCAGGTTGACAGTGTACCATCCCGTGTCCTGTAGTGCAGCTAGGGTGACTGAGTCAATGCGGACTGTGACTGAATCTCCCAGAACCGGCGTCATGATGGATCCCTGCAGAACCCGGGACTCCCAGTGAGAGGACACTCTGCCTGCTGATGCATCCTAAAGGTTGAACGTTTAAGTCAGACATGCAAGAGTGTGACACAGCAAAGATAAGCTTCTTTTTTTTCCTTTTTTCCTCCACTGTAGTTGTTGTTAAACTTGAGCAGGTCAGTACCCAGTTCTCCAGAGGCCCTCCTAGTTCAGGATCATTTGACACCAGGTGCGTCTGCAGGGCTGAAATGATCGACGCCGTGTAAATCCTCGTCTGGCCTGATGCATCAGAGTGAGTCACTTTGCCTCGAGGAGAACACAGAACGCCAGCTGCAGAATCAAAGAAAATACAGCCTAATTAACCTCAGTTATTACTTTTACTAAGATGTCATGTAAGCATCAAAACTGCACTTACAAACCTTGGGAAGATGGGGAACAGACTCTCCAGGAGCTGAAAAGATCTTTAGAGAAACCGAGCGCATGAAACAACTCGTGAATCACAGTCTGAAAAAAAAAAAAGATCTGGGAATCAGTCCTGTTAACTGATCTAATAATAATATGTATTTTTTTAACTTAATAAATATGTCTAAAATGAATGGAACCTGTACTGTAGCTTGGTGATTGTACGCAGCTTCTGTCAGTCGATCTCTGCAGATGACCACCACCCCGGCCACCGGTCGACCCTGGGTGTCCATCTGGCAGTGGACAGCGTAGGCCAAGACGCTGGGCTGATTTATCAGTACGTAAAAGGGTAGGGGGGGTCGTTAACAGTCTCATAAAAAACCTGGAATGAGTTTTTACCAGTAGACCACAGAGAGTAATGCAAACAGTGCAAAAATAGTGAAATTTTCAAGAGATTTCAAATTTAAAACAAGAACAA
Source organism: Xenentodon cancila (assembly GCA_014839995.1). Taxonomy (NCBI): domain Eukaryota; kingdom Metazoa; phylum Chordata; class Actinopteri; order Beloniformes; family Belonidae; genus Xenentodon; species Xenentodon cancila. The sequence goes on from CM026212.1 coordinate 24,159,321, forward strand.
TTCAGGGTTTCTATTTACAGGTGAAAAAAAAACAGAAGGAACTCCAAAAACGAATTGTCTCACAATGTAGGATCTCGGTGGAAAGAGCAAATAATCAAAGTGAAACCCTCTTCAAATGTGTCTTTACCTCTGCCCTGCACTTGTCAGTGGCCTGTACGTGGAGGTAAAGCAGGAAGTCGGTGTCGGGGAGTCCCGAGCCTTCGCTTCTGAGGACAATCCTGCCAGGGGAATCAGCTTCTGGGTAAACATCACATCCAGCCAGGTGGTCATCTGGGATCTGATGGTAACAGGGGGGTGACTAATGCTTTACATGCTTGATTCTGAATTTATATTCATGCAAAATCAGTTGAAGCATGAACAACAGCAGCAATAATAATAACTTACTGTCACATCGAGACATGTCTCATTTCTGTAGTGCTTGTTAGCTCTTCCACACCTGAAATTATGTTTTATCATTGTTCATTAAAAAAGAAAAAGCTGACACAAAACTGGTACAAAAGAGTGTATCTAAGGAGAGATATAAACGCATACTACGTCACCTGTTGTAGTTGATGCTACTTGAATTCCTCCAGAGAAACTTGCAGTACTTGTTGACGTCTCTGCTGAGCAGCAGTGGCCCCACAGCTCGGTTCACTATTAGACACTTAATGTCAGACTCCTTATAAATATGAGCGTGGGTGTTTGTGTGTTTCCTGTTTTTCACCTGACAGCAAAGAAGACACCACCCTTACAGCCTCCTCCACCGCTGCCTCCACTCTTCTGTTTTCAGCCTCCGGTGGGCCGTACATCTCCACAGGAGTCCAAATCTTTATCCTGATTGGCAGTGGACTGGAGGAAGTGGGTGTGGCAGAGGTCCCCAGAAAGCTCCGCCTCCTGTTCAACGCCAGTCCAGGGTGAAGGGGTTTTGGTCCAAGGGTCAGCAGTCGCTCCTGCCGGTCTCTGAGTCTGGGCTGCATTGGAGGAGACGCTCTGACGACTCTGAGTTTAGCCTGGACTTCATCAAAAACGCACCTGTGCAGGGAACCGGGTAGTTCAACCACCACCGCTATTACAGCCACCTGCATCCACAACGCACGTCTCTGGAGGGATGGTAAGAAATGTCATTAAAGACACTGGACCGGAGGATATAGTGCTTCTCATACATGATCCCATTTAACAAATCTTTAGGATTTAAACAAAGTCCAAACTTTGGAAACTCTAAAACATGAGCAGGGAAAAATTATTTTAAAAAAAAGAAATGAAAAATGAAATAACTCACACAAGACCAAGCACACCATACTGACCAAAACTGTATTTGTATCGATATAGAAAACAATACAAATTCCTGCCGTTTCATTTGATTAAAGTGAAATTTACATGCACTCTACAATTAATCTAAGTTGGAACAAATAATGAAAAACATGCATTTATTTTTTATTTTTCTATACACTGCTTTTGTATTTTGATTTAATTTGTGTTGAATAATTACATGTTGAATTATATGTATGTCTTATTTATTTGAGGTTAGATTTACTAAATTTTAAGACCTGACAAGTACCATATGATATTTTATGTCCTGATAAATACTTTCTCTTTTTTTAACAATTAAGTTTTATTTGGACAGTCACAAAAGCGTAATTAAAACACCAACACTGTAATCTTTGAAATGTTACCACCTGTATTCTAGCACAAAGCAGTTCAGGTACCTGAATAAATATTGCAATATTTAGTAACAAATTAAAAGAAAGAAATTGCAAACATAAAATGCAACATTTTTTTTAAGTTATTTTTTTTAAATTCTCTGCCAAAGACATTTGTAAGCTAAAAAAACCCCCAACTCATTTATGGATAAAGTCTCACCAGATTCCACTCTGGAAAGCTAAAATAAACAGGTTTAAAAAATGATTTTGAATGTTTCTCAGTGTGGACGCTGATGTCAGTGAAAGCTTATGGACCAACCTCTGATCTCGTACCTTAAATGTGAACATTCTGCCGTTCCATCCATCCACGTAGTTGCATTGCTTAGAAATGAAGGACATCATGTTCTTCTGCAGTTTTCTTCCATCCTGCAGAAGGGTGCTGATAGTCTGGTTAGGCAGAAGTTGCCGTTTCCAGTCTGCGTGAAACTCCACAGGCGTTCAGAATACAAAGAACAATGTGGCGACTCATCTCCAACTGAGGCGTTAATTGTGACGCCTCCACCCCCACTCACTCACCAACGCCACACAGAAGAAAACAAAACAAATACCAGAACTCTAAAAGTGCAAATTGTTTAATCTCGTCCACATTTTACCTATATACAGTGAAGTTGACCTTATTAAATCATAAAAATCACTTTCTCTTTTATTTACCTCATTGCATCACAATTCTAAAACTTCAGACTACTCCACACCAACCTTACTACATTCAACAAAGCAAAAAAAAAAAAAAAAAAAAAAAAAAAAAAAAAAAAAAAGCTTTAAAAAAGAAATATGCAGCTTGTTGAAATAAAAACCAGGATAAAAGCTCAATAATAATAATAATGACAATACAATTGGCACACCACATGTTTGTTGTGTCAAACTGTGAGGAAAAAGTCCGTCAGAGACTGAGGTTTAATTTGTGAATTTGGTGCCCTGTCATCACAAGGGGCGCCTCATCTTTCTGTGCACACAAACCTATGTCCTAAAAAAAAAAAAAAAAAAAAAATCAGGCACCAAAGAGATTGTCTTTTGAAAGATTTGCTGTTGTGGGTTACATTCATTCACTTGGAAGGGTATACCTATGTGTAATTATACACGTAGTTACTTTGCAATAATTTACACTAAAACACATCCTGAAATATTATTGCCAGCTTGCAGAGTCGACATGCATTTTTTTATGTCACAATAAAGCCGTTGATGTGTTGATGTGGGCTTTGATGTGGAGGAAAAACTGTGTGTGCACTGTGTGTTCAAAACGTTGCAGTTTTCTTCACCAGCACACCCCTTGAAAGGCACTTAAATAGGGGAAAATGTTCTCGTTTTCTTTTTCGCTTGTCATCTTTTATCAGAACAGATGGAAGTGGCAGAAGTATGTGGAGACGATTCCCATCTGCAATCATACTCCACTGTCTACGTAAAACTAAAATGCAACTGCATTCACACAGTTGCAGTCATGTAAGCAAAAACATTTCTAACTAAAGAACTCAAACCATTCAATCCGACAACATTCTGCTTCAGTATCTAGATAGGGAAGATTCTTCTGTGCAAAGGTCTCCTCTTCTCTGTGCCGTCCAGCGTTAAGTGCACATCCGATACTGACCTACAATACATCTAAAAACATGCCCCTGATCTCTACTTTCTTAAGGAGGTATTAAAAAGTCCAATACTTGATTCCAAATGTCAACAAATCAAACTCAAGGTAATTTCTAAAAGGCACCAGACTTGCACATAGAGGATGAGTCTCGCTGAGTGGGCCTCCTGTGCTTAAGTTCAAGCAAACGTGGGAAAAAAAAAAGATTTTTTTGTTGATTTTTTTTTTTTTTTTTTAAAGAGTAACAGAGATGTAGAATACGAAGTGGGAAGATCATTCAGGTTAGCATGGGCACATCATCCTCTGAATTGGTGTCTTCAGACAGAGGGATGAGCAGAACCTCGTCATCTGAGGAAGAAGAGGAGGAAAAAGAAGGAGAGGAAGAAAGAGGCATAGAGTTGGTGGAGGTGGAAGAGGGCGAGGCTCGGAAGAGGGAAATACCCAGGCCTAGTGTATGGAAGATGGATGCCAAGGAGGGGCTACTTGGGGGTACAGCAACAGGGGGGGTTTGGGGACTGGTCAAATGTGGAGCCGGGGGAGCATATGGAGGGGGAGGCGAGGTGGTGGTGGGTGATGGAGGCAGCGGCAGTAAAGGGGCATCCTGTTGCTGATGCGGCTCCGACTGAGTCAACAAGCCAAGTTTCTGAGGCACTGGCTGGTTGACCGCTTCCACAGCTGATGAGGAGCTTGTGGGGGTGGAGCGAGCTGGATCCTGACCAGAAGGAGCGGAGTTTGACTGCTGCTGACCGGAACTTGAGGTCTGACTCGGCCTGGAGGCAGGTCTGGGGAGAAGACCCCACCTCCTCATGCGCCGAACAGCACGGCGGACGAATCGGGGCCTGCGCCTGCGGTGTGAAGAGTTGACGGCATCCTGACGGAGGAGCTGAAGAATTCCTCTCAATGAAAGAGATGAAGCCTGGAAAGGAGGACAATTTAAAGAAATGGAAAGAAAGAGAAAAAGAGCAAAACGGTCCAAAACATCCAATAATGTATTAAGACCAAAAAGAAGAAACATGTAGACAAAAAAAAAAAAAAAAAGATGCTAAGATGCCAGAGCCTGATAAAATGTAAGAATTGGGTTTTTATAACAACATTGGCTCCATTGGCTACAACGCTCTTTTATTATGACCGACATTTGTGGCTCAAAAACAATCTAAAATTAATGCAGATGAATTGATGAAATGCTGATTTTAAAAAATAAAATAAAAATAAGATTGTGCAGTGGCTCACTGCTCTCTCACCTCACTGGGATTTTCCGTGGGGAAGTCCTCCACTGGGGGAATGATACCTTGGGCAATCAGCTGACCGTAGGAGGGAGGAGCCTGCTGCTGGATGAGCTGTGCCTCCTGGCGGCTTATTGGAGCAAACATGCTGCCACACAAAAGCAGATAGTTTAGGATGCATTCACACAGTGCGGTGTGTTTGATTATTTTTTCGTTTTTTCCTTTTTACAGAGTGATGGCACACACAAGTCACATAATCTCAAAGCTCCTTAGTCAGTAAAGCAGACATGTTTTGCTGGAACAGCTGAACAAAGAAATGCAGAAAATAGAAAACGAGTGCGGAGTTACCTGTACTCTCTGGTCCTGAGCGAGTACAGTTTACATGTGCAGCCCATAGCAATGACCAGCAGCAGCCCACAGACAAGACTGCCCACCGTTGCCGCGGTGATGACCTTGCGGGGCAGAATAACTGTGCAATTGACCTCATCTGTGCCGTCTTTACAGTCCACCTGGCCGTCACACCTCCAGCTCTCAAACACACACCTGCAGAGGGAACAATGAGCCATTTGTTATTAGACTATACAGGAGCAGCATGACAGTCAGTTACACATACAAATGCATCCGCATGCATCTGCAGCCTGAGCTGCAGCAAAAACTAATTATGAACCTTGTCCAGATATCAAAAGTGTAATCAAAGTTATATAATGTAGAACCAAATTCATGTTCAAACGTTAAGTACCGGTATTCATTTATACAGTAATTTTAGAGAAGTAAACTGGAATCTCAAAGTTCGAATAGCACATCCAACCATGCTGTAAAGTAAGAGCCCACATGTATTTGTGAGTTGCATTTAATCATTTAAAAAATGTAAATTAAAAAGATAGTTTAACTTAATTCTTTCTGTTAAAGCATTACTTCATTCTCTCCACTTTTTTGCGCAACATTTGCATAATTCTCATCTTTGATGCTGCTGTAACAAGGAATTTTCCCCAAAGCGGGATAAATAACAGTCTCATGTAAGGCTGTGATATTACAGTATAAAGTATAAACACTGACCTGTCACTGTCACAATGAAAGGTTCCTGGCTGACACACAGTGCAGTCCTTCTCATCGCTCCCATCAGCACAGTACAACTGGTAGTTGCACCTCTCACTCACTGGGTAACACACTGGTCTGCTGGCAAAGTGGCTGGATGCCACTGGCCTCTGTCCTGCAACGCCACAAGCAAACTGGTTTGGGCTGCAGCCCCTGCATCCCTCCTCATCTTTCCCTGTCTCAGGACAGTCCCATTTTCCATCGCAGCGCTGCTCCTGTGTGAAACAACCTCCTGTTGTTCCACCACATCGACCTTCTCCCGGAGGACAGTAGCTCCCGACATGGAACGTGGCCTTAAAACCGACCCCTTCAGTGCCAGGAAATCGATCGTACGCCAGCGACAGCACACCAGTGTGGGACTCAACTTGCACTGATCTGTAGTTGGAAATGCTGGTGATCTGTCAAAATACAGAGAAGATACATCATATCATCATAGTGGGTTTTTTTTTTTCCCCCTTTAAATATAAAGAAAAGTGTGTGGCCTTCAAGCAACTGGTTAGAAGCATGTCTCTATTGTTAACTCACATTTCTTAAAATGTCTCCTTTGCCTTCTCCTCTGTTGTAGACAGTGATTCTATCCCCGGGCCCCAGACTCAGCTGCTGCAGGTCCAATCTCAGTGGCCTGGAGTCCTGAGGGTCCAGAGTCCAGACACAGAACATCTTACGACCCCGGGAAGCGGGAGGGGAGAAGGTCCCATAAAAGGTCTGAAGAAGCCCTCCACAAGATCCCTCAATAGTAGAGGATGTTGGAACCAGCTCCTTTTGGGTGTGAGGCCGCTCTTGATTCATTTTGGCTTGCTCCTTTAACAGCGACCAGAGATTCTCATAAGTATACCCTTCAATTGATCTACCTGAGCTCGGAGTTTTGTCCGTCACTGTGCGTCTTTCTGTGCCACCATCTTGGTTCTGGTCTGTGTATGATACCGTTTGAGTGTCTTGGTAGTCTATTTCATCATAACAGCCCTTCTCATCAATGCCAAAGCCTTCGTCGAGACATTCCACTTGCCCGTTACAGCGCCAGGACAGCGGGAGGCACCGACCTCCAGGGCACCTAAAAGAGGTCTCTGGACACTCCCCCGAGTCTGAATAGGTTTAGCAGGATGAGAATAAAAAAGGGAAAACGTTTTAAAACAAGAGCATTAGGCAAAAATTCAGTAAGCAATTGACAAGATAGATGCCACATTATCAGACCTCTGGCATAGCTCAGGAGAAACGATGACACCGGGAACAGGTGAGGGAGGAAATGGTGGATCACAGTAATATTTCCCCCGGGGAACTCCAACGGCTGCGGCAACTTGGACCCACAAAGAACAAACGGCTCTCCACCAGCTGATGATTTTATGGACACCCACTCCTTATTACACCGGACTGAAAACTGAGTGAAGCTGGGGAGGGATTTATAACAGGTGGGAAAAAATGTATTAATTAAAACAAGTTTCTGCTATAAAAATTATCTCAGACAGAAATGTATTTGGCATTAGTGTGATCAATTACTCAATCAGATCAAATATAGCTTATAATACAATAAAATACCTCAAATAGGGTTTATCTTCAGACATTTACAATAACTTAATCTCCGATTACTCCAGGTAATCTGATCTGCTGCAAGTAACTCGGAGCAAGCTTTTTAATTCATTTGAGTTTTGGCAGCAAAACAACACTAACTGAAATCCCATCAGCATCTGTACCTGAGAACAACGGGTTCATCCTCTAAACCCTTGATGATCCAGCAGTCATTAGAAGAGCCAAAGCGGTAAGACCAGCTGTGGTAAGCAGAACTCCTTATCTCTCCCACTTTACTGTCAAAGACCTGAGGAGAATTCCCACAGTGGGCTGAGAAACACAAGATAGAGAGAGAGTTAAATCATACTTATATATATATATATATATATATATATATATATATATATATATATATATATATATATATATATATATATATATATATATATATATATATATATATATATATATATATAAAAAATAAATAAATAAATAAATAAATAAATAATGTTGCCGCTATGTTTGAGGAACCAATATGACAAAAAAAAAAAAAGTAAGTGAAATTGTGATCATTTTAAGACTCGAAGCATGAGGAAATGATGGAAAATACAGCTCCGCCAATACACTAATGATATCCACAGACAATATAATTTACTGCTGACGAGCTCGCCTCCTTACCAGCGCAGAGGGCAGGCTCTAAATGGCAGCATGCTGCAAAGAGGGAAAAAGAAGAAGAAATTAAAAACTAAACCAGTCAAACAGGTGATTTCAACCAAACACTTAAGAAAGATATTTAGTGCTGTACAACTTTGAAAAGTGCAAATAGAACTTTCATCTGATAAACATTTGAAGAAGCTTAAAAAGATTTAAAATAAAAACATTGTAACTCACCTATTATGGAGAAAACTAGTAGTACATATAGTTTGTGGCTGACTGACATTGTGATAATGGTTTCACTCTCAAGTGTCTAAAATAATTTAAAAGGATGAAGACTTTTTATATGTTAACATATACATGTATAATCAATGTCAGTAAAGAGCCATTTTTGAAGGTTTGGTTCAGGAAGACTTTGCCTGCAAAGTAAGAAGAAAAGACAAATGAGACATGTTAAAAAAAATTGACAAAACCCAGCCAAGTTAGTTTGATTAGAACATAAATAGAAGCTACTATTATGCAAGAAAAAACCCTAACCATTTAAAGGTTTTGATACGCTTTCATATTTATGGAGACAAATGCTCCACAATCATAAAATCCAAGTAATAATCAAAAATGTGGGAAACTGCGGATTTTTCTAAAGGGTTATATCTTAAAAGCAGCCTTTAATGTTATGCAAGTTTTTTGAATGCTTAAATGTTTTTTGACACTGGTCAAAACATGTCAACACAAAAGTCTTCTGTCAATCTAGGTCATGGTCCTCCATGCTCTCATTAAACATTTAGATTACATTTTCTCATGCAACCGTTGCGAGGCACTTAATTAAAAGTAATCACATAAAAACAAACCCTTGTGAAAGCCAGAACCATTCCAGTTCTCCTTGCACATCTCTCTAAATAAATGCCGCAACATAACATGTTTGGGGTAAATCTTTGTCCATTCTACACAGTGCTTGCCTTGCAATATAATAGTGTACATGCACATATAATAACTGTTAATGGTGAAATTGTGCAGCCTACATACCATTTCCTCCTGTAATCTCCACAAATTATTATCGTTAAATGTGCTCATATTGTACGTTTCCTGTGGTGTAGCAGGACAGTAAAACGATAAACTAAAGAACAAGTGATTTTCACCGAAGGATGGGTTTATTTTGGTGTTGTTTACACGCCTCACACAGCTATTTCCTTCCTGTAATGTTCCCAACAATGACGGTACAAACGCGAACGTTTCCGAAACACCAACCCGTCTCCAGAGTTTTCTCTTATTCTCACTAAGGAGGAATCACGTGAATCCTAGTCCTAATCTCTAGGTGTCGTGTGTCGGCTCCTTCTTGTTTAGACCCCGTCTTGACTTTAAACAACTACATAGTTTCGGTTTGAAGCCGATTCGATCATCTGTTCGGCTTTTACGGCGAGCTAACCGCTAACTGTTAGCCTGCTCGCCTTTCCAGACCGATATATCGCTTTTAAACACCGCGACACAATAAGAAAAGCATCCTAGCCGCAACAAAACATGATTTGGTATCCAAACAAACCGTAAAATGTAGGTCAAAAGCGAGAACAGCGTAATAAGATGTCAGGGAGTGGAAACGTTACCGTGTCAGTCGCCTCTTGTTGACAAATTCTGAGCTACTTCCGTATTTGCAGCTCATGATGAAAGGGGCGGGGCATGTGATATGCGATTAGAAACTCAGGTTTCTTAAACCGTTCATGAAAAATAGAAACGAAATGTTGATAAACTCACATTTTTCTAGCCTTTAAGAACACTTAACCCAATTTCACCCAATTGTACCCGAGGATAAAAGCTTCAAATGGGATGAAATAGGATGGGTGTGAACGGTGAAACTTTCCATTTCCAACACAAGATGTCGGTGCAAGTTAATACAAAAGTCTATAGTCACTTTGAATTCATGATATCATGGTACCTCAAATACACACGTGCACTTAATCAGCTGTTAAAACTGATTATTTTAAGTTCTCCACTTTTCATATGGCTACAATTTCAGTGGTATAATTATTTAAAATCCTTCATATCCCCTCCAAAAATCCAAATGTAAAATTTTTGTTTTATACTGGATTAAATGCATTTTTTTTTTACTAAGCTATTCAGACTCACTTGTTTTCAATGAAAAAAAAAATGAAATTTGTTGTTGTTTTTTTTACCTCAGCAGTTTTAAAACATAATCTCACCTTTCTTCTATGTGTTTGTTATTTATGCAAATGATTCTTATTTCAGAAGTTTTTATTTTTTACATTAACCACAAACTACAACAAATGGTAATTGATAAACTTTCTTAAGGTAGATACTCACTGTGGAACCAAAAACATCTCTTGTCAGAGCTGTATCTCATAAATCTCATTAATCTGCACTAAATGGTTTCAGACTGGTTGTCATAACATCACACATTATGAAAGTCCTGGAGGGATTTTCAATGGACCTAAGTAAGTAAACAAGCATGTTTTATGACCCACTGCACTTTGCTCATCATCGTGAAGTTGGAGTGAAGAGGTCATTATGCATCTGCTTCAACAAACATGCTGCCATCTGGATACAGCAGGCATCACTAGGTGGACTGTGTTCTTTTGTTTCTCCAGTGCATTGAACACGAGTCCGTCTGCATTACAGTGTATGAACCTCCAGGAGACAAAGGTGAATGCCTGCACTATCACCTGGCGAAAAAGTCGCAGTTTATGAGTCTGAAGAGTTGTGTGTCTGACCAGATGGTCAGCAGCATAAGAGGACCCCAGAGGACTGTACTCTCACATTTGCTCTTGACATTGTACACCTCAGACTTCCAAGCCAGACTCATCTGCAGAAATACTCGGATATATCAGTGGGGTGAATCAGTGAGAGACTGAGTACAGAAAACTGGTGGCCTGTTTGGTGGCATGATATGGGAACAATAATCTCATCTTGAATGTGAACAAGAGGAAGGAGATGATTGAGCCAGGATTAAAGAAACTGAACATGTTAAAGAAGGCTGGCTCTGTTCTGGTGACTGTTCTAGAGCCTCAGGAGCTGACTGTGCAAATATGGATACTTCATAAAATGAAGAAGATAATGGACATCCCTCAGCGTCTTCTTCACAAGACTGTGATTCAACAACAGTGTCTTCAGCCAGAGGTTTCTTCAGATCTGCTGCAAAACAGACCACTACAGGAGATCCTTCCTGTCCCCTGCAAAAACCATCTACAATGAACCTCTGAAGAGACTTTAACACTGACAGTTACTGCAACCTAATAATATAATTTCCCTCCAGGGATATTGTTGAAATTTCCACTGATTTCCTTCAGATGCTTTTAGCAGTTATTTGAGGTCATTAAGGTTTTATTCAGTTGTTTAATTTGTGGTAATGAATCAAAATTCAATGTACTGATAGCATATTTAGTTATCAGTAAAACATTATAACCTGTGATGGATGGCAACCTGCTTAGGCGGCTGGGACTGGTGTTATAGACCTCCATCAGGAGTTGCTGATACTCTCTCTGTCACAGTTACTCTTGTAGCTTTAGTATAGTGAGATCATTCTGACGGGTGACTTGAATTGACGTTAAAAGTGCGTGGAAACATTTTAATGACATATTGTTGACAAGCATGCTCCTATTTGAAGGTTAAGGGTTGAGATAATGCTTGGTTCTCCTCTGATGTTGCTACATTACTGTACAAGAGAAACCAGGCTTGGGCGAAGGCTAGACAAACAGGGACAGATGTTGACTGGCTTCACTTTAAGCAACTATACAACTGTTTCACTTCTTTTATCAAATGAGCCAAATCTGAGTTTTTTCTGTCTGCAACAACTACAAAATTGAAATAACCTGAGGAAATTCTGGAAAGTTATCTAGTCTGTTTCAGTCCCTGATACTCGAAATGATCTGTCACCTTGCATTGTTAAGGACAATGTTTCTATCTTTGAAAAATCTGCTCTGTTAGAATGTTACAATGAGCACGTTATTGCCTCTGGTGCCCTTTTAAATCTCTCACTTCCCTTGAATTCCTAATCCTCTTCTGATGCGACCAATTCATTTTGTACTTTTTTCAGTAAATGACGTTCACAGAGCTTTACTCTTGCAAAACAAAAAACTAAATCTTATTAAATGTTTGAACATTTTACAGCACATCAAACATGATGTAAAATCTCTCTAGTGGTTTTGATGTTACATTAGGGGCTCCCCAAGATTCTGTATTGGGTCCACATTTATTTACTATTTATGTCAACAGCCTGGGTCGAAATAGTTCAAATACACAATTTCATTTTTATGCAGACGATACTGTGATTTAATGTTGTGGTGTTACTCTTGTTAAAGCTGTTACACACATGCAGTGGGCTTTTGATATCATACAGTCCCAACTGCTTGATTAGAAATTAGCGCTGAATGAGACAAAAACCAAAGCTATATTGTTTTTATAATGCCAGGTAGGCAATTGACTCTTCTCCTAACATTAAAACTCTGCTGGGCAGTCATATGAACTTTCTGGCTCAATACAAGTATTTAGGTATTTTAATTGTTGAACATTTTTCTTTTAAGTTATATATTGAAAACCTTGTTAAGAAACCAAAGCTTAAGCTGGGCTTGTATTATAGGAATAAATCCTGTTTCTCCTATTGTGCCAATAAAAGTTAGTAGAAGCTACTTTCCTTTCTGTGATTGACTATAGTGACCTGCTGTATTTGCATGCCTCTGTTCAGTCCTTACGGTCTCCGGACACTCTGTACCACAGTGCCTTAAGCTTAGTGACCAGCGGCAACGCTCTCACTCACTATTGCACCCTTTATCCTAGAGTTCAGTGGCCATCCCTATCCAAAAGCAGACTTTCACATTGGTATTATTTTCTCTATAAATCCATTCTTGGTCTGCTTTCCTCTTACCTTTTTGATTATATTTCATTAAATCAAGTAACTATTGTCAGCGCTCTAATAATTTCCTTTCACTGACAATCGCCAAAACTTGCACTGAACTTGGCAAAAAGGCTTTAAAATTCTCTGCCCCTGCAGCCTGGAACAACTTACAGACTGACTTAAAACTGCAGGAGCTGGTCCCAGTCAGAGCTTTTAAATGTGTCTTAAAGAACTTTGAGGCTGACTCAATAGGTGTATGTAACTGCTTGTGCAGCTAGTATTGGTATTCTTTTGCCCTTTTTGATTTATGATATTTTGTATGTTTTATACTGTATGTTTTATATTGTATGTTCTTGAATGGTTGTGATTAGTGTTGTGATTATTGTTTGTACTAGAATTTGGACTACTGTCTTGGCCAGGGTTCCCTTTAAAAACAGACCTCATAATCCCAACGGGACCTACTTGGTAAGGAGGGGGAGACTTGGAACTAACCACGAGATGCAAAATGAAGCTTTACAAAGACAAGCAAGCAAGGTCATGGCAACATTTATTTATATAGCACATTTAAAAGCACCAAGGTTGAGCGAATTGCTTTACAATCAAATAACGAATAAGAAAAGGCAAGCCATTCCACAGCTTTGGGGCTGCCACTGCAAAAACTCAATTACCTAATTGTGCAATATCTAGAAGCAACTGGTTGGTTTACTGCAGTGAACCTACCAGCAGACATCAGAGAGAAAATTGACCTAAACAAACGTACAGCATGTTACAGTAGTCTAAATATTTTGTAACAAAGGGATGAATTATGTTTTTTAGATCCTGGAAGATAGGGCTTCCCCTTAGCATTGACGCGTAGGTAGAAAAAGCCTGGTTTTACCACAGCATTAATCTGTTTGTCCAACTTAAAAGCACTGTCAAAGATCACACAAAGATTTCTGACAGCAGAGCGGTTACATGAGGCCAAAGGGAAAGAATGTCAGCGGAACCACAGACCACATCTGATTTACCAAAACAAATGCCCTCCGTCTTCTTTTCATTAAGGTTAAAAAAGTTACGTTTCATCCAAGTTTTTAGGTTTTTCAGGCAGTCTAACAAAGGCTGTAGTGAAGAGTTGCTGTCTGATCTAATGGGCATATAAACCTGGATATAATCAGCAAAACAATGAAAAGCAATGTTGTGGTTTCTAAATATAGACCCCAAAGACAACATATACAATGAGAACAACATGGGGCCCAAACTCGAGCCTTGAGGAACCCCATAAGTCAAGAAAACTGAAGAAGAAAAGCATTCACCAACGTGAACCAAAAAGGTTCTCTCTGACAGGTACAGCCTGATCTACTTTAAAACTGTACCTTTGATACCAACCAATTTTCAAGTCTTTATATCAAAATACTGTGATCCACTGTATCAAATGCTGCAGGCAGGTCCAAAGGCATCAAAACAGCAGATTTACTAAAGTCCACAGTTTAAAACAGGTCAAGCACAGCTCATATCTGAGATAGGCTGGTGTAGACATCATCCAGGTCATGGTAACAATTAAAGACTTGAAACGAGGGAAATAGACTTTTTTATTTTGTTGTTAAAGATGTTTCACCTTCTATTCTGCTGAAATGTCTTTAACAAAAAAAACATGCCCAAACGATTTTTTTCAAATGTTGGCTTTGTTGGAGTAAATAAAAGTCTCAACTGAGCTTCCCTTTTTATATATTTGCTCGACGGTCATGTTCTTTGTCTGAAAAGCCTCTAAAGACCATTTATGTCGATATTAAAATAAAACTGAATTGTAATTGACTTGAATTGGCGGATTTTCTAATAACACGCGTATTATAACACAGAATGGTGATACAATCCATGAGCAGACCTTGTTCCCTAACGAGGAAAATACATATTTGATGCCGTTTTACCATATTAGATCAACAGTCGCTGAAGTTAAAAAAAAACAACAATAAAAAACAAAAACGAGTGCTGTATCCTTGGTGCAATGTCCTTCCTCTACCATGAATAAAATGACGTGCACACATCTGGAGGAGGACCTTCAGGAGGAAAACCCATCTCTCTGCGTCCTTCTCTCTCCTGACCACGTCCACACACGCTGCAGACAATCCAGCCGAAGGGACGGAAGCTCAACTATGAAGCTTTAGTTCACGGAGTCTTTGTTGCAGCTTCCTTATTCCTCCAACTCTCCGTGGGCATCCATCCTTGACTCCGGCGGAGTCGCTTTTGCGTAGAAAAGGCTGTTCGGTGCGCGCATACGGCCCATGCGGAGTGGACAAAAGTTTTTCTTTTGTAGTCGCATCGGTTGATTTTGCTTTTTCTTTCCACGACGTGCCTGTCTGCGTGGACGGATTTGTCGGGAAGAGTTAGTTTCCTAAACTTTTTGGGGAGCGGTAGTTTGCAGAAACCAGAATGCTGCTGCAGCTGCTCAGCCTGGCCTGCGGTCTCTGCTGCTTTGGCTTTAGCTCTGTCGGCGCAAATGTACTAAAAGCAGAGGTAAGTGACATGAAAAAGAACAACAATACACTCACTTCAGACAATCCATATTGTTCATCTATACTTTTAACCTCTTACAATTACACCACTGTCTATTTTAATTCGTCATGTAATTATTGCTGTTTTTTATGCCTATTTAAGTGGCAGATTTTTTAATCTTAATCCCAGTTTTTAAAAAAAAAGGGATTCAGCCGAGCTGCTTTGTTTTGAGAATAAAGCTGCTAATAAGGGGGGTTAAAGGGGGGTTAATGGGTTTCATCTGCCTTTTGTTAGACTGTGCAGACAACAGACCAGGAAGCTGGTCTGCCTTCACAACAAGCCACAGATGAGGTTCTGCATCTTGAAGGCCAAAGACCTCAGTGTCAACATGGGAAACACCAGCCTGGTCACATCAAAGCATTATTGTCCTCCCAACAATATATTCTCAATTCAAGTTTTTTACAGTGTTGGAAATAATTGGCTGCATGACCTTTTGGAAGCCAAACATCCTTAAAAGTATACACTTATTACATCACCAATAGTCGAAAGACATAAGTTTGGTGTTAAGTTGCAATCAGTCAAAGTGAGGAGGCGCTGATGTGGTGGTGTTTCTCTTTAAATTACCCCCAAAAAACAACATTATTGTCGTAACAAGAGTTTGTGTTCATTTTATGGGTGAAACCAGGATGCACGAAGAAGCCAAAGGAGATCTTAGTCACTGACCACAGGTCTGGCATATGACTCAAGCCAGACGAGGTGGATAAGTCAGACAGTTTACAAGAAGCCAGAGGCATCTGCCCTCCTGTGAGGAGCACACTGGCACAGTGTTGCATGTATGTACATAAAGCAAGAAAAGATAGCTGTTCAGTGATGTTTAGACTTGTTTTGAACAGGTGACATCAGCTGCAAACATGCATTCCTTCAGTGCGATGATCTTGATACGTGAACTTTTTATTGTGAAGGTTCTGAGATGAGAAGTGTGTTGTCTGCTGATTCAGGTTGTGTATAAACACACACACACACACACACACACAATGCTCCTGCGATGCTGTCAGACGCAGGAGTCACTCTTGATGCAGAAGGAGGATAAGATTTAATTATGGGGTTCAGGATTACTTCACCTTATGAAACCTGTGATCAAAAGATAGACTTGTCTGTGTTTGGAGAAAGTAGACTAAACTGAAACTGGACAGGTGGCAAAAGCAAAGACAAAAATAACTTCTGAAAGATGCTGCTTTTAAAGATTTTGGGGAACCGAAAAAAAAAAAAAAACATAACTTAGACCAGGAAACTGAAGTTTCAGAGGAACTTTGTGGTTTTCCAGTGGTGCTAAACATTAGAACATCCTTCTCTGACCTCATCATGACAAACTAAACCAACATATTCAAATAACATCAAAGAAAAAACACCCACCAACTTTCAGACAATTCTCAGAAATGAAACGGCTTTGACTGATGACACACTCCAGCATCTGTTTTCATTACTGTTTTTTTTGCATTTTCTGAATTTTTCGTCTTTAGTAAAATGCTTAGTTGGACCTTTTGAGCTGAGGAAGTGGGCAGAAATGAAAACATCAGGTCTGTTTTAAACAGGAATTTTCCATATCTAAGTAAAAAAAATATTTAAGACTTGTTATTACCATTTGGAGACACATGTTTCATGATCCCAGCAGTGGATTTCACACACATCTGGGTTCAATTCCTTGTATCCCAACTGGAGTCGCTGGTGATGTAGCTTCAAAGACTAAAGTTGCTAAAGATCTGCTGAAGGCTGATTTGATAGATTTGACCGTCATTTTTGAAATATCAAAACAATCAGCTGGATCTGTCCTAACGACAAACTGACGGACTTCAAAAGAGATCTAACTTTGCTCTATTTCTAGTAAAACAGTCCAGCTTCAGGACATCAAAGAAAAACGTCATGATGCTTAAAGAGTGTAGGACTACAGGTTTCAGGTGCATTTTCTTTTCCATGATTTTTATCCATATTTCCACAAACGCTGCTTTTAGTTTCAGTTTCCAGCCGGTAGGTCAAATTCCAGATTTCAAAAAGAGTAAAACCATCTTTCAACCACAGAAACTACAAAAAAATGGAAACAGAGAGACACTGGCGACAACACTAGTTTAAAATAAAATAGAAATCATTTTACTTGCCAAAAAGTCACTGCAATTGGACGGTACTTTCTGATATATAATGAACTTCCGGGGGTGAGACTTGGCTTAAGCATTTCTTCTTGTAACATATATTTGCTCAACTTAAATCTAATCTGAAGGGGATTTTAAATCTGTTTTGCGTTATGACTTGTATCTTCGTCATGATAATTAAATAATGGATATATTAAATCATGACGTATAATCACAATTGGCAGCGGAACAACATGACTCTCGTTCATGTATACTGTTGCGGAAGTCTTCTTGTTTCAGGTTTTGAATGTGTTATATTATGAAATTATATTTAATAATACAAATAATGTTTTGAAATATGGCATTAGAAATAAAAAGCTGGAATACATGTTTTCATACTTGGTTCGATCTTTTTTTGAACCAGACTAATTTACTTTTTAGGAAAACCATCACATCCCCCCTAAAATGTAAAAAAGAAGTAGAAATTAGAGGGAAGTAACCAAGTTCCAAGTTTGGTTCCTCAAAATTATTCTTAAGTAGAGTACTTGTGCAAAAACTTTTGTCTCAAAGTGAGGTACACAGTTTTCTAAAGGTAGCTATTGTGTAAGATCGCTGTCACACATCAGATTTATGAAGTAAAATATAGAATAAGTAGAATGAAACTGTGTGTGACTGTTTTGTTTGACTTGCTTGAGCAGAGAGAAAACTAAAACCGGGAAATGTCTCGCCTGATATTGGTGCACGGTTAACTAGGTCAGAGACGCCAAGAAACGAAGGCCGTGCGGGATCCAGCCGCTCATGAGCAGAATTCTCTGGTTTTTCCGTTGGCACGGAGCGAGAGGAACAACTGACTCAGTTCCCCAACTTCAAATACCTCCACACTTCTAACCTCGCTGTCTCTGCCCACGCTTCTTTCTAATGTTTTTACCTCTCACTCCCGAATGCAACTCTATCTAACTCTATCCTTTCTGCAGTCCTACTGAAAAGAGGATAACTGTAATTTTTCTATTAAAACCTGTGGATTTCAAGCACCAACAGTTTGTTAGTGCTTCATGAGAACCAAGCTTAGACCAACTCTGAGCAGAGAGCTCTCAGCTCGGTTCAAGACTTTACGGTATATGTCGCATATACAGACGCAAATACAGACAAAAACCCACATAATGCTTCTCTGACAGTTTTTTCTCCACTTGAAACATCTTTGTCTTTTTGTTTTCCACCACAAGAGCTATAAATGCACTCAGACTTTTTCATCTTATTTACAACCCTTGAGGGGACTTTTTTTTTTTTTTTAATTGCTCATATGGTGAAAGAGTCAGTCTCACAAGAATGTGAGTAATTGCATGTGACAAACGCAGGCACGTCCACGTCCTGTGATGGGTGATGACAGTGACATAGCATACATACCGCAGGATAATGTGGTCACAAAACCCAAACTTGTGGTTTCCCGTTTCGTTCTTTACGTGAAGTCCGCAGTATCAACGAACATAACCTGAGCCACAAATGGGGGTCCTGTTGATTCAGAGGGTCTGTGTGGATGAGGGTACCTGTGCAGAAATCTCGATTGAACACCCTCATTGGCTCACTCTTGTGCTTAGACTTTACGATACACTCATATAATCAAATAAAATGCATGGTGACGTGTGATTTAAAGGGCAATTAGGCAGGATTGTAGGTAGGTTTATGCAAAAAAAAAAAAGTACTAAGTAGTACATGATAATACAAATTACATCCAAAAACAGATTAAAAAAACAGAATATGCGGCGCAAAAAGTCAGAAAATGAAAACTTGGCTTGTTATTTTTCAATGATTCGTTATTTTATCATGATCTCACTGTGAAATCCAAACGGTGAATTTTTGACATATAATTCTAATGTGATGTTTAGTTCAGTGGTTCAACGGGTCCGTCTTCAGGACCCACCATCATCCCAAACTGAGGAAAATTAGCAACCTCTCAAATTTACTAATGAAAAGATGGTGCAGTTTAAACATTAAATGTACAGAATTGGCAGTGATTTCATGCACAAACATTTAATAAAAAAGTGCAACAGCTTTAGCTGAATACCCACTCATCGAATGTGTAATAACACCTACACTAGTAAAATTATTCAGTCAGTTAATTAAGCTTTAAACACAACATGACTTAACATGACTCTGATGTTTTCCCCTGCAAAATACATCAAATAAAAAAAGTGTAACAACTGACAAGTAGTTTTCAAAATTACTTGAAGATATGTATCTTTACCTGAGGAAAAAGGTCCACGACCCACCAAAGATCGGTCCACGACCCACTTTTGGGTCCCGAACCCCCAGTTGAGAATCACAGTTTTAGATCAAAATGGTTTTGTGAATATATAATGATAATAATGACGCAGTGTATTAATATGCATTATGTTGTCTCGGTTCATCGGTCCTTTTATTTACGTAATATCTGAAATTTAGAAAAATGTGACTTTGTTTTGAACATCAGCCCAAACTCAAAAGACTCTCAGTTGACACAAACTAGAGTAAGGTCAAATGAAAGTCACACAATCCATACATCGCACAGCTCCACCAAAGCAAACTCCTTCACCAGTTTTACATCACGCTGGCCATGTTTCCCTGCTGCAGTATATATCCAGACTACACGTCACCTTAAAACCCAGGGTTGTGTTTACTAAACCAGCAGCCTGCCCCTTTGACCACACATGGCTATGTAGCAACCTAACAGGCCAACAATACCATCCATGCAAAAGTCTTAATAAATAGAGGCTTTGATGGAGGCTGCTGGGAGTTCCAGGGAATAGGGGTGCATGCTGGGATACCTGGCGTACCAACCGGAGGTGGTAGCGGTGGTGGTGTGCGGTGTAGTTCGGGACTAGTGGAGAGAAGTGGAGGTCTTGACGGTGTGGGGGGATTGTTTTTATAGAAGCAGACGCGTCAGCACACTGGAGCCACTGGACACACTGGCTGCAGTCAACTCGGAGGCCGAGAAAGTAAACTCGCGAGAGAGCCAGTGGATGAATCAAATTTACTAGACTCCCTAAATAATCCAGAGAAATCTCGATGAACTTGTCAGACTGAACATGCAGAGATGGAGCAATGGGGGAAGAGGTGCCTCTGCAGCCCGTCAAAAGTGAACTTTGTTCTCTGGCCTTGCTGGCAGACACATGACCAACAGTGGCCGTGTTTGTACACAGGCTGGGAAGTCTGGCCCGGTTGCTGCATCTCCAACCCGCTCTGCTTTGCCTTTTACGTGTTGGATGTAGACTCGTCGAGAAAAACAAGAGAGATAACTGAGGTTTTGGTGACGCTAACACGCGAGTTTAGGGCTTAACTTGTGGTTGAGATGTAAATATTTATTTACTGCATGTGAGCAAACGGGTATACGGCTAGTTTAGCCTCTGGAGATTAAGCAAAATTAAATTTAACATGTTATTTTCAGACGTCAACATCTTAAAAGAGAAAATGCTTCCCTCCAGTTCGTGGCAGACTTAGAGGTGCTGCTGATCTTCTGACGCTCAGTGCAGCATGTCGTTTCCCGAACTGTCAAACCGTTTCATTAATTCCCCTTTTGGACCAATATTAAACCAGCAGCAAGGCGGAAAGAAATGGACAGGCTTTTATGCGTAAGGATAAACAGTATTGGTTTTTGTTAAGTCGAGGGGTACGCGATGGCGAGGGAGAGTTTAAGGTCAAGTTTTAAGGAGCTCAAATGTTGCAGAAAATGTTCCTTTTTCCAGGGTCGTAACTGCCAGTTGTCTTTGGCTGCAGCGGTCTAGACGGGGTTCTGGGTCATCGTGACTGAAATGACATCAGTGTCTTCACATTGTGTGTTTTATTTGGCTTCGTCCCTTTCTCATGCTACCACATGACACCACAACAGAGTTCGCCCCAATGAGTTCAGCATAAATTACGAAGGCACTTGAGGATTTGCTGTTAGTTTTAAGAGTTTGTAAACGGAATAAGGTCACAGTCACGTGAAGAGATCTTCAATTGTGCATGCTGAGTTACTTCAGGATGTGTCGGCAGGACAGCTTGGCACACAAAGACATAGACAAACACATACATGCTTACACTTCCAGTCTTTGTCTCAGATCAGATTTAAGTTTGTTTTATACACCTGAGCTCAGAGAAGCAGGTCCAGACAAAATCTGAAAAATGCCGGGGAAGAGAAAAACCCCTGCAGGTTCATGCAAGCGGCTAATCCCTTCTTCTTTTTATTTTCAGGTGTTTTATTTTTTCAGGGGCAGAATAAAAGTGACTAAAATTTATAAAGAAAGAAAAGTATGAAATAGTAAAGATATGTTGCAAAATCCGTATACTTACTGAAGCAGCAACTGTTGGAATACATTTCAACAAATGTTTTATGTTTTATGTTCGCTGTTGTTTCATATGTAGGTCTTTTTGTATGCTGGTGGTATTTTATGGAAACACAACATCTGTTATGCACTCTCGGCTCACCGACAGCCGCAGCCTTGTCTGCTACGACATTTTCAACATTTGTGCTGTCGTATGATTCACGTTTTGTACACAAGTGTGTAAACCTGCCTGGTTTTCTGTTGTCTGTGTTTTGTTTGTTCTGAAGGTACCTCAGCTGTACGTGCATTTTATATAGGTGCTTTATTATATTAAGGCCACATCGAGTCCAGCCTGTCCAAGGTTTCTAAGATATAAATGTTTTCATGTTAAGTTATAGAAAATATTTTAACCCCATAATGTCCGATGTGTCATATTTGATTCATGAATTTCTGAGACCTCTGCACCACCCCCTTAATCAAAAAAAGAGAGAAAATCTTTTTAAATTATAAAATAAAAGTAAAAATATATATTTATAAACTCTCAAAGACAAAATTTAGGGTATTTTTTAATTTCAATACATAATAAATGCTTTAAAAAATGGGATTTTTTGTGTATTATTTCATATGTCAGGCTTCCTATGACCAATTTAAGAATAAATATATCTGCAAAATACATTTTTAGTAGTATGTATTATTATTGTATTATATAAGATAAAGATTTTTTTTCCTGCATTGTTCTGCTGGTTTTAATTTTAAACATCCACAGACCTGACGCCATTCACAAATGTCTTATCCTACCTTTAAGTCCCTACTGAAGATTTTCTAAGACGAAATATTCCTAAAATATGTGTATTTTTTGTGACATATTTAAATACCAATCAGTGTTATCTTAATAAACCTTGAACGTTAATGAATAACTATTAGGAATGAATATTTATTTTGTAAGTGATCTGTGCAGCGTAAATTACTACAGGGTTTGTTTTGGTTGTTTTTTTTCTGTTTGTTTGTTTTTGTTTTGTTGTCGTTCTTTGCTCAGTGTTCATGAATGATTAACTGGTAAATCTGTAAGTATTTAGAGATAAAGAAGAATCTACAGTTGTTTTTTTTATCTGATGAAAGAGCGTTTTAATATTGAATTGAATATTAATATTGAATCAAATTTAACTTTATTTATATAGCACTTTTCATACACAAAAATGCAGCACAAAATGCTAAACAAAAAAAAAAGTAAATCCATCCCACTCACCCACTCCGTCCCCGCCAACCCTAGTCCGACCAGCGATAACACACAATCAAAGAGTAAAGAAATAATAACATGGAAACGTTGCTGGGAACCGAAGAACCAGCGAGGGAACGTTATCACACCGGGAGCCGTCTGCATCGGGAGGCGGCTGCTACACCTGCCACACCTGCCACACCTGCTGCACCTGAAAACTACCGGTTACACTGCAAAAAACAGCACCTCAAGAAATAATACTAGTATTCCATCAATCTAGTCAGTATTGTCTCATTTTCAGCCTAAATGTCTTTGGCAAGGAGGAAAGAAAATCCTTCTTGACTAGATTTCTTAAAACTAGAAAAATTGTCCAAAAAAGTCTTCTAATTTTTTTGAAACGAGGTTTCAAGTTGAACTAAAACCTAGAAACTGTCTGATAAATAATATCCGTTATAGATTATTGGTGTTAGTCACAAAAGAAAAGAAAGGAGGTTTTCTGTTGCGTAGACAAATGTGGATATGTAAAGAAGTGTTTCAGTTTTTGTTTTCTCCGTGTCTCAGGCGTGGTTGCAGCAGTATGGATACCTGCCTCCCGGTGATGTCAGAGCTCAGGCCATCCGCTCGCCAAAGTCCATTGAATCAGCGATAGCAGCCATGCAGCGATTTTATGGACTGGCTGTCACCGGCTCCATAGACGTCAGCACGTTAGAGTGAGTCCTGATTGACCATTTAGTCACACACAACTGCCTGGTTTCAAATATTTACAGGTAAAGACTGGAGCTTCAAAGCTGACATATGAAGTTACACATTTAAAACCAGAGACTTATTCTCCCCTAGAGAAAACACTAATCCTCCACAGCCAAAATGTTTGTACTCCAGGTTTTTCTAACATTACCTGTCACTGTGTAACACATATCCTTGCAACGGCAGTATTTTACTTGGCACGGTGTAAGGAAAGTAGGACCAGCTGCCACTCACATAACCATTTTGACCAATCAGCAGACCAATTAGGAGAGCTGGCCTCTTACAAGAGGGGCCTTGAAGGAGACAAATTACCCCCTTTTTTCACAGGTTGACTAAGGTATTAATGAAAAGTCTGTGACACTCAGAGAACCACATGGATATAATTAAAAACAACCTTTTCAACCATGTTTTTATGCCTCTATTCATAACTGCGGGCCCTTCAACTCCGGTCCAACCCTCTCTTTTACGGGGTGTGCCTCTTTTACAATCTTTTTACCCTCTTAAGAAAGTCAGCAACTTGTAAAACTTGGTGGAGATAAAGATGAGGAAGCTGGATAATTCTACTCTGATCTGGGTCAGCTTAGAATATAAACCACCCACCGAATGGCACATTACCAGACCTAGGCAGCTTCAAACAATGTGACATGGGTGTGTTACGTCAGAGTTCTTGATTTTTTTTTGTTGTCACTTAAAACACCAATTTATTATAGAGTCGAGGGAAGCAGGAAGAACTATGGTCATTTTTTGTTATTTACCTGAAAACTGAGAGTATTATCTTGCCATCGGTAGGGCAATGAGCCGGCCACGATGTGGAGTCGCAGACAAGTTCGGCCCAGAGCTGAAAACCAACCTGAGGAGAAAGAGATATGCTGTACAGGGTTTGAAGTGGGACAAGTCTGAGGTGACGTTCAGGTCAGGAATCTCACTAAATGATACCCTCTGTGTTTTTTTTTTTTTTTTTGCTTGGTAATTCACTGTGTAAATGAGTAAACGTGAGCTGCAGCTGATAATTTTCTCTGTTTATGTTAAAAGTCAAAAATCACAAATGTTTGAGATTTTAATCTGACAAGTGATTGATATGCTTCCTTTTGTGATTGTTTCTTTTCTGCCATGTCTTTGGTTCATTATTTTGACACCTTCTTGTGCACTTTGCTCCTGACTCCTGCCCTCTTTGTTAACCATCCGCAGCATAGAGAACTACACCCCCAAAGTGGGCGAAAGAGCCACTTTTGATGCCATTCGGAAGGCCTTTAAGGTGTGGGAGAGTGTCATCCCGATCACCTTCCGAGAGATCCCCTTCAGTCACATCAGAGGCAAAGTCGACAAGTATGCCGACATTATGTTATCCTTCGCAGAAGGCTTCCATGGCGACAGCACGCCATTTGATGGCGAGGGTGGTTTTCTGGCACATGCTTACTTCCCTGGCAGCGGTATTGGGGGAGACACACACTTTGACCTTGCCGAACCTTGGACCACTGGGACCGTGGACCAGGGAGGTAAGCGGGTGACAGATCTAAACGAGGACGAGTGGTGATGAGACAGACTTCATGTCATCCATCTGTCATTGCGGGACTAACTTCACTGCTCACTGTCACTTTGTCGCTATCTTTCTGAAGGAAATGACATTTTCCTGGTAGCGGTTCATGAGCTGGGTCACGCTCTGGGTCTGGAGCACTCCAATGACCCCGCCGCCATCATGGCCCCCTTCTACCAGTGGTTTGAGACAGAGAACTTCCAGCTCCCTGATGACGACCGAAGAGGCATCCAAGCTATTTATGGTGGGTTTTTTCACTAAACAAAAAAGGAAACTTATTGGTCAAGACATCAGATATTAACGTGATATCCATTTGCTTAATATTATGGTTAATTAAGCTCATAGATATGGAGTTCTTTCCCAAATAGAAATCTAAACAATAACAATAAAAATAATGAATGGTTTAATTTCATCTGTGAAATGTTACTTTCGAAATGTAATATTTACTAATAAAGACAAGGCTATAAAAATCAGACTGATATCCATAGATCAAAACATAAACACTTATCTCTGAGGTGAATGAGTGGAACAAAATCAGCAATCAATGATCTGATGGGGTTCAAATATCCATTCTCTACAGTTAATGGCCCAACGAGACACAAGCAGAGTTTGAAATGGTTTTTTTTCTTCCTGCACACTAAGCATATTTCACTTCTCTCTCACAAAATCTTCCCCACAGGAACAAAGTCGGGTGCTCCACCTCCTCCCCCTCCCCCCACAAAGCCATCCAAGCCCGACAAGCCGGACCATGGCCCTGACATATGTGAGGGACATTTTGACACCATCGCCATCCTCAGAGGGGAAAAGTTTGTATTTAAGGTACAGAGGACGAGCCTTTCTTACCATTTTTCTCTCAGAGCCAAATGTGCAGTGTTTTGTGAGTCTTCAAACAGGATTCTGGCATTTGAGACAATGTTGTGTGTCACTAATGGGGGACTGGTTTGGGCTTTGTGCATTGTAACCCTTCAATTATTAAATTAACAAAAGATGTAGGGGTGGGAAAGAAAAATGTACATTAATTAATTATTTATTCAATCAACAAGCCAGTTTTTCAAAAGTCATCTTGAACGCCCCTCCGTAAATATCCATTTGTGGCTTTACAGGACAAGTGGTTTTGGCGTTTGCGTAACAACAAGGTGTTGCCTGGATACCCAATGCCCATTGCTCACTTCTGGAAAGGCCTGCCGTCAAATATCGATACTGCATATGAAAGGAATGATGGGAAATTCGTCTTCTTCAAGGGTAGGTTTGCCTAAAACCAGACTAAAAGAAGATTTATCTATCAAACGATCTCTGAGGTTTTTTTTTTCTATTGTTGCATTCAGGTGACAAGTACTGGGTTTACAGCGAGTCCACCATGGATAAGGATTCTCCAAAAAGCCTCCGAGACATGGGCACCGGACTTCCTAAAGACAAGCTTGATGCTGCTCTTTTCTACACACCAACAGGACAGACATACTTCTTCAGGGGAACTCAGTGAGTCCGTCTAGTTTTCAATGATGATATCGATATTTTCAATGGCCGGTGTAGAAATATACTCTAAAAATATTTTGGTCATTGGCCATAATTTTGCTGGTTTAACGAGGTTAAGAGCCTGTGCGAAAAAGGAAATAAATATTTTAACACCTTTTCACAATATTATGTTGCTCGTGGTTAGTTTTCCTTGTTCTTATAAATCTGAGCTTTTGTTTTTGAATGAAAATGATCAAAGCTGTATTTGGAGAGTTATATCGTTTATGTTTTTAATAGTTTGGTCTTTATGCCACATGCAGATATTACCGTTTCAATGAGAAAACTCGCAGAGTGGACAGCGGCTATCCAAAACCAATCAACAAGTGGAGTGGAGCGCCAGATAATGTTAATGCTGTCATAATGAGTCAAGACGGATGTAAGTTCTGCTTCCCATGATTGTATATATTCAAATTTTAGTCGTCTTTCTTGACTTGTGGTTACTGTTACTGCTTCAAAACTCCACTCTAACCTTTTTTTTTCTTCTAATTTTCCTTTTTCCATCAGCTTACACGTATTTCTACAAAGGCAATAAGTACTGGAAATTCAATAACCAGTACGTGAAGGTTGAGCCCGGCTATCCCAAGTCAGTTCTCCGTGACTGGATGGGTTGTGAGAGCGAGGAGCCCACGAAAGGGGGAAAAGACGTCACTGACAAAGTGGAGAGTGGTGTTGGGCCGGTGGCCGTGGTGATTCCTCTCATCCTGCTGGTGCTGGTGTTGGTCACTCTGGGAGCGCTTTTATTTTTCAGGAAATACGGCATGCCTCGACGTCTCCTGTACTGTAAGAGATCACTGCTGGACAAGGTGTAGGCAGACCAACGGGTGACTGACAGACTGCCACAGAGGGACAGACAGACATTTTGAGGGAACGAGGGCCAGATGAAGATTGAAACTAAGAGTGGGAAGGTGTGAAAGAGGAGAGCGAAAGAAAGAAAGAAAGAAAGAAAGAGGTGTGAACAGACAACCGCAGGAAACAATGAAAGATGTGTTGGGTGGTTTGTAAGTACCACAAAAAGAAAAAAAAAGGCCCATGAAACTGAAATCAGGAAAATGTATATTTGTATGTTAACTATTTACATGTACTGTTTTGTGTTTGGAAATCAAGAATAAAAATTGGATATTTTCATTCTCTGCAATATGGTGGTAGTGAAGGGAAATATACCAAGACAAGGATCTCCCTTGTCACATCCCAGCTTTAAACAAACATCCCATCTGTTCCTTTAACTGGACGACTCTGGCTGTTACTACATTTGAAAAGTCCTTTTTGTCTTACTTTCATTGTTCCATTTAGAAATTAAACATCTGTGTTAAAGAGTTTTAGCATTTGAATAGAGCTTTCTTTAGGCTTTTACTCTGAAATTTCCCAAACAAGTTGATTTGGGAATGAGCATAGTTTCAATGTATTTTTTAAATTCAACATAAGGTCTGACAAATCTGACCTGCCTATTAAAAATATCTCCTCTTATCAAATTTAGATTAATCTATTTGCCATTTAAAGACAAAATCTTTGTGTTAGAAGTTTGTCTCCTTCTTGAGGATTTATTTTTTTTAATTAAAAAAGAAATAATACAATTCGCAAAATGATATTGATGTTCTAAGAGGATTAAATCCCCTTTGATAAAAGCTAAAGGTGGTAAATTGGGAAAAAAAACAAAAAACAATTTAAATCAGTGTAGATTCACACGTCTGTCAGACTTTACATGAGACTGAAGGAGGAAAATTTCCCCTGATTGTTTTGCAGATGGGATCAACTAGTCTAAAAACAGATCCTAATTCTGTTTCAGTCATCCTTCTTTACATTTGCACATTTTTTACATTTTCTAATGTTATTCAAACATTAGACTCTTAAACTAGACACTTTTCAGAATAAAAGTGATTTTTTTATGTGATGTTTTCACTTATAAACAACAATATTCTCAAAGAGTCCATGGCATTGTTCTCAAACATGAGCAGATCTAATTGTCCACTTTTGTAAGTACGATTTACAGTAACATGGTGCAATTTCTAATTATGACCCCTTTAAGGGAAATTGTTATTATAAGTATGATTATTGTTATTATTGTTGTCTTGACAAAAGTTCTAGTAACTTTTTTTGTATGTTGTCATTTGGAGTCCTGCTGGACAGAGGCATAACATGACAATGATGAAAATAAAGTCCAGTTTACGTGAATCAGATCAGATTAATGTGACTTGACCAAAATTACTCGTATATCGGCAGAGAATAACAAGCCTGCCATTTATGAACTTTGACACAAAAGGGGCTGTTTTTTTTTTTGTTGTTTTTTTTTCTTTTACCAATTACAACTGAAGGAGACTGATTTAACCAATAACAATGATAATCATAATGATATTTATAATGACGATCTTATCAATAAAATGGAATGAGATTTTTATTTCTCCTGTCTGTTTTTTTTTTCATTTTGTGAGATAATTTGAAATTAAACTTTTTCTGCCCACATTTTTTAATTTTTTATCAGTATTTTAGATTCACAAACTCAAACATTTCTCTTTAATAATTTCATCCAAAATAATTGTGAATAAATCAAGGGCTGAATTGTTTCTCCGACTGAACTCAAAATTTTATTTTAGTCACGCTATAAAAGCTGTGCAGACTCTTACGAAGCTGACATTGTAAACTCAAGACATGTGTTATTTTCTCAAAGCTGGATAAATGTTATAAACGTATCTGCTGGATCTGCAACATCTATAAGTCCTAAAATATGAAAAAGTATACCTGATCCTCACAATACATTACCTTACCATGTGCCAAACTAAATTCCTAACAACTAAAACGGTTATGTAGAAAATGTGAGCCTTCAGATGTCATTTATAACATGTTGAACAGAAAATCCAACATTTTATTTATTTGTACTGTATCTCATAGTCATTTTTTAAATGCAAAACCTGGGAAACAAACATTTTTCGAAGATTCCACCTTTTTGGTTAACTTCCACTTTCAACATGAGCTGTTGCCACTTTTCCAGGCTACTGTATATTCTCAGTTAAGAACGGTTTTCCATTTCAGAAAATGCTGCGAAGTGAGACAGTAATCACTGTTACCGAGCTTATTGTTAGTGTCCAACCAGCGAAGCTCTTGCTCGGATTTTTCTTCCTCTTCTTTGTCACATCCGTCTTATGTAATTTGGTTCAGTAAAGGTGCCTGTTTTGTGGGTGGTTTTCCAGAAAAACTAAACATTTTGGAAGTATACGTTTAGACTGAAACTTGGTGAGCCACCTGTTTGATACTGAGCACTGGATGGAGAGCGTCTGAGGGTTTCTTGAAGCATCCGGCCTGTCAGCTTGTCAGATCCTTCATTCCCTTTTTTCATGCAGTTAACAAGCCTTATGCAGGTACACAGAGTGTTTATCCATAAAACAAGATTCAGTTTTGTTTGACATATGTGTTTATAGAAATAAGTGTTGTGGACTGAATTGAACAACTTCAACTTAAGTTATTTAAAAAAAATCAAAAAGGAAAGTATTGGGTTAAAAAGAGAGGATTATGTTGTACCAAGAAAGGTTTGTGGCACCCAAACTGTGCATGACTTGATTAAATAAAAAAATGTGTGTCAGGATTTATTTAAATAAATCAAAATGTTTATTTAATTATGGTTTTATGAGGAGACTGAAAATTGTCCAGGTACTTTTAGTCATTCTGACTAAGTGACAAAAGGAATGACTTCATTTTCCCAGGCAGAGGTGATTATGAGTCCATAAATGTTAGGGAAGGGAGGTCTCAACTGCAATGTTAACAAATCTAATGAAATGGACATAAAGCTGATCCCAGTGCTGGGGTTAACAAGCAGTGGAGTAAATAAATAAATAAACGACACAAAGCGGTGAGTTTAAGTTCAAACGTCACGTGTGAAGAGCCAGCAGGCCTTGATGGGTTCTTTTTTCTTTGCTGAGGGGCTCAATGCTGGCGAGCCGCAGAGGAGCAGTCTGGATACAGTTACGCCGTTGGTTGTTTTGGACCCGGAGCCAGCAGTCATGTGTCGAGGAACGAGCTGGAAAAACTGAGGGAGCTCTTACATTTTTCACAGAAATGCTTTCCAGCCGAGCATCTGGTGTTCTTGAAACATCTCCGTCTGTCGGCCGGGCCGGGCTGCACTCCGCATGTGGCTGTGCACGCATGATGCATGAGGTTTATGTGTTGCCAACATATCCGCTCAAAGCTGACTATTTGTTTAAATAAAAACATTAAGAAAAACTAATAAGAAGAAATGAGGACGCGCAGGAATAACGATAAAGCCGCTGGTCTGGGACAGTTTTCCCTCCGCCGTCTGCCCCTCCTCCCGCTCGTATTTCCTCACTCATTGCAAAATTGTTCATTTTATGAGACTTGCGTCTCAAACCACACCTTCTCTCTCCACAAGTATCTCTAAATCTGTTTTTCCTCTCTTTATTTGCCTTTTCCTCTCCCTTCTCCTCATTCCTGTTTTAACCCTTCACTTGCTATCTGCGCTACAACAAAAAAATTATCAATTGGAGTTCATCTTTCAGAACTGTTTTATATACTGCTGGATATAAATAGTCAATTCTGCCATAAAATCGCGCGGTTTCAACGTTAACATTAAATAGTGAGGAAGTGTCAGACTGTTTCCATTACAGTGCTTTGGTTCGTTCAATTTTTTAATAAATCTGGGTTGGGTGTATGTGGGAAATGGAAATCAAACTTTTCCTTATCTTTATTCCTTATCTTTGCCTCTGCTTCATTGGAGCAGCACAATATTATACCAAAATTAGATTTTGTCCTCTGTCTCTTTACATTTCTTGCAGAATTTTGTGGTACTTTTGCATTTAAGCTTTTCTTTCTATCAACATCTGAAGTTCTACTTTTCCTGTTATTCTGGCAACACTCTGTCCTTGTGTCACGCAGCTGGTGTTTCCATTTGTCTCAGTGGATGTCTCTCATGCATATTTACTGTCTTGGCTTAGTCGTCCGTAGATAAACTTGTGCAGCTCCGCTGGAAGACTGATGGAGGTGAAGACGCTGAGAGTTTCCAAATACATGCATTCGCCAGTCAAAACATAACGTTACAGACACCCAAACATGTACTACACAACCCCATATCAGGAAAATATTAAAATATATATATAAAAAAGGTTCTTTGATTTATATTGTGTATATTTCATTACAAACAATGATGGTGTAATTCCAAACAGAAAAGTGTAATCATGATTGGGGGAGGAAAGTTGATTACATAATATGCACTTTGTCAACAAATTCACAAGAAAACTGTTGAAACACCAAAAAAAAACAAAAAAAACATTGGAAGCGATTTTTATTTTTTCTTCTACACTGCATAACATCACTAAATGATTCAAGGAATTTGGAGGAATTTCAGTCCATAAAGGGAAAGGTGCAAGCAGAAACTGGACCAGTGACTCCAGAGGGAACTGAGGCATCGTTCATCAATAGCTGATACAACCACGAACTTGTCTCCAGCACTACAATACTGAGCTATATTCAGAAATCATGTTTTAATCTTTACCTGAACCGTTGACGACTGGTTTCAGAGGCATCTGGGATGGACTCTCACAAGGAGAACTGGCTTGGAAAGTTAGACAAGCTCTCTGAGTTCCAGTCTCTGGTCCGGTCTGGTCCGGTCTCTGACTCAAAGCAGAGCATATCGAAGCCAAACCAGCTGCTTCCCAACTGTGACTTCCACGTCCTAACAGGGACAATCAAGACCAAAGCTGAGGAGGACCATCCAGTCTGTTTCTAGCAACAGATGCAAAGGCATCAAGTATCAGTGTCCACCTCTATGATGGCAGCAGTAATGGTGAAACATACCCGGAGATTTCAGAGCACCAGGTACGTCTGTGCATGTTTAAACAAGAAAATCCCAAACCGCATTCTGCACATATTAACGAAGGCTGGCTGAAGAAGAAATAGGTTCTGGTTGCCTGCAGTCCTGAACTTGTCTGTGGACAATCTTGAAATAATAACGTGCAATAACTATCCCATACATTTATTGTGTGTTTGTTTGTTTTTTTGTTCTCCAAGTTTGGTTATCCTTTAGTTTTGGTGTTGCAGTTTTCTTGCGTGGGTTTTTTTGAGTTCACACGTGATACCTTTATTCAAACACCCTTAAACATGAGAATTAAAGTCCATGAAGACATGACTGAATGTTTGTGACATTCTTGTGGGAGTCTGCCAGTTTCATTGTCAATTTATGAATAGTAATATAACATGTAGTTGTCAACTTTCCTCTTAAGCAACTTTGCTTTCTTTCTTCTGATTTGTCACCATGGCGATGCTATCTGCCGTCGTAGTGAGCAGATCCAGGAGGCGGCAGTCGCACACGCTCGACGGCTCTGAGAGATGGTGCTGGGCAGGAAGCGGGACAGGAAATGTGTAAAACTCCAACTGTGTCAGGTATCACATCCGTTCACTTGATTCTGTCTGTTTTGTGTTGTAATGTGGATGTCTGTTTCAGGATGCCGCTAAATCATTTCCCCAGCATCTGCTCTGCTTTTTCTCCTGCAGACTCTTGGCAGTCACGTCAGTTTCCTTTTTTCTCTTCATCCTTCTTCTCTCTCTGTCCTCCTCTCATTCTCACCAACAAATACAGTGTGACTGGGTGGTGCAGGAACAGCCGTCAGGCCCAGCGGGCCTTCTCCTCCCTGGGCAGGAAGTGGCCAGAACAGCTGCTTGCAATTCAACCTGGGACTGTTTGGGTGACCTACATCGTGGCATGGTATGCTTTTTACTGTAATTTTAGATTTTCCTTTCATTTTCACACTTTGCCTAATGTTTGATGGTGGAAAGTTACAAACTCATTCAACTATTTAAATCCATGCTACTAATAGAGAAGCTGTTGGCATTTGAAAACGTTTTACTTTTTGATTCAGGACGGATGACGCGACACTTGCCATCACTGCTGGTGACGTCTGTACAGCATCGTCTCATAAATAGGCACTTTTACAAATTGAGTTCAAACAGAAAGAGGATATAACATAATGTGCTATCCAACAAGCATCAAATGAGTGTGAGTTCAGTCCACAGTGGCTGTACAGCTCCTAAACCCATACCCCCAGGAACACCAGGGTCAGGAAGCGGTCTTTATGAGCAAGCTGCTGAATCAGGCCCTCCTCGAAACCCTCCTCTCTGCCCCGGCGGCGCCACCCATCCTCCTGCACCCCCATCTCAGTGGAGTCTGCCAGAAAGGCATCCCTGTGTCTGGTCTGTGGGTGGAACTACAGAGGCCTACGGGCTAATCCTCAAATGCAATCACAGCTGTCTCATCCTTTAAGCTCCTGCCGTTTCGTTATCTTTCACCAATGTAGACCAGCCTAACCTAACACCCCTACACTACTAAAACTCCCATTAGCCCTCGCTCCCTGTCGCCATCGCTGAATTCTGCACAATAAGCAACATCTGGTTCTCATTTCCACAACACCAAAACAACGAGGGGTGGAGAGGAGGGGAGAGTGGGAGGAGAGGTTGTTGAGAGGAAAGACACTCACAGAAGAGGAGCATGTGAAAAGTTGGTGAGTCAAGACATAGAACGAGGAGTTACATTTCTCACTGCCGGGACAGCAGGAGGTCTTTGATGGTGCAGGTGTGAGGATGTCTGTGCATGGAGAGCGTCACCTCTCTCCGGCACATCTAAGGATGCTTTTTTTCTTTTCTTTTCTTTTAAACACCGTCTGTGGTCTGCTCATTGCCTTCCCGCTTTTCTGTAACACAACAAACAGTCAGCTCCTTGAGGTCAGCTGCATGAAGAAATATTTAAAACAAGGGGCAGAGGAGGTGGGAGGAACACTCCCATATCCACAGAAAAGAATCTGCAACTCAGCGGCTCGCAGCCCTAATTACAGTGGGGCTTTGCTGAAGTCTGCAACAAAACCAGGGCAAAGAAAGAGTGGGGGAAAGAGTCAAAAGGGGAGAGAGAAAGAAAAAATGTGCAGGAGAGAGAAGAAAGCAAAAGTCAGTGTGAGCAGATGGGGACAGAGAGGAGAGGCTTACCTCACTTTGTAAACAGTCCTTTTATGACTCAAAGTGGCACCAAATTGATGCCGACTTATTAAAACACAGCTGCACAGCATCTCTGCAAATCCCCCTCCACCATTCACCCTCAACATATTAATATATTTCCTGAACATGACCTCAGATATTATCCTGAAGTCCTGAAAGACCATGCAGAGAAACCATGTGAAATTTAGCAATGTTCCTATGAAATAAATAAAACACTTCATTTAATACTTTGATCTTTATTAAGACTATTTATTCCTCTTCTTTTTTGACAGTAAATTGCACCAAACATGTGACCTTCTGCTTTGTAGATTTGTGTTTCCAAAGCAAATGATTTCATCTTTTTGTGCTCCCTGGTGAGGTTTCCTTCGTAAAACTCAAACTTGTGCAATTCGCTTTCTACCGGTAGAAGAATAAACTCTCAAATCAGCTGCAGGGAGTGTTTCCTTAGACTCGTCGTGACATCTTAGGACTGTGGGAGGCATCTTTATAATCATTCTGCAAGTTTGCTCCTTGGCTGAACTTACTAAGCGAACCAATGGGCCAAGTTAAGTTATTTTGAATTTCCTCCACAGACTATGGAGTGACTGTTTTCTTTTTGAGATCTTTTAATATCACTTCCCAGACATGTGTGCATCTCCAATCTTCTTCCTGGAGGCCTTACAGAGCTCTTTAGTTTTCACTATTGTGATACTACAATCACAAGCAACATGAACTAAACTGGGGCTTAAATAAAGCCGCCTCTTCCAAAGATTTTAGTAATGGTTTTTAAATAATTTAATCTAGTTCTTGGCATGTTAAGAGAGTTAAAAATACAGTTAAATACAGTTCATTATCCTTTGTTAAAATGTCTTAATTTGGCTATTTTTTGTTTAAGTTAAATATTCCATTATACATCCTCATGTTAAAAAAGGATCTAAGTTTCATGATTTGTCTTTTTTTTAAGGGAGTTGTGTGTGTGTGTGTGTGCACACCTGTTGAATTGTTTTGTTTTATTATTTTTTGTTTGTTTTTGTTTTTTAATAATCCCATATTAAATATCTGCTT
Organism: Xenentodon cancila; assembly: GCA_014839995.1. Classification (NCBI taxonomy): domain Eukaryota; kingdom Metazoa; phylum Chordata; class Actinopteri; order Beloniformes; family Belonidae; genus Xenentodon; species Xenentodon cancila. The sequence continues at coordinate 24,194,790 of CM026212.1, forward strand.
TTGTTCAAATATGCAAACTTTTGCTTTGGACTTCAGGTGAGACAGATAATGTAAATTGCGTGAAAATATCATTATAGATAACCGCTGCTCAGTCTTGGACTAAATTTCGCCTGTTACTCAGTACAGAAGCTGTAACGAGTAGAAGTTTCCCTATCTTTAATTAAACGCTTGCTTCTGGACACTGAAAAGCACTTCTGTTGGACAACCTTGTTGTTTTAAGCCAGCAGATGTATCTGTAGATTAAAGGAATCTATATTCTTCAGAGATAACTTCACGATCTTTTCCAGGTGGCGAACATCAAAACTCTTCTTTGATCCTTTCTAAGGATTGCAGATGTGAAAGTCTCCTGATTTATACAGAAGTCCTGAAAACAATTAAATATTCTAAAACTCCTAAACAACATAAATATAGCTGGAATTATGTCTTTTACATAATTTGTGATGCTAGAGTGGCGCAAACAATAAATGTGTTTGGAAATGTACATCAGCTTTGAGCTGCTACCAGAAAGAAATATCGCTTTCTGCGGGATGGAACTTTCTGCATGCTTTCCTGCAGTAGATAATTTTTCCAGACATCAGTCTTCTTTCTCTCTTAGTCAAAAAGGTGCCTTGAAGAATAAACACAGATGTTTAAGTACATTGTGAGCCACCCTGTTACCCTCGTCTCCCATATCTGACATGGTTTCTAACTTAACACTGAATTTGCTCATATCTTAACATTGTTTTGATGTTGGCATCATTTACCATTTTTACATAGTTAGGATGCTTCACTGAAGCAGCCTGGGCTGAATGCGTTTGAAATAACATTGTAGAATTACAGCATAAAGAGATGCTGAGCCCTTGCTCTCCAACATACATAAAGACGTCCTGAATCATTGCTGGTGTATGTTTGCCACCTTCTTAAAAAAAAATAAAAAAATAAAAAATGTTTGTCTGGAATTAAGAGCCCAATAATCAGAAAAGGCACTAAAGCGTATCGGCCGGTGAACTCTGGAGAAATGCTGCCATCTAGCGGCAGCAGAGACGAATCAAGTCAAACACAGCGACTGGCCGGAGGAAGGTCAACCGCAAAACAAAAACTACTTTTACTCTTTCCTCAGCCTTTTTATTTTACTCTACCGTAAAATTTGCAAGGTATTAAGACATACGCGCTACACTGAGCATCTGACTGAATCACATTGATGTTATGAGGGACTGCACTCCAGCAGATAAAAAAATACACAATTTCCATCCATCCACTTTCTTTACTCGTTTAATCCTTTACAGGGTCACAGGGTCCTGCTGGAGCCTATAACTACATTTACCTGAGATATTTGTTTAAACTCAGTCTTATTGATCTCTTTCACTTTGGCTATATGTGTCATATTAAAATGACAGATATAAAAAGAACAATGGTACATAAGGAAAAGATAACATCCTAAGCCGCTCACAGGCAGCATCCTGTCGTTAATATATTTATTTTAATCACACTATGGCAAACTGATGGACGGAGTTACTTTCTTTGTTTTCATAAACGATCTTCCACTGTTTCCAGGTCATGAAATCATAATAAAGGAAACACTGAAGCTCCTTTACTGAAGAGAATTTAAGCCAGACTCCATGGTTATCCATCCATCCATCCATCCATCCATCCATCCATCCATCCATCCATCCATCCATCCATCTTTCTTATCTGCTTAATCGTCTGCAGGGTCACGGGGGTCTGCTAGCAGCTACCCCAGATCATTAAAGTGGAAGACAAGAGTACACCCTTGACAGGTTTTTTTTTTTTTTTTTAACCTTTTCTACCATGCAAATGCCACAACAAAAGAACACAACAGCCAAGATGAACTATAAACAATATTTATGACATTATTGAAAATGTATAAACCAAGAGAAAATCAATCACTTCTGATAAATATATCAACAGATACATGACGTATGATTTGAGCGATACTCTGAGCTACTACTTCTAATTCTGAGATTGCTTCTTCATTAACAGGTTTCCTTTGGGTTTAAGTAAAAGAGACTTTTTGTGCTCCTCTACTCGTTTTGCCTCTTCCTGCTTCTCCTTCCAGGTCTCCATTCCTCTGTCCACCTCTGAGCTCAGCATCACAATCCGTCGCTGAGGAAGACAATGAAGACCTGATAAGTGCGAGAGAGGACCAAATACAAAAATAGTGAAGGACTTTTGGTGGGATACTGACAGCTAGAGCTTCTCTCTCCTGCCTGCGTCTCAGGTGGCCCTTCAGCGGAGGAGCTGGTCGTCCATCTGTGCAAATAAATAAAAACAGTATAGTTGCAATGCAAAGAAGAAAACATTCCCAGAGAAACCACACACCGGGTACGCTCAAAGAAAATGAATGACTGAAACCTAAATCAGAAACTAGAGAGTGATGCTCAGGAGTTTCCTCTACTTAGGCCGGACAGAGAAGAAGCACATTATCAAACTTTTACTATAAATACATTAAAATGTCATTGTTTTACTGCAGTTCCTGCCTCACGGCAAAGACAACGACAACACAACATTTTTAAAAAAGTACATAAATCATGAGCAGCATCCTCTACAACGATGTCTCCCTCACTAAGCTTTACCATCACCACTTCCAGCAGCGCCGCTTTAATACTCTATTTATACGCAACATTTACAACACAACATCCTAATCCACAGAAACTGGGATGACAAAAAAAAAAAACATGTTCACAAATAAACAACTAATGCATGCAAATATAACATCATTAAATACCTGCAAAAGACCAGTCAGGTAAATCTGTCAGAGGTCCGTATTCTGAACCGCTCCGGGAAAGTCCATGTCTGCAGGTAAATACGCACAATTCACAACTTTCATCATGATAGAGCTTGATCACAAAGTCAAATCCTTTTCCAGCAACAGGCAAATTATTATTTGTTTGCCTTAACAGTCGTGAAGCAGATTTATTTGCTGTTTTCGATCTCAAATGTTGTGTTTTATAAACCGACAGCTACCAGAAACATCAATAAGTAAGTGTTGTTTGTAAGACTACACACACAAAAACCACTCATCTTTAATACGGTTGGCGAGGTGGGACAAATAACCAACAAATCTAGGTCACTTTATTAATAAATAGTGTAAAAACAGACAGACAGACAGACAGACAGACAGACCGGTTTCAGAGGGTGTGAAGGGAGAACTTACTCTTTCCTCCATTTGTCTCCAGCTTGAGCTCCACATGTTGTGCTAAACTGTTTGCTGGACTGTCTTAAGACTTCAGACACAAGAAAATACACCAGACACAAATTATTACTTTAAATGGACGGCACACGGCGCCTTAAACATCGTAAAACCCGTGTTTGTAATGTGTTTGTGGAAAAACAGAAACAGAAAAACGTCGTAGCTTTAGCGTTAGCGTTCCCGTTCACAACTGAGCTTTTTCGGCAAAAACAGCTGAAACAAACGCGGCGACCAGAATAAATAGACGGCGACAACGACGACGCTGCGTTTTGGTGACCACACGACACTGGTTGGTCGACGTTTTCGCCGGATAACCTCTGTCTCACCTGAACAACACAACGTCCTCACGCCCGCCGCCATGTTGCCTGCAGGTCTCCGAGGCGGCCAGCAGGTGGCGACAGCGACGCGGCGACACCACGTGGACGTGTGTTTCTCTTTACGCACAAACCCAAAACACAAAAGTCGAAACGGGGCAGAGGAGGTGCGATTTAAGGAAAAGACTGGATTTTTTAGTCATGTTAAAACTGTACTATTGTATCTATCTTGTTACCACACAGAGCCAGCTTTGTGACCATCTATTGCATACTAGAAAATAAAACTACACTGCTCGTTTTTTTTAAATTTTATTTATTAACAGTATTTGTCATCACCAGTTACTGAAGTTCACATAGCCTGGGAAATAAATTAGCTGGGACATCATCTTAACTTTTACAACACCACTATGAATCCATTTTTTTTGTTTTTTTTTTTTAACACTTTCTAACACAAGCCTCAAAACCAAACTGCATGAAGTCCAGTGTGTTTTCAGTCCAGTTGTCTTGACTCTCGAGATGGCTTTAAATTAGTTTTGAAGTGTCCTTTGGCAAGACAATGAAGCCCATCTGCGTCCCATAACGCTTATCTGTGACTGTAAAAACAGCATATGTATAAGAAAAGGCACAATCATGCAATTATAATGGCAACAAATGTGCCAGTCAAGTATTTCTCTGTTGCTTTGGTGGTTAGTTGGCTCTTCTGTTTTCTCTCGAGCCAGGTATTTTTTATTCTGTCACGGTGTAATATGCCTCCAGGGTTGATGAGTGTAGTCTGTCTAGATTTAGATTTCTGCAAACGCTTAAAAGTGGATGACTGATTGCAAAAGAAAACATTTGGAAGAGATGGTTGGAGTGGAGATTTTATTTTATTTTGTTTTGTTTTTCTTTAACGTTGTTGCTGCTGAAGAGCCCCACATTGATCAAGCAATGATCTGACATTGCTGTACTGGCAAAGATCAGATGCAACAATAATATGCACGGAGAAAACCTAAAGTTCTTTGAAACGTTTCATAATATGTAACACTGATATGTTGGTGCACCACTTTGAAAGTTATACTTCAACCAACATTCAATCAGATCTGACTGCTACTATTATGGCCTCTTAAAACCACTCTATTTTTTTATTTTGTGTACTCACAAGCTGCATTTTCCAAAAATAAACAAGTTAACCCTTAATGTATCACTCTTATTACTATTACAACACGAGTACACTGGTTGGGTTCTGGATTTCTGTGTCCATATGAGAGTCTGTGCATGGTATAACAGAAACTTTGAGACAGCAATACAAACAGGAGGAGAGGCTCTGGGCTCTTTTACAGCCTTTGAAGATCATCAGCGTTACCACACAAGTAAAAAACAAAGGTGCAGGTGGAACTAATAACTTTAATTGCTGTGCATCGCACGGGCAGATGAGTTCATTCTCAGGAATGCACTCTGCAATTCTGCACTGTAATTTTGATTGACAAACTGTTACTGACTAACTCAAATTCAGAAAGTCAAATTAAAGTAATAAATGGTGTACTGCAGTAAACGTTATGTGTATGTTCCTTTTGAAGACAGCAGATTCTGTTAAATAATTGCTGAACTGCACGCATATGGGGAAGTTCTGCTTCTGGGCCTATCTGCAAATATTATCTACATCAGTGATTTCTGCTGGACCGGGAACTGACAAGAGCGCTGGCGCTCTCGTCGCTCTTCAAAGTATTGTTTTTGTGTGAACTGCTCCGACACTAAGCCCTGAAGAATTTCTCTGTTAGCTTTTCAGACAAGTTCTCACTCGCAGCCTGAGGTGAAGTCTGCAAAGGCTGCTGCAGGGACACCGGTGAACCGCAGGGCCATGAAAACCTCCATCTGGAGGGGGCTCCGGGGCCCACAAAGAGCCGACAGGCCTATCCAAACACGCCAGGTCAGACACTGTTGCACTTTATCAGGGCTTGTTGTGTTATGGTGTGTCCGTTAACTGCCACAAAACGACAGGAATCGCCTCTAACTAATGCCGGCTTGCCCTCAAATAGTGGCGGTGTATTTACTCTGCATCGTCCTTGGAGAACTCAGACACGCCGCAAAAATTTACGAACACTTCACGCGCCGCTGTGTCCCTCCGCGCATTCCACAAGCTGGTGGTAAAATAAAGTAGGACCGTTTCCTAGACAAAGCACTTCTAATGCATGAATTAAAAAAAAAGAAAAAAAAAGTGTTGGTTTTAGTGCCTTAGAAATTCAGAATAAAATAATCGATTAAAAGTCAAAGCAGTGAATATGAGGATTTGTTCCATAAATAATGTCAATATAAAATAGCATGACCATATTAATATTATACAGTATTATTATATTCTTTTTACTGCATTGATTGGTCGATGCCGTTAGTATTGCTGATTTCAATAAGCATGCTACTTTAAGTTGGTTTAAGTGAAATGTGCTGCATTTATAAAATGAGTTAAAACAGAAAGTTTGATTTTGGCCACAGTTACGGGAGCAAACAAGGGAAAATGTTTAGACCTGTATCAGTGGCTTGGTGACCATTTTACACAACCACGCCGAATCTGTTTTGAAAGCTGAATCACGTTAAACTGAACCTAACAGACTCTTTCAGAATTATTCAAAGCCTGGTGAACCCTTTCTATTGTTACCAAAACACGTCCTAAAAGTGTAGAGAGGGCAAACCTTGGTCCAACAAGCAACAGCTAATGTTGATGTGAGTGATTCTATCACAGAATAATCTCAAATTAATCATTTCTGTTTATAAGAAGCTTTTAAATATATTTACAGCCTGGTTAAAAATATAAAAAGAAAAAAAGAAAAAAAAACACATTGATTTGTACTGTTTAATTTCACATCCATGACAACTCTAAGGTTTTTTTTTTCTTTGAACCACATCAGGTGAGGTTATAAAAGAAATATATTTATTTATAGTAGGTGGCGTAGCTTTTTGATTGACAGTCGGCTCAGCCAATGGCTAAACATCATCGCTTCGGCACCGGTCATTTATAGGCTACTAACCCAGTTATGGCTAAAGGATGAAAGTAGTAGTAACTTCTGGTTTCCCCAACGAAGCAACATATGAAGCGGGATTTTCTGATTTTCTGCAGTTCCTCCAACGTAGGACTGTCATAATATATATATATATATATATATATATATATATATATATATATATATATATATATATATATATATATATATATATATATATATTTTTTTTTTTTTTTTTTTTTTTGGGATGTGATGTGTTTAAAGACTATCCTTTTTTGCAGCTCTCTACAGTATAGATCGCCATATCAGAGTATGAAGTAATTGTTTAGGCATATGCTCACTGTCCACATAATCGGTTCACCATATAATTGTAAACTGGCTTGGAATGGTCAAATGTCATGTCAAATTTGAAATTCCTTTTAACTCTATTTTAACTTTATCAGCTGCCTATATTTATTTGAAAAACAGAAATATCAGAAGGTGGATTTTTGCAAAGCTTTACTACAACTGCTACTACTATACTGACACGTCTCAAACACGCAACCACATACCACATACTTTTTCAAAGGATTTTTAATAACACTTGTTTTTACATTACTGTTATGTTCACATCTGCACTATTCTATAAACTTTTCACTCAAGGCAACACTCAGGTATTAGTCTACTCCCTGATTTAACATAAAACTGCACCACTGTTTGCATTACTGCAAAACCTGCATACCATTTTAACCAGCTTTGTCCTGCCACATCCATGTTAACCTGTATCCAAACTTATATTTACATGTCTTTATGTGTGTTTATACACTGCCATGCAGAAGTATTATTAGTAGCCTTGCAACACACACCTATAGCTTCTGTTCTCAAACAACCATTTCCCTCTCATGTGTACATATTCCCACACCTTGTATTGATGAAGAGGGGCAGTGTGGGGTTTGGTATCTCCGGCCAAGGTCACTTTTGGACACTTCTACATACAAACTAAAGACATTTCAAGATCAGCAGGACAGCCAATTATGTCCTGATATATATATATATTATATATCTATATATATAATATATAATATATATATAGAGAGAGAGAGCGAGAGAGGAGCGAGAGAAGAGCGAGAGAAGAGCGAGAGAGGAGCGAGAGAAGAGCGAGAGAGGAGCGAGAGAGGAGCGAGAGAGAGACTATATATGCTTATGGGGAAAATCACAGGTTATTTATTGATTTCAATATAGTGTCAGCTGGTAAAAAGTTAACTGGAGAACATTTTCCGTCTTTGTTTAGAGCGGTTTTCGTGAAGTGGGCTCATCCTCGGAGGGCGTTTTGCGTATGAATGACGAATCAGCCATGGCTGGTGGAAAGGTGTTCCGGTCTGTCGGAGGAACGAGCCGCGTTGCCGCTGCAGCTCGCGAACGCAGCACTCAGCCCTGCACGCAGCGATACGGCCGGTATGTGGTTTTATCTTCAAAATAAAAGCACAGACACTTGCGCTTTTGATTAATAGGTTTAAAAGGAAACGCTTCTCGAGTTTCTGACACCACAAGTTTACATCATTTAAAAAGATCACTCAAATATTGCTTGCTCGGGGAAGGAAACCAAAGTTCCAGAGCAAAATTTCAAGTTTTTATTTAGTTTATACCAAGCAACTGGCAGAGGTTATTTAATTTTGAAAAGTTATAACCGGAACTATGTCTTTCCACTGTGGTTAGCTCAACAGTTGAGATAAAAGAGGGGGAGGTAAGTAATTATTTAGGGGGAAGAAAGAAAGAAACAAGTTGTCGACAGTGCAGTGCACTAGGGGAGGGATTTTATTTATCTCCAGCGACTCTTTTAGTCCAGCACCGCTCTACTAGGATGAAAGTGTAACGGTGCGGTCGTCTCCCTCACTTCCTTTTCTGCCTCCAAACTTGCCCACTGCTCCGCCGCGTCTCGGACGGGATCTTTCCTTTGAAAACGGGGATGATAAAAGCCGCCGAGCTCCAGGGACCGACGGAGGAACATAGCCGCCTGCGTGCTTTGCTTTCTTTTGGCTTTCTTGAAAAAGTAATCATGTTATTCTGAATACATTTCGTACTGCGATGAATGGCAGAAGTCGGCTGAGTGAAGTATCTGTGCAGAAGCGGATTTATTTTATCGTCTACACTGGACCCACATGAAGTGGCGAGAGTCTGCATCCTGCTGAACCCACCTCTCCGCTTTGTGATTTTCAGAAAGAAGTCTTTAGCGGTGGGACACCCCCTCTCCGCATTGGATATCAAGCCGACTTTACCGAAGTATGTTTCAGAAAAGTTAGACAAGAATAAGACAGAGAATACAGATGTGGAGCCACCTGAGGGTCCATAAAGTACGACGATAGGTCCTGGTCAAAGTGTCCTGGATGTACGTGTCTGCTTTTTCCTGGCTGGACTCATTTGCATTGTTAATAATCGTTTAATAACTCCATGGAGGCTTCCTCACCACAGTCTACCTGTGCATGCGGATTTTACACATAAGGAGAAACCAGATGACTGAGCGGACCTTTGTCATGTAACTACCTTGAAATGTCTTTGAGGGTCGTTATTTATCTGTTATGTATTTATTGTGTAAATTGAAGCTCTCTTTTTTAACGCTTTGAACAAAGTTCAAGGCTGGTTTATGAAATCTTGTTGGATTGATTCCACAGCTGATATTTCAACTGTAGTCTTAACTTGAGCATCTTTGTTCTGCTGTATATCTACTCACACTGTATTTGAGCACGTTGATCGGACTTAATTTTGCCCGGGCAGGTTAAAGCATAAGAAAGCTTCATCATGGACAGGCCGATAAGCAAGCTGTTAGGGAAGTTAAAGCTGACTGACAATGGCAGTGTGAAATTTAACAGTTCAAAGAAGAAACACGACTCTGGCAACATCTCTAACAGCAGCAGTGCCAACCCTAACGTCCCGGCAGGCGACGGAGGGGGCAGCTCTCTGCCACCCACTCCCAGCTCTGCAGCTGCCTCACCCTCAAGACCCAGCCAGTTCTCGCTTGCCTCTGCAACCACAAATGATCCATGTGCTCCAGTGAATGGAAAGGGTGGAGGAGGAGGGATGGGAATGGCTCCGTCTCAGCTTTTTACCACTCCTCCTACTTCCTCCACAGTGGGTACCATACCTCCAGATGGTGAGCAACCACTGCATCCTTCCACCTTGGCACCACTGAGACGTCCTTCCCCCCAGCAGCGAGCCTTTTACCTAAATGAAGGCGTGGATCCCCATCTTAGGCGCGAGTCAGGCCTGGGCCTTGAAAGTGACCATCAGGGAGGCTCCCAAGCCTCCCTCAATCAACGGCGCTACTCCTTGGAGCTCCAGCAGCTGGTCAGACGACAACAGCTCCTCTCCCAGCCACCTCCTCATCCTGTAACCCAGTTGTACCAGGCAGCCACGGGATATGGGTCTGCTCCCAGAGGGAGCGGAGGTGGTCTGGCAGAGCCTGGCTACCTCTCTGAGCATGACAGGCACAAACGTTTTTCACTGCAAGAAGCTCTTTTTTACAAACGCATGAGCACAGGCAGTGAATTGTGGGAGAGCACCAGGCCTGCATCTCTCTCTCATCCACCGCAGCGCCTGTCTGATGTAACTGGAGGGGGTGTAGGAGGAAGCTTGTTTTACCCACCTGGATCAACACTGAGCCCATGGTCCTCGTTCAGCCTGCAGGAGTCAGCACTAGAAAGCCCAAGGTCCAGCCTTGCCTCCAGCACAGCCAGTGGAGGGGGCGGCGGAGGCGGGAGCCCCATCGGGAGCCGCTGCAGCAGCAACCGGACCAGTGGTATAAGTTTAGGTTATGACTCTCGCTACTCTGCATCTGGAGGTCTCCCTCTGCAGCAGCCATCAGTACAGCCTGGGGGCTCCATGGCTAGTTATGGAGGTCCAGGCAGGGCTGCAGTAACTCCCGTAGAGGCCTGGACTCATTACCTGGAAGGAGGGATGCGTCCAATTGCACACGATAGCCGTCACTCCTACCCACCTGCCGTAGGAAGTCCAGCAGCTGCATGCTACCCGGCAGGGCCAGAGTGGTGGGAAGATGTACAGGCTGGAGTGAGCAGCAAAGAGGCGCGTATTGTGGGAGAAAGGGCCCGGTACTCAGACCTGCCCGGGACTCGGTACCAGGAAGCGGCTGACTCGACTTCTGCTGAGAGATGCTGCGCTAGAAGGTGGGAGAATACTGGAGGGTGATGCTGAAGGATCAGTCCGTTGGCACTGACCTCTCTTCCTCAACCTGTCACCAACAGCATTGGGACCCTCCACACCTGGCGGTCTGGTCAAACCCCAAGAGGACCCGGCAGCTGGAAGAGAGACCACTGAAAACCGGCCGGAGTTCTTTGGTGAGATTCTCTTTTAGCTTTTGTTTTCTGGCTGCACACTATATACAGAGGAAATAAGTTTTAACAGAGCTTTATTTAACACGAATTGTAAAATCAGATCCCATGTTTTAGCCAGTGGGATCACTGTTCATACACACCATCTCACATATTCATGAGGGAGTGCTGGATCATGCCGCATCTGCCGTGACTGTGTTATTATTGTCATCCTAACTGCCTGGTGTCAGATCACAGGTTTCTCTCTAAATGAAAGGGTTGTATAGATAGATGGACAGATTAATAGTTGAAAGAGTGTATGGATGGATGGATGGTGCATGGAACCTGCAGAGACATGCAGGGTCATAACAGGCGAAGCATAAAGAGAGAAAGAAATGCTTAGGCTTCTGAAACTGATCCGGACAAGTAGATGTGTTTGGCTGAAGAGAAAACAGAAAAGCAGAAGTTTGGACACACTATAAGTCGCAGCGTAGACTAAAAGTATGCTTGAAACACCAGAATGGGTAGATCAGCACTCACCGAGGCTCACATCTGCATCCAGGAAGAGTCGTATTGGCTTTCAGGCAGATGTTGCCAATTTGCCACAGTGAGGTGCACAGAGAGGGCTAATACAGCGGATCTACACGGTCATTAAACTGCAAAATTCTGCTGTAACATTCAGACAAAAATTACATGGTTCCATATAAACACAGTTCTGGTCTTTACTGAGTCACAAAAGATTAGGGCTCGGGCTTTGTGTGGGTTAGTGTGTATGTGTGGCTGGACAAATGTGTGTTTATGTGCATATTGTTCCTATGTGATAGTGATGGGGTGTGCACATACCCACCCCCCCCCCCCCCACCCCCCCCCCCCCCCAAGTGACTTCAGGCCACAGAAATGCAGCGTGAATGTTTGTGAGTCATGTATGTGCGTAATGCTGCCTTGGCGTGTGCTGGGGAGGTGTGCTGTAGCCTGTTTTACTGCTCAGGTATGTATGCCTGGAGGGGACCTACAACACAGGTACAGCTTTCAGCCATTCGGAGGAAATCAGAAGCTCTGAGGCATGAAGGCGGCGCTCTCAGATCAGCCAGCACACATGCACACCTGGTGTGACACTGAGAAACATTGACAGATGTATTGTACAAGGTTTTCACATCTTCGTGTGTTCATTTCCTTGAGCTTTATTATTAAAAGTGTTTGCTTTTAACCCTAGAAGTCCCGTCCCAGTTACTGTAGCCGTCTCTGTTCCAGCTTAATTGATACGTAGCCACTTTGGATGTTATATTTTTGGTTTCAGTCTGGCCTCGCGTTTGGGTTTTGGCTCGGATCTGTGTTTGCCCGAAAATATAAGAGAGACTAACCAAGCTTGTAGCGGCAGAGTGGAGGAATTCTTGGCTTTTGTGGCACTCCCTTAACCACATTAGAGAGGAAAAAAACTCAATACCACCCTTAAAATAAATCACAAAAGGAATGACACTTAGGCCACTGCCACCACTTCCCTGCTTTATATTTAGTGTGCTGCCCAGTGGATTTGTTGACATGAGACAACTAGACTGACTTTTTGCAGATGGTTTCCTCCAAAATACGTTTTCCAGCTCCACAGCACAACGCTAGGTAATTTTGACCTAGAAAAGTTGATTATTTACCTTCCTGGCCCAGAAAACAAACGTAAGAATGGCTGTAGTGACAGCTAAACATTGCTTTACTGATTAGAAAAATATGTCAGTGGAGAGATAATGCTTTTAAGGTAGCAAGAGAAGATAATTTGTACTAAATTAAAATTGTTGACACTTTCTGGGTAGTTATAGCTTCCTACTTTGGAAAAAAAAGTCCTATCATTTTGCATTTTCAAATTGCTTTAAATAAGGGGTTTGGATACCAGGCATGTCTAAGCTCCGAATTCCTAAAGAAAGAGTTTTATTTTCTGGAGGAACTGCCAAAAAGTCAGATCCGGTGGAGTTTCCCTTTAATAACAGAGACCTGAGTGGATGAGTTAATAGGCTGGCATGGGTGGCTGGGTTTTAACTGTGTGAAAATCCCCAAGGTGGTATGAATGAGAGGATTTACAAGTGTTGACACTTTGCGTGGAGTTGGATTTCAGACACATCCTCCTGGAATGCGTCGTAAACAAAGTGCTGGAAGAGCCACTGAGCGATTACTCTCCTCTAAATGCATGTTTGTGTCCATTGTCTTCTCCCCACTGTGCCGACAGGGACCTGTGTTAAGTGTGGGAAAGGGGTGTACGGGGCAGACAATGCCTGCCAGGCTCTGGACAGCCTCTATCACACTTGCTGCTTCACCTGCGTGTCCTGTGGTGAGTACGTCACCCCACACCCCCAACACAACGATGATGTGAAGTGTTTGGAAAATGTCCTCCAATGCCACACCTTTTCCAAATTGCAAGCACTTACTATTAAAATGTTGGTTGTCTGCTGCTTTTGTCGTCTTGCAGGACGCACCCTGAGAAACAAGGACTTTTACAATGTCAACGGCTCTGTGTACTGTAAAGAGGATTACATGGTAAGAGTTGAGGTCAATAAGTGTTTTGTCATCCGCCTGTCTCTCACACACACACACACACACACACACACACACACACACACAGACATGTTCACAGTCAGAGTATTGTTTGTGCTGTTGATAATCTCTTGTTTTTAATTACAGTTTTCAGGATTCCAGGCAGCTGCAGAGAAGTGTAGTGTGTGTGGTCACCTTATTCTCGAACAGGTAAGTGCTGTGTGTGTGTGTGTGTGTGTGTGTGTGTGTGTGTGTGTGTGTGTGTGTGTGTGTGTGTGTGTGTGTGTGTGTGTGTGTGTGTGTGTGTGTGTGTGTGTGTGAGAGAGAGAGAGAGAAAGAGAGAGACACATGAGCAAGTGCACTAACAATCGTAGCATTATATTTAAAAGAAATACCCAACATTCAAGCCCTAATCTTTAGTCTTGGGTGATTTTTAGTCATTTACATCCACAGCTTCTTGTAATTCCCCTTGAAGAACCCTCCGGGGGATGGAGAAATTCTGTGACGTCCTTCTCTTGGCTTTTCTTTGGTTTCCCACGACAGTTTTCCACTGGAATGTTTTTCCTTGAGTTTTTGATAAATAGACAAGTCTCTGTACTGATTATTTTAAAACTTTTTACCATATATGAACCACGTAACTTGTAAAAGGCAGTCTCTGATCTACGGGAATTAGTTTCTGCATGAATGGTTTAACATCAACAAAGCTCATTTTGGGCTACAGATGTTTATCATTCTTTAGCTTGTTGGACTTTTAAAAGAAAAAGAAAAACATCATCCCATCTTTTAAAGACAGTAAAAGTATCAGTTGTTGAGCAAACAGATTTATCAGCTGAATCTGACGCCTCGCTCAGCTTTACAGTTTTCTCGGCTGTTATCAGCCACTGGCAGCTGTACGCTGCAAACGTTTCCTTTATGTATTGGCAATAACTTTAAAAGCTAAAAATAAAGTGAAAATTGGCCTTGCAGCTATAAGGACCTAGTCATAATAAAATTTGCTTTAAAGTGCATTCTGGGTGCGTTTGACTTGAGATTTTTAAACATTGTTTAAGGATTATAAATTCATTGTCATGTTGTGTGAAATGTTTTTGAAACATTAAATACTATAAAAGCACTTTTACGGTTCCTAAAAGGGTTGTTTACTTGGATAATTACTGCTCCGATATCAGATCCTGCAGGCTCTTGGGAATTCCTACCATCCTGGCTGCTTCCGGTGCGTGGTGTGCTCCAAGGCTCTGGATGGCGTGCCTTTCACCGTGGACCAACACAGCAACATATACTGCGTTGCAGACTACAACAAGTAAGGTTCTTTGAAGGCTTATTTAGCAGAATTAAAAACACAAACTTGTTCGCTGTCATCCTCACGACCCTAACCTCACCGAACTCTGTCACAGGACTTTTGCCCCAAAATGTGCTGCCTGTTTACAACCCATCTTACCTACTGAGGTGAGTTGAATACATGGAGTCTGCAAGATATATTATTTACAAACTTAAACCCAAAAATGACATTGGAAAAAAAAAATTTTACGAAGCAAAATGTGCAATCTGCTTCAAGCCACAAGACACCATATCAGCAAAATTAATCTAAAGCTGCCTTTGATCTGTTTTTACTGTGAAAACTGTCTTTTTGTGCATCTTTTAATTATTACGTGGTTTTGGAGGATTAGCAGACCAAATTAAAATTTTTCTTAATTTTCTTTACATGATACAAAATGTGCTCAAAATGTACAAAAGCGGTTTCAGCCAATTCAGGACAAGTTTTTTATTTATTTATTTATTTAACATGACAGGTATTAATGGGGATTTCACTGACTTTTGGAAACTGAAGGCGCTTCTGGTTCACAACAGGTTATTGGCTCATAACGTTCAGACTACTGACCTCTGACATCATCCTGTTTTGTGTCTCAGGGCAGTGAGGAGATCCTCAGAGTCGTGTCCATGAACAAGGACTATCATTTTGAGTGCTACCACTGCGAGGTGAGTCACATTCAACAACGTATTTTTGGCAGGTTCTTATCCAAATTTGTGATCACACTTCTGTTGGAAGTGGTTTAATTACTGACCTCACTTCCCCTGCATACATTCCTGTCCTTATCTCGAGGTTTTGTTTTTTTTATTCTCCTTTTCCCTTCCCGCAGGAGTGTGGTAAGCAGCTCTCAGATAAGCCCGGCTCACAGTGCTTCCCTCTGGACTCTCATCTCCTCTGCCACTCCTGTCACATGAGCAGAGTGTGTGCCACACATAACAGTCCCCCGCACAACACACACTGATCAATCACTATGCAGCTGTGGGTTTTTTTTTTTTTTTTACAAAGCTGGTCTTAATGTGCCATCAGTTTTATTTCATGCTTTTTGTTCAGTCCCCTTTTTCCTCAAGGTGAAAGTATTTGTAAGACATTTCATGTCACAGTTCCTATTTGCGTTTTTGTCGTGTACTTCCTGCTGTACTTCTTGTTCCATTACTGTACCGTAGTTAAAAGGGAATAGAGAAACTACTGCTTTTAACACCAATGTGGCTACTGTTTGCTGTAGAAGAACAAAGGATGTTGTTAAATTGTTTTGTATATACATTACATTATTGCTAGCGAACAATTTGCACTTAAATTTTACTTTACTGTAAGATTTGTTAACTGAATCTATACTCGTGGGGGGAAGACATTACTGTATTTTCAGTATGTTGTAATAAATATTTTCATTTGTTCCCAGACTGTGTCCTTACATGTATCCATCACTTAAAACCAAACTTTATTTTCTTTTATAAATATTTGTCTACGCTGAATGTCCCAGATTCATCATTTACCTTGTTCAATTCAAAAAACCAGTGATGCATATGAACAAAAACATCTAAGCAAAGTATGTGATAAACCAATTATGTTTATTAATTTCTTAAATTTCTGATACATTCAGCACTTGGAGGGGGGCCAAAAAAAAAAAAAAAAAACTTGCAACGTAAATTTAAAATATTAACTGCAACAGTTACTCTATTTGAAGATAAATGTTCTACTTTCACCTCCTTAAATACAAAGGGTCGGAGGAGGCATTTCCAAAAGTCCCAGAAAGTACTGTCTAAACACAAACATGGGCATTCTGACACGCTTCCTATTCAACTTACTCGGTACAGTGTTGAGACCAATTGCCTCTACGATGAGAGATGAGGAGATTACTCACAAGCTGCAACAAAACCTTCCATGACTGAGAGAAGGGGAAAAAAACAGCAATGACCCATAAAAGTAAAATAAAAAAAAAAGCTCCACTTTGTCAAGGACTGTCTGAATTTAGATGTATGTGTGTACATTACGCCATATCCTTGAAAGTATTTGAAGTCATGGTCAGGGATCTATTTTGGACAGGTTTTATTACAGGGCTCAGAGGAAGAAGGAATTTTTCTAGCCACAGAACTAAAATAATTATATAGGTTCAAAACCTCAGTGGGACAAAATGATGAGGGGAGCCAGAAAACAACCGCCCTCGGCTACTTTTCACCAACAAAGAAGAATTAACAGTATTACAGAGTGTTCAGGAGCAATGCAGGTCTACAGGAGAAAAAGACTGAATTGTGCTTCTGGGAGATAAGGAACACAAAAGTGGACTGGAGCTAAAAGAACCGACAGTTTAGTATAAATGAAAACTATGTTGATTTTTTGTTTTTTTTGTTTAAACATTAATAAAAAAGATGGAGGGGAAATGGCAGAAGTGTGTGGAAGACAACACTGGCTTCAAAGTGGACGAATTAAAGCACAATGGAGCAGTGAGGAGCGGAGTGGTAATTAACACCAGGCAACCGAACATTTTTGCCAAGTGGAAATGCTCCCTCTGAAGACATCCTGCACCCTCTGCACCTTTGCCTCCCTTTTTCCCCAATTCTCAGACTCCAGGTGCTCAGCGGCGTCTGTCTCTGGGGTTGCTACGACTTCGAGACCGCCGTCCACCAGCACCTGGAGAGGGCCGCCTGGACCGGTGGCTGCTGTCCCTCCTCTTGTCCTCTTCTCTGTCTCGGACACGGTCTCGCTCTCTGTCTCCTTCGGCTCCTCGCTTGGCCGTTCCACTGGCCACTGCACTTCCATCCTTCTCCCGGCCCTTCAGCCTCTCCTTTTTCTCCTCTTCACGTTTCTTGACCTCCTCCTCCTCTCGCTCTTTGCGCCTGCGCTCGCGCTCTTTTTGCCGTTCTGTGCGGTCTACGAGCCTCTGCGCCGCCTTATGGGCACATAAAACAAAGACACTAAATCAGATAAACTAAAACTCTAAAACCACTCAATCTAGCAAAGAAAGAAAAAGGAAAAAGAATAAAGTAAAAGCCAGTATGTGAAGACAAACCTGCTCCTCAGTGAGGGGAAGCCAGTATATACAGGGAGCCGTTTTGGTCTTCAGGAACAAGTCGTCAAGCATTTTGGCTGGAGGTTCATCTCCCTTCTCTATCAGTTTAAAAAAAAAAAAAAGAGATATGTGGGATATTTCTTGAACACAAGGCAACCTGGGAGTTAAGACATACAATACTTTAAAAGATTCAAATTCCTGCCAACCTGGCTAGACTTAGGTGGTCCATGCCTGCATTCATCAGCATCTTTAAGAGTGCTTCTTTTTAAAATAATGCAGACTGTAGATTTCCTGCAACTGTTCTTTTATAAACAGACTTTATATTTGTCAACATGTGACAACTATGTTGTGACCGCAGTTATTCAAATCAGGCTCGAGGGCAGTTCATCTGAGGTTATGAGTGTAAAACTTGATGCTGAAAATGCAAATATGTAAAATATACGACAAATGTAACAGATGAATAAGAGTTAACATGAGCATCACATATGCCGCTTCAGCATATGGACTTGTCCCTACGGTGGCTGACAAACTCATTTTTTTCTTTTGACTTTATTTAATCACAGGGAAGTCTTTACCTTTCTTATCAGTCTTCTTCTCTTTGCTCTTAGCTCGCTCTCTTCGCCTCCTCTCTCTGTCTCTGGATCTAGATCGTCGTCCATCCTCTCCCGGTCTTGCAAATTCTCTGATCTTGTCCCGGTCCCATTCCCGCTCACCTCGCGCCCTTTCCCGGCGCTCCATCTCCCTCTGTCGCTCCGCCCACAGATCCCGCACTCCTCTGTCCCGGTCCCTGTCTCGCTCCCGCTCCCTGTCTCTCTCGCGTTCTCTGTCCCTGTCACGCTCCGGCATCAGAGGGGGCAGCCGAGTCTGAGGAACTTCTGGCGGTGGAGCAGGCGGATTTTCTTCCCTGTCTGGCTTTAGGACACCTTTGTGGAAACCCAGCTGAGGAGCAAAAATAAAATAAAAGGTACAGATGGAAACATCATAAAAGCTTGGCTTATTGGAGAACATATAGATCACCAAAAGCAAAACAAACTACATAATATCTAACAAAATGTTTTAAATAGTTATATTTTAAACATAGGATAGCTTCCTGATATATTTAATTCATAACAGATACAGTATGACTTACTGGTGTATTTGTGTACATATGCTTTGAGCCAGTTTACACTCGGGATCATGTCATGAATTGTCATTACCTCATCCTGTTCACAGAAGTCTACATTAAGGACTTTAGGATTACTGGGAGGCCACTTGACTCCATGGAGTGCTGTTCTGGTGGCGACTGCTTCCTCTGTTGTAGTGTACTATGAGGACAGGACAGAAGAAGATCAAAGAGGATCATAGACCAAATACAGTCCTTTCAAAGTGTAATTACATCTTGGTCGTGCGTGCAGCAAAAAGACCATTTCAGGGACAGATGGCATAAGGATGACAACAAAGGTGATATTTTGTGAAGAGTAACAATAATGTAAATGCTTCCATTGAAGCTTAAATTGAAATATACCTCTTCCCAACAAAAGTAAACAACTGTTTTCTCAAATATAAAGTACCAGACAAAAATCTGGACATGCCTACTTATCCAACATTAATGAAGCAGGTATCAACCGATAACCTTCCAACTACCAGTTGAATCCAACCCCGCTCCCTGACTGACCGCTGGCGGCGGGCTCTAAATGTGAGTCCATCTCCAGTAACCTCAAAGTTAAAGTTAAACTTTGTAGCAGATAAAAACATATATATAACCTGGTTAAAAAAAAAAAAAAAAATGTTTCTTAATTTCACATCCATGACAACGGTGCAGATCAGGTAAAATGATTGAAAGAAAAACATTTATGTATATTCATAGGCATGGTGTTTTTAACGGCGAGGAGCATAGCCAGTGGATAATTGTCGGTTTTGCTACTTGGCATCGTCTTAACTTTTGAGCAAAACTTCTGAACTGTGAAAAAACACTCCTAACAGAACAGGTGGAGGCTGAGTGGCAGAGGACCCTGAGGAGCTAAAAGTGCTGCTTATTTGGCCAAACAGACCATTTTCTGATCAATTCCTCATGCAGAGTTTTCACACTAAGCATCTGTTTGCAGAACAATTTAAACATGTTTATTTGTTGGTACTCACAGTAACGTAGCAGTGAGACTTTATTTTGTCGATCCAGAAACCCTCTTCCACTATACTGCCTGTCCGGTTCAGCAACTCCTTCAGTTGGACCAGAGTGAAGGGTCTTACCTAAAGGATAAATAAGGAAAAACTATGAAACCAAACACAGTCAGAACTAAATACATTTGTGTGAAAGAAAACATTCATAACACAGTTCCATCCCGAGTATGAAGGAAGGCTGAGTTTCTCCAATGAGCTGATGGAGTCCTGTCAATATATCAGTGAGATCAGAGACGTGTATTCCTGACTGCTATTGCTCACTGTGGTTCAATGTGACACCGACATCCATACCACCAAGGAAGATGTTGTTTATCTCAATGTTTTAGAGCAAAACCAACAGCCATTTTACTTCTTTTCAACACTTCAGCAGGGAACTCCCGCCAGTGTCAGCTGTATAATTAAATTACAGCACATTGCCTTAAAGTGTCTGTGCCGAGTAGATTCACTTCTCTAGTTTAACTGAAAACGTTTTAGCCTCTGGTGCCACCTTCAGGTCAAAACGTATATCTCTTTACACCACAAGTCGGCAGGTTGTTACTACCTCCCATGTCTTTGTAACAAATTAACGTTGCTTTTTTTGTAAGAAAGAAAAAGAAAATTGAACATTTCAACTCATGTGCTGACTTTACTCTTTTAGCTCAAGATAGATGAGAGGCAATCTTTGACATGCGCATAAAATAATGTTTTGCCTCCGTGAGGCAGATTCCAAATAGCAACAACAACATGCCAGCAGTTAAATGTGTAATCTTTCATCTTGTCATAGTCTGCCTAATCACATACTGTGCACCTTAAATTAATGTGATGCTTGACGACAGACAAAACACCTGGGAAAAATTGTTCCCATCTTTAATTATGGATATAGTGAAGATGTGGTTACTAGAGGCATCAACGAAATTACCTCTTTGTCAAAGATTTTCTTTACCACCACCAAGAGTTCAAGAGTACAAAGTTCAAATCTTCTTTGCCAAACGTAAATCCATTTCTACTTAAAATGGGATAAACAACATATCCATGGGCTACAAAGAAAAACTACTTCTGAATGGTGTTTTATGACTAGAAACATGAGGCAACAAATCCTACTTACTAGGTTTTTCACATGGATGATATTTGAAATTTGTCCACGAGGCGGTGAGGGCTGCCTGGTTGTGCGAACGGGATCATCGATTGTGACGGACACACCAGACTTCTGCTGACTTATGGAGCGGCGCACTAAACCCTCACTGGAGGTAACTGGAGAACAGCGGAGGAGTGAGAGTGGGCAAAAACAGAAATAAATAACACAGCACAGGACAATAATCAATAAATAAAATAAGAGAAATTGAGACTGATGTCTGTATTAAATCATGAGCTGAAGCTACAAACTCAACTTTTTGGTAAAAATGTTTACCTTTCTTGGTCTCTCCTTCAAGGTTTACAGATATCTGCGTTTCTGAGGTTTCTTCAGAGAGACTGTTCATCCTTTTGTCTCTGGAAGCCTGGTGTTCTTTTTCCTTCTCCTTTCTCTCCACCACTTCCTCTTCTTCATTTGTTTGGCCATTTTCCTGGCTACCACTTGGGACGACCTGGAAATAAGTAACAGTTGGAATAAGAAACCTCAGCTTCCATTTTCATTGAGACAAAAACAGGATTGAACGCTTTCCCTCACCTGTGTTACGGTGCGTCTGATTTTGAGGCCTTTATCTGGGTCTGCCCGGGTGGTGTCCAAGTTGTCCTCATCCCCTGACAACTGCAGCTCCTCTGGATGAAGCTCCACAACTGCCTCCTGGTTCACTTGATGTCTGGAATCAAAGACTGAAGCGCAGAAAACAGAAACAGAAGGGTGGGGGAAAACACAAGAGCAGTAAGAGCAAAAAAGTTATTCCACCTATACCTGTAGCACACCTTTAAAAAAAAAAAAAAAAAACTTTAATCCCAATAAAGTTAGAAACATTTGGCCACATCTAATTATCCTTTCTAACAGTTCAAGACTTTTTAGAAAGCTCTCATCAGATCTGTAAAACACCAGGTCGCCCTTCATGTCAGCACCTTCAGGGAGTCTGTGGTTATGCTGATTGAAGGTTTCTTAGCAGTGACAGCAGTGCTGGAGCCCCATCGCCTCTTCCTCCCCGCAGCATTTCCAGTGTCAGACTCTCCTCCTCCTCCTCCTCCTCCTCCTCCTCCTCCTCCTCCGTCTGTGGTGGCTGGAGACGCCTTGCTGCCTGCAGAAGTTTAATAAATCAATTTTCATGAATGGTTTTAAATTTATATAGATCACCATCAGGATGATGGGTGAGAAGTTAACAAGCAAGTCACTGCAAGCTCATACCATAAAAGCAGTAATAATTGATTTGACCCAAATAGGTATATCAAAGGTTGACTTTAAAAAAAAAAAAAAAAAAAAAATCACTGTGCAGAATTTATAAATGCAATTATAAGATTAAATTAAAAAAAAGTCCATCCCCTTTCCTTCTTACCTCATTTTCTGTGACTTAAGGGAAGGTCTGGGTTCTGTTATACCATGCCAACATCAAAAGTAGTATACTTCAAGAGTCTTTTCTTTCTTTTTTTTTTTTAATGCATGCACATCTACAAAAACAAGTCAAACCCCTTTACAACTGGCAGCAGAGGCACATTTACCCTCACTGCTCTGAGGGCTGAGAGTTACATCCAGAGACAGCCTCCTACTACCAGGGGACAAGTCGGTACAACAACAGGAAGTCATAGCATTACACTTTATCCCTCAGGTTTTGTTGGCTAAATGATTCTGATAATTAGAACTTTTTGACAATTATTCCAATATATTATTTTTGACCGAACTGTGTTAAATTGGGGGTTGTCAGCCCCACATAACAGAACTAAAAGCAAGTTATAATCTGTCATGCCGAACAGTTAAAAGGCTCAATCTATTCATCTGGCAAGTTTCAGAACCTTTCAGTACCTCCAGTCAGTAAACATGTTGGCTTGATTTGTTTAACTGTTTTGCTGTGAGAGCTTAGCCTTATTTCATTAAGTTTCAGTGGAACTTAATGAAATAATGGGGGTTTGTAAAACTCCCATCAGTAAACACATCATGAGGACGCAGTCACTGAGGGGAACACTGTGGGAGTCTTACCAAAGAAAGCAGCTTTTATAACCTGTCAGATAAAAAGAATACTAGCAGATCTTCTTCTGTCTCTTATTGCTGATTAAGTTGATGTTTATACTTGATTACAACTCAAAGAACAAAAAATCAGAATCGGCCAAAACTGGTAGTGAGAAGAAGAAAAAATTAAAAAATACATAAAAATTAGACTTTGGGACAAACAAAAAAAAAAAAAGTATGCAAAGTCATACATTTGGAATCATAAGGTTCTTATCGGTGAGCAGGACGCAGGGAATGCATGTAGCCATGATACTTACTGGTTAAGGATATCTTGCGAGCAGCAAAAGCCTTAGGAGTGGTGCTCTGGAAAGAAAGAGAGAAGAAAGAGCATACAGAAACCCCAGGGGTGTGGGGCAAGATGAGAACCAAGAGTCCAGATCTAAACTGGCAACACCAGTGAGGACGTGAGACAGGACAAAGTGGAGGAGGTGGTGGGATAAGGGGTTTAGAGTAACAGGGGCATATAGGCTCTGATGGTATCATTTTAAGGGCTGGGTTGTTTGATCGATACAGAGACTTTAGATACATTACAGTCAACCACCTTTGCTCAAGGACAGGAAAAACCTTTTCTTTTCTGTGTCTCTGTGACTATGACAAGACTATGACTAAGGACAACGCAAATACAACATGTAGATGACAAATTAAAAAACAGTGTCCATACTTTCAATTATTCATCACAAAGTGGTGTTAATCAGTTTTAAAGTGGGTCCAGGTACAGGTTTAAACAAGGTACAAACATTTTTATCTTCTCCTGCGATTTTTGATTTTTCCAAACAACTCAGAAATAGTAAAAATAATATCAGCATCAAGATGGAAAAATCTTGATGCCGATTACATCTACGTTGACTATGTGTGTTACTGTACTATTCACACTGGAACTCAGTTCACTCCAGAAAGTGACGTTCGTTTTATGGAATAATTACCTTTTATTTAACATGAACTTTGAATATTGAGGTAAAAGCATCTGATCAGACACTCAGCCAGATTTCAATTACTTTACATTACCGCAGGTCCCTGGGTAAATGTAATCCTGTGTAAATGGGCATTATGACTAATAGAGCAACTATAATTTTTTTTCCTTCCTGAGAGTGGTTAGGGCTGGCGTAATGCATACTAAAAATTATAGCAAAGGCGCATAACTGAATCAAGTGTTGTAAACAAGTGATTATATTAAAATATACTGTGTCATTGAGCAAAGGCAGAGAACTGAAATTTGAAAACTGTCCAAATAATCTGTCAATCAGAATAATCAACTTTACAGTTGAAATTGTCTTGAAAATTTCCCAGTCATTAACACAATAATCTGTTCACAGTATATCACTAAATATATGAAGAAAACGCTAATCTTGACTTAAAAGCTTTAAATTAAAAATTCACTATGTGACATCTTAAAAATTTTGAATAAATGTCTAAAAATTATTTCTTTACATTATAAAGAAAGATGAAGAGGAAGATTTACTGTGTTATTCCTTAAAAATGTAAACATTTTAAATAGAAGAAGAATGACAAGTAATTTCCTGGTACCATTTAACACCTGATTCCTTACTGGCTCGACTATGGCCCAACCGCACGACAGTGTGTACTGTATCTAGGCAACAAGGATCCAATCAGAGAAGGCAGAGGAGTGAGGGCAGGGCTGGATTTAAGTGTGAAGATTAACCACCAGGCAGGAACTGATCAGTGGATTGGACTTTTTTTTCTTGAACGGGGTAGGGGAGGACTTTCCTTGGTCGACTGCTAGGCACACAGTCACGCTTCAGTCTTTTGGAAACCAGAGATTGTTGAATTCTGACAGGGGCAGGGAAATGAAGTTTATTTTCTCAGAGTCCATGATGTGCTTCTGATGAGCAAAGCGAAGAAAAAAAAACTGTGAAGCTTGAATATCTTTGTCACAGACGATTGTCTATATTCCCCATTTCAAAGTCCAGGAAGTTTTTGACACTTTGGAGCACTCCTATTGTCAAAATGCCAACAGCAGGCTGTCTGTTCAGCATTTGTAGTCCAAGGCATTTGTGCTCCTGTTTTCAACAGTTTCTTTAGCCACGTGCAGAATTTATTTTGAGGTTTTTCAAGGTAGTTCATAGATTTGTATTTCAGTCCCTTAATGGAGGGGGAAAAAATACAGTCCTCATTAAATTACAATCCAGCCAAGTATAGTGGAAATGAGGCTAGTGGAAAGTCTGGTGCAAGTCCCTTTCCACTTGCATTAGATCTTGCAAGGTGCAAGGCCAGGTTTAGGAGTAGCAAAAAGATGACTAAGCAGAAGAAACAATGGTAGTCCAACTTGCAGCTCCACAGCAGATGAATCATTTCACCAGGAGATTGTGATAAATCCATATTCAAAAGTTCATTGATATTATGGCTGGACTTAAAATGTTTAGTATATCCAGCCTTCCAGGACAAATGTGGATGATCAATATCCCTACGTGCCCACATAAAGTTCAGAGCTTTTGTCCTTACAGTAAGCTCTTCGAAAGTCTTGATACTGATCATCGGATTTAAACTCAGTCTCTCCCAATCTTGTCCATGACAGCACCCTTCACACACAGCCCTATCGTCGTAAAATGTCCTTTTAGTTGGCTTGGAAAGGCAAAAGGACGTCCGTCACTCTTACAAGCTCATTGTTCCAGTCGTGAGTGTGAGCAAAAGGTCCATATTTTTGCGTCTCAGGCACACAAAAAAGGAAGAAAAAAAAAGAAGAAAAATTTGGACCACAAAGTTGTCCACTAAAAACAGTTTAATAATCATCAACCGATTCTTTAGTTGTTCCTCTGGACTCCGATGTTAAAGCTTTAAACCCAAAGTAGTGATCATATTAGTCCATTAGTCGTGATCACCATATTAGGTAGTTCACTGTCCAAAGACATTGCTCCGTTGCACAAGTAGAGGGCAGTGTGTGAAAAGAAGTCACTTATATCAGAATTTGAATGTGACGATTTCCTTCTTTTCTTGAGATGCTTCCGTTTTGGAGTCAACTCGCAGACTGTGCTTTTCTTCAAGATGGCAGATTGGAGAGGCAGGAAGCAGGGCGGAAGGGACAGGACAGAACTTAGAGACTTGCCCCATGGCCCTTCATTCATCACCATTGTGCAATATCGTCAGTGCAGCTTGGTTCAAAACAGCAAGCAGGCTTTCAACCCCCTGGTTGGGTAGCCATGACAACCAAACTGCTGCAATTACCCTGGTTGCTGCTGCAATTGGTGACAGTTCAGTTCCTGCATGCACATGTCAGTGGAGGGCACAACAGAAGCCCTTGCAGGCTTGGGGTCACCCAGTGCCGTGGGGTTCCACACTCTGGGCCTAAATCAGGTACCAGCGATGCACTTTCGCATAGTGGGACAGGAGTTGTAGGAGTAGGAGTGGAAGAGATGTTGGTGGTGGTAGTAGTACGCAGCAGATACCAATAGGGGCAATGGAAGAGGCATGGGCACCTTCATAACAAAGCAATCAATGGGATTTTAAACAGCAATCACACCATAAATATATAAATATAGTGAGACAGAAGCGTTCATAATGGGATATAAAGGCAAAGATGAAAAGTCAGGGGCCAAAAGGGGAAAAGAGACAATGAGGTATAAAAGCTGGAAAAGTGGATGAGAGAAAAGATTAAAAGGTGCAAGCAAGAAACCAAAGAGGATCAAAATAGTGTTAAACAATTAGCAGAAACAAGCCAAGATGAATCTCTGCACACACTGTCAATGTCCAATACTTTTGCAAAAAATACACAAACTTTGTTCCACTGTCTCTGTTATATCTCAAATGGTTCTAACAGTGCGTTGTGATGTTGCAAAACGTCATGGATTGAACAGTAGTTTTATAATAGGGTATACAAAGAATTATTTTATAATTAGGTTCTATGCAACATAATATACAGTATCTATCAAGAGTAATTATTTTGAAAAGTTAGTGCGCACAAGCTTTGCATAAAAATGTGTTCTTGTACTTTAAGAGAAAACAGGTTGCAACAACATGCAATACAATGGAATCTGGTCCCATACAGCATCATAAATATTAAATTCAACACACCACATGTTAGACCTGGTAGTGACAAATGCAGGCTATGGTTCACCTACATGCATTACAAAGACAGAAGTTGACTATTGAATAACAGGAAAAATTAATTGGGATTTGGACAAAAAGCAATGACATTACAAAAAATAACAAAAAAGGAAATGCCTGAACTACTACCTCTGATACCAAAAATCATGATTCAACTATTTAACTGCTGCCAAAAAAAAAGAAAAAGATCTGAGTGGTGGGAACACTTAAATATAACCCACAAAGAAATACAGCCCTGCCAAAAAGAGTTGCTAAGCAATTGCTTCTACCCTGGCATGTGAGATGCTTTAATGTTCTAACTTTTGCTCATTAATATACAAAAAACAAGTCTAAGAAGCAAGTATTCTTGGAGACATGGATCATGGATTTCTAATAAAAAACATTTTTACATCAATACTTTTATTCCACAAGCATCAGCACTTAAACTACTGCAGGTCTCAGACAGACAATGGACATGTGTGAGAGAGATCATCTACTTGAATAAGCTCGTTATTAAATTTAAGTTGCATTGAAAGCAGAAGGAAGAGATGAGTTCATTTCCATTTATCCCACAGCCCAATTCCAACTCAACCCCTGTTACTTCCATGTATCCAAGTATCCAGTCTGTAAATTAAATTAAAAACTACACTGCAACAAACAGCCGAAATTATAAAATTTGCACACCAGTGTCTTTTTCTATAAAAGCACCGGGGTTGTGTTGGTTTTGAGTGACCCCTTCAACTTGCACTGTTATTTACGCATGCTTTGATATGAGTGAGAATGGAGGTTAGTGGGAGACAGAGCAAGGACCCAGACACCCACACCCTCCCAGTGACCTTACCTCCTCCAGGCGGCTCTCACTATTCTCAGGTTCAGCACTAGAGATTGGCTGCTCAGCCATGGAGCTCTCCGAGTCTGGTTCCACTTCCGTAATTGCAGCTGTACTGGGCTCTGAAACCTCCCTGCCCAAAGATGACAGAAATATAGAACACGGTCTTGTGTTTAAAAACAATCATTGCAACAAATCACGCTCTCAATAACTGTTGACAGCAACTGGTCACAACTGATAAGCATGGTATCAATAGCTGGCATATCATTGGATGGGTGTGACTGTTTTGATGATCAGCATTCCCATGACATTAAGAAAAAAAAACAAACTCTCATTATGCTTTTCAAAATGATTAAATACTGCTCAACGGGCAAAATATATGAATAATTTAACTGATATTTATCATTTACTACTGCTGGATCAATGATAACCTACCAAATACAATTCAAACAACAACTAACTGACCTGAGATGGTTAAACCAGATTCCCATTTCATGCCACCTACTTTTGGGCTTTTTGATGTCTTGTGCTTAATTCCTTAAAATTATATAAAAGTTTTAAATTATTTGATTTTAGAGTGCCGGTCCTATGAAACTGGCTTTCAAATAGCACTCCAAGGAAGACTTGGGAAATGTGATAAGCATTTTAAACCATTATCCCCGATATTATCTAGACTCAATTATTAATCAGCTAAACAATCAGAGGTCTTTGTGGGCAGATGTAGTTCAGGAGTTGCCATCCATCAATCTCAGGTCACTAGTTTTGATTTCTAGATTGTCATCGAGTCAAATACTGAACATGTCTCTGGTTAAGATTAATGAGAATAAAATGACCAGCAGTGATGACCCTAATAAAGGAGAATCCACCCCACCCGCGCGCACACACACTCACACACACAAAAAACCATACACTGCCAGTAAGCTCAGGTCAGGGATGAGTAATATAAATTGTTCTGCCATCACACACAGAACAAGTACCTAAAAAAAAAAAAGAGAAAACACAGGAAGAGAACCAGAGGAAGGGTGCTGAAGGCAGATGATCTGGGTCGTTCCTGCTAAAAATAACGTACCAGCCAACTGACACCCAGGGTCACAAACACTCTTCAAACCGACTCATACCTCAAGTTGTGCACTCACAGATGACTGTGTGTGGCCTTCACCTGATCTATGATGGGTCATTACAGAACACAGCTGTGCATTTTGAAAACGATGACTCAGACCTCACACAGTGAAGCACTTCTCCCGATCCATTTCATTCTTGTCCCAAGCCATTTGAATACGAAACAACATATATACATATATAGAGATGAATGTTTATCATCAAGATTTATCGTTTCATGTGTCACGACACAAGAATGGCAGCCACACACTGAAGACGGGAGAAATATCCTCATGTATCCATTATTTCTATCTTAGTACACATTTTTCTTTGTTGTTCGCAAAATTTAAGCGATTGTGTGAACTTGTTGCCACAAATAGTGAGTTAACCTTGGATCTGAATGAAGATATGTATTCAATTTGACACCCTGAAGAGGAAATTTATATAAAAGCAATAAAAGCTGTGCCCCTTATTTCATTTCATGATAAAAAGCAACTTGTGCATTTCCCCCTATGTAACAAAAACTCACATGGCCTGGTCAAACTGCCAATCTGGCATCAGATGTAAAAGAAACATAAAATGTGAAAGAATGTTTCAGGGGAGGTTCTGAAATGTTAACCTATAGTACTGAACTCTACCCACTGCCCTGGGAGGATCTGTTAAGATTAATCACTGGAAGGAGTGACACCAAAAGAGCAGCTTTTTTTCTTCCTCCACACCATTTTCCTCCACATTTGCTCTAGGTGTGAATGTTAAAATCCAAAAGTGCTTGTGGCACACGGGGAAGACCAGAGGCACACCATAACAGACTACAGAAATGCTGTTAAACATACAACCATGAAAAAGTGAAAACAACAGAAAATTTGTTCATGGCAGCTTTCCTAAATTATTAAATGCAAGTACAACCTACCATACACAATATTAAGCAAAAATACATCATTGATAAAAATCATACATCATATCCCAGGGGAGGTGAGCATGAGTGCTGGTTCCATCTGGAGAATTGTATCATACCATAAGGGGCAATTCACACTCACCATACAGTTAACAGATGTCTGCTTTAATGATCTCCCTTGACAACAGCGAGATCATTAACAGCTACAGCCAAACAAACCCAAAAAACCTAACAATTTTATCTGATAGTTAATAATCAAAACTTCACAGAATCATCATGAATAACTTTGAAAAAGATTGTTCTTATGAAATATGATGAGAAAACCAATTATGCACAACAGGAAAGAAATCAACGTTCACATGCTTATCATTCAATGAAATCTGAATCCATTACTTATTCATTTGTTACCTTCAATGAACATCTATTTTAAGGCAACGATCAAAGAAAAGGAGACCCCTTCCCCCAACAAAATCTTTCCTGCTTCTTCACCCAACAAAAGGCTTTCACCGACGTCCCCACCCCCGGCTTTCCTCACATGGACGAACATGTAACAGGCTCCTACTGAGGCCAATGTGAGCTGATGACATATTTCACCATCAGACAGGAGCTACACGCAAACTGCACGGCTGTAGAAAACGATACAATTAACAGCGCATCATATATGTATTTTAATTTCTGGATAAGAGGTATCAAAGTACACCCAGTAACCTGAAGCCTCCAGCCGCCTCCTTCCTCACTCTTACCCGTTTTTGTTGCCTTCGGACAGCATTATGACCGGCCCCGAAAGGGAACCCGCTGGAGTTAAAAAACGACACTGTTTGGCTAGATGATATTTCGCTCAGACGTGGGTTGAAATCGGAAAGTCAAAACAACGAAATCGGGCGCGGTTGTTTCTATTCCTGATTGTCCGTATACTGCGTCGGTTTCAGGGATGCGGTGCATGCACGACGGCCATGTTGGCTGGCGGCTACAAGTCGACCAGAATGTACGGCTGCATTCCGGTCCAAGATTTCCAAAATAAAAGCCTAAAGCGATGCTCAGATGTGGCGCAGAACAAAAAGAAAAAGTTATTAACAACAGTGTCAGATCCTACCGATCTATAAAACAAAAAGACAAAGGAAAAATGCGGTTTCTGCTGCGACAAGAAACAGAATTACACAAAAAATGACAGCAGGCCTGAGCGACGAGAAGAGGCGGAAAAGGACCCTTTTCTTTCATAGAAAATGTAGTCTTTGGGTGCCGCATTCAATGCCTGACGAGAAATGCAACGTGTCATGGATGACAACTTTGACCTTCGCATTTTAATGGCTGAAGCCCTTCAAAGTGAAGTAACACACAAAGATACATCTTTTTCTACCTCCAAGCAATTGAGTTCAAGCCAAAGCCATCACTATACATAAACATGTTTACTTTATTTGTGTATGTTAAAAAATTTCAGGTAAACCTGAAATATTGACATACAGAAGTACAAAAAAAAGTTGGAGATATATAAAATCCTAATGCAAATTATTTATTCACTTAACTTTTGTAATCATGATAATTTCTGCTGCAGTAGTAAATATTGCATAAATGTAATAAAATTATCCATATACACTGCCTGTCTCTAATAACAACAAAACAATGCTGTCGTTTAACTGGTATGATTTCCATGTCTGATATACTTCATATTCTGTGATTGATTTTAGTGTGCTTGTGTACTAAAATGGCTGTTGTTGTATGAGAGTCTAACGCATAGAAATTCTTGACTACTGTTGCTTTTTACTACTTAATTTATGACCAAAGCCTGCAGAAGCGGGAAAAAGGAGCTAAACATTTTAACATTTAACATTAAAATCCAGCATATTCTGTGTAGTCCATCCTGTTGACATACTTCCAAGTGGAGGTAAGACTTATTTATTTATCTTATAAAAATGTTTAGGAAAAAGAAAAGATTTTTTTTACTTTATTACTTTCATCTTTAAAATGTATTTTAAAATTAAGCTGTGGTGTGGATGTCTAAATTAACTCCATAGATTCTCTGTATTTTAGAAATCTTACTGACCTTTTTGAAGGGTATTTCTTCTCCAAACATTTACTAACGTTAGTGTTTTTCTCATCATCCACCTCTTTTCCTTGGTCTCGTTTCTGTAACAATTAAAAATAGGAGAAATGAAAGACAAAAAGCAATTTATCCATAAAAATGCATGCCTTATAAATACATGACAAAATTAAAATAATTCAAACTTGTGCATGAACAGCAGCATTGTAGAAAACAAAACCAGGAACAAAACACTCCAGTGTGATGCTACATGGCATTAGAAACAGTGAACCTTCTTGTACGTGTGCTATTGAGAATGACTGATGCTCATAACAGTTAGGTCACTAACCTTCAGCTGACTGGTAGGTTGGGTCTTATCCCTGGATGAGGAGGAGGATGACGACTGAGATGATCTTGAAGAGGAGCCTGATTTGGAGTCAGACTCTGATGAGGAGCCTGTATCTTGGGCCTCCGACACCACCACCCTGTCTTTATTGGCTCTCTCTTGTTCCTTTTCCTGTTTCCCCTTTTAACGTTTTCCTCTCTTCTTTTTTTTTCTTTTTTCGCCTTCCAGATGTTTCTTCTGTTTTTCCTCTTCCAGTTGTTGTCTTTTATTTTCCTTCTCTTTCTCCAAGTGTCTTTGTTTTTCCTGTTCTTGTATTTTCCTTCTCTCCATCTCTAGCTCATGCTGGCGTTCTCTCTCCTTTTCCTCTTTCAGTTGCCTCTGTTCTTTCTTTCTCTCTACTCTCTTGCTGCCTCTTGATGCTGATCCTTGCAATGGAGATTCACTGGAACACCCAGCAGTGGACTGATGTGCCTCTCTTGACATACCAGGAGCGCTGGTTGCCTCCTCTGACTCCATCTTGTGTATTAGCAGAGAAAGGGGACCCGGCTTACGCAGCCCAGGAGGTTCAGGACTACTGGAACGAGAGCTTGAGTCAGAATATTGTTTCTGCATAACTGGCCCTTCTCCTTCCTGATCATCTGTGTCTGGTGGGCTTTGTTTGGGAGTGTCAGGTAAAGGGAACAAGTTGGGGGGTGGAGAGGGAGGAGGTGTGGGGTGGCGCAGCTGCAAAGGTGCATGGTGGGCTTGTGCTGGTGGGATATGTTGAGGAGGTTGAAGCTTGCGTTTAGATCTTCCAGCTGCTAATGGGACACTAGGAGCCATCTGCAACATGGGGGAGTAGCTTTCTTTCTTCTTTGTCCCCTGCCTGGAGCAGGCCCCCAATCCTCATCGTTATCACTCTCATCATCATCATCATCTTCATCACTGTCATCGTGGACATGATTTCCTGCTAAACTCCTGGCAGATCGACTGAAGTGGAGGATTGAATGAGCTGATCCCAGTTCACTGGGTGCTGTGCCCTCCTTCTCCTGGGTTGGTGGTACAGCAGGGGGGGGCAGCCCTTGACAATCCGGCTGTCCCAGAACACGCACTGACAGGGAGGCAACAGCACGAGGAGGGGAAGGGGCTGGTGGCTCTTTGTGTCCTTGTCCTCGCTGCATCCGAGGTCCTGGAGCCTCAGCGGGCTCCTGGTGCTGCAAAGTTGGACCTGAGCCATGACCAATCATAGAATCTTCTCCTCTAAAACCAGGCTTGGCAATTGAGGACTGGGGCAGCAGGGTTCGATGCTGATAGGCACAGAAAAGTTTTGTTTGATATAAATCATTTTATGTTCTTTTTTTATGATAAATGGAGGTTACTAACCTTATCAGAGACATAGGAACAGTTGTCATTGTCTTCAAAATGATCTTCATCTTCCTCTGCTCCACCTGGGCTTTCTGTAAAGGACAAGAGACAAGGATTTCCAGGTGAGTGTGATGTTTACAGAACATAACTCTGTTAGCTGTCTGTTTTGGTTTTGTGTATGTTTACATGAGAGTCATACCATCAGCTTCTTCCTTGCTGGGCCTCCCTCTCCAGCCTCTGACGAAGGAGTTCTTGCTGCTTGGCCAGATACTGTTTTATAAAGCTGTTCTGGCACATCTCCTCTCCAATCTACAGTACAGGGCAAAAACATACTTCAAATGTCATTAAATGTTCTTATAACATTTATGAAACTAATATCTTGAAAATATGTCCAACCTGAGAATTCGGCTGCAGCCCACTGTTGGAGGACGATGACTTCTGTAGATTTTCTAGCATCAGAGCCTAATAGATTGAGTGAGAATGACTTAAAATGCAAAATTAAACATCATTATATTCATATGTTAATGAGCACACACAAAAGGCAGATAATATAGATTTTAATTAGAATTTTATTTTATTTGGTGCCTTAGTATGCAACTCCACAATGAAGCTTTGCTGTATGAAAACCTGTTAGGTATTTTATAGAAAGCTAAAATCACACTAAAAGAGGTAGAGGGACAATTCTCATACACTGCAATTATTGGTAGATTAATATTAATCATACACATAACGCTTACACAATAACTTTTATAACACACCTTTTAAGATTGTGCTGTTGCACAAAGCAGCGTTTTGAATGCATGCAAGTTGCAACACAAGTGGTCTACACCACCAGAGATGAAAGTGAAACAATATGGCCTGAGCGAAGTGAGTGTTTCTGTATAAAACTAATCTTAGTATCCTGGTTAAAGAATAACAATATTTTTTTTTTTAATCCAACGTAACAGATGTTCTGATAGGCAGGTGACTGAGATTAGTGGTCAGCCGTACAAGTTCTTCAATGGTCTATGCCAGTTAGAGATTTTTATAAGCACTTTGGCTTGTGCACATTTAAAGTGTAAATAATTAACATGCATGGGAAAAAATAAAAAAGAAAGAAATAAAAGCAGGGAGGACAATGGTGGACATAATGTCAATATCAAGTTCATGAATTCTGCACTATCTGGAGTGTACCCATTGTCATTCAAAATATGTGTAAAGTAAATAAATGTTCAAATACAATACAAAGATTCGGCCCCACGGCATCCCTACAATTAAGAGAACGTGCACTCTAGACGTGTCTGCAATCACTATTTTGTTTTGCAACTTAAGAAATAATCAACAGCCAATGTCGAATGGCCCAAAACAACAGATAATCAACATGATTTATCACGTATGAAATTAGTGGTACGGTAAAATTCAATCACCTCAAACTAAAATATAACTTGCCTAACACAGATCTTTGGAAATAATTTAAACTAAGACACTCTCTTTTCTACACTGAAATCTGATCCTTACCCAAAAACTGAAATATGGAGTTTAACACTCCAAGATATGTGTAAAAAACAAAGGGAGTTTTTTTTTTTTTAAATAACCTATTTAGGAAGGCTAACAAATCTAAAATTGGGGTGACTCCAATTGGCATAGGAAAGAGATATTAGGGAGACCATTGCAGAATAACAATGGAACAAAGTTATATCTACTTGGAGCCCTTCTAAAAGAGAAACTCAGACGCAGCTTATTAAATATAAGATCCTTAATCAATGCTACTGGACATCAACCAGAATGACTTGTCTATAACTGAGAAATAATTATCTATGCTGTTATTCCCATAAACAATGTGGAACAATGCTACACATGTTGTTTGAGTGTGTATTGTTAGAAGGTTTATGGTTTAAAAATTTAGACTCTTGTAAATGATCTCTTTAATGCTTCCTTAGCCACAAAGTCAGCCATATTACTGCCAGACATGATACCTAAAAACCCTCTACTAAGGAGTTGTATCAGATTGTGGTGTTGACTGGCCACGTTAACAGGATGCAGAATCATTGTGACACAATAGGAACTGTTACTCCATCATAATTTGAGCACTGGATGGAACTGATGTTTAACATAGCAGGATATGAGGAAACTACATCCAGACAGTCAGGAAGACAAGACTTATTTCTCAAAACACGGAGACTCTTTCTGGATTACATCAGTAAATCCAGATTACTGTTGATCCTGTTTGATATGTACAGCCCACAATGTGTCATCAAGTGCAGCCCAAGGCTACATGTATTTATATATGTGTATGTTTATTACCTTTACCCCCCTTCTCTCTTACAGTGTATTGCCTAGAATCACATCTATTGGACACATTATCTTGTACCACCTGCTTTAATTAGCTGAAGAAGGAGATAGATTGGGGGGTGATTAGGTGTTGTAGGGTCAATGCTACGTTCAAAAGGTTTAGAAAATGTCCTACAAATACACTTATACTTTTACATTGTTTTGTAAGTTGTTGGACACACACACAAAAAAATCACCTTCCTAAATATTCAGTCCATTACCAGGCAACATGGTTTAATAGAAATTGGACATCAATCTTTCAGGCACTCATTCTTATTGTCTTATACATATTAATTTCAACAATAAGCAATGACCTAGTTTTATAAAATGATTAAGCCAGTACATCTTAGATTATTACAAAATACATTTGACGACCAGTGGGCCAATATATAAAACTTACTATATAAAGAATTAAACACTTCCTGTAAGTGTCGAAATAATGTTTCAACATCCCCGAGCACGATAACTGTTGTTAAACTGGCAATAATTAAAATATGTCATTACTGCCAGGATTAAATAAACCCTCTCATGGAGAAAAAGACAGTAACACAAGATTGTAATGAAAGGAGAACGTAAGAAGCAGATAAATAATCACGCTAGGTAACACTTTGCCGTGGGAGAATGTAGTTGGATTCAATCTTAGATCTATATGCATGAAAAACACACGTACGTGAGAAAAAAATAAATAGTAGTTGGTGACGATCATATAATTCTGTTTACATCGTAAGGCGCGCTCCCGTTAGCCCAACTCTCTGTCATGCACACACACGCGGCGCGCGCCGGCTGTCATGTACTGAACACTATGTGCGGCTGTTGACTCGCTTACTCTCAGCTTAGGCCTCGATTTGACAGGTGCACAGTTCAACTGTGAGCAACACGGTGTTCCGCGAGTACTTACGAATTAGGTCGAACTCGCCAAGTACACAGTTTTGTTGCAATGTCAATTACAAGTTGCATAGTTGTTTACAACGCGTGTACAAAATGTATGTATTCCCGCTTCGATGCCCGCACACCGTTACGGCCTCTAACGTTACCCCCCTTCCTCTCCTCCCCCCAGACGTCTCTCGCCTCTTGCTGAACTTGGCAGACTCGACACACACGGCCAAAACACGAGCAAAAACTTACCCCTTTGAGTCGCTTAATGAGTGTGTTTTTCTGCCCACTTTTTGGGAGGTTTCTTTGCTCCAGAGCGGCTTTCAAATCCGCAACTCGGAGCGACTGTAGAGGTTTTCCATCAAGCGTAATATCTTCGTCCGCCATTTTGCTCCCTCCGCTTGTATAAACTCCAACAAGCGTCGCTACGGCTGCTGCTCGGCGTCACAGTTCGGCCTTTTCCGGAGACGCTCGGTTTGTCCGAATCACGCAGTCGTCCTGTGCCAATTCAAAAATTACTTTCCTAGTTGAACAGTCACAGAAGTGTTTTATTCGCACTTTTGTCTTCTTCAGGAACAAAAAGAAAAGAAAAGAAAAAACCAGTGACAGTTTGTACTGCTAAAGGAAAATATGCATTCACTGATCCAGGGAGATCAATAAATTACATTATTTATAGAACATGAATAAAAAATACAGTACAAACACATTTGAATACTCCCTTAAGCAAAAACGTGTGCTTCTTTGCAACAGATGGATTTGTGCATTCTGAACAGGAATACAAGACAAACATTACATGTAGTGTTCAAAGTAAGGGGGATTAGGTTGTAATTACTGTAAGAGAAGTCTGAGGTTCACGTCCATATGTCAGAAAATACACAATAGACTCAAATGAGTTCATGTAATGTAAAAAAGAAAAGTCAACATACAAAATAAAACAGCCTTATATTTGAAATGCAATGTCAAAGATATAAAAGAACATTTTGATCATTGCAAATCCTCTAATAACATCTCCCTGGTGAAGAATCTTCCTGTAAAACTTTAAACAAATTAAAGCCATGCAAATGGAAAAGCAAAGAACAAAATCTTCACAATAAATATATTTCTTAGAGTTACTTGCTGCTCATGTGCATCCACATACACTGAGCCTTTCTTAATAGACGGGTATTCCTTAGGTTATCGGTAATACTTCAAACTTCCAGAAGACGGCTCTGGAGCAAAGCAAAAGGCAAAGAAACAATATTTCCCACAGAACAAACGACTGAGCTGCACCAATAAGAGCATATTCATGAGATGTCTTGGTGATAAAATGTGCAGTCTGGTTAGGTAATACGAGTGACAATATTCCAACATTTAATAACTATATTCCAACTTAATCACCTAGGAAAAGGCTGATGAAGATGTGTAGTGTAGGATATGTAGTGTGGACTGTTCCTCATTGTCTGGGTTTTACTAGGGATGGGCTAACTGATTACTATCAGCAGATACCTGATGTGAATAGTACATAACTTAAAGAGTAAAATTACTTCTTTTATCCATAACAAAAATAATCAGTTCTGTATGTAATACCTCGCCTTAGTTTCAATTGTACAGCTTCACAGCAAAGTTATAATGACTTTCAAGATATCAGCACAGAAGTGAGGAAGTATCACTGACAGACGTTTTCAGGGAAAGAAAGACAAAAAGCAAACAAATAAAGAGATGTAACGATGCAAGTCAGAACAAGACATGTGGAGACAGGTGAACTTGGTCAACAGGTTTCTTATCCATCACAAGACTAGTATCTGACTGTGGGAAAGAACAGGCTGAGCCAATTTTTCACCCAACCATCATTAATCACTCTGTTCTTCCATTAGATATATCCGCTGCTTCTTATCCAAT
This sequence comes from Xenentodon cancila, assembly GCA_014839995.1. Classification (NCBI taxonomy): domain Eukaryota; kingdom Metazoa; phylum Chordata; class Actinopteri; order Beloniformes; family Belonidae; genus Xenentodon; species Xenentodon cancila. The sequence goes on from CM026212.1 coordinate 24,233,300, forward strand.
AATGACATGCATAAGATTGCATAATGGTAACCTGAAGAATGTGTTGAGACTCTGTAAAACAGAGGGAACTGCAGGCAAAACTACAAGTAACATTTGCTCTCTTTTGTAAATAGTCAGCACACAAGCAAGACATGACTGATAATTAATTCAAGATATTTCCTAAAGCCCTTCACTTGCTATTTAATTTCTCTTATAAAAAGGACAAAGTTCTTAACATGCTGCTTCATCAGCTTCAGAATGATAACAACAAAAGGCCTTTCAAGTATCACTGTGAAAAGTAAGTAAGGACCAGGATGTAAGGCCTGCTCCTGGTCTATTTATGGAACAAGGGGTTGGCTGAATAAATAAGGGAAAGAAGAAAAATGGCTCTCTTGTGAAGAAAAAGGAAACATGGCAAGAATATTAAAGCAAAGCTCCCAAAATAAACAGTCCACATGGACACTTAAACCACAGAGGGGATTCAAATATTCAATAAGTTAACATTTAAAAAAAAGAAAAGAAGTGTGCCTGGCATCAAAGCAAAAAGTTCATTGTAGGAACAAAGGAAAAAAAAACAACAAAAAACACACTTGCAGTTTAGAACCAACACAGTCAAACCCCAACTCAGTGATGCGTCTTGCAGGATTCACTTTCAATCCCAATTAAATGCGAGGAAACCAAAGAGTGTGATTACAAATAAGGCATTTCAAAAAGAGAAAATGTAGGTGTAGTGCAGAGAAAGTTTTTACACAAATATATGAAATATCATGAGGATATTTCTGCCAGACGCTGGAGGAGAGTGGAGAAACCAGCTGCTTGCTGGGAGAGCTCAGCGACACGGTCCACCATTTCCTGGGTGGCAGATACTGATGGGTAGTTTTGTGCAGCCCCCTTTGTTGCCACGACAACTGCCTTCAAGGCCTGGCAGAGTCGTCCCCCCAGGTAGTGATCTGAAATAGAGAAAGGGTGAAATTCAGTTATAACACAGTTTCTAGAGGTTTTACAGAAAAAGGTTCCTTGAATGAGTAGCGTGCAGTCTGCAGGGGTGTGTCTGCATACTTTGGCCCGGAGATCAGCAGATGTGAGCAGACGAGACAGCGTGTCCCCGATGAATACCAGTTTATGTGCAGTCACGATGAGACTCTTTCCTCTGGCAACAAAGATGCGAGGTGGCTGGTTGCCCTGCACGCTGCTGAAGAGCACATCGATGGCATCTGCCAGGCAGGAGAGGTGGGCGAGGCTCTGAGAGGAGTAGAAGGACAGCAGCTCCGAGTCCTCCAGGGAGAGGGACACTGGCAGAGGAGGGGATGGCGTCAACTGTAATAAGAAAGATTAGATTTGCTCTTTTATGAAACTAATAGACAGGTGACAGTAATTTTAAACCACTTTTGTTTTTAAATAATTAACTACTCCAAAAAAGAGTAAATCAAGATATTTTGTCAGAGTCCAAGATGACTTCTTCAGACTCTCCCAGAACAATAGCCATAAATATGACTTCTTAGATTCCACTCTATGAAAAAAAGAGCACACTGAGATCCAAATGTGGTTCAGCTACCTAAAGTGGACCGTTTCATGAGTCATTCTGTTACATTTTCAGTACAAGGCAAAATCACATTTGAATTAATGAATCTTGTTCATCTTCCAGCCTTCAAAGATTTCACATTATGTACCTACTTCACCACATCTATAATACATTTCTACAAACATATCATGAATGCAATCAAAGACTGGAAATACAGAACTTGTAAGAGTAGTGTACTTTAGGAAGCATTTAATAACCACTGTGAAATGTGCGCAAGCTTACTGACCACTGCAGAAAATCGACATCAGTATTAAGAAAGCGTTAACCATCAAATGTTATTGAATAAATCTGACAAGAGTCTTCCATTTAACTTTAGAAGCTAAGAAAGATGCACACAACTCCACACAGTGAGTGTCCCAGTGCTGAAGGAAAGACTGTGTTTTACTGTCACTTATTGTCCTGCAGCCTCCTCCCATGTAAGGCAAGATTGTAGAGATTTACAAGTGAGCTCTTGTTGCTCCGCTGTGGCTTGACAAAGAAACCTTGCAAGAAGTAGGAGACATGCAGACAGACTGACAGAAGAAACATGACTTTGCTCTGATGCAACTCAACTGCCTTCAGAGATGGATGTTAGATTCTCTCAAAAGAAGAAGAGAAAACAGCACTAACATTAATAAACACATTCCCTCACTCTCCACGCAGCACATAAATCAAGAGGACTAAATGTTACATGAGATGATATGAAGAAGGGAAAACACTGTTGAGCATGAAGGCCACATCGGGATGCAAACGGCAACTGCAAGCTGGACGAATGAGTCACTCTCAACAGTGAATCAGTGACTTATCTGTGTAGAGATGCTGTGATTGATAGTACATGTGCATAGTACTGAAACTGAGTTTCAGTAATATGCACATGTACTATCAAAGTGACAGAAAGGGTTATGTATGAGAAGGTGATAATCACCCGTGGCTCTGCAGTGATGGTCAGCGTCTGTCCGTTCTCGGTTAGGGCATCTGAAGACGGCTCTGGTTTACCCTGGTGTGGCAAAAAAAGACGGACCAATAAATACACATGAGCAATCACCATGACGTATATGAACAGGTGCTGCCAGATATTCCAATGTGCTTATGCACAAAAACAAACACAAGAGTTTAAAAACAATGATAATGCTGTTTTACTCTTTATGTACAAGTCTGATAAAACTGACCTGCAGTTTGACATAGCCAACACTGTCTCCAGTCGGTAGCGGAGCCGGAATCGGTGTCAAACCAATCCCAGCATACTCATTGCTTGGATCGTCTTCTCCATTAACCGGACCCACAGTCAGGGTAACGTTAGATGGAGTGGAAGGCAAGTTAAAGGTAGGCTGAGGGGTCGGGGGCAGGGGTCTCTCCTGGATCCAGCTACCTTTACGGGAGCCCATTCCACCACCAGACTTCCCATCAGGCAATGGGAGCGCTGGCAAAGGCCTGCGTGATAGGGATTCTTGAGAAGGCAGACGAGGCCGGCCCTGGGCTTGTAAGAGGAGGGCGCTCTCCTCGAGAGAGCGTTGGACAAGCGACAACAGCCCATCAGATGGAGGAGCATTACCAATGGCAGACAAAGCAGGAAGCAGGTCTGATAGACGAGCCCAGGCCTGCTGAAGAGGTGGTGGAGGATCACCAGAATGACTGGCTTTCCAAGTAGACAGGATCTCAGCCAACGAGGTGGCCAGGTCCCGTGACGACAGAGTGGAGGCCGAACAGGATGCTGTGTTCAGCAATGAGTGGACAAGGTTGGAAAGTGAGGCTCTCCACTGCACATCGCCTGAGCCATTACTGGAAACAGAGAGGCGACGAGTGGAGGTGGAGGAGGATGAAGGAGTGGGGAGGATTTCAACAGTCAGAGCCGGCATGTCATAGATGCCGCAGTCAGGCTCAGAGGAGTTCCGCTTTTGATCTCCGTTGCTGGCTCGTTTCTCAGATCCGGAAATGCAACAGACTTGGGCAGCTTCCTCACTAGAGAGGTTGCCGGTAGATTCTGCTGCACCCAGAGGCACACCTGGAAGTGTAGGGACACTGTAGACTTCATCCTCAACGTCATCAGCCTGGACACCTGATGTGGACATGTTCAGGGTGATCGTGGGGACATTGTATACCTACAAGGGAGGAGAACACAGCAGATGATTTCATCAAATTCAAATTGTGTGACTTTCAACTTCCTTTACAACTATTGCATCCACATTTTAAGATGTCGACTGAACTTAAACTACAGAAAACCCACCTAAAAATCTGCAAATATACATATGACTAAGAGAAACTGACCACCACAGGGTTAGACACGTTTACAACCATTAACATCAAAGGGCGCCTGCAGTCCGCACCGAGTTAAATGCAGGCTAAGGGGAAAACACAGTCCAACAGCTGGCACGCATTTGCAAGATTAAAGGGGAGACCACTTGGGGTGGCATGGTGGTGGGACACTCTTGGCCAGGCCTTCACAGATGGGTGTGACTGGGAGAAAAAAAAAACATTTGGACTGGATAGACAGGCTCCCACAGCGGCAGACTGAAACAGGTGTGGCCTCGCCTTGGGGGAGGGGTGGCAGGGCGACAAATCAATGCTGGAATGCACGAAGAAATGGTTGCAGTCTTCGATACTCATCTCTTGTTCAAAAATAATTTCAGTTGTACAGACAAGAATTCAAAAACAGCTTCCCACGGTTCCTAGTTTTTGTTTCAATTTTTTTTTTTAAGCAAAAGACCACATAGGCAGACATGAATGCAAGGTTAGAAATAGGGCTACATTATATGTGCACCAAATAAGACTAAATTATAAAGTAATGTAACTAATTGCTGAATACAACATTTTGATTCTTCATGGAAACTTAATGAGTTAATAAACCACAAAAAACATTTAAAGACTTATTTAAAGTCCATTTTACTCGTTTCTCGAATTTAGTTTTTTCCTTATAGATTAAAAAAAAAAGAAAAAAAGATTAAATCAGATACATTCAAGGAAGCTGGAAACCAGTAGTAATTACACGTGGGCTAACTTATTATTACATAACCGATGTTCTTTAACTTCAACTATCTGTACCTCTGTCTCAGAGTCGGCTGGTGGCGGGACACTCCGAGGGGTGTCGTAGATGTCATCGTCTTCTCTGGGGGCAGATTGGACTGGCTGCTTCCACCTGCCAGTGGGAGGGGTATCATACACCTACGATGGCACCAAAGGTTGATATCTAATATTATTGGACAATATCACAGTATTTGAATGCATTAGATAACACATTACTGGCTTTTAGATAGATATTACATTACAATTATTACATACAATAAACATTATATTAAATTATTTATTATATTCCATTAGAAACTACAATGGGGTTTGTAGTTTTTCTCTTATATATCAGTTCATTTAGAGAAATGCATAGAAAAAACATGTTGCCATCACATACTTGGTCATTTCCAACATCTGAGTGGTCCAGATTCTCTCCCTTTTTGTTCTGCTCATTACTGCCTTTCCCAAGGCCGTTGCTCATCTTTTCTCCTTTACTCTGTTTATCTTCCTGTTGTTGCAGGTTTGAGGAGGTCATCTGAGGAGTAGGTTTGGGGACAGAATTGGAGTCAGCTGATGACGGCGCTGATTGCTGTGCATCCTTCCTGGTGACTCCTCTCACTGGGGGAGCTGGTGGAGGAGGCTTACGTACAAGATTTGGTGATCCCGGGGCTCTGACTTGCCCTGCTCTGAACAACAAAGGGGAACCCCTGTGACAGGCCAGGCCAGCTTTGCCTCTGGCAACAGCAGTGTTTGGTAGGACTCCTTTAGGCAAGGGCCGAGGAGATGCTTGGGGAGGGGTTAAATGAGATGGGTGTTGGTGGGCCAGAACTGTAGCTGGCGTCATATGCATGCCTGCTCCCACAGGGGTGGGTGTTTGATACATCCCAGGAGCGTCGCTTTGGTTCACTTTGGGCTGGGAGGTTCCATTGATAATAGAGGGGCTGTTGGAGCAGTGAGCATTGGCCAAAGCTCCGCCTGTTGGGGATTGATAAACATCATCACTTGCAAGAGGAGTTCCTTTAGGAACCAAGTAACAATCATCCGAGTGTCCTGTTAGTGTTTCTCTGGGTACGAGATATGTAGTGTCTTCCGGTTCATCAGCCGCCCTCGGCACTCCACTGGGGGAAAGATACACAGACTCCGAAGCCATGAGAACTCCTGGCTGCCTGGCATGCTGAGCTGCAGAGGGTATAGGGCTTACTGGGGTCTGATAAACAGTTCCTGTCATGTCTGAGCCTCGTCCTCTTAGAGAAGGTGAGCGTGGACGTCCTGCCATCCCAATATCCCAGTCAGGTCTGGGCCGAGTGCCAGAACTAGAGTGCGAGCGTGGCCGGCCACCCTCCACTCGGCGTAACTCCCCCGTACGTGAAGCAGTTCCCCCTCCGCGCCCCTCACCTGCAACCGGTGGGGAGCGATACACTCCATCTATATCATCACTACTGGTACTTACAGCAGTCCGGGCCAAAGGAAGACCAGGTGACAGGTACACAGAGTCTTCATTGGGACTGGGACGAGGGTCTGAACCTGGAGGTGGGGCAGTCTGCAAGATTCGAAGGCGGTTGGCAGGGGCAATGCCCTGTCTGCCATGCAAGGAACAAAGCCACCAACCCGGCCCACCGCTCTTCTCCTGCTCAAGAACCATTAGGATGTCACCCTTTCGGAAAGCCAGCTCCTCTGGGCTTTCTGCTGTGTTGTCAAATAGCGCCTTTGCCAAAACCGTCTGGAAAAGCAGAATCATTAACAGTTACTAACCATTTCAGTAGTCTGAAAAAAATCAAACAGCTAAAAGAATAACTTTTTAATCATGAGTCTAAATCTTTACACAGGCTTGTCTTGAATTTATTAACTTTATAAACAAACAAGTACATTGATTTGGCAGAGCCAAGTCAGGAGTATAAAAAGATTGATTGTTTATAACCGTTAAATAGAGTGAACAGGGATACAAGGAGGATAAACCAACAAAAAGATAAACAAGCAAAAAGCCTGTGCCATGGTTAGCTATAATTTACAGCCGGGTCAGTAATCACGGCAGAGAGAGAAAGAGGGAATCAGTCAGGGAGGATCAATGATCAAATGGACATGGAGGCTTAATGGTAATAAGCTGGATGAGAGGGAGGGGGAGGGGATGAGAGGCACATCTGTCCCTTGCTGTTTAGGGTTTAATTGCCGACCAAAAGCCAAAGAGTCAGCCCCCCTTTCATTTTCTAAACCAACCCCCCAGGGAAAAGAGGCTCCAGTGAGCCATGTGGGACCCGTTCAGAGCAGGAATGGAGGCGCTGAAGACCCATGTAAAAATGAGATGGGATAAAAAAGTTCAAACTTATACCACTGGTTTATCCTTTTCTTCCCCATTTCTGTTTTTTTTTATACTAATGGTCATCACGATGATACTACCACATAACGTAATGCAAATTCGTAAATACAAAGAGACAAGTGCTGTACTCACTGAGACAGACATTGCTGCAAGGTTATGAATGATCAAATCGGATAAACTGGGTTAAGTGTTTGGATCGGTCGGGTCCTCCATGCAGATCAGCGGGGGCTCTCACGAATGTGTCGGTGGACTGAGAAACTCGGTGCCGCTGCACAGCTGGCTCTGGTAACGAAGACGCATCTTAAGGGCTGGATGGTTCGAGGTCCAAGTCTTCACACGGCTCCTGCAGATCCATATAGAAACGCCCTTTTCACGCTTTGGTCATATAAAAACAGTAAAAAAAAAAAAACCCACCGATTCCACCTGAGTGCACACGTTATAAACGCGTGCGAGCTCGAATGTGGGCAGACTGAGGCGACACCTGTCTGCGCTTTCCACGCCCCGCAACGTTACGTTAAACGCCACCCGTTAGCATTGTTCATAGGTGAACAATTTTCAATGACAACGAAATGTGCACACGTAAGCCGCGCGTGGCTGCCGACTAGTATGAATGTGGCTTTAAGACCAAACACGGCAAGTGGGAATAAGGTGATCCGTGTCGCGGCCTAGTGACCGACAGTAGCTGGCCAGATAATGTTGGCTAACGCCGCGTTAACGGTCGTCGTCTGCGGCGCAGCACCAAAACAACGGCGCCGCTCTTTAAAACAAACCCCCAGATGCTTAACGGACGACGTAACAACGCCCAAAAGTGGTCTACGCTATAGCCCAACGTAGTTATTACCTTGCTGTTTTTCTGATCATAAATAAACTTCCTTTCGACGTAAGAGTGTGATATGTGAAGTTACTTCGTTCCAGGCGTGAAAATCTGTGGCCATCGGCGTACGATCATCTTCGATGACAACAACGTTGTCCCCGCCTCCTGCTCGGTCGGGTGTAATGCATCGCTGATCTTAAAGCAAGACTCGTCGTTGAGCGCCGATGTTTTCACCTATCCAACCGCGGCGAAATCGCACAACGATTCGCCGCCTGAATTCAACGGCTCGTCTGATTGGCTCGCTCCTGCGGTTAGTATCGGTACTTCCTACGGGTAGTTCTAGGTTTGCTCGTTAATTATAACACTCGGCGTTACACGACAAAGAAAATACATTCACGTGACCAAAGACGTATCCTTGGTCATAATAGCAATGTTTATTAATTATTTTCTTTCTATAAATTACAAAGCCACTACCACAACAATGGCTTCAATAGTCAAAGCAGTAAAATTAAAGCGAAAATTTGCTTGAGGCTTTTATTTTGACAGCAGGACCTCTACCGGAAAATACTAGAATGTAACAAGAGTCAAAAGTACAGGTATCAGTGTTTAAGAGTCTTATATTAGAACTTTCGCTAAATATAACTTCACTTGAAGTTTTCATAATCTGCATGGTGAGACAATTAACTTGGTCACATTTGAACAATCGCATTATTGTGCACAATTTCGGGAACTGCGTGTAAGCATGAAGTTGAAATATCTTGCTATTGTAAATATTAAATAAATATGTTAATATGTCTATTGCTCGATCATTAATCTGCTAGTACATTGTAAGTTTGCGTAATACAAATTAGGTTTCCATCGTCATTCTCCTGTTGCAATTCAGAATCCATGACCTCTCACCTACTTAACAAATGCTTCAGTGACACATGTGCTGTTGTTCTATGTTCACAGGTGATGATTAGAAGTGTGTTCCGGTTTCTTAGGACCAATCCTGTTGCTGGCCAGAGCAGCATGTCTCAAAGCAGTCTTGCTGGGAAGGTAGCCATAGTCACTGCCTCCACTGATGGGTGAGAATGACATTGTTTTGCCCTGGAATAGATAAAACAGCAGCCAAGCCAGTGATTGTGGTCTGCTGCTCTGATAAATCAGTAATACAGATTACAAAAGGGGTGCAGCTTCTGACAGAATACTAATATGTCATCTTCGTCTTTGAAAAATGCTTCTTGGGTAATGTTCAAGATTGCAGTTGGCTCATTTTGCCACCCCCTCTGCAGAATTGGCCTGGCTGCAGCTCAGGCGCTGGGCAAAAGAGGAGCTCACGTGGTGGTAAGCAGCCGGCGGCAGGCCAATGTAGACAAGGCTGTGGCGCTGCTGCGGACCCAGAGCATCCAAGTCACTGGAACCACCTGCAACGTTGGCGTAGGAGAGGACAGAGAAAAGTTGGTTCGAATGGTAAAGTCGTCCGTGTCTACAGGAGTTCTCAGAAGTATTAAAGCATTACTTCATGTGCTTGCTGATTTTCTGCATTAATTGGTCAGATAATATGATCTCATTGATATTTAAAGTGAAACACAATGTGCAAAAGCTAATAACATAAAGAATTTCTATCCTTTTAAAGTCTTAGTGGAAATAGTGAGTGAACTCCTGAATATTCCAACTGACTGAAACTTCTTTGCCTTTCTAACCTCAAACATTTCCTGTGGTTGCAGATCAGACTTTTAAAATGTTCAGGAGGGATTTTGAGCTCTTTCCTCCATAAAGGGCTTCGGCTCAAGTGCATTCTTATGATATTGGCGTAAACGGCACATTTCTCTTTCTGAAGTCATTCAGTTGTGGTTTTATATCTATTCATAGGGTTGTTTGTTCTCTTCTTGTGCTGCAGCCACCTTGACACTGTTCTTGCATCAATTATCTTTGGCAATCATGACCCTCTTGATGATGTTAAGTGGTCCAGGTTGGCTCCATCCCACCTTTGCACCATTTCCTGTTTCTACTCTTCAGTGTTCTACTAAAATAATTCAGCCTTAACATAAACAGCCCATGAACGTTTTCTCAGTCGTATTGTGGAGTGTGAGGTTTGAGCTGGAAAACATCAGGCACGAAGCTTTTGTTTCTCTTGGAGAGCACTGGCTTTCTCCATGGAGTCCTTCCATGCCTGTTAGATGATTTAGGTATGGAAGACTCAGCAGCTACACTCACAGCTCTTTATTTGACAGTTTGCCCTTCTATTAGATTATCCATATCTAATATCTTACTAATAGCTTTGTAACAGTTTCTAGTGTCATCATAATCAACCAACCTTGAATGAAAAATGCCTCCTACGAGTGAGTTGGTGACTGGTGTATCTGTTGTAATTTGTCTCACTGTATTTGTAACTCAGAAAGTCAGTGTGTGTTTCGGACTAGACTCTGGATCAGTGTGGAGGCATCGACATCCTAGTGTCCAACGCTGCCGTCAACCCATTCTTCGGAAACATCATGGACTCCACAGAGGAAGTCTGGGACAAGGTAAACACCATAAACAGGGCCTTGGGAGTCCTCAGTAAAAATCACTAAACCCTACATTTTCAGCATAACAAGTTCTTTCTTTCTAGATTCTTGCTGTAAATGTGAAATCAGCTTTCCTTCTGACTAAGTTGGTGGTGCCTCACATGGAGAAAAGGGGGTGAGCGAGAGGCATTGGCAGCAAATGGGTTCAAGAAAATGCTCCCACATCTTTTTGACTGTTTTGTCATTTTTTCTTCTTTTTTAGTGGGGGAAATATAATATTTGTGTCTTCTGTGGCTGGATATCAACCAATGCAGGTCAGTGAAAGTATGCATGAATCGTTTATTTAGTGATGTGGGAGATTAGTTAATTTAAAATGTTGAGATTGACGGCTGTTTCTAACAACCGCTTTGTGTTGGGCATGCTTTATAGTTCAGTGTTATTTCCGTTTCATCTGTGAACCAACACCTTGTAATACCATTGGTGAAATACTTTTATAAGACCTGGACGCGCTCTTTTCAGGCCTTGGGTCCTTACAGTGTGAGTAAGACGGCCCTGCTGGGTCTAACTCGGGCTCTGGCTCCTGAGCTGGCTCAGAGCAACATCAGAGTGAACTGTGTGGCCCCTGGAATCATCAAAACCCGCTTCAGCTCTGCGGTGAGCGGCAGAAACACATGGATCAAGGATTTACAAATATATTTCTTGCTCCATTCATGTATTGATATATAATATTGTACTTTTTTGGTCCCAGATATGGCAAAATGAAGACATTGTGGACGAGTTCAAAAAGCAGCTCAGTATTAAAAGGTGATCGTCAAACAGGCGCTTATGTGTGTATACATGACCATTTATAAGTGTAATCAACAAATGCATTTTTTTGTCACTTCAGAATTGGAGATCCAGAGGAAATTGGAGGCGTGATTGCATTCCTGTGCTCAGAGGATGCTTCCTACATCACAGGAGAGACCATCACAGTGACGGAGGGATAGGCTGTCGACTCTGAGTTCCCGAGGAAGCAGAAAATCATAACTGATTACATACTTCTGTTGATAACCTGATTCACATCGATCATTTCTACTGTATGTCTCTAAAGTGCAGGAACAACACTAAAAAAATATAAAAGTAACAAGAGCTCATAAATTTTTTCCCTGAGCGGATTTCTCTCGACTTTAAGTTTATGTGTAAAGTTTTTCTACTGAAGAAATTGTGGATTATATAATCAAATGGCTGATATATCATACTGGAACAAAAGTACACGCAGCTTCGAAATACATTCTAAGGTTTAAAATAAAGAAATTAAATTTTATAATCCGTCTCGTCACCTGATAAAATGTTTGCATAAATGCATAAATAAAAGATTTCTTTTATTGTACCAAATATTTTGTTGACTGATGCATTGGCACTTTAACAGGGTGAAAAAAAAGTAAATTAATGCAACAAAACAACTTTTTTTTCCCCTCAAGAAAACTTTATTATCAAAGAAAAATACTTTTTGTGGGTTTAAATAATTCAAGAGCTACTCAATTGCAGAAAATACAAATAACACAAAATGACAGCATGCATTAGTCACAGTGCTGCTTGATGGGCTTTCTTTCCATGATGAAACAACTCATTCGAGTTTAAATCCACTTGGTTCGATCTGACAGATTGCTGATATCGATGTCCATTAGATGCATTTAGCAGCGGAAAAAGCAAACAGCACCAAAAGTCAATTTCATCACCTGCGTTTACTGCCAGCTGCTAACCAGTCTCGCCGGGTCAGTCCGGGTTTCCAGAACTCCCTCAGAGTTGGAACATATGTGCCATGTTTGGTCTTGCAGTACCGCTTCACAAACAGCTGGGGGCGACAAAGTACATTAGAAAGTGCAAGATAGCACCAGTTTCAGTTTCCTGCACTTCATATTTAAATATGTTATATGAACATTTCAATTAATTAATCAATTGGTACAAAGATGTTTTGAATGAAATATAAGATACCAGAAATAAAACGTTGTGTAGCACTGGGTGATCATTAATATATATTATATATATATATATATATATATATATATATATTATATATATATATATATATAATATATATATATTTATATAAATATAAATAAAATTTTCCCCTCCTATAAAAATAGTCACATTTACAGCATATACCCTGCCTTTGAAGTTCTTCGTCGCCTCATCCTCAGAATCTGCTACGTAGTCGTTTCCGTCGTCTGGAAGAGCTGCCACCTCTACACACAAAAGTAAACGGTAAATTTAAAACCTATTCTTTGCTTTTTCCTCCAGATTAATTTTCCTGCATATGGTGCTGTGTGATGGATCAAATCACCTCTGTTACTCCACGGCTGAGACGGAGACCTGCTCACACTCGATAATACGGGATGATTTCTGTCAAGCAGAAGCAATTACTGACTAGTAAAAGGAGAGGGCTGGTAGCGACTTGCTCTACAAGCAGGACATGCAAGTATAAAAAAAATTATTAAAATGCAGCTTAAAAATAAATTAAAAAAACCTTTTTGTAGGGCCTATACAAGCCCATATAAGCCAGTGCAGAGTTTATAATATTTATACATTTTTTCCCCCTTTCCCCAAATTACATATGCAGTCTAACAGAGACGCATATCAACCCAATAAAACCAAAAGATCAACTAAATTTAGATGCTTTTTAATCCTGTTTGTACAATGTAAACATAAAATTTCAAGCTTGTTTTGGACTTCGAAGCATCACTGCCTCCCAAGAAAAAACAACAACAACACAAAACCAATTACACATTTCCTTTTAAGTGCAAAGATCACTGATATGTTCTGATATAAAAACACATTTCTAATGTAAGCAAAATAACACAATTATGAGAAACTAGAATAAACAAAACTCAGAATGCCTTTCATCTTTAAATTAGCGGCCAAGTCTTACTCTTTATCATCCAGGCCAGGACAGTCAGACATTTGAAGGCTTCTCATTTCTTGATGCTCTGCCAATTTCCTCCTCCGACTCTGTTCTGCACACAAGGACTTTCCTCCTCTTTCAGATCTGCTGGTGGTCGCAGAAGCTGCTGAGAGTTTTTCCATAACAACTCGGGGTTGGTTGGTCAGACAGGAAGCAAAAATAGAGCAGAGGGACGGATCTTCAGGTAGGTGGAGTGTTTTGATGTCATGCTTGCTCATACAGGTTCTCATGAGTTCACTGTCACAACTCTTATGTCTCTCATTTTTAGCTCCATCTTCCTCCAACTCATTCATTCTCTGGTCATCTTTACCCTGGCAGTGCATGCCTGTCTTCTTTGCCTCAGCTTTGCTCACAGCTAAAACTTCCTCCTCATCCTCATCAGATAAACTCTTTATTTTGTCCACTTGCTTAAGTTTCATTTCACTGCTTCCATTCAAGGACCCTTTCTTCTTCTTCTTCTTTGGTTGTCCTTGACCCTCTTTCACACCATCATCTTTGGTTTTTTGTTTATGTTTGAGCAAAGTGAATTTCAAGTTCTCATTTGGATTAAGCTGCTTGTGTGCTCCATCCCTTGAACTGGCTGCCTTTTTGCTGGATGACATAATGACTGGTAGATCATTAGAAATTAGTCCAAAAACAGGCTTAATGAATGGCGCTGCATCTCCCAGTTTCTGGCCATTTAGCTGCTCAGCAGAAAACATGTTGGCTCCTGTTTGTTGATTTGATTCCATTCTTCCAGATGGTGGCAAAGAAAGAGAGGCCAGGATGGAGTCCCCCATGTTTGGAGGCAGGGATGCTGTAAACATAAACAGCATGGATGAATGGAGTAATCAGGAATTCGCATCAAAACTCCTGCTGTCTCTGCTGCTAATACAAAATAAATGTTTTAGTCAACCTGGTGATTCCAGATGCCCAAGGCAGGTTTGATGTTGAAGCAAGACCCTAAGGAGCTGAGGTTGAGTGGCTGCTTGTGCACACTCCTCCAAGACAGGCGGAGCATCACTGAGCCACGATACAGTCTGAAAGCAAAATGATCAAATAGACACAGTCGGGGCTGGGTGGTCCGACCTTAAATAAATATCACAATTACATTAACGTTTTACCTGAATGATAATTAATACGTGATTTTATTTCCATTGAGACTATTTTTGCCCTCATATATCAGTGACAAGGAGGCCACAATGTGTAATTAACTACATTTGTGAGCCAGGGGTGACTTTGGACACATCCTGTCTTTTTCAGCCATATATATTCTTCATATTCAGCTACATGAGTGTGGTTGCAAAAACTTATTTTTTTCCTGCAGTGTTTATTGTTTTACTTCTCTTTGTTCTGCGTCATCTTCAGAAAAGCCAGAATGTGTCTGAACGGTGGACAGCTTATTTTTCTTTAGCACAGAAAAACACATCTGTGTTTAAATTCTCCTCTGTGCTGTTTCCATGTGGTGGACTGGACGAAGCAGAGTCATGTGACTACACGTGCATGTTTTAATGATAACAGTACATGAACATAGTGTGGATATAGACAAAAGAAAACATAATAGATAACTGAGATTAGTAAAATTACACTGATTATACGTTTTTATTGTCTATTTTTTATTAATTTTCTATTACCTGCTCAGTCCTAGTCCACGTTTCACTGCGTCAGCAGTAAAGTAGCCTTCACCATATGTAACTTATCTGCGTGGATGTCATTTTCTGTATTTGAAGCAACACTGACAAAAATACCAAATAAAATAAAAATGTGTGTAAAAATACATACCTGAGCAAGGTTGGGAACTGGAAGCAGCTGGTCCAGCCGAATCAAAAATTCCCAGAAGAGCTTCTCTAGCTCCTGGTCAAAATTTGGGCCATATTCTACAGGAAACTGCTCCTGTCAAAGGAGAACACAACATGCATCAACTTAATGGTGCATCAAATCGCTACTGCTGATGCTGTTGAAATGCGAGTTACAAGAAGGGGTGCTCACTTTGAAGAACCATTCTCTCTCTGCTGGGTCTTTTAACAACATGTGGATGAAAGAATTGAAGTTTTCCACTGTTCTTATAATTTTCACCTCCTTCCTCTGTCATAGAAAAAGAAGAAATTAAAACATTTACTATAAATGTAGACAACAGCCCCTTTATGACAGTGCTCGCTGCTTCATCTCCATGTTAGTGTTTAAAGTGCTGTTGAGACACATCTGTGTGTCATCTTCTGCTGATGGTCCACAGGAAAAAATTTACTCCCCAGAAGAGCATATGATCCAGTAAACTGGTTCAACTACATAGTTGTTCTCAAATGTTTAGTGCATGAGCTCTGTAATTATTCAGTAAAGTCCAAGATTAAAATGTAACCTCAAAACTGTAAGCAAAGACCAAAAATGATTTTCTGTGCAACTCTGCACTTTGGTTTGAAATTTACCACAGCCGAGGCAGAGGAGGATGAATGTGCAGCAGGGACACAGATCCTTTCCAGATGTGGTGCAATCACTTTGACATCTGGCTGTGTGCAGCACAACTCTAAAATTAACTGAAACAAGCATAAAAACACAGCTATTATTAACATCTACCAGCAGATTGATTGTAATCCGATACAGATATTGAAGGGAACAAAAGGGACAGGCCTGACGGGGGTCACAGTCTGAGATCTGGTGTCTTGTCTGTTGCACTTACCCGCGCTCGCAGTCCCAGTGCCAGCTTGCCCTGGTGTCTTAAGGTGAGCAGACCAGGTACAGTTTCACAGGCTGAAGTCACAAATTCCTCCACGACCCCATACTGCATCACGTCTCTCTGCTTCAGCACTTTCCAGAGAGCTGCAGACACCAGACGGACCGGAGGGGCCAGGAGCTGCAGAGCAGCAAAGGGGAGGCTGGCATCTGCGCAGGACATTCAAGTTTACTAATCACATGGCTCTTCAGAGCTACCTGCGAAAAACCGCTTTGTACCTTCCAGCTGGGTTAAAGATGTGGCATTCATCTACTTAACTTACAACAGCTGTTAACGCCAATCCCATTTTAATCAACTTTAACGTTGTTCACTACAATCAATGGCAGGAGTCAAAACCCACAGGACCAGTTTAAACGTATTTCACCTCAGTTATAAACACTTACCAGTTTCTTTGGGGTTTGTTGTGGCCATTTCACTGAATCATTGAAAGTTCTTTATAATGGCAAGACCGACCGAACTTTTACGTTAGGAAACTGACGTTAGCTTAGCAACTTGGAGCACTTTATGAGAGAACTCTTCGGAGTCAGCAAAGTTTTATAACGAAGCCAATCGAAATTACGTTTAAAAGCTCAAGTGACTTCCTCGATACGCGTTTCGTTTAACAGCAGTAACAATGTCGTCGACCGGCCATAACAAAGCTAAACAGTTTTCCGTCACCCTCCCGCCTTCGCTTACACGATAGCGGTTGTTTCAATTGTTGCTTTGAGTACGCTGAATGGGCGGTGCTACGATACGTCAAATGAGGAACTCCGCCCAACCAGGCGCTAAAAGTGTATTAAACAAACGCGAGCAATCATGTCAAGGATATGACGCAAAGACGTTCACTGCCAGAAATTACACGTAAACCGACTGTGTTAAGTTTATGATTATGAATAAACAGAAATCAAGAAAATTAAATAATAAGAAAAAAGACAAACACTGAAACAATAAATATATAAAAAGAAACGTCTAAGATATGCTGGGAAAAAGAAAATAGTGAGAACAGGTAAAACACAAACTTTGAACGGATCAGTCAGACTATATATTTTTACAGATGACCCGATATTGTTTTATATATTTTAAAATATCCCTTGACAAAACACTAACAAGTTAGTAGTGTTTTATTGATTTGATGTCTTCAGTGTATAAATACTCTGCCTTGCTACTGACATTTATTCATAGTCAAGACTGGTAATGCAAATTATATGTAAATAAAACATTGATTACTTTATAAATTAGATTGTTAACCTTAAGAATAGATTTTTTTATCTAACATGGTCAGGGATTATTTACTTAAAGTGTGACTCTCAAACGTCTTTTTCATATATACTTCCAGCATTGCTTATCAGTGAGAGATTTGATTAGTCTGTATGTCTCAATCAAACAGACACACACACACACACGCACGCACGCACACACACACACACACACAAGCAATATGAACTTTGCTCTCTTCTTGTCTGCACACCACCTGCATTATCATCAGCTTAAGGACAAAGTTCATCTTTCAGGTCACACACAGGCTGTACTGACATTTTGTCACAACAAAACAGCCTGCGTCAAAAAGCAGAGAGGGGACAAGGCAGACCAGCATGGATACCACATCTTCATTTATCAAGTAAGCCAAGTTTGTTTGTATTTAGGTAATAATATCTTGACTTTGTCCATGATGAAAACCAACACGCTTTGCCAGTACACACCTGTATGGTGTATTTAACCTGGGAACACTTTCAGGTAACTGAAAAGACAAAGGGTTTATAATTGTGTGCAAAAGTCCTTCAAAGAAGAACTGAAACAGAGGATTACGTTTTTAGTCAATTTTAACTGAAAACATTAGGTAGATACCCGTTTAAATGACATGTAATAAATGGTTGAATGCCACTTAATTCCTTCAGTTTGACTGTGACGGATTCATGGTTGATTAACTGGCACATGTGAGGAGAGAAAAGCCGTGTTCGTGTTTTCAAAATCATCCTTGCTTTTCATACTATAAGTCCAAATATCTGATCCTTGGAGGATTGTGGAAAACTGTTAACTGATGATGTTATTACTTTTCTTCTGGACTGTCTTAAGATCTGTGACCAAGCGAGTGTGGTCCCCTCCTCAGCAGCCTTTCAGAGTTTGCTGTCACAAGAGAGAGACCAAAAAGGGTGTCACTGCTGGGACCCTGGAGGAGCTGAAGGAAAGGGTGAGAGGGAGTGTTTAAGTGATAGCAAGACATTAAACCATGGTTTTATTGGGATTAAACTATGCATACTATGTCCCTCTCTGGAGTCCCGTGTTTTTCATCTGGGCTCATTTGATCTAAAAGCCAAACCAAATTAGATATAGCATTTTTTGCAGCTCATATACAGCAGCAGCACAGTCAAACCCAATAAACAACTGATCTGTTAGTAACAAAAGAGCTCACCAACTCACAGTAAACAGCTGTTAGTGTCAGCAAACTTTGATCACTCATGTCTAAATTATGCTACAGAACTTTTCACTGATGTATCCGGGACCAGGTTAGGTTTAGGGATTCTGTTTTTCAGGTTGAAGTTGTTAAACGTCCATCACTTTTGTACATGACATTGAAGGTATTATCTCCCCCGAAAGGTATGCCAGGCTTTGCTGCTGTCGCTGTCGGCAATATCTCTGCGCCTGGTGTGTGAGGAGGATGGCACAGAGGTGGATTCTGATGAATTCCTCATGACCTTACCTGAAAACATCATGCTTATGGCCCTGGAGGCAGGACAGACGTGGAAACCGCAGGCAGTATGTTGGACACCAAATATTATCAATCTAATAGCCACATACATGTCGATATCACACAATAAACCAATTATGACTGATTACTCCCTGAAAGTGTGTGTTGGGTTTGAGGCAGACTTTAGTCTGTGTCTGCTCTTAGTTTCTGTTACATCCTCTCCATCCCAGGGTTCGCTTGTGCTCAGGGACCAAAACAAACCCCGCACTGGCAGAGACATAGCACGAGTCACCTTTGACCTCTACAGGATAAGCCCCAAGGACGTCTTTGGTTCCCTAAGTGTGAAGGCCACGTTTCAAGGCTTGTACTCCGTGAGTGCTGACTTTCAGTGTCTTGGGCCCAAGAAAGTCTTCAGGTAAGCCTTTTAAATAAGTTACTGGAATTGACAATAGTCAAATTAATGTTTGGTAAAAAAATGACATAAACATTCTGCAAGTGGCAAAATAAACACTCATGCAAGGTACATATGCTTTTAAACTGCACTGGTTAGTGTTATCAATTTAACAGTTTAACTTTTCAACTTGGAAGATATAAAGGAGGCTTAATGTGGGAAAGAGTCAGGATTGTAGTGCATGAAGTCATTACAGTGTAACTGCAGTTCACTCTAAAGGCCAACAAATCTACCTGCACAAGCAGCAGAAATATAAATCAGTTACACTTTTCTCCTGGTTCTGTTTTCAGGGAGGTGCTCCGTCTCGTCTCCACCCTCCTTCAGACTGCTGGACACCTACTTATCACTTCTGCCTCCATGATCCGCCGGGTTATTGAAGGTGCAGAGCTTTGGCAGCCACAGAGGGCAGAGTACACCACTAGCTGAAGCTGACAGTCCCTTTTTGAATGAATCACAAAACAAAAACAATGTCTATACTCCTAAAAATGATAAGTTGGCTGTTGATCAAGGTGTTTTCAATTAACTTTTTTGCCATTAACATCTTACTAGGAGAGCAGCTATTTTGGGGAAATAAAATGCTTTAACTTTCTCAAGAAATAATAATAAAAACTACCGTTGTAATAAATGTAGTATTATGAAAATATTGATGTATCAGTGTATATCAACAAGTGGATAATGGGATGTATAACTGGATGCCATAAATTCCTTGATTGAACCCTCAGTATGTGACAGGCAGAAATCTTGATTTTCAAAGGAAAAAAAAAGCTGATTGATCTGAGTAGTGTTATTATAATGGTAGTTTTTCTGTTCTTTTTGTGCAATACATTTAATGTTACTATGATACGAGTTATTTCAATTTGTAATTACTGGTGATAACAAACTAAACTGTTTGGGTGGTCACTCCTGTTGTGATCTGAAACCCTTTTATATGTTTTTTATTATAGCTGTATGACAAAAAAAGTCACAAATAATTTGATGTAATTAATCAGCAATCGAATCATGTTTAAACAGGCATTAAAGGTTTTTTTTTATTTGCATGACAATGAAAAAAAACATTTTCACAGGGGAAACAGATTCATACTGTAAGTCTTTTAACAACAGACTTGTAACGGGAGTACCAATTTAACAAAACAAGAAAATCTACAAGAACTTTGTCTAACATGGGAATTTTTTTTCAAAGAAGACATTAAAACAGGAAACCAGTTTTTTCTTTGGAAAACAAACCATTCCCAAGTATTAACAGCCTAATTTCCTTCAGTAAACGAACCTTCATTCTTTGTTCCTCCTCATCGTCCAGTCACAGCCATCGCTTGAACTTGACCATGCCTGTTCCAGGTAGCTGAAAGACTGTCGATACTTGATGTTAGCCAATGCCCGCCTGTGTTGCTCCTCATTCATCCAGCGAGGCTTTGATTTCTTGATCTGATAGCGCGTGTCACTATACCACTCCACTAATTTTTTGCGGGTAATGCCAGTCAGCAGTTCCAGTTGACTGTAGGACTCACTGTCTGGGTACTGGCACTTAATGAAAGCCACTTTCATAAACGCCAGCTGAGCCTGTGTTTTTACTTTCGCATTCATCCTGTAGGGAAGCATGCATGCGTCTGAGCCATCATTCTTCTTCTGTCCAGCAAAAGTATGTTGATCTCCTGCAACAAGAAGGTTTTTGACCTCTGGGACACTGGGGACATTGGAGTTCATGGAGGCAGGCCATTCCTGGATGAATTTGTGAATAGTGTCCTCTAACTTGGTACATTTTTGCCCCTTGTTCTCACCGTTATCACTCTTTACTTCTGGTACTGTTGCTCCCTCAATGGCATCCACAACATATGGCCTCATTCTCTTCTTTCCTCTCTCATCTATCCCTGATATCATTTTCCGCTTTTTTTGAGTGCTGATTTTGTCTTCTTCCGTTGTTCTATTTATCTCTGTCTTAAGTGGCTGCTGTTTCTTTGTTTTTCTCTTTAGCTGCTCATTGGCTCTCACATTGTTCTCCTTCTGTTTCTTTTTCTTTCCTCGTTCCAGCTTTTTCTTCCCCTTCATCCTGATTTTTGACTCCTTACTTCCTTCAGCATCTCCCTCACTGGATTTTAACTTGGTAAAGACCTCAGGGATGTCGTCATAGTCCCAGCTAATACCATAGTGGAGCCTCTGTGCCATGAACCACACTTTGACCTGGTCTGGATGCAGGGAGCAGCGCTGTGCCAGTGCAGTGGTCTGTTTGCTTGTAAGATATGGAAACATGTTGAAGGCTTTGTCCAGCTCAGCTGCTCCATTTGGGTGTAGATCAATCTGCTCTGAGAACACCCATATAATCTTCTTCTTCTCAGAGACCACGGGGAGACACACCATGCCATTGACAGACCCACCATCATCATTTAGCATCTTTTGTATGGGTCTGGAAAGTCCTGCATCGACAGTCTGTGTCATCTTAGTTGTCCGTTGGAATGGGTTCCCCAAAAAGACAAACAAATAGAAATATTTTGAATTATCATGTGAAACAGTCCCACTGTAGTCTAGTATTGCATTTTCCAACCTACAAGTTTTTTACATTTTCTCAGATAATGTCTATATTTTTTTTAGACCTTGATGGGGATGCATGTAGGAATACAAACCTTTCAATCAATTAGATCATTGTTTTTGGAGTTAACAATAACCTCTTTGTATAAAGTATGAGCAGTGTTCAAATATGCCCACATGTAAAAAGAGCAGGCAAATAATTTACATTAAGTGAGATTGGATGCTGATGCTGACTGATATCAGCTATAAAGCAACCATTATTGTGGTTAAACTGTCAGCTTCCTTTGCCCTAAAATGTACACACTACTACTACGCTGGCATTTTGTTGATTTTGTGGCTCTACTGGCCAGATAGGAAACCTGGGGTAGAGAGAAGCAGAGGACATGTAACAAAGAGCTACAGGCTGGGATTTGAACCTGGACTTCTGACACTGCTGTGTAACCCTTGAGCAATGCTGGACCAGTACTACTATGATGCAATCAAATACTGTTACTGCTATACCTACTTACTAAGACCCAAATGCAGCTTACATTACAGCTAGTTTTGGTTGTGTATTTCAATATGAAATCTGAAAATGACCTACAGACATTACTGCAAAATGATCAAAAGACAAAAAGAGATTATGCATTACTAGATTAAAGGGTATGTGAAACTACAAAATGACATGTTTAATACAGCATCCTTATACATCAAATGAAAAACCAACACAGGCAATGCCTTTTGATATTTTTTTATGAACTAAATCAAGCCAAATAATGCTAAATTGACGCACGAAGTAGTCATATTTTGGGGTAATGTCATTTGTCTTAATAATAATTTAAAAAAAAAAACAAAAAACTCCTGTCATACTTTATATTACTCACATTTATTACAATCCCACTTCCAGCAAAATCCAAGCTATACACACTAAATTACCACCGCTATAGTTATTATGACTAATTACCTTTCTTTAATGATCCAGCAGCTTCTCCGTAACCAGGTTAGTTAGTTTTAACATAACCACTTTAGTTAGTTTAAAACCGTAAACCAGTTAGCCGTGGCGCTAAAGACGGGCTAGCTTACGCGTTTGTGTGCAGTTAAATTAACTGTTGGTAAAAAAAAATATATTTTATTTAACATGTAAATCAGCGAAAATTTCACCGTAAACTTTTCTAAAGCCGAAAAAGAGACGTTGAGTTGAACTGACTTGAGTTATGAGTTGGGTTTTTAACCTTCTGTTGTCCAACGAAGTCCGCAGTGAAACTGGTTTTCCTGTAAATCCTCTCGAAATCCTCCGATAAACATTCAAACTTAAGTATTTTATTCATAGCCTGTTTTCCTCTCATATTAGGGGCAATTAATACATTTGCATATATGATTTAAACACACAATTTGAAAATACTAATATATATAAAAAAAAACAACAACCTGATATTTGCTTTACTTCATTCATTTAACTTTGTTTCATTTACATTTGAATACTGTCTAAAATTTAATGAAATTGTTTTATTTGTTTAGTTTTATTGATTCATTCCAGACATGTCAAAATATGAAAAATATTGTGTAAAGCATAACAACGTTAACACTAGTATGAATCTA
Organism: Xenentodon cancila; assembly: GCA_014839995.1. Lineage (NCBI taxonomy): Eukaryota > Metazoa > Chordata > Actinopteri > Beloniformes > Belonidae > Xenentodon > Xenentodon cancila. Next base: position 24,256,322 of record CM026212.1, read on the forward strand.
TTAATAAATATACATATATACACGTGAATACACACACCTTTACACAAAATCCTGTATATCAAATCATTTAAAAAAAAGAAGTATGTAAACACTATATTTTACCACATGTTGCAAGCAAAAGACTAACAACACAATAAAAACTGTTTCATTTGATTTATTTCTCCTTTTTCAGTGAAATGGATTTTCATTTTAAACCTGTAAGTAGCCTGTTTAATATACGCTGAGACGGGACAACAATGAAAAGCAAAATTGGAAAAACTGTGTCTGTATATAGCAACAAAGAACAAAATAAAAAAGGAAACAAGAGTATTTCAAATAAAAAAAAATGAAAACACCAAGGTTAACATAAACAAAAAAATGTGATAGTTGATATAGATAGATATTATTGTCTAAGCACTGGTATAAAGTCATAAGTGATCTTTTAGATACACATATTAGAGTTGGTTACCATTTAGATCTTTTAAAACAAATATCATTTCTTCATCTCTTTATCGACTGTACTGTATATCAAGTCACAGTTTGTGAAACGGGTGTGGGAGTCTAATGAAAACAGATTATAAACAAAGAATATGTAATTAAATAACACTGATGATGTGGTGGTAACTAGTGTAATCCACCTCCTGGATTCAAGACATTCTTTCTACTGCTTAGAAAGTTGGACTGCAGATGATTAGATTTTCATTACACATTTTTTGTTACAACAGTGTCAGAAAGCAGGAATTAGGGAATATAACTTTTCTTTAACTAGACTAAGCAATTTCTGGAGAAATGACAGGATTGCTGCTAGACCTGCTGGTCCCTTGACTCAAACATGACTTAAACATCTGAAATCAGTCCATAAAGTCTTAGATCAAATCCTATTAAATATTTCCAGATGTACTGTATGTCAGTTGCTAAATAGCTAGAAATGATTAACAGCCAAACCAACAAACTATCTGACTCCACCCTCTCCATCTTTTATTGTGATAATGCTTCTCAGGAAATACAAACTGTTGTGGATCACAGCAACAGGAAGATTCCGAACAGAGATCAGGGACCAGCAAACAAGTAACATCATAATCAAACGTAATCTTTTTTTTTTTTTTGTCTTATAATATTGTCAGCCAAAGAGAGACTGAGTGGACCTTTCAGACTTTGCAATAATAAAAAGTGAACTCAACAGCCGAGCCAGTAAACTGGCTCCAGGAAAAGCTGTCTGACTCCACCCTATTTATCTTTATTCCGAGGATTCCTTTCAGGAAATTGAAACTGTTCTGGATTACGGCGTGGAAGACATCAGACAGAGAGGAGGAAACTGGAAAACAACCAACGAAACCCCACACTCTGGATTTTATGCTGATTTCTTAAAAAACTACATACTAAAGAGAGAAAAGGAGGAAATTAAGGACTTTATTTGACATTGAATTACATTCCATCTGATCAAACAAGGACTTCCTGTTTTTGAAGACATGTCTGACAAAATAGAAAAGGATCCACAAAATATTCTCTGCGACATGTGTATAGGGGAGGACAGGAAACCTGCACGGAAGACCTGCATGAAATGTGAGATCTCCATGTGTGTCCAGCACCTGGAGGCCCACCTGACCACACCTGTGTTACTGCAGACTCATCCTCTGACTGAACCCATGTCTTTAGATGCCAGCATTAAATGCCCTCAACATGGTAAACTTTTGGAATACTTCTGCTTGGATGACATGACCTGTGTGTGTGTTTCCTGCGCCATTGAAGACCAGCACCGCCTGCACAACATGAAGACCTTCTCCACGGCCCACAAAGAGCTCATGGAGAAACTCCAAACTGAGCAACTGAACTTACAGCAGAAAACAGATGATAAGAATGTGAGTTTGGAAAAGTGGGAGATGAATGAAAGAGAGAAGGTGAGTCGCTGCAGCGTGCGTCTCATTGAAGCCGTGACTAACCTACGTGACATTTCTCTGAGCAGTGTCCAGAGTTCAGTCTCTGCTCGTATGGTGTTCCTCCAAACCAGCAGGAGCAGCATGCAGGCAGCTCAGAAAGAGAAGGACCCATTCAGATTTCTACAGATGTATTCTCAGGTGCAAAAAGATGTGGAGAAAGCCAAAGCTGTGGATCTGAGGAAAGGGCTGGAGCCTGGGAACAATCGTGACAAACTGGTACAAGAGATAAGCGAGCATGGTGATGAACTGGTGAAGCAGGTGGCCCATTATATGGAATCATTATTGATTCATGTTGACCCTGAAAACTACAAGGATCTCAGTGCCTTTGGTTCAAATCTGATTTTTGAGCCAAAGATTTTTGGTCCCAACATGTCACTATCTAAAGACAAAAGAAAAGTTTTCCATCACAGCTGTCTGGAAAAATGCAATGCCACTCTTCTAATTGGTAACATCCAGTCAGCTCCCAACTTTCAGAGGTGGACAGTCAGACTCACCAAAGACTCTGACTGGATGGTTGGATATGTAAGAAACAGTCTGTAAATAATTTGATGAAGGGTCCTCTCTATGGACTGTGCTATGGTTGCAACCACCTCAGCTTTGTCACAACAAAATACGTTGATCCCAGTTTATCAACTGATTCAGAGGAAGGAATAGAGCTCACAAACATCGGGAAATCTAATGGAGATTTGTTTTAAAGAACTCGATTATCAGGGGGAGGATGAATATGAGGAAATACAACAACCTGGAAAGGTTGAGGTGTTTTGGGACATTGTTGGCTCCACGTTGTCTTTCTTCAGGAGAACTGGACAGTACCAGAGAAAAGAAATCATCACAATCAAGATGAAAGTGAAAAACCCGGATCTTGTCCCCTTTGTTCAACTGGGTAATCAAAATGCACAAAGCACGCCCCAGCAGACATGGAGTTGCTTGTGTGGCAAAACTTACACCAAGAATATAAAAGGATACAGAGATAGTTTGTCTGGATACTCTCATCTGGGCAACTGCTCATGTGGAAGAGTTCCTGGTGGCCCTTTATTCACAGAAGTAGTTTGTGAAATTCTTTAATTTGCAGTTTTCTGCCAATCACAGCTCTCGCTGACATTCAGTCAGTGTACAAACTGATGTTAATTTAGTGTGAGGAAATGAGGTATCTTCAAATGAGTATTTCTTAATTGAAAATATACGAGTAATTTTTTTCTTGGAGTTATCTTTAATGTGCTCTGGTAGATGCCTGTGACTCTGAAAAGAAAGAAGTTAGTATAGAAAATAGATGGATGATGATTTAAAAAAAAAAACCATTACAACTAGATCAAATTATAGGAACTATACGCATGAAATGAGTTATTATATACACATATATCTTCATGTACTAGCAGGCTGTATGTTACTGCGTTTAAGTTGTTCAGTACCTTGTCTACACTTTACATCTCTACAGTTTTGTGAGGCTTCTGGCATCAAAAAAAGTTATGTTTTTGCTTTATAAAACACTGCAAAAGATCTAATTGTCTGTAAGAACAATAATAAAGTCAGTTAAACTGTGACAGTATGAAATGCTTTCATTTAACTTAACAAAAATGGAAGTGTAACCCCTGTACTTCTATGTTATGTTTATGCAACATTAAAGATACGCAGCAAAAGTGGAACAAAACTGCTTCAAATGGGGTTGTGAAGGTGGAGGTGTTTGTTAAAGATAAAAAGATAAAAATGAAAAGAAACAGAACATAGTCTTTTTAAAAATAAATGCAAAATACCCAAGCGAACAGAAATCTGACATTGTGATATTTTATAAATGTGGTACCATTGTCTGAATACTGATAAAAAGTCATACGTGAGATCTTCAGGAATACATTTTACACTTGGCGGCCCTTTAGGGATTATAAATTATATGTGAATCATTACCAAATTGCAACGTCAATATCATTTTACCCAGAATGGGAACAATCGTGACAAACTGGCACAAGAGATAAGACAATCTGTAAATAACTCGATGAGTGGTCCTCTCTGTGGACTGTGCTGTGAAGACAACCACCTCAGCTGTCTTACAACTGATTATGAAGAGCAGCAGTGCCAGTGCTCATGTGGGATGTTTTTCCAGAGGAAACTGTCCCAACTGTGAAAAAAGCTGTGAAGGATATATCACAGAGGTGATTTGTGAGCTTTGTTAAGTGGTGATAGTCTGGTTATCACTGTGTTGACTAACTTTTAAAAGTCAATAATACGATAATTTGGTGGTATGTCATTAAATTAGATCTTAAATAGATTTTCATGGAAATAGCAGTCTTTGTAATGTGCATTTCCTGGTGTGCAGCAGCACGATCCTTTTGCATGACTGTGATTTCTCTTTCATTCTGTTAGTTAATATTATTCATTCTGTTTTGAATTTCTTTAAATGCAGCAACATTATTCTTTACCTCGAACTGTTATATCTGTTATTCTGTTAAGTTTAGGATCTTTATCTCCATGTAATAGTTGCCAAATGTCCTTGCTTGTACATCACACATCCCTGTAACACCAAGTTTTAATGACAACAAGAGAATGTATTCATTTATCAGAAATAATCAAAATGATCTAATCAACAATAAAACTAAAACAATCTTTCAAATCTGGAATGTTTTATTGATGTAATGTGAAATGAAAACCCCGTACTAAATTTTCTTGATTTGGCAATAGAAAGAAACGTATTTTGAATTACAGTCTTGACTTGTAACACAGGCAACGTAACAGCTTGAAATGGTACATAAACTGTGTAAAACCAAATAACTTTAATTGGTAATGGTGAAAACTTAATAGTTAACACTAAAGAACAAATCCTTAACTTAAAGACTATAAGGAATAATACATACTTTGGCATCAGTCAGGAGCAGCTGGAACCAAATAATTAGAAATATATTCATGTTGACGAAAACATCCGCACTAATACAGCTGGTGTTCCTAAATTATACTTCCATTGAACATACAAAAGTATGTTGATATATAGAGAGAAATTTTTTTTTATTTTAAATTATACAGCATTAAAGTGCAAAATAGGGGCTATGGAATTATACATTTTCTAAAAATAGGTAAATTCTCTCATTTACAACCATATTTGCATATATTTTAAGATTAATATAAAATTAAGACATTTGCTATCACCTTATAAGGGGAGACTAAAGCTTACAGCAAGATCTGTTGTAAATATGTTTTATAAAGACTCATAAATTTGTATAAATAGGAACTATTAAGGAACTTCCTTGGAATGAGAGTAGAAACACGCGGAATGTCTCGATTGCATCTCAGAGACAGATCAACCCCTAGAACAAGTGTTGGTTTTTTTCCTTTTCTCATAAATCTAAAAGAACTAAAACTGTATGTGCCAAAGAATGGTCCTGATGGTAAAACTTGCTTTAAATAAAGATTAAAATGACAGTATTTTAGAGCTACTATACCAGTCAGCTCAGTTGTGTTTATACGGGAACAATTAAAATCAGCACGTGGAAGTCAGGCAGGCAGCGTTGTAGCTGTTCAGCTCGAGGCAGGACTGAGGGGGGTGTTTTTAGCTGTCGCTGCCAAAGACAGTGTTGAGCTGCTGGGTGACTCTGATGAAGGTCGTCCTGCGGCTCAGCTCCTTCAGCTTGCCTGCTCCAACGTAGGTGCAAGTGGAGCGAACCCCTCCCAGGATGTCTCGTATTGTCTCGTCCACCGGACCTTTGTAAGGAACTTCTACAGTCTTCCCCTCTGATGCTCTGCACGAACAACACACAATGTATGCATTTTTCCTCACAGAAGGGTAATGAATAGTCTGCAATGAATAGTCCCCCCCCCCCGACATGTCAAAAACAACTGAACAGACCTGTACTCGGCCACGCCGCCTGCATGTTTTTTCATTGCCGTATCGGAGCTCATTCCGTAAAACAGCTTGTATTTCTTGCCGTTCTTCTCGATGATCTCCCCTCCGCTCTCCGAGTGGCCAGCCAGCATTCCGCCCAGCATCACATAGTCCGCTCCAGCACCTGGAAGCAACACAAAGAATCACTCAAACAGAGACGAGCCTGTTTGTAAGGAAACAATTCATTTGGAAAAGACTAAAACTTGCCAAAAGCCTTTGAGACGTCTCCTGGGCAGGTACATCCACCATCCTGTGCGAATGTTGAGTGGGAAAGAGATAAAACAAAACATTATATTGTCTGTTTTTTTTTTTTTTTTTATACATGTTTATTATATCTGCTTGAACAATGCAACAAACAAAAGATAGGAGTGCAGATTCTCTCAGTGGCCTACATCTTTAACTTATAACACTAGATTTTTCAACACAGATGAACACATAATTACAGACAATAAGAGTGTCCAATCAATTGAGATAATAAGATAACTAAAAAAAAAATACATGAATGATTCATGGTTTTTGATGTGTACTTTTAAAGGAATAGTTCCTAATTTTTTACTCAGGAGTGGAAATAGTAGTCAACTGATGAGTGGTAAAAATTGTCCAAGCAAGAAAAAATGCAAAAGTGGTACTCAGAAAGGCAGTTTCTCTGTTTTGATCCGGTGCATTTGTGCATCCATCTGTCACTAATTGATATCTAAAAGTTCATCTGCAAAGTTGGCTGTTGCTCATAAAGGTAGTAATGATCTGAACAGTGTGCCAGCAAAGCTGCACTGCAGCCGTAGAAGAGACTGAAAAAAGGAAAGTCCCTGAAAATAAAATAAATGGCCAACATTAGGAGGTGAGGACATGCTGCTTTCTAAAGATCAACCAGGGACAAGAAGCTGTTCCGCTTGGTGAAGTTAATAGCTGGGATATATATATATAAACATTTTAAACATGTTGCCGGGAGGTGTTTCAGGCATGTCCAAGTGGGAGGAGGCAAGTTAAAGGATGGATGGGAAATGTTGTTTAATCATGTGCTTAAACAGTTTCTTAGTCTTTTGCATCCACTTCCTAGATTAATGCTAGGTTTCCACGACTACAAGACACATCAATCCATTTGTTATTTGGTGCAAACAGTAAGTTCATGGACACTGCTGGGCCCCAGGTTGTAATTTCCCTTGTTGAAAAATGAATTTAACGCAATTAATGCTAAACATATTTTTTGTAGGAGACTTACAGAGATGATGTGGCCGCCCAGACCATGGGCTGCATCTGCGCATTCGAGTACGGCGCTGAGCTGAGGGTAGCCGACCCCCGTCTTCTTGCGGGTAGTACACACAGAGCCTGAAGGTAACGACATAGAGAGTTGAGAGATGACAGTGCGTGACAAATCAATTGTTACTTCTTTCATATGGGATAAATGATCATGGGCTGCTATGTGGGAAAGACGATCACCTGTAAGCTCGAATACAGTACGTGACTTATTCACTTTGATGTCATTTGATGAGGGTGACAACTTGATGGATGCAGGATGAGGATTATTTCATGATTAAAATGTGTCAAGGGTCATTTATGTGTTGTAGGATTCATGTTATAAACCTACGGTCTATGAAACAGTTTAAAGACAACAACGACGTGAGGTGCAGAGTGTCCAAAGGGAGTCGAAAAAGTCTATTTACCAGGTCCGATGCCAACTTTGATGATGTCAGCGCCAGCGAGGATCAGTTCTTCCACCATCTCTCCTGTCACCACGTTTCCTGCCTTGAGTGAAAAAGAGAAGGACAAACACCGAACACGGGGTTTACGCATTTCTACCGTTTCATTCTCGCATGCTTGTGGTTTAGGGACATTCACTGACCATTATAGTGTGTGAGGGGAACTTTAGCCTGACATCTTTGACAAAGTGGACAAAGTGTTCGGAGTAGCCGTTTGCTACGTCAACACAAATGTACTTCAGCTGAGGTACAGCCGTTAAGATGGCTGAGATCCTGTCAAAGTCACCATCTCCAGTCCCAGTGCTCACAGCTACACTCTGGGGGACAGCGAGAGAGAGAGGAGGGACAGAATTACAATAAAAACGCTGAAGACGGGGATATTTTTTACAGTGTACTCCAAAGGCTGGCAGCTATTCCCTAAGTGTGACAAAAAGTGTTCTGGGTTTGAAATCACATAAAATTGTTTACCTTACTTTCATCTCATTAAAATAAGAAATCGTATAATGGCGAACTCTTTGAATACCTCCAAGCACTCAGGGTGCTTTGCTGCAAACTCCAGCCAGTCATCTACGGAGTAATGTTTGTGGATTGTAGTAAAGAGAGTGAACTACAGGAGGAACAAAAAACAGCAAAATATCATAAGGAGATATATTTCAACAGGACCGACAGAATTCAGCTACGTTGAGACTTGCAGGATCTGCAGTAAATGATCATCTTTCTCATGTGATTTATGTCATGATCTTTGGTTTTGTCTTGGATTATGTTTTTTGAGGTTATCCTGATCTGTATCTTAGTTAGGTTTACATCTTGTCTTCTTTTGAAAGTATTTCTTTCCTCATTCACTGCTGTTAACTTTGCTTTCTGTGATTAACTTATGCACACCTGTTGATTTCATACGGCTCTGTTGCCACTACACACCATCATAATCTCGCTCTGTGTGAATAACGATAATCATCACAGTGCTCATATAACAGACTAAACTTAGACTAACGGCTTTTCCTTCTACAACTTGACATCTCAGTCATATATGTGCTCCAAGACAAAAAGCTTTTTTTGCAAGTAGCAGCTTACCTGGTGCAGAGCTAAGGCCATCTCAAAGGTCCCCACCGTGTCCATGTTGGCAGCTACGATGGGAATCCCTCTATAGCTGCCCTTGGAGTTCCTGAAAGTGAAGCTTCTTATCAGGTCCACCTGAAACAGATGTGGAGAACAAGACCCTGCAGTGTTTTTACTGTGATGTCTTCCACCGATGGATGAATAAACTGCATTATTATCACTGAATGACTTTAAAGTTAAACATTTTTGTCAAACTCGTTCAAAGTTAGGTTATCCTCTGACTATCAGTTGCAGCTTTTATTAACATTTAACAGTGCTTGGATTCTCTACTGAAAGGTAAACAGACACAAATGTTTGTTTTTTTGTTCTTTCTGAATAACTATCTAATGACCAACAGATGTGTTTTCACTTCCAACATAAGAAAAAGCATTAGAGTAGAAAGGTTTGCATGTAGGCCAGACAGGTTTAATGTGGAATCCACTGACGGATTACCCACCTCACTCCGAGACTTGAGCGTGCTCCGCTTTGGGCGGAGGAGAACATCCTTGAAGTCCAGCTTGATGTCATTCTCAATGCGAGGCATTTTGGAAAGAGTGGAACGGAAAAAAATAATAAAAAAATAAAAAAAATGAAGTAAAGCAGGTGAAGCTGGAATGTGATTCTGTGAAAGAGACAGAAGTCAGACATCAATATGACTGCAGTGGTTTATTGTTCTTGTGCCTCCTCCTCCTCCCTCCTCTTCTTCTTCTTCTTTCTCTATTCACTTTATTACAACCCTGTAAGCATGTTAAAGGAAGTAGGTTTCAGAAACAGAAAAAAATGTAATAAAAGACAGAAAACTGTTAAAAAAAGAATTTCGGCAAAGTTGTAGTCACTGTAGTGATGTATTAGGTTTACATTTAGCTTGTCAGTGGTGTTCACATGTCTAACCGCACAGCAAAGATCACATTCAAGGTTAAACCACTTGATTTTATAATGCTTGATTTACTATTTTTGTACTGAAAATAGTCAATATAAACACGGGTTAATAATTACAAAACGAATGATTTAGCTACAAATACCTTTATCAAAACAGTACTTACCGTTGGGAAACGTATTTCACGTATGTCGCACAGACTCCTCTGCTTCGTAGTCAACTGTATTGCGCGGGAGGTTTTAAGGGGGCGGACACCAACTAACGGATCATTTGTAGTTTTTGAAGGGCGTTTGTGTTAGAGTGACACGCAGTAGAAAACTACAAACGCTTTACCTAACGTTGTGTTGCTGTCGTAAAATTAATTTGAGGAAATCAGATGATAATATTTATATTAGTTTTGATTTTATTGAGGCAGATTCTGCATTAGTGATCGAACAAATTTAGCGTAGGTTCCGCGTTCATTTGAAGACAAATGCAGTAAACAACGCAAAAGTAAAGTGAAACGGAACATTAGTGGTCACAGAGAAGGAGGTCGCAGGAGTAGATGTGAAACAGGAAATGCCCGTTTTATATCTAGAATTGGAGGAATATAAGTTAAGTCAAATATCTTCTGAAACATTATTTTAACTTCCACTAAAAGATTTAGTTTAGGTTAACGCACATTAGTATTTCACGTCACCGAATTCTGTATAATCAAAGCGACAAATATGCTGATTAAAGTGAAGGTAAGGCACATCAAACACAACGATCAGATACTGGATTGTTGAGTTTTCTTATCAATAACTAAAAATTTCTTTACCACAGACTCTCACCGGAAAGGAGATAGAGATTGACATAGAGCCAACAGATAAGGTATATGATGTTTTACATCTGCAACTGCTAATGAATCACTCGTTGTTGATGGTGTGTTTTAGCACTGAACACCGTTATTATTGTTTTATTTATTTATTTTTATTTGAACAATTTCAATCCAGGTGGAGCGAATTAAAGAAAGAGTGGAGGAGAAAGAGGGGATCCCTCCTCAGCAACAGAGGTTGATCTACAGTGGAAAACAGATGTGAGATGATATGTACTTTTCCATTTATTCAAAAACAAAAGTGTTGTAGTTTATTGTGAGTAAATCACACATACCGTAGGCCATCTCGGTGCAGTGCTCTACAGTTCACCAAATCTGTAACAAGCACCCAAATCAGTAGGCTTTTACATAAAATAAATGAGGTATTTCTTCATCAGTGTCCAAAGATTGTAGATATAGTGGATCAGTAGTTCTGCTCAAATTGGATCTTTTATTTTTATCTTATGGAGATTTTTTTTACTGAGCTGTTTTGTTATTAAAACTATGATTTGATATGAAAACATTTTTCGGTGTTGTTTTGGATGCTGTTCTGCTTAATGGATTTCTGCCAGTAGTTCTGACACTTTTTAAATTTCGCATTAATGTCTTGGTATTATGATTCAAGTTGTTTTCATGTTGGAGAAGCTGATTAGGCTTTCCAGAAACCGGCACAGGATGTAGCACAGGAGCGAAATACAGAGCAAGAAGAAAGATATTTGAACTAAATCTTGTTTCTGTTTAACATCATGGGGAGTGTGACATATCCACACTGGCACTACAGTGCAGGAGTCAGTGCAGGAGCATCCAGACTCTAGTGTTTCTCCTCATGAATCTTGGATGATGCAGACTAACAAAACATGTGAAACAGATGCAAAGAAGTGGGGTATTTGTGCTTTCAGTTGTTAGTATCAGCTGATAATACATGTACAGTCCTGGACACAATAGCGTGAGGGTTGGAGACTATTTTATTCTTGAAAATTGTTAATTAACAGTGGCACGAAGAAATAAAAAGGCTCTACTGAAACGGTTTGCTTGAACGATTACTCAACTTCTTAAATTTAGGGATTCCTTGTGCTCATGTCTTTCATCTATTTCCAGGAACGATGAAAAGACAGCAGCTGATTATAAGATCCAGGGAGGCTCTGTTCTGCATCTAGTTCTTGCTCTGAGAGGAGGACACGTGCTCTACTGAATCCATGCCTTCATAACGCAGTGAAGATATGCAGCCACCAGCTGCAGAATCATCTGGTGCCATTGAAGGCCACACAGAGCCACTGGTTGAAATAATACCTCTGAAAGTTCCCTCTCTTCAATCTTTAAGTGATAAGCCCTTAAACACACCTGCGTGTTAAAGTTACACACTGTATCCAAACCTTTGGCTTAAGATGTGGCTGCTGGAGAAAACAAATGTTCAATGGTCTCTGTAGGATGATTCATGTTGCATTTCTCTTGTGAAGCAGTGGCGTTGCATGAATAAGAGGATTATTAAAATAAAAGATCAAAATTCTCAGAAGTACTTAGACTTGGTCTCAGATGAGACAGAGAAGATATTGTTTATTAAATCAAATGTCCCATTGTCCTTTCAGCATGATGTCGCAGTCATCAGGCAGCTGGTTTATTCGAAAACGTTGGACACAGCTTGCAGCTTCTAAGGCTCACAAAAATGTTTAACCAGGAACTAACCAGGAACATGACTTTTTTTTTCAAGATAGTTTCCAGACTTTGTGCTTTGGCTTTAAGACTAAATTTAGCAGGCAGACACCAAGCGGTAAAGTTTGTCTTCCCTAATTCTGACAAACTTGTAAGTAAAATTAAAATGCAAAGGACATGTGTTGTTATCTTGATGTGTTAGGAAAACTGTCTTATACTCAGTCATTGGCCAAGATGTTTCTTTCCAGTCTGTGTGTCTGTTGACTGGACATGTTTGCAAGTTGTTTCACATGTAAAACATTTGTTTTTGTTTTGACTCCACAATTCCTTGCTGTGAGAAGACAAAGTATGTTACTGTCTATATTTCTAAATTGTTGCTTCAGTTTACATTGATATGTGTGAGAAGCAATATGTACTTTTGCGTTTTCAAAGTTGTGTAAAGCTATATATATATATATATATATATATATATATATATATATATATATATATATATATATTGCTGTGTCAGTAAAAATAGGATTAAAGGTAATTCTGAAAAGGCTGCATGTTCACTGTTAAAATGTCATGTGTAGTTGATCAAAGGAGATGTGACAACTATAAGACTTTAATGTTTTTATTCATCAGACACTCACCATCAATATGTACATTTACATTTTTAACATAGACTAGACATGAGTTTGAGAGACACGTCTTAGTATGGCAGGTAGACTGCAAATAGTAAAAGGCAACTTAAATTAAAGACCTGTGTGTGCACAACATCATTCAGAAATCAAATTTTTATCACAGTGTGCTTAATGTGATATTGTATTACTGAGACAACATATGCATAAAGCTTCATAATCCCACCATGCCGAAGGCCTACTTTGGTCTGAATATAAGCGAGAAATGAAGGCTGTGGCTCGTTGGGAATGCTGAGCAGCACAAAAGGCAGATAAATTAACAAAAAATCACAGCACAGTTTTCTTCACATAAATTCTAAGCTTAAAACATTTACAATCGGCAAAATTGCAGCATTTGACTTCTGAGGTGGGAAAGTTTTCAGACCTTATGCAAAATGTCAAGTGTGGAATCTGTTAAGGTTTTTTTGTTTTTAAACTTGGGTCAATGTCCAAATTTTAAGTACTTAACACAGAGTTCAGTCAGACCCTTTTATCCATTTTTTAATTATTACTATTAAAAACTAGAAAACAATATATAAACTGTTGTGACATCTTTACAAACTGTATATGCACAATAACCATCCGGACACAGAACACATCACTGTAAATGCAGAGAAATCCAGGATACCTCGATTCACCTTACAGCTCAACAAAGCGACAGATTCAGCTCTGGCTAAACTCTCATTAATTAACACTTTTCATCCTCTTCTAAGCTTGAGACTCCTGAGGAGCAAGTATCTAAAAGCACCAATGCAGACATTTAGAAGTATCAAACTGGATTTTTTTTCTTTTCTTGCAGATGTGCCGAGTTTCATGATCTGGAGGTCACAGGCAGTGTGTGTAAAGAAGGCAGTGGGGGTGCCCTGAGACACTTTTGTAGAAAAACTGAAGAGTGCATAACGTGTCCTCATGTGTGCAGGAGTGTTGTTGCTATAATACGCAGCAGAATTCATACATAACTACTGACAAGGCAGCAAATAATGACTTCATTCATGGGGTGCGCGATTAATTTTTGCTGGTGCCTGCATTAATATTGCACTAAAATAGCCTCTAACTAATTGTATGAATTAAAGAATTTTTTTTTCCATCACATAAAGCAAATTTGAACACTTAATATAAAGCACAGAAAAAAAAATCAAACAGTTAGATGTGAGATACAAAAAAATATCTTTGCGGTACTGTAAGACATCAGAGACAATCACATGGCGTTTTTAAAAACTGTTTTCATACAAGCATTTAAATGTGTCGGGATTATAGCATTAGTAACGCAAGTGTGGCGAAAAGCATCATGATTTCCAGAGTGATTCTTTCTTCTTCAATTAAACATTTTAATTTTTTTGTGTAGTGTCAGCTATTGTAATCGTTTTGGTAAAAAATTAGAAACTTCCAAAATTTTGACAAAACTCTTCACATCCATTAAAACACAACTGCTATGGCACCAAAGTAGAAGATATTGTAATTTTAATTAAGGCAATCAACAAAACCTGTTCATTGTTCACCCAAAAAATTGTATCGGCGCAAAGTCCAGATGTCATGTCGCAGATACGTAACTGCAGCAAAACGGTAAAAAGTAAGTCCAAATGATATTGATGTTAGAAAAAAAGAATAATAACAAAACTAAAATTACTATGTTAATACTAGAAACAAAATGGCATAGTAAATTATGTAAGCAGTGATCACATTACAAAAAACAACACATACTGAATTAGAGTCACTTTCAAAATACAAAACAGAAATGATGCATTTAAGAACATGAAATCAGGGAGTGATTTTCTGCTTTGACAATCAAAAATGCAGCTTTGCCATGTGGAACAGAAAACGATGAAAAATGAACAATGAACAAAAAACATAGGAGGTGTTTCTGTGGCCATCACAGTTCAGAAAAGTCTTTTGACCAAACAAAAAAAAAAAGTCACTGATTCAGTGAGAGTTTGTGGAAGCTGAGTGAAACGGAGGGACGAAGCCCCAATAATGACGATGTAAAAGGTTAAATGTGTCTGTTGATACATGAACTGAAGAGCTGGAAGGTGCCAACCTTTTGTTATTGCACTTTTGATGGACCCCAGATGTTAAAGCTTGAGGTCATACTTAAATCATTTATTATATTTGGTACAGAGAAGTATTGATTGATATGACACTTAAACAAAAAAAAATCATCTTCAGAGAGGTGTAAATGAGTAAACAAATTTTGGATTGTGTTTGCACATGTGTGTTTCTAGATATTTATGTATATTTTCTAGTGAGCAGCATTTCAGCAGTCTGCTGACTTGTGGTTGTCTCCTTCTTCCTTCGATAGAGGAGACCTGGCCTCCTGCATCTCCTCTCCTTCTTCTCCACTCCCACTGCTGCTGCTGCTGCCTTCACCCGGATAAACAACCATACAAAACTTCTGGCCCAAATATGTCATTTTATCTGGGAGGACAGAGGAACAAAAAGTGTTAGCACAGGCTGATTTTTATCCTGGATCCAAGTAACAAAAAGGAGGTAATAAAGCTGCTTCTAAATGATTTTTTTGGCTTTAATGAAACAAAATGAGAAGATTAGCATTTCCAATGAGGAAATAACACATTTTTTAGAAAAAACAATGTGTTAAAATGACATATTGTAAAAAGGAATCTGATAGGTATTTATAGTTCACTTACCAACAAATCTGTCAAAGCATTGTGGCTTGTTGTCCCAGTAGACTCCCAGAAAATAGACGGGGACACCAGTCAGCATGATGGCGAGGCCGATGCCACACACCACGGGCTCAGAGTAGAGCGAGAAGATGAGCAGGAAGGCCCAGAAGATGAGGTAAATGACTGGCCATATGAGGCTGATCTGGAAGAGAGGGAAAAAAAAGGAAAAATACATCAGCAAGCAATATACAGCAGCT
The DNA here is from genome assembly GCA_014839995.1 of Xenentodon cancila. Lineage (NCBI taxonomy): Eukaryota > Metazoa > Chordata > Actinopteri > Beloniformes > Belonidae > Xenentodon > Xenentodon cancila. Next base: position 24,271,794 of record CM026212.1, read on the forward strand.
TTGGAAGAAAAAGCCAAAGAAGAATAAATATCGTTGCTTATGCTGTCCAATCATACATTCGGATAACGTGTAAAGCGTACGATGTAAAAATATGAAATGGCCAGAAAAACTATTCTGCAACATGTGAACACACCTTGATGGGCTGCTGCATGTTGGGCTGTTTGATTCGCAGGACGATCTGCCCAGCAACGGTGACTCCGTAGAAGAGGTAGTTGATGAAGCCCACGTAGTTGATGAGAGTGTACATGTCGCTGGTGCACAGCATGAGCAGGGTGGACAGGCACTGAGGAATGAGAGAGGGAATCGTTTTTTGTGGCTTCTTATAATTTTCTTTCTTTAGGTTTGCATGAAGTGAGCCTCTGGATGAAGCAGTAGTGGGGAGAGCTGAACTCACAGTGAAGAGCAGAGCAGGAATGGGAGTGCAGCGTTTCAGATGAATCATGGCCAGCAGACTGGGGAGGTGGCCCTCTCTGGCTCCAGCGAAGAACAATCTGCAAACCAACACAAATATAAGTTTGCATAAGTCTGCAAATTATAAGTAAACCAGAATCTAAACTAAAACCACTGTTGAAATTGAAGATTTACCACAATAAATCATCTCAGAGTCAAGCTTCTAATACTTTGTAAATAAGCAAAATTGAGTAAATTTACAATAGTTGATCCGTCACATCCAGGACCTGGCACACATAATATAAGCCAGAATTGACAGCTTTTCCTCTAAACATGTCACTTTCCATAGTCTGATATGTTTAATATGCTCATTGCTTATAAGGAGCACATTTAACTGGTATTCCAGGTTTCCATTGGTTATCTCTTGCTCATACTGAGTGGCATGAAGGTGGTGAGAAGGACCAAAAAATCTCCTTCCAGTTCATATTTGAGCAATCTCTACTCTGAGTATGGACTCTTACCTTCTGGCAGAAGGTACAGAATTCCATAATGCAAAATGAACCTTCTTAAAAATGTAATTTGGGGAATGCGCTCCATGTGAGCTGTATCGCTTTGCTTCACAGGGATTTTATCCTCGCATGAATCATCAAAATGAGCCCTAGAAAGCACGCCTGATCTTTATGAGTGACAACCTTCCAAAATGAAGTGAAGCCCACTAACCGTGAAGAGGTGAAGAGGGAACCATTGACTCCCCCGAAGGTGGAGAGAGCCACAGAGATGGGCATGATCCACGCCATCACTCCCAGCAGCTTCTCACCGAACGTCTGCGGAAGGTGGAGATTGAAGGTTGGATGAGAAGGTGGACTGTGCGTCCATATGAGGACAATGTAACTGATGCATTGACCAATGAGACCCACTAGAGGGAGACAGTTACTAGAAATATGAACGGATGCGTTTGAAAAGGAGTCACAGGACTCACCACAGCGACTGCGTTTGAGGCAAGCAGCTCCTGAGGGCTCATGGCTGTGACATAGGCGATGTTGGCGAAGACATAAACGAACGTCACAAGAGGGATGGAGATGAAGATAGCACGTGGAAGGTTCCTGGAGACAACAATGCACACTATGAAGTCAACAGATGGAGAGAAAAGCCAAGATGTAATAAAACTAGGCTACTAAAACAGAAAAATATGGACAAAAAGCTTTTAAACACAACACTAAAATTAGCTGATTTTGAGGATCAGTGGCCAGAATCAGGAATGACAATGAGAATTTCTTTGAAGCTTCATTCAGTAAATGTCAGATGGATTAAAACAAAAAGGATTAAAAACTGGGAAGCCAAATTGGAATGTGACCTCTAATCATCTAAATAGCAGCAAGCAGCTTTTCAATCAGTTATGTTCCTGGGATATTTAGCACTGACTCGGGACCAGTTTTCTAAACACACGGAGTGATATTTACAGGTAAACGGTAGGCAGGGGGGAAATGTCTTACACGTAGGGGTCCACCAGCTCCTCCGTGACATAGTTGAGGAAGTTCCAGCCTCCGTAGGCGAAGGAGCCTTGTAGGAAGGCCAGCGCTATCAAACCCACATCGTAGTCCTGGAAGGGCTCAAAGGCGTTGGTGGGCTCCAACCAGTAGTACTCTCCTACAAATGCAGGAGCAGATGAGGCAAAAGAGGAGACAGCGTCTTCAGTTTAGAGTTAAAACATACTCTAATTATATCGCCATCGCAAGAAAAAGCTAACTTCTGCTCCTGATGACATTTCTCCTGTTATATAAGCTTGTTTTGCTGAGGGGGTAAACATGGTGTTTTTTATTGAAGTTTGGGCTTGTGAGGCATTTTCTCCTGAAAATCACCATCTAATGAAAACAACGTGTGTAAAGTTCGTTGCGTAAGCCGTCCCGCTGCATCCACGTAAAAAACTGAAACCCAGATGTTTCTGATGAGAAACAATCAATTACCCCGGTCGGGGTAAAACGCAGAATTAATAGACATAATCGTATCAGACGCTGAACTTGCACAAAAATGCCCATGCTGTTGATTTTAGGCCCCCGCTCTGTGGCCCTTATAATAACTGACCCTCAGCCATGTTTGCACAGTTAACCCCCACAGTCCTGCTGATATTAGCAATGTGAGTTTTAACCTAAAGGGTCCCAGCAACTCGTTGACCCCCGAGGCAGCCGTTCAGGGTCTATTCTGCCTCAAATCACTAAAGACGTCCCCGTTGACCAGACGTGTATGTGTGCATGTGTAGCAGGGATTTTGTTTTTCACATGTACATGCAAACAACATGAACATCTGCTGTGGACATGCGCATGCTGCAAAGCACAGATGGCAGAAGGGACGCCTACCCTTGCAGATCTGCACGATGCCCATGATGATGATGAGGGCGAGGGCCAGCAGCTTGCCTGCGGTAAAGATGTCCTGCACTCGCGTGGCCCACCTGACGCTGGAGCAATTCACCCATGTCAGCAGCACTAAGAGGACAAACAGAAACACAGCAAAGCACAAACTTAGTGAATATTGTGTGACAAAATAATCCACTTTCTACTTTTATTAAACTCTTTCATCTTTCATCAGGCTCAACTGGCAATTAGCAAGGACAATTTTTTTCTTTTTTAATTCATCTCTTTTATTACTCATTTCCTTTTTTTTTCTTGGGTGGGGGTTGCTGTTCAATCATCTGAGCTCAAGGCTCACATATAACATATAAAATATACTGGATTTGACCCGTACTGCTGAGTACAACGGGCCACTGGGTTCAGGGCAACAGGGTGCCATTAATTAAGAGCTTTGTTTGACTCTGTGGGATTAAATTCTTCACGTTAAATAAATGCGAGCCATGGGAAACAAAGGGAGATGTGCTCTAGGACTCGTGTGGATCTGCCCTCATGGAAACACAGTACGTGTTGGATGTAAAGCAACATGAAAGGCCACGACTTCTGCCGTCTGTGGAACAGAGAGTCTCCGTACATGTCCAGCGTGCCCTTTTGGTTGTGACGACCAAACTGGCCAACCACCAGCTCTAACTCATTTAGCAACCAATGATTCTATTTATGAGCTGACGTGCGAGTAAATAGGTAAGACTATATCCAGAAACGGGTTATGTAATGCCCCGCAAAGGGCCACGTTTAGGAAATCCTAGACATGACCTAAAAAAGCCATAGATAAACAGATACAGAAAGCTTACACGCTGTTCCCACAAACAAGGACAACATCATAATCCAGAGGCAACAAGTAACCTCTCACCTACTTTTGCTGTGGAGATCAACAGCAAACAACTCAACTTTTGTTTTTGTTTTTTGTTTTACGTCTCAAAAGATGATCTATAAACAAACTAATAACATGCGTTAAAATGCATGCAGGCAGTTCTTTCCGAAACCTAACATCTTGGTTCAAGACAAGTCTTGTAAATCTGGGTCAATGTGTCAAAAATACAAACAGTACAAAGTGTTTAGAGGGTGCAGACGTCTTCCAGTGCAGCATGTTAAAAAAAGGTTTAAAACAAGTGCCTTTGATGGAGTATCTTGGTTTTAATCAGAATGAATGTCTACAACTATATTGGAAATTACAGATTGGCATTATGTCAGCTTTGATTAGTTGCTTCAAAGGATGACTGCGAATGTGGGACTCTAGTTTGCTGCAGAATTCCTTCACCGCTGTAAATACCTGTATTCAGGTAATGAAAAGGTGAAAACAAAGACAGCATAGTTTGAATGAAGCAGTAAAAATCCCAGCATGAAGCATAATAAAATAACGTATATAGTATAACATAGCAAACATAGAAGTATAATATAGCAAACCCCGTGTGAGGGCTTTGGGCTGACAGCATACCTGGACCAATGAAAGATGAACTTTGGTCAATGGAGGGCTGTGCATTTCTCTACCTATACATCATTCACTTCAGCTGCAGGCTTACGCGCTCTCCTCATGTTTCTGCCATCACATGTAAAAGGACTTGCCCTGCATGTGTCCCCCGAGCACTTTAAGCTTCACGTGTCACCTCCTCTGAGGGAGTTCACACACTTTTCTGGTCCTTAAAACAGGCTGCTGATTTCTCAGAGGAGTCCGAGGAGTGGAGATCTCTCGGTTTACAGTTTCTCACACCAGTCCCCACGACCAATTGACAGTGCCAACGCTGTTTTCCAGCTTCTCAAAATTAAAAAGAAAAAAACATTTTTTTTCTAAAGAAAGAAATTAAGAGCTACACTCAGTTATCACTACAACTGTGGTTTTTTCAGTCTTTCTGGCAAATTGCTCGCCAAACTTTTAGAGGAACATGCAAGACTCCAGCTGAACTCAACAAATATTTTGGAACAAATCTGCATGCAGGAGGAGAAAACAATCCACTAAAAACACAGGTACATTGGTTTAAATGAACACACAAACTCATTATTGCTGGATAACTCTCAGATCACACCAGAGCTCCCACTAAAACCAGTGTTTATGCAACACTTATGGAATCTTACAGCTGGATGTTCGTCAGATTAACATAAACCTGTTTTGTAATCATCACACGGACATACAATGCACACACTTTCCCCCGAGTGTCCATGCCTGTCTCTCGTTGTTTCTGAAGGTTGCCTGCAGTATTTCCCCCGTGTGTGTGAACTGTCCCGGGATCCAAACTGACCGATGTCCTGTCAGCGCCAACACATCTTTTCATTTGTTTTCACACGTTTGCCACTTGTAAATGTTTCCTTTTAACTTCTTTTTTGAATGCTTTTTCTATCTTTGACATCTAATCAAGGGGTTAAATAGACTTAAAAGAAAAAGAGGGTGAAAAAAGTGATGCAGAGGCCTTTCTTGTAACATCACTTTTACCCGTTGCAGCACCTGTTTCATGATCATGATCTAAATTCACTCATCTTCCTTTTGTCATCCTATCTATAGGTAAGGATAAAAATGCACTTTTAAAGAATATCTTCAAAGTGATTTTTACAAGCATTCCTTACAGTCTTATTTTATTCTGAAGTGTTGGATAGAAAGTGCAGTCTTGATTTGGTTTGTTGCGTGGGTGTTTTTCAGTCATTGCATATGATCTTGAGAGATTAAAATGCCTAAAAGGAGTTGTTAAATGAACTATTTAAAATACACTCACAGTAGTAAACAGGTTCTGCTTTAAAAAAACAAACATGTCTGGAGTTCAGGGGTGTCCTTCTGTCTGAGTAATCGGATCATGTGACTTACAGAGACAGACGGCTGCCAGCAGCCTCAAGCCGTTCTCCGGTGGTAAGCAGGTGGGAAACAGAGGCTGGAGGACGTAGTTCGAGAAAGTCAGAGCAATCACGGCCTGGTTGGTCGGGTAGATGACCAGCACAGCGATCCAAAGTCGCAGGAATCTGAAGCCGAAGAGCAGACGTTGACACAGTTACAGAGAGATGTAGATTTGACACACATGCATCCAAAGCAGGTCATGTTTGGTTAATTGCAATCACTTTCTCCATCGGTTTTCACCGCTTCCTACATCTGGCCATTAAAGAACTTTTACATCTATGCATTTAATTTGAGTTTTGAGTTTGACTTGAGCTATTTATCAAGTAAAACTGGAAACATTTGGCAGTTTCAAGATGTCACAACATATTCTTGGAAATCTGGGCTGGATTCTTTCATCATTTGAACGTAAAATAAAAAAAAATGTAATAAATGAATAGTTACAGACGAGGGAAGCTGACAGAAACTGTATAAATACAGATGAAAACTAATCCCAGCACTGAGAACAAATCAAAGGCGGGAAACCCCCATGTTGTAGCACTGGAACATTTCCTTTTTTTTTACCTACTTTGATGAGATAGCCCTTTGACTTCCCCTCATTTTTCTCGATGTTTGCTTTATTCTTTGAGGTGAGACAGCAGCACGTTTAAATACACCACTGGAAACCGACAAACAATAAAACAGTCACCTGGCAACCTGTTTCTTATAGTCAATCTGAGTCAAATCCAGACAGCAATATAGACAGTGAGCATTTTAGTACACTCGGACTAATTAATACTGCAGCGCTTAAATATGATGAAGTAGAGCTCTAGGGTTTATCAGAGTTAAATGGGCCAGATCAGGATTGTGGTCTTTGTATGAAATTCTCTGAAAGGGTTTTGAGAGGATTATTTCACCTGACTGCATTAGCTGTGACCAGCTGGAATGTGCTTTTATGAAAGAATACATGTACGACGTACTCTTATTAACACAGCTACAGAAAACTAGAGTTGTGTAGTAATTTATCTGTTCAAGCATATTAACAATCTTCTTTGAGTGAGATTCTTCTATTTATGCTTTATGACTTTTTAGTGAATTTTTTTCAATTAATGTTTTGGGTGTCACATGATTATCAGCTAATATGATACAATCTTTTGCCGTTTGTGGAAGCATTAACATGCAGCTGACAGATATGAATTACTAAAAAACTAAGACAAAAGTCATTAACTCCCTAAGGATTTAGTTTTATTTCTACTTTTTTTTATGTATACAGCCAATAACTGTTTTACTCTTGTATGAGGATTAATCTCTCCCATAAACAGATGACCTTTTATTTTATACATCTTCCAAAACATATTTCTTGAGATTATTTAAAGCAATAATGTTTTTGAAAAAACACATGACTCTGCAAAGTTATGATAAAATAAAATAGAGACGGGACTCGGAGTGGAGTCGCTTTTCTGTATCAAGATGAGCTAGATGAGGTGGTTTGGAATAATTTATCACAAAAAGGTGTGAGTATGTCTATAAAAACAAATGTTTTCTCAGTTTGCTGGACTGGAGCATGATGTTTGTATGCAAACTCAGTGCTACGCAGTAAAGACATCAGCAGTGGTCTTAGAGAAGCAGTTGTTGCTACCCAAAAGGGAGTTACAGTATTTAAATTATGAGGCTTTGAGATTGCATAGTGAGTTAAATTTGATTCAGAATAAAATTTGGGGGACTTTACTTAGCAATTCAGGCTATCAAGCTTTGAAACTTAAAAAACTGATAGATATTTTAGGATAAATATAATTAATGAGCAGCTCGTAGATGAATGTTATGATCACCGAAGATCTTTGACTTTGTAAAAGGATCTGGATTCACCATCTTCTACCGCTCACCATACTCTATTTTTTTTAAATAATTCTAATTTTGTGAATATATTTTCCCCATTTACATTCCACTTATGCAAATTTGATACCAACTTGATACAGCTGCTGTCTGCTTAGAGGACGTTGACGGCGTTACACAACCCTCCTGAGTCTGAAATAACAACAGCTCTTTGTACTTCGAACACTTTCCGTTTTTCATTCATGCACTTTGACGAGCTCAACCTCACTGAGCTGCTGAGACTAACCGATTTATGTATTTCTGCCATTACAGTTAACAAAACACAACTTTTCCCCTCCAAGCCCCTGTACATGCACACACAGGGACAAAAGGAGTAGGACAACAAAAACAAACATCCCTTGAACATGGTTTATTTATGCTAGACAGCGGGCACGGGGAAAACTTCAAACTGAGCATCTGAAGCCACAAACTACAAAGTCTCTGTGTATTGATAGCTGCTCTACAAAGAGACCAGGAACAATCTTAGGTTGTTTTGTCTGGTTGAATTCCACTTCTAAAAATACCCCAATAATATGTAATCTGAAAAAAAACAATGCTCTTAATCTGTGTTTACAGTCCGGGCAAAGACGTACTGTGTGTGAAATCTACGCTAACAAACAATATTGTTGTACAGGGAAATTCACTGTGGATGGTTCCCAAGGTTCGAGTGAAACATCATAAAGCTACAGTTAAAGATCTATGCATGAATAGAAAGAGATTGTGGGTCGAAAGTCACCAAAAACTGACAAGCGGAAACTGATAGTGGATCATTTATGTGCACAGTGTTGTATCTTTTAATGATATCTGACCTCTGTGCTCAATTACAGGCTAAATGAACCCTGATTTGAATAACTTTATCTGAACTATATCCTCTAAAGAGTCATTTTGAGGTTCCACAAATGTGTTTAATTTTCTTGTGTGGTTGGAAAGAAATATGACTTCCCAACAAAGAAGGTCAAAAGGAAACTAAATTCACTAAATTAAAAATTTGCTCTTCTTTACTGCTGCTTCATCACACCGCCAACTTTAATTGAATTTGGGAGGGGAGTTTGTGGCGTAATCTTGCATACGTGTATATCAACCATCCGCAACTAACCATAACGGTTCTAAAATCATGTTTTGAAAATACCTTTTTGTAGTAGAAGAAAATATAAATTTCTCTATCACTTAAAACCAAGACCACTAGTTAATTTTCCCTCTTATTATTTAAAAAAAAGAAGAGAAAAATATCTTCTCTAATGGAAATTGTTTTTCTTTAAAACCTTCAGCTGTCACATGCAAGTGTGCCTGGAGGCGGATTTTACTGCTCCCAAGCACAACTTGAAACGGCTGAGCAAACTCACCCTGCCAGTCCGCCGAATATATCCTTGACGTAGGAATAGTCTCCTCCTGATTTGGGAATGGTAACACCCAGCTCTGCGTAGCACAGCGCCCCAATGGCAGTGATGATGCCGGTGATGATCCAGACGATCAGGGCCACGCCCACAGAGCTGGCGTTTTCCAGCACTCCCTTCGGACTCACAAAGATACCTGAGCCAATGATGTTACCTGGTGGAAGGTAAAGAGATGAGTGTCAGGTTTTGTTTCAGGTCAGTTCGTAACTCAGCGGTTAACGAAACTGTGACGCTCTGGGTGAGCGTATGACGTTGGGTCAGAAATGATTTCTAGTTGTATTTATGAGGAAGGATTTAGATCTTTTGAGGCTTGTGTCAAATGCCTGTGTTGGTGTGTTTTTTTCTTCTTTTGTCAAACCAAATGATAAACCTTTAAAAATCAGTAATCACTCTAAGCTTTTTGATTAGTTTTAAATCTATTTATAACCACACTTTCATTTTTTTATATACATTTCTGTGCTGTTGTTTTTTTACTTATTTCAAAGTAGACTGAAATTAATCTAATGAAATGTGCACGTCTATACACCCCAATACTGTAATAATAATAATAACTCATCACTCAATTACATAGATTTTTTAAACTTTTGTTTGTTTTGGTGTTTCTTTGGACTCAACGTAATAAAGCAAATAAGTTGAATAAAATCCCTCGCACCTTAGTTCCTGTTAAGTCTGTGACCGCATGTGAGACTTGTGGGGTTAAGTTTGTACATCACAATAAACTTTGAGAGTCATGCAGGGCTGATGAAACTGCTTGACCCTTGAAACGGATCCAAGGTCCCCTGTTCTTCAGTCAAGACACGTAAAGAAAGACACGTAAAGCAACTACACACAGTGCTGACGCGGTTTGAACTCGTTTTCATGCATTGATTGTTTTGTGTGTGTTTTCTTTAATCTCATATTAAAACCGTGTGACTAAATGTGACTTTGTGATTATTTTATCCTACAATGGTTGTTTTCCATCCCTTCGCATTCATTTGTTTTGTGTTTCTCATGTTTAATTTTGCAGTCATGTTTTCTCACTATGACTCAGTTTGTGAGTCAGATTTTATCATTTGTCATGCCTTTTTAATTTCTCGTCTCATTTTGGTTACATTTGGCAGCTAATGTTAGTCAAGTGTCAGATTCTTGTCTTTCTGCACGTCTCTGTAGCTGCTCTGTGTCTCTTTGTGGCATTTAACTTCATTTCTGTCTTACATAGTAGATTTCTGAGGCAGGACCATTGTCCCAGTGACTCATGGCCTCATCTGTGTGCCAGTAAAAGAAATAATAAACTAATATCATTATTCACTTCCAGATGGTTATTGTGTGACTTCGGTAAATAGCATTATGGGCACATAGACAAAATGAATCGAAATAAATCAAACTCAGCGCGGAACAATGAATGAATGAGCTGAGTAAAAGGAAAGATAGTTGAAAGCTGTTTTATGCTGAGTGCACACTTCTGAAGAGATGGAGCGAGACACAGGACAGGGTGAATGAGTTTAAAAAAGGAGGAGGGATAAGAGGTGGATGCAGAGGGGGGAGAATAATGTCCTGACACCCCTGATGAGCGTCAGAGCACTGTTTACACAGGAACTGAAAGATGGAGAGACGGATGATTGGACAACAACATGAAAGAATAATCTGCTCTGATACGGCGGAGGTTGGACTTCGGGAACATTCAGTCACGTTCAGGGCTGACTGAGGTTCGACTGTGCTTGAACTGGCAAAAAGGTGTTGAGGGTCAAAGATTGCAGCTTTTGAAACATAGTAGGGTGTATAATAGGCTGAATGGCACCTTAAAGTACAAAAGTCAAAGGCACATTGTGCAGGCAGACTCACATGAAGTGACTGTCTGGATCGTCTCTGGCTACTATCACCGCTGATAAATTACTTGAATGTAACAGCACATCCAGCAACTGTTTATGAGACCAAAACTCGGTTCAAAAGCGTGTGGTTTCTCAAAATGTTGATTTGGTGCTTTTTGGTGCTTTTGGATGCTGTTCTTTTGCGTTATTGCTGGAAACCGTCCACATTAAACTACGATATCTGCTGTCACATCACTTTGCTGCAGACGCCACACGCGTGTGCGACTGAAGCGCATGAAGCTTTTTGCTGATGTGACTTTATGGCGGATGGGGTCTACACCGCATGACTTTTGACAGCCAAGAAAACAAAGAAAGACAGAAGACCGTGTCTACAGCCACTTACTTGGACTTTTTAAGCACACTGTAACAAAGGGCTCATTGGTCATGTGACTCACCACATGGGTTTGTGCAAGACTGCTGACTTACGTGGAATCTTTGGCTTTCCTGCGTTGACATCCTTTTGTCTCTAGGATGGGATTTCTATGTTTCTGCTTGTCAAGGCTGTTGCCAGACTACTGACCACCTACAACCTAAGACCAGCTCAGCACTGCATTAATATTAAGAAGCAGTGGATTAAAAAATGAATAAATAAAAAGGCCTTAAGTCGGCGCAGCAAAAGTCAACTGCATCTTCTAAGGTTTCCTCCTTAACAAATCTCTGGTGACTTGTTTTCACACAGTGTGTTTTAATATCCTCTATTGTTGGTCTGCTTTTTCACAAAGGAAGTTGCTTGGCTGCAGATACGCTCTCTGAACCGGTTCCTGTTCCTATTAAACATTCGTGCTTCAAATTGGAAATGCTTGGCCTACATATTTGTGACTGACTTTACGATTGGATTGCAAAATACTCTGCATTAAAAATGTGCTACCAACATCATTATTTAATGAAAGACATATGAGAGTCACAGTAAATGACTGACAACTGTATTTTTTCTGAAACTGATGGCATAAGTCTTTACAGCCCTGTGGATTAGGATTTAGTACATATGTTTACACAAATATATGAAGTGTTTACTGTATGTGATCATACATTTTGTGAGGCATAAAAAAAGGAAAAACTGGACATGTACTTTCATTGTAAGTGGAGTTAAATTGACTCAAGAGAAGGAATGAACTCCTCTTTTGACCAGTGGAACATGGTTCAGATCAAAAGAGTTTGGTGTCTTCAGTGATTAGTGTTAACTAAGTCTTACTTAATCACACAGTACTTATCTAGAAGACAAAATAAGAACAAAAAAACATTATCATGGTGGGTACGTCTTTAGCGGCCAAAAGTTAACATCTAATACCGATTTGCTTCCTGGGTTTACATGTGCACGAGTGATAAATTCCTGTGTTGCAGAAAAGGCCATAAAAGTGTTTGAAGTCCTCATATGCTTGCTCCTTCTCATGGAAGCCCAGCAGCGCATGTTAATAGCAAAAGGATCAGACAAGTCACCTGAGCTTACGTCGGCCTCCCGCATGACAGAGTGAGCTGAACATGGATGAGTTACTTGGTCAAGGACAAGTAGGAGCTCTGGCCAAGAACAGTCTGGTGACAGCGCTGAGGACTCTGTACAGCTGTAAAAGCCCTTTGAGACGGAATAACAGGTTCAATGCCAACTGTTTTTTTTCTTTTATCTTCAACAGATGAATGGAGGCAGATAAATGATTAAATTATCTAAACGGCCGTACGCTGATGCAATCAGAGGTGGAACGATGGAGATAAGAGGTTATCGGCTTTCACAGGAATCTATTGTTTGCATTCTGAGTTTACCAAAAATGATTATCTTTTTATAAATGTTTACAAACTCAAAACATGATAACCGTCCTGGCAGGCACTAAAAAAAAAAAAAGATTCAGTCATTAAACTGTGAATTTAAAAGTTTGGTTGAGCAGAACTGTTTAGTGCAGAGAAAAAATAGAGTTAAAGATTGAGAAAATTTCAGTTAGAGGGATATACAACAGTTATTCTGTTTAATGCATCACACAGTCTGCAAAAATATGTGACAATGTAAAGAGGATTTTGGCACTGCAAAAGATGAAATGTCTCTTTGATTAAAAGGTTGCTCTACATTTCTTTCTCTCTCTCGTTGTATCTCTTTTTTTCCATTTTTGCAGCCTGTCACAGTCATTGTGTTGCAACAAACCTGGAAAAATCCAAGCATGCACAGTCCCTGTGACCATGTCTCCCCTCCTTCCTCCTGTTACCGTGGAAACAAATGAATGATTCATCCCCTCCCTTTTCCTTATCCAGTGAAGGTCAACTTGAAGATACACAACGCTCCATCTGGACAATCTGTGCCCTATTTCTTCCCTGATTTTGTATTGATCCATGTGACTTGCGGGTGTAATAGTTTGTTACCTGAATCAGACTCAGTGCCCTCTGCACAGATCTACCATGTCATTTAGTCCATCATACACACTTGGGTTGACATTAAACCAATGTTAGGTTTCTGTAAAGATTGATTTACCGAACAATAAAAACTTAGCATATAGAAATAGTCATTTGATAGTTAACTATATTCTGATCCTACAGTGGATCCTACATTTCCCACAATGCAAATGGGTCTGAGGATTGATGCCATGACCCCCTATAGCTTTAGAAAGCTTCTTCAGCTAAAATGAATCAAACAACATATGCACAAACTTCATAAAAGTAAACTGCATGTCCAAAATAAGTAAAGTCTCTATGCAAAGCTGCATTTTACATTTTAAATCAACAAGATGTGTCTTTATATACATTAATAATATTAAGTTGCATAACAGTTTGTGGCTGCCTACAGGTTGTAAACATGCCATCTCGAGATATATTACTGCCTACAAATCAGTCATATGAGCCTGCGAATCGCTCTGAATGGACTAAGGCTGTGAGCATCAGAGATGATGAGGGTGACGACAGTCAGGACGGTCTGCAGCTGTGATGAAGGCTTCGCTGCTACACGGGCAGAGGGCAGGAGTCTCACATGACAAAGTGAGAAGTGGCGGACTTCAAAGTCATTTCTTTTACAAACAAATCAGTGTGTGTTTTTCCATCACCTTTGTAGATATTGAGTTTTTTTAAAAAATAAAATCTTTAAAACATGAAAATGGTGAACATATGCTCTAGTTTGAAAAAAATATTCTGTCTTGTTTTAAATGTTGGCGTTATTCACACAGAGTTTCACAGGCAATATCACGGAATGTGTATGAAAATCCGACATTCTTAAGTCTGGATTCCCAGTTCATTTGTTGCTTATTTTGAGAGGATCTACTTAATAAACCTCTCACTGGGCACCAGTGGCAGCACAGTGGGTTTTATTTTACAGACTTGTGTCTGGTGCTCAAAAATAGGCTACTGCAGGTTGTTAAACCACGGCAGGGAAGCGCTAAATGACAATCACTTACCAACAATGATACCGCAAGCGCTCACAAGCCCGATCTCCTTCTTGAGCGCAACTCCTCCAGACTCCTTCTCACCGCCAGCATCCTTGGCAGAGCCCGTTGTGCTGCTTCGTTGTCTTGGACCGTCCGTCATTTTGGTGGTTGGACTTGATTTTTTTTTTTTTGTTCTTACTCTATAAAGCTTTTCTTTCTGTCTCAACACCTGATGCTGGCCGTGCGCTCGTCTTGCTCGTCTCGCCTTGAGCGTAAGAGTCCTCTGCGCGCACAAAGCACGTTCACTGAAACGTGCCGCACTTATCTCACGAGGAAGATTTCTGCTTTTGCTCTGTCAGCAATTTCTGACGATGGACTGTGACGAGAGTGAGAAATCATCAAAAGGTGACAGGAGTGCACACCAAAGACGCGAAGTATGTCTTTGTTCTGTCTTGGACGGAGGTGGTGCGCAGTAGGCTAAGTCCGTTCATGGAGCACATACGCGCATGTTCCAGTGACAATCCAAAAAAGGGAAAAATCAAGAATATATTCGTGCTTCTGATACGGCAAACTGCAAACAAAGGAGTTCTTAAAAAAAAACACACACATAGACACACACAAACTTACACTCTCATTTCCTTGTTTCAAGGATGAGGTGAGAAGACCAAAGCATTTTCAATAAGCGCAAGCAAAAACTGTTCCAGTAGTGAGTGTAAGGCAGATCATTCAGGTCTTCCTCTTCAACCGACCAGTGTTGAGCTTGAAAAAGAGAGCTTGTATTTGGATTGATATGCATGGGCTTCTCTCCTTCATATTACATTAAAGCGCCGCCCCACAGCCGCATTGCTTGTTTTCCTTCCTTCTTCAGCATTTCCAGGACCCTCCCCTTTACCATCAGCTGTTTTTATTCCTGTTACCGCATGCAATGTACACTCTAATCCCCCACAAGCCTAGCTGTAAAAAAAGAGCGCGTCTAAGAGAAAATACAACTCTTACGATTCAGTTTCCGGCCTTGCACTTACCGTTTTGCGTTCATTCGCCCCTTCTCATGCTCACACTTGTTATTCAAGAGGCAGCGGCTTCCCGGGTCTAAATTTAGCCCTTTTAGTCTGACGTCACAACTCCTTTACACTACTGTCTGACTGGTACCGTCGTACATGTGCACGTTGCATCAGATAAACCTAACAAGCACCTCACATGTTGTCATCAGAAAGTCGGTTGCTGCCGAAGGCTATTACTGAAGAGTGTTTTTCAATTATGTTATGCGGAGGAAGAAGACATTTGTTCCATCATTATGACTGCCATGCTGCAACCATTTAACACCTTTAGCGCTTTAGAACCTTACAATAACCTTAAAATAATGTATATATTGAAACATTAACGGTTTGATCAGAGCACAGCTGGATCCCAGGCTCTGAGGAGCCGGAGGAGATTCATTGTTTTGGTCAAGGGCGTCCCAGCAGCAGACAGGCTCGCAGAGTTGCAACATCACTATTAAAGCGTTCATGCTGTTGGCAGTTAAATTATTTAAATAAAATTTAAATTTAAATTTAGCTTCCCTCCATTGGCTCCCTGTAAAATTTAGAATCCAATTCAAAATTTTATTACTGGCATATAAAGTCCAAAATGGCCTAGCGCCGCGATATTTGCAAGACCTTATAGAACCGTACGTTCCTAATAGAGCTCTCCGTTCTCAGGGCGCAGGTTTACTCGTAGTTCCTAGAGTATCGAAATGTAGATTTGGAGGACGGGCTTTCTGTTATCAGGCACCATCACTCTGGAACCAACTTCCAGTTTGGGTTAAGGAGGCTGATACCACCTCCACCTTTAAAACTAAACTTAAAACATTTCTGTTTAATAAAGCATATAGTTAGTGTACATTTAGTATCTTAATGTGTCAGGGCCAGTAGTCAAAGCTGCAGTTACAGGACCAGATTAGAGCAGCTCATCTTAAACAGCTTCGGTGTAGATATGCTGTTATAGGCCTATGCTGCAGGGGGGCACCAACATGATCCACTGAGTGGTGCCTTTCACCGTCTCTGTTTCTCTTTGCCTTCTCTGTCTCTTCTTCACCTCAACCCTCATTTATTAACAATATCCCATAAACTTAATTGTGGTCCATTGTTCTGGTAGTTTTTTGTGCTTGTCTGGCCCTTCTTTTCCTCTTCTTTGCATGTCCTGCGGACCAGAGCCTCGGGAGCTGCTTGCTGACCTGCAGTTCCACCTCTGACCATCCCAGTGTCTGTCTTCACCTGTCTGTATGGATGTCTGTTGGATGCTTGCTGACACCCCGACATGCAGTCCTCATCCCCTTGTATCACCGTCTATCCATATATCACCCATATTCACAGAAGTCTAATTGGACTACCAAGGACAGTTACTAATGTATCCTATCTTGTACCTTTGACGGTGTCTCTATGTCTCTATTCTTTCTTATTTCTTGCTCTACCCGGCTGGCCTTCGGCAGGAGGGTCCCCCCTCATGAGCCAGGTCCTGCTCAAGGTTTCTTCCCTCTTAAAGGGGAGTTTTTCCTTGCCACTGTTTTGGCTTAAGGTTTTTCTTCCACTAGGGGAGTTTTTACCTGCCGCTGTTTATGTAATAATTGCTCGGGGGTCATGTTCTGGGTCTCTGGAAAGCGCCTAGAGACAACTTGTGTTGTAATAGACGCTATATAAATAAAATTGAATTGAAATATGATTTTTTTTCAATCGTTCTTCCACTTTCTCAGCGTGGTACTACTGCTTCTACATGTATCAAACCAGGGAGTCAGGTTGGGGAACATCCTGTGTTAATATTGCTCACTCGCAGTGCATATTGTGTGCTTAGCCATTAGGAAACAGATCAGTGAACCATTTTGTTGACATTTTGCTGGTGAACAGCACTGTCCCTGAACATTTTTAGAAAGACCAGAACATCCGTGTTTGATTGTTATGGCTGAAGGTCTAAACTTACTGATTAATCAGTCGTCTGCTGCCACAAATGATTATCACTCTAAGTGTCCTTTACTATGAGCTGTTACAGCTGTATCTGCTTGAACATTTTCAATTGTAAAACATAGAAGTATCTAATTTGAGTGCCCAGGGTCCCGTTTTCTCTTTTTAAGCCCATCAGGGCTGCAAACATTTCCAAAGCTCCGTCTGATAGTGTTAATGGTTCCATTTGCAGATGTGAAAGACACCCTTGATCATCTTTCCCACTTTGATTGAAACCAAACGGTCTCCATTTACCATTGTTGATGATTGTCACTGTGCTTTCTTTGAGCCACTTCATCAGGCTATGGTTGATAAACAGGGTTGGTAAACAGTTGCTTTTTAAAACAAGTAACTCAGTAACACTGCTCAAATATACCTAATGAAAAAGCTCAGTTGATTCAATTAAGGAATATTCAAGCTTCCATCAGCACCAGAAACTGTAACCAGCTTCTCTCATTAGACAGCCATAGGAGTCAGTGTTATTTGCACTACTCATAGGTACTGCTATCACTAAATTGCATGTGTTTAGTTGTTTGATTAGCTTACTGGACCATTTGTGCAAAAAGATAAGGTTGAAGAGGGTGGTTGCTAAAACCCTGCAGAGACACGGGCATGGGCTTGGGGGCAAAGTTAAAGGCAAACAACATTTCTGGAGGCAAAATATGGGTTACATTAGTGTTTTGTGTCCCTATATTTCAGTCAGAGACCAGCTATATATGAAAAAACCCGCCAAAGCAGCCACAAAGATAACGTTTTGATTTTTGTTAAAACATCCCAAAAATGTCTTTAAATGTGCAAAAACGGTCTGCAGAGAGTTGGTCAGTCTGGTCTTTAGTATGCTCCACACAACCTTAGCTGCACTGAGGTCATGTGACTGACTTCACCTCTGCAGAGAAGTGCAAGATGTTTCCTTAAAAATCTTCCAGTCTGCATTGTTATGACTGTTCCGCTGCAAACCTGCATTCGAAAACGCCATCCTGAAGCCTCAAAATAAAGCTGAAAGCGATTACTTCTGCTCAGTCACTGTTTGATCAGCAAAAATCTATTGAGTGGGATTAAAAAACTGTCTAAGAAGAAATCAACAAGATGAGAAGTAAAATATCTAAGGAGGAGTTACTGGGCTGAGGATAATATGATTTCATCACAAGGATTGCAAATATTAATGAGTAGGAGACAATGGGAGCAATGGTTTGATTAGAAATTTGGCAACTTGTCCTGACTCAGCTGTTACTGGAATTTTATCAGAGTGATAAAGCTGAACTTGGGTCTTTTGTCTGATAGCGTTACTCATTACCTGCAGCCTTACACACCCTGTCTTTAGGATCAACAATGAGGTTTTATACACTTGAAAAAGTCAGGATCGTAGGTTTTCTGCATTAAGCTGAACTAATTTGACCTTGAATTCTGACTTTTCTCACACTATGTGAAGGCGGCTGCAGTTCCACAGTTGATTTCCAGGTCTTCACCTCTCACATAAACTCATTCTGCCTCACCGCGATATCAGGACCTGACATTATCATCGTCGGACGCATCAAAGTAAACCCACACACACAGTCTCTGTACCTGACAGGTGATGGATTAAACTGTGAGAGGCAGAGAGATTCTCCAGAGTGGAGCTTTCAATGATTAACTTCACTGTTCCAGGGTGTTTGTTGCTTAGTAGCTGGAAAAATGGAACAATGACATGCAAACATGGAGGTAATGGCTACTGCTCTGGGCGAGCAGACCAGAGATTCGCTGTTTGGACATAAAGCTTGAATTGTCTGACATCAAATACTATATTTTGATTAATACAGGTACGCCATACCTTCTTCATCACTATGTTTTGAGATCCTGGGATTAACATTTATTTTGTTTCCTGACAAAACACAAGTGAACAAATGAGTTATTTTATTGGTTCTTTTAAACTTTACTGGCGATTAAGAAAAAATAAGTTCATAAGAGTAGCATCTTAGTATTATTAAATTACAGAAATACTTCTCAAGCAGCTCCTTCCCATAGATGTACTGACAGAGGAAGTTCATTTAAGAGAAAGAGATACTGTATCTGAAATAGCACACGCTGATTGAGTTCATATGTTAAATGCAACTCAGCTGGCTGTGCAGGAATTTGCTCTCGTGCATGTTTGAGCCCCTCCTTGGCATATGATACAGGGATTATTTTCAAGCCTGTTCAAAGTTTATTGTGTTTTTCTCAAAAGAGAACGTTAATATCTGCATTGTGATGATGGCATGAGACCTAAGATCAAGTCAAAAAGTCAATAAATGACCACTATCATGTGACAGAAGGTGCTTTTGCATTAAAAGTAACAGAAGTCTATACATAATGCAAAATAATGAAAACAACAAATCTGGTTTGTTTTTGCTTAAATGTTCCACATTTAACTGGAGAATCTTGGATAGATGCGTCATTACAAGCTGATATTCAGAACCACCGTCATGTTGGATTATCAGAGATTATACTCAAAACATCAGAGCTTTTTGTGGATTTATATCCCTTTATGGTGATGACGTAGTTCAACCTAATGCATGTCTTTCAGTGTCAGATTAAGGCCGTTGTTTTTACGTTACAACACGTTTACTCTGTTGTTGACTGATTACGAGTCTCACCAGTTGCATTAAACTCGACTCTCCATTTGTACAATCCCGTCAAACTTAAAAACATGGGCTGGCCACTCAAGTTTCAAAACAATCCCGCCTGTAATTTGATTATGGCCCAGTTATGACAGGCAAACAAAGGCATCTCCCCACAAAGCTCTGCAACATGGTATGAGTTATTCTTCTTGATACACAAGTTAAAACCTAACCAGCTCCGGTTGGGAATAAAGGGGGTTATGTCATAGCAACTGCCCCTCCCCCCTCCCATAAAAAAAACAAAGCAAAAAGACAATCTATATTTAGGAAAATATATCTTTTTTTTTTTTTTTAGATTAAAGAAACCATTTTAACTGCTATTTAGTTTTTTCATTCATATGCATCAGGAG
This sequence comes from Xenentodon cancila, assembly GCA_014839995.1. Taxonomy (NCBI): domain Eukaryota; kingdom Metazoa; phylum Chordata; class Actinopteri; order Beloniformes; family Belonidae; genus Xenentodon; species Xenentodon cancila. The sequence goes on from CM026212.1 coordinate 24,291,783, forward strand.
TTGGGAATAATAATTATTATTTATTTGAAGACAGAGGTTATTCAGTCTTCATAAATCAAATATATTTAATTTCTTGGTCAGGCTACTTTTAAATTCCTAGCCACCAGCTCCTTCGCTTTGCATATGAACTCAAAATATGAAGCAGAGAGAAGAGATTGGCCTCACACCACCCCCATTTTCCTAGAAAGTCCTTGCAAACTGAAGGGAGACACAGCACATGTTCATTCAGGGGCCTGTTAGTCACGAATGTGACATGCATGGTGCTTTCTCATACATACATCTCATGCATCTGCATGCAGTTTTACTGAAACCTCAGACCTCAGACAACCTCAGGGGTTGCACAACAGAGAGCGGTGGGAGGCAGATGCACACAGAGGGAGGTGTTTGGGGAGGAGATCAGGGTGAGGAAAACGTTTGGAAAGGGCAGAATATTTGCGGTCTCTGCAAGAAAGAGAGTAATGTATGAATTTACGGTCAAAATTGTAGAAAATAAGGAGGAAGAAATGGAGGAAGACACAATAGTAATCGAGAGGCTGAGGAAGGATGAGGAGTAGGGGAGGTGGTGAAGGAGGTGTGTGAGCATGGGAGTGGAGATAGTAATTTGAGACATGTGTTTACCATGTCCCCAGAAACATATGTGTTCCTAGGACAGTGTGTCCATAAGACGAAGCGAGATCACAACCCAAACAACTTGATTCATCCATCCATCCATTATCTGTACCCGCTTTATCCGTTTCCGGGTCACGGGGGTCTGTCGGAGCCTATCCCGACGCATATCAGGCGAAAGGCAGGGGTACACCCTGGACAGGTCGCCAGTCTATCCAGGGCCACATACAAACAACCAATCACACTCACATTCACACCTAGGGAGAATTTAGGAAGATCAATTAACCTACTCTGCATGTTTTTGGACTGTGGGAGGAAGCCGGAGTACCCGGAGGAAACCCACGCAAGCACGGGGAGAACATGCAAACTCCACACAGAAAGACCCACCGGGCCGGGAATTGAACCGGGAACCTTCTTGCTGTGAGGCAACAGTGCTAACCACTAAGCCACCGTGCTGCCCAACTTGATTCATCTGATGTTCAATTTCAGGAAGAGAGAAAAAGTTTTGAACACCTGAAAGTGAAACGTACTTTTTACTGCTTTGTATTTATTAGGTGTAAAGAAGATGTAACAGCTTCTATTCTTACCTGTATTGTGATTCAAAACATGCATACATGCAATCAGCTTTTGATTATGCTTTTATTATCGTCACCTTTAAGTTTGCTTTAACTCATAAAGTCTAAAAAAGGCAGTTTGTTATTTATTGCGTCCTTTCTTATGAAACTTGACATTGGAGTCCACTGAGTTGTATTCAGTGAAGGCTTTTACTCGTTGAGTTAGAACTTTGGCCAAGATTTCATCTGCATCTCTGAACCGGTGACTCTCTTGCAAAAGCTTCATGCTCCACTTTCCTCCTCCTCCATGTAGAAATGGGCAAAAACAGGTGACGTCAGGGTATGAATTAGGAGGTGAAGAGACAAAGGTCCAGAGGGATATAGATGTGGTTTGGAATGAAAGGGGTCTTGCCACTTAAGGATCCATCTTTGTGCATCTTTCTCCTTTTCTTTGTTCTTTCTTAGTACCTGATTGTTGAGTCTTTTAGAGCATCTTAAGTGGTGCTGTCATTCAATAACTGGGTTATTTAGGTGTGGTCATTTCATTTTTAAGAACCACTGTGCATCTTCCAAAGTCTTCCAGGAACCTGGTGATGTTTTGGTGTCTGGACTGAAGTGTTGGTGACTGCAAAAAACCCCTAGATAAAACAAAAAACAAACACAAACATGATGGCAAACAGCCATCAGGCAAGGAACAAAGGAAACCTGGTCGTCGAATACTCTGAACAAATGGATAACAAGTGTGGCGTATTTGGAAAACTAAGACCTGGTGGGAATCAAAGACAGAGATCCAAAAAACGAGAACTAACCAGGACATGTGTCCAAGAGGGAAACATCTGCAAAAAACCAAAAACTCCCTCATGCGAGGTTGATTTTCAGCGCCGTCAGTCACATTTTACACACTGCAAGTTGAAAAAGTTTAGTCATTTGCACATCATACAGATACATTGATTGTTCCTTTGAGCGTCCTCTATCTTTGTTAGAACGCCATGGTGATTATCTTATAGTGTACATATTCATGTCACACTTGAGCTGGTCTGAACACGTCTGTGTTTCGTCTCATCGCTCATCTTGAACGGCGCAACAGCATCACAGCTGACACACTTATTGATTCTCATTCTTTACAGGCCCGTGTGTCTGTTGTGGCAAGAAGTGCAAAGGACAACCGATTGCTGCTTTATCTAAGTGTTTTGTAAACAACTACTTCAAAAATGTGCTGCATAAGGGGAAAAAAAATAATCAAGTATTGGAATGAAAAAAATGTTTTCTGTGTCTTAGTGGTTGATTTCTTTGCCTTGTTTCTCTATATTCTGAGAATCGTATTCCTTAATCACCATTGAGAGCTACAAGCAGTTATCCCCTAAGAAGGTACTTAATGAGTGTGGTAATCCTCGTCTGCTGATCCAGCAGCTGAGTTTGTCAAAAGCACAGACTGTTTTGTTCTTGCAGATACTCTGAGCACAACTTCCTGTTTCAGAAAATGACTTGGACAGATTAAAAACTCAGTTTGGCTTGTTTTTCACATGATACAGCAAGAGTATCCTCTTCTTCTGTGTGTGTGTGTGTGTGTGTGTGTGTGTGTGTGTGTGTGTGTGTGTGTGTGTGTGTGTGTGTGTGTGTATTTCTAGTATTAATTTCCCTCCAGCCCCTCCCCGCCAGTCAGCACCGCCTGCACGAGGCTGTTTTTAAGGAAGTCTGGCTGAATCCAGTTCACACTGCTTCAAAACATGATCTCTTCTACCTCAAGGACTCTTTCTCCTTAATTTTAATGTCACGTTGATTCTTACTCCTGTTTTTCTTTGTCCTCCTTGTATAGCTCTCCATTCCTTCATCCCACCCACTTTTCTTTTGCCTCCTCTCTCACTCTTTCGTTGCTTCCTATCATTTTTATCCCTCAGTGATTTCCCAGTCGATCTGTCCTGTTTTTGCCCTCTTTTGTTTGTCCGCCTTATCTGTCATCAACATGTAAGATAGTTGAAAACTGTTTTGTACTTAATCACTGAAATAAACACACAGAAATAAAGCAGAACAAGAAAGAGAACTATAAGGGGGGAAAAATTGTTTTTCAGACATGTATTCAGCATCGCCATTTCAGCAAATGCATGCCTTTTCCAGATATGGACACCATGTTCCAAGAAAGTTGTGCAGAGTTAAATCAGTCCCACTTCCAAACATTTCTCAGAGCAATGCCATTTTAGCAAAGGCTGACGGCAACTTCATTCCCAGACTCCTCCAGACCAAACCCAGAACCAGTCAAGGTCTGTTAATAAAGTTAATAGCACAATAAGTCGCATTATCTTTAAAATAAGAATGATGGCGCTCCGTTAGGGCCTGTCCAGGCAAGCAACGCGCGGTTTAGAGAAACAGGGAAGAGAATAAGAATTAAAAGAAGGATGAAATAAAGGCATAAAATACGTGAACACTGTTGAATGACAAATCCAGCATTTGCTGTTGCCTTGTAATATTTAGGTGCCACACTGAGTCAAGGCAACACCAAGCACTTTCAGTTCCCTCTATTTTGATGGATATTGTCTCTCTGACACAAAGACAAAAAGAGACATTGTGGAAATAAAAAAAAGTACATTAAAATAAAGCTTAAAGTGGTTACTTAATGATTCAGCTGATGGTTTGATAGTGTGCATATATGCTGTAGTTGTGTGTTACTTGTTTTCTTTAGACTCTTTGGGGGGAAAGGCAGCACCTCAGCAGTCATGTAAAAACGTTTAGGTGTCAAATTATGGTTGAATCGTTTAGGTTAAACTTTGTAGTGTTAGCAATGAATGAGCCAACAAATATGCTGATGTTCCAGGAATGAGTCTTTCATCACCGTACGTGACAGCGATGATCTTTCCCAGCTCTCTTTTCATTGGCCAAAATGTGCTCCTATTCCTAACGTGCTTTTATTAATACTGGACCACCTGGAGGAGGGTATAAATAGCTGAATTGAAAAGGATGTGAACACCTGTTCATCTGCTTGAAGAAAGCCAAGATCAAGAACTTAAAAAAAAAGAGGGGAAGGCGTCAACCCTGGAAACAACAGTTTCACAAAAAGATCTCGATTCTTGCTTTTCGGGAGATATGTCTGCATGTTTGTTTGCCTGCATGTGCGCGCCCCGTATGATCCTCTCCTCTAGTAAGGGTGCAGAATCTAACACCCTTCATCTCTGTGGATCTTTCCCACGACGACGCCTCCCTTGCTTCTTTCTACTCTACTGTGTGGTTTTGTGTGCTCTGTGTGCATTTATCAGCCTTTGTCATGGGAGGATTACTGAATGGACTCAAAAGTCACAGGCCCTGAGGCCAAAAGGGTCGGCTGAGGCATGAACTGGAGCATCTCTTCAAAGTGGCACTTAACCGATCTTAATAGAAAGTCACTGTTAGTTTCACATCATCAGATTGGATTCGTGTCTGCAGACATCAATGCTTGGATGGAAAGGATGCTGTGGAGACAGCAAAGACATCAATATGCTGAAGCTGGCACAGGCCGGACAGATCATATCATAGATTTGTTTTTACATTCAGTTGTATAATTCTGTTTTTCTAGACTCTCAATACAGGGATGAGCGTAACTTTATAAAGCTGCAGTTAAATATAAAACCATTACTTTTACCACTGAATGGCATACTACACAACTTTATAATTCATGTACAAGCAGAAACTTCACTGGTTATTAGATTCATACCGTACTCAGATTTTACACACATTGTGGATGTGATGCAGGACTAACAAAACATTTCTGTGCCCACAGTTTTTGGCAGAATAAATAAATAAACACAAACAACCTTCTCATGATGTGCATTCAGTTGTGTTATTTTAAAGAAAAAAAAATATAAGATGCTATGTAATATGTAGTATGACATACCTAAAAATTAAATAAATAGATGGATAGATAGTTTTGTATTTTGATATGACTGTTTAATAAATGAGAACCTAAATGAAACTGGTCACTGGTCAGTTTGTGGACATAAAAAGAATAAATGATACAGACAGCTAAATACGCTCAATTTACCATCCAGTTGCTTTGTAAATACATGTCATGTTGATTTTGAAACCATATTCATGAAGAAAAAGTATTCACTTCAGGTTTCAGATGCACTTTACATCCCGCTACTGCGGGTCGTCCACCTGTCCTTTTCATTGCACATTATTTAGGCTACCATCTGCGCCATCTAGCGGCCACATTCTGTCACTGTCTCCTTCGCTGCGTACTGACATTCAGCCTCCAGCAGGTGGCAGTGTAACATAAATCTACCACCGTCTGGTGGCATTTAGAGGTAGGTTTCATTTTACTTGTTTATTTAATTATTTTTTTTTTTTAGTATATTTCATTCAGAGAAAACTGGTACAAGTAGTGGTTTCTCAATTAAACGTAATTTTCTGGCTGCCGCCAGTCAAAAGGGGTCTCTGTCTGTGAGGTTTACACCAGCCTGGAACTGCTTATCAACTAATTAAGCTTGTAAAGTTAGATCATTTCGGCAAATTAGTTTGTTTTTACGGCGAAGGCTCTGTTGTAAAAGGCCTATAGTGGTTCCTTTAGGTTGTTTTAAGAGTTTTGTAACATTTTTAACTGATGACATTAAGCTTGAGTCTAACAAGAAAGCATTTCCGTGTTACCATGAATTAAACTCTTGAAAGGCAGTAGCGGTTTTATCAATGAAAAGGAGACTTGTAAAAAGTATATATATATATATAGATATCTATATATATCTATATATATATATATATGTTTTTTTTTTGCACTCTGCCAGATGTGGGTTAACTGATTTTCACATCTGTAAACCCCAATTTTAAATCAGACCAATTAGTGGTGGTGGAGGTTTTGGACAAATAACGCTCCTTCAGGCAAAAACTGCAAAAAAAATATGAGGCATGCGCTTCAGCTCACCTTCAGGATACCAGACACATGAAGTAACAGGTGAGTGAGAGTCAAAGAAAACGCAGATATTACTAAAAGTATTGATAGGTTTGCTTGTAAGCGCATTCGGGTTAGGATGTTCTACGTTTAGAAGTCAGTGTGACACGTTTTCGCTGAAAAGTTAAGGGTAAATTACAAGTCTGTCTTGTGACTAATGAACTGATATTATGTAAAGTTTTCTTGTGGGACCTTGGATTAGACCTTTGTGAGCAAATTCGCTTCATATGTTATTACCACCAAAAGCAACTTTGCAATATGCTTTCACCATGTGCATGTATAAGTTATCATTTCAGATTACACCAACGGATTTCATGACATTTATATACTTTAAAACACCTCCCTACAAATAAATGAACAATCTCCCTGACAAAACAGTGCACTGCTCTCCAGTCTGTTCTAAAGTTCTTCACTAGGTTTTAACCATGATAAAATATGACATGGATTAAGCCTGTTATTGCCACATTATCAGTATCAGTAATAATATTTGTGTCCAGCTTTGGGAGACTAAGGACAGGATCCAGCTGAGGCCCCAACCACAGAACAACCACTGAGGTTCTGTGACTTCTAGTGTTGCTCCCTGACTCCTTTTTGGGCTGCCTGGTATTATCTTTGAACATGCGTGTTTTTGTAAACTTTTTTGTAAAAGTATGTGAAGTATTGTACATGCTCTATCCTCACATGCCTCCCAGATGTCCTCAAAAGGTCCTCAGTTTTTTCATTTTCAGAACTCCATGTCCAAAAATAGGTCTCTAAATTGTCTGAAATTTAAGGAGGGTGAACATTAAATGTGATTTGTGGCAGACTTTCTACTTGTTTGCGCTCTTGTTTTGTATTTAGTTTAATGTTATGTCTCAGAACAGTGACAATTTCCACTGGATTTTAACGCTGAAGCTGAGGACAGCCTGGCTGTTAAAGAAATCTAAGAAAACATTCAATTTCATTGAATTTGTACTGGAAATACATGTGGCGCTTGTGTTCTAGGATGTCTTCCTTCACATATTTGTCCTAAATCTTGAATGATCAACATACAACCCCCCATAAACGCTCAACTTCACAAACTTCCTCTTCATCCACCACCCCCTTGTCTCTCTTGGGACCCTCACAGAAGTCTGGTGAGGGGTCTCCAATGCCAGAACGCAGGAAATCACAGCTGTGCTCTTCCCCCCTTTCAGCACATTTGAGACTGAGTGTATGTTTTTGTGTCTGCCTCGGCATCTGTGTGTGGATTGGGGTCAGGTTGTGTGTTTTAGTCTCTGTATGGCTGCATTTCTGTCTCAGTTGCTGTCCCATCCACTCTATCTGGCTGGTATAATGGTGCTTTCTACTCCCACTTCTTCAGAGCAGAAGTTTCCAGTGCAGTGAAAGCCTGGCTTAACCAGCCTAATAAACACTTTATGCGCCTGAGCTCTCTGTCTTTGTGGCTATTAGTGCAAGACTGACTGTACTGGACTGCCTCGGTGGAAACACATAAACATGAACTACATGCACTTACAGTTCTTTTATTATTTCTGCCTTCTTTCTTGCTTCTTTGATTATTTTCCTGTTTCTTTGTAATTTCTGTCAGTATGTCTATTGTCTTTGCTTCTAGTGATAAGTGTTTATGCCCACGCAGTTAGTCTGAGCTTTTCTGTCTTTTATCTTGTGTGCTAGACCCTGGAGTTCGGGAAATTCATCAGAAAATTAGTGCCAAACTGTTTTGATAGTGAGATAAAACACATATATTGTTTGGATTTGGACCGCTGATCAGATAAAATTAGACATTTCAAGATATGCGGGGAAATAATTTGTAGGTTGACAGTGCGAATGGTCATTAGTTGCAACTCAAGCGAGGATCAAAGGAAATCTTTATGTTGCAGTGCATAAAATGAATAGAAAACACTTGAAATATGTCCCATGTGCCCAAAGTCAGCTCCATTAAGCATTTTTCCTCTTTAGTGAAGTAGTACTTTTCCAGTCTGGAAATACTGTCCAACCTCAACCCCATTCGGGATTTCTGGGCTGCACTAAAATTCAAACGGTGATCCACTTCTTATCATCCATCACCCATCCTTGACCTCACCAGGGACTGAATAGGATAATGTCCTTGCCACCAGACGTCCTCTTTGAACATGTAACAACGCTTGGGAGTGAAATGTTCCACAATTACAGATTCGGGAGGCTGCAAACTTTTAAACAGTCTGTCACTCCCTTTCTCTTTGTCTTTTTTCACCTTGTCTCAACTTTATTTTATGTTAATTTCGATGTCTGAGCCTCTCCTGCTGTAGCCTTGATTATTTTTGCTTTGGCAAACCTCTGCAGCTCCTTGTGAAGGCTCTTCTGTGCTTCAGATTTCTGGCGTTTGCTTTAATAGGTGCAGTGTGCCTCTGTAACATCAACCGCTTTTGTTGTGGTTACAGATAAAATTGCTGAGGGAAAAACATAACGGAGACGAAAGAAAGAACAGGAGGGAGATACTCAAACTGTAGCAATCCTTTTGGTGCTGGAAAAAGTGTACACATCCAAAGTGTGAGAAGGTTTGCCCCGACCTATTTTTATGTCTTGGAACAAGATACACTGAAAGATAAAGAAGGCAAGAGGAGGAGGACATGATTAGAGTGATGATTAGATGAAGCAGAGCAGACTTAACTGTCTACTAACTCCAGTACAGATCAAGATTGTTTATTCCTAACCATGCCAAGTTGGATTTTTCTGATAGATCTGATTTAATCTCCCACAATGTTAATGTGATTTATTTTAGACCTTTCCTTCCTTTCTCTCACCTCACTGTGTTTGATCTCAGTCTGATGTCATTGATCTTCCTCGTTCTGATGAGTGTCTCTGTGAACTTATGGAGGCGACCGCTGCGCCTGTTGCTGATATTTTCCGCGGGAATGCCGACTATTTGACAGGCGAGACGCAGCACTGACACGGCGGCTCGCTCCACTGTCTGGATGAGAGAGATGGACAATTGTAGGGAAAGAGACATAGGAGGAGGGGGCATGGGGGGAGTGAGACACAGAAGAAAGATAGGGATACATAGGGTGGGGGTTGGGGGGGGGGGGGGTGAGAGAGAGGAAAAGAGGAGGAGAGATGAAGGAAAAAAGAATGACTTCACGCCACGACTGGACTGCCCCTTTTTCCCCGTCAACCTCTCTCTGTCTCTCAACTTTCCTCCCTCCTCCTCCTCCTGTGTGTGTGTGTGTGTGTGTTTTTTTTAATGATCTGGGGAGAAGAAGGGAACCAGCATTTGGAGCTTGGCTGACGGTGCAGGCAGGAGCGTCACATAGGCAAACGGGAGCCTGAGGGGCTGCACATTGAAGAGGACTGGAGGGGCTTTTGGGGCTTCTGCATTTGATATACAGACTAAATTACAGACAGGCAGCAGGAGAGCTAAAGAAATATGAATTACACAGACCCTTGAAGAAGCTTGTAGTAGCATATTTACAGGCAGTCAGAGTAGGATAAAGCTAGATATACTCATTTATTTAGATAGGAAAAGTCAGACAGACGAGAGAAACATTTTTAGACCAGTATGTTGTTGTTTCTTTTATTTTTGTTTTTGCACTAGACGGAAGTACATTTTGAAGGAGAAAATCTTCATCTTCATCTAGCAATGCTTTTGAGGAACTCTGCACTGAATTACATTGAGGACACTGATGAAAGCATAGGATACTTTTATCCTCATTGAATTCCTCCAGGCTAAAGGATCCACTTTTGTCTTTTTAATCTTCAAAACCTCCAGCAGAGGGGTTGTATTGACTATCACCATGTTATCTAAAAGCTACTATTTCACAGCGTCATGGACGAGTTGTTGTCTTCTAGTTCTGTGCATCTTGGACGTATGGACCACAGCCTGGCCGGCGGCCCAGCAAGCCCAGTCACAGCTTCAACGTCGCAGGTCCAGACAGATGACAGCGCTGTCTTCGTTGTCATCTGCTGGCAACCTGTCAGAAAGCGCAGAGAGCAAAGTGGAGCGCCTTGGTCAGGCGTTCAAGCGAAATGTTCGAGAGCTGCGGGAGAAAAGCTCTTGTCTGGACCTGGTCTTTTTGGTTGACGAGTCATCAAGCGTGGGGGCCAGCAACTTCCAGAGCGAGCTCAGGTTTATACGTAAGATGCTGTCAGACTTCCCTGTTGCACCAGAAGACACGCGAGTGGCGTTGGTGACCTTTTCATCCAAAACCCACGTGGTGACAAGGGTGGACCACATCTCAGCACCCAAGTCCCGTCAGCACAAATGCTCCCTGTTCAACCAGGAGATACCGGCCATAAACTACAGGGGAGGAGGCACCTACACCAGAGGGGCTTTCCAGAGGGCCGCGGTGAGTAAACCTCATGGGGTAACTTAACAGTGATGTTTGGGGGGAACGTCTGCGGTGTGGATAAATAATTAGGTCCCTCTATTACATTTTATTTGCACTTTACTTTGTCTTTCAGATTTGATTAGTGTGTCCTCTGTTTAGATCCGTCTGCAGCCTGATGTGTGTGTGAGGAGTTTTTGGTAGTTTGGAAAGGTTGACTTTAATGAGGCCCTGCGTGGCTCTGCTGTTGCTGTTTCCTCTAAATTACACAGTATGAGACAGCAAGGGGAAGCTGCTTGCTGGGTAATTGTTTAGTGATGAATTTACTGAAAGAGTGCACCACTGCAAATACACACAGACGCGCTCCCCAGGAAATCCATAAACTCAAAACTGGAATACGTATTAAAAAAAAAAAAAAAAATCAATGCAGATAATGAGACATGTGTCAAAATCTAAATCTGTGTGTTGATTTCGTTTCCGTGAAACTCGGCAGCACTCAGAAATGCAGAGACGTTCATGCGAAATGGACAGATGGCAGCGTTCATTTGTGAAGTCAAAACAGCCCAGCTGTAAAAGCTTCGTGCTGGTGGTAAAGGGGCTGGTCCTGTATAAACACACACTTCTACGTCCATGCCTCAAATCTGCCTTTAGTTTCAAATTTGACCATTGTTTTCACTCTTGATAAGTCAAGTGATTCTAGGAGTGTAGTCTGTTGTTTCCATTGTGCAATCAGGTGATATCATAATTGGCTGCAATCAAGATAGAAAAAAACCCAACATATATATGCACCAAATTCAAATACAGTCACTAAACAGTCATACTAAATGAAGCCAATGAGTATAAAACTGTCAAATCTGAGTACATCCTGAATGTAATATAGGAGGTAAACTGCGTTTTGGCAGGTTGATCTTAAAAGCCAACAGTCTTGGACCAAGTCTCGGCTAGTGCTGAAAGCTTGGCCCTCAGGGCAGGTTTTCAGTGAAATGTAATTCGTTAAGTGCTGATAAGCAGACTACTGGCTGCATCCCAGCTACTAGAAACCACAACAATGAAAAGAAAAGGCTCCGCGGGCAAACTGTTGTTCCTTATCATGATTCAGAAACGCTCTGAGTGTTCTAGGTGATTTATCAAGTGATGTGGTAGTCTGAAGATAAAAAAGCATGATGTGGTCTCCTCAGGCATTTAACTTCGCTGGGATTAATCAAGTTTGACAAAGTAATTAAACAGATTTAAAGAATAAACATATTTTCCACATAACTTGGACATCAAACACTCTTGTACTACTCTTCAGGTTTGCTGGTTTTTATTTTTATTTCTGGATGGATGCTTCTCATCAGCTGGTACTCCAGAAACCTCCTTCTACCTGATAGATTCATCTGACATTTACTGCATGTTTTTATATGTTTGAGGATGTGAAAGGAAAAAAAAAAACAAATATAAGAGGCCAGCTGTGCTTTCACAAGGTTTTTAATCGCCTCTTTAAATCTGAATGGAAAGAGGAAAAAAAAGGTGTGTTGTATTTTTCTATTTTTGCTTTCAGTCATAAGAAATATGTGGTTTTAAATACCTGCAGCTAAAGGTGGCTTTACAACTAATCTACAACTGTTGAATCAGGGCCTGTACTTACTTTTTCATCACACTTCGGCTTTTTATCATGTTTTTTTCTAGTAATGAGACATTTTAATATGTCATCCTTTGTTGTTCATCCAAGCTTGTGTTTTATGTACATAATTTTATAGTCTGATAAGGACTATATGCATTTTTGTTATTGTTTTTATACCTCAAATGTTAAGAGAATGTACTTTTTGATCATCATAACCACTAACGTGCAGTGCAACAGTTTTTAGAACAATATTATAATGAAAAACATTTGTGATATGTGTGCATTTTATTAAATATATTGTGTTGTAGCTTCTATAGTACTTTAATTTATCCATCTAAGAGAACGTTAGAAATGTTACTCAGCATATATTAATCTATGTAAAGCATGTGTCTGCATCTACGTAGAAGGAAGAAGTGAAAGCATAAAAGACAACATAATTGATAAGTATAATAATGCCATATTTTATTCCCTAACTGGAGCTTGGCGATTTTAAGGCTGGGCTGTAGAAAGCTGGGATCCATTAGGAGAGACATTTTTCCACCAGCCATGCATGTAGAGACAGGGCTTTCCTCCAGCACTCTTCATCTCTGTCTCTCTTGGTCTCACTTCTGTCTGTCTGGTTTCGTTCCTCTTCTCAGCAAATATATCACTGAGTAAGTTGAAGGCATCAGTGTATCTACATTCCAATGTTATTTCTGATTAATTTAAGCAAAATCTTGTAAGGTGATGCCGGCGTAAACGTGTGTTGTCTGTATTTGTGTCTGTGTTTTGTGTGCGTGCATGTTTGGGTGGGGGAGATTTTTAAAATTAGTTTGCATGTATTGCAACTCTTGAGTGGTATTAAACAGATGTGTAGCATACAGCAAAACTAAGTTAAGCTCAGTCATGTGTAGTATGACTGTAATTAACATAACTGCACATCAAAAGGGTATTAACTCTTTTGTGTGTATATATTTACATATTTGTATCTATATGTCTACATCTACGTCTTTCTTAAAAGAATCAATGAGAAACTCAGATTGACACGGCTGTTCAGTTTTAGATGGAATTCTTCCTTCTCATTCAGTATTTCGCATGTCTACAGTTCTGGTGACAAATCTTTCCCAGCATGGAAAAGTATGACATGCATTTCTCTTTAAATGTTTTTCATGCTGTTCTTTGTTTGATCGATTGTGTTGTATTGCTTTGGTCTCCAGAGAACCCCAAAGGCTTTCTATTGCATTTAAATGAGGCAGCAAACTTGGCCAGGTCATTATTTTCACCATTTTCCTCTTCAGAAACTCTTTTTAGGGTTTTGGCAGTGTGCTTTAGTTGTTATCATAGTGAACAGTTTATCCAAGACTTTGTAGACTGTGATGGTTCTTCTCAGCCATTGTGTTCATATATTCAAGCACATATGATCTTTATGTCATCTCCCCAAACTTTAACACTCTCATCACGTTTCGTGTGGAAGAACAAACAAATATATGCATACATACAAACGTGTGTGTGTGTGTGTGTGTGTGTGTGTGTGTGTGTGTGTGTTGGTGTGTGTTGGTGTGTGTGTGTGTGTGTACATATTTTATATATATATACGTTTTTGTAACAGGTAGTTCCAGAGTGACCTCTAGTGGACAAACTATGTAGTGTCAACACTCGTAAAGTGGCTAAAGGTTTTTTTTGTTTTTTTTTTTACCCCTCTCATTTTTAATATTTGCATTACATTATTATCATATATCAGCTATGATAATACCAATGCCTATGGATTTGGATATGCCCATTATAAGCTAATATTGTTATTTGTATATTCATATTAGTGTAAGAGCCCAACCAATAAACCAGTCGGACTGTAATGCTAAATCTGCTGAACATATTTCTAAACTTAGTGATCAGGGTTTGAATTTCTTTGGATAATTGCTTGTATCACACATCATTTCACAGAATCCTGAAGAGTATAACCCAGAATGGAGGAAATGTCAACACACATTTAGAGTGCTTGATTTATTGAACTTCATTCAACAAAGGCTATGATTTACAGTGGAGTAAGACAGCCCAGAAATGCCGCAATGTCAATCGGTTTCCCTTCCATGCATGGTGTACCTCCGCTCTCATTTATGAACAAAGCTGCAAGTTTCTGCTGCTAATGCAGCATATTTTTGTAACACATATAGACAGGTTTGATTAATATGAACTTTTTTAATTTGTAGGCATTGGGCCTGGCAGTATGCTGCAGCTGATGTAAAATGAGGTTCTGAGGTCTGTAACGTTTCGCCACAATGCCGATCATTTTAAAACACAAATATTTCCAAGGCACGCCGCTGAAACAGTATGAGCCAGACCACTCACAGCTTTTTTATGTTGCAGCAGACGAATGAACATATAAACAATCAAATAACTAAAAAGTAGTTCAATTGAATAAGCTACAAAAAATATCAAAATGATAAAAATTTATTTAAAATAGAGTAAAAGAGTATGCAGAGATTAATTGGTAGAGCTTGAGGTGAAAGAGCAGAAATCATGAACTTAATGCAAGACATGCTGTAGTTATGTGGAAGAGTGGCAATTATTCGTCTGATTAATACCATCAACCACAGAAGCCTTTACATCCTCCTATTTTATTTTGATGTACTTGCCTGGTACAGGAATGAATAATTTTACATTTTACTCCACTTACTTACTGGTTGTAAGAGTTCTTGTTGAGTCATGAAGAGGCAAGTCTTTCTTTCCTAAAGGAAAACACTAAATTGAACTTCAAACTTCATACCTTCAAAGTTACTCTTGGGTAGTGTAGAGAGAGAGAGAGAGAGAGAGAGAGAGAGACAGGAAAACGGCAACGACTGGTTAATCAAAGTCATGTGTTACATCATTTTAGTGAACTGTATTGCTAACTGTCATGGTCAAAACAGACAATGGAATAGTTTATCAACAATTACACTCAGCGACATAAACTTTCTGCTCAGCATGCATAATTTTCACTAGTAGGGTAACTTTCTTCTTTTTTGCAGAGAAACTCCACTGGTTTTCACTGTGTCCAATTCACCACAAAACACTTATAATTAAGATCATTATTCAAGCACAAATTCAAACACAGAATTTCAAACCTACTCAAGAGATTATAGAGCAGCTGCGTATCTTTACGTGGTTGCAATCATAAGTCAGAGAGTTCATTTTACGGACTGTAACTGATGTGTGCAGGAAAAAGCTGTGTTTATACATTCATGAATAAACCGAATATATGAGGTGTGTCTAGAGAAGTGTTGATTTTTGCTCTAAAAACATGCACCAGTAACGGTTATTGCACTGTCTGATCTATTACTCAGGACCTCGTGTGATCACTGGGCACTTAAATGCCCCTACCAAAACAAAGTGATGGTTCAAAGACAAAAGGCACTTTTAGATTAGATCCTGCTGTTATAGTTAGATGATGAACGCATGTTTAACACGTGTTAGGTAATATAAACGCAAGGTGTGTAATTTGCCACCCCATGCCTGAAGGCGAGTTGAGGGCAGTGAAGGAAAGTCGGGAGGTGTTATCCGCTTAACATAGCGTAAGATGTGTGGGCGTGTAGAATGACGTGTTATCCCTACATCAGCAGGATGAAATATGACATCAGACAGGTGTTATTTTCAAAATTAGAATGGATGAACGTTGGCATGAGTGTTCTTTTGGCTGGGTTTTGCTTTTTGCAAAGCCCTGGTTTGTCATTTTTGTGGCCAGCTGTTCAAACAATGGACCGTCCTTTATGGTTCCAGACATATGCTGGTTTATGGCATCCTCGGCTCTGAGGCTGAGTAGCTCACGGATCTCCTTGTTTCTCCAGTTACTCATCCTGCTATTATAGGCCTTACCTGTGACCTCCTGCCGCTGTTGTTACTCTCATCAACCGTTTCAAAAAACCTCCGCTGGTGGGTTTACTCAGGTTAAGTGATCAACAAATCCCATCCGTGACCTGTACTTAGAGAGTTTAGGCCCCTCTACAATTGAGGTGTCAAGGGACCAAATGGGCCCTTGGTTTGGATTGCCGGCAATAAGCCATAGTCTTCTCTGGTGAAAGTTGGGCTGCATCAGGGAATTACATTTATGGACAAACAGTGAAAGCATAGTCAGAGCGCAAAGGTTCCCAGTTCAGTTGACTAAGGATTGTATGTTTGCTCCTTAATGTGAAAAGGGGTTTAAAAGCTCTTTCAGAAACCTATGGGTGATGCCAGAGGGGGGTGTCCAGCTCTTCATATATAGTCCTGTGTTCGTTCCAACATTACACCAACATGAACACATGGCAGTCTGTGCTCGGAGGGTATGCACACACAAATTAAAGCAAATAGAAAATCCACAGAAAAATGGCTTTTGGTGCATATTGTTCATGCAATAATATTTTATGATGGCTTTCCTCTTATGTCTGGAATCAGTTGCAGTGTTGTTATGGATTTTGGCAACATACCAGCTGATACCAACGATAACAAAGTCTCCACACATTGGTGTTCTACGTGCATGTTATTCTATACGGTGTTGAGGTTTGTGGAGGTTTGTCTTATGCGTTATCTTCTGGTGATGGTCACGTGTAAAGCCTTGGTGTCTGAGATGGATACATTAAATAAGAACAAATCATGATGTGAACAGTGCAATTATAGTATTGCATCAAAATGGTTTTTACCTAAAGGGCTGTGTTTACAAATTAAACTGGGGTCTGCAACAGATCAAAATCCTTCAATTTTTGAGGGTTGAAATTGTAGGAAATATGCAGATTTGAGAAGTTTCAAGGCTTCAAATGAAACTATAGTTGTGCGGACATAACCTCATTACCTCAGGGTCTAGTTCGTGAGTTGAGTTGATAGAAGGGAGAGGGATATTGACCATTTGATTTAGTCCATTTTACTGATCAGTCCCAGTTAAGAAATTACTGTGCCAATAGACAAGATGTTTTGGGTTTATAAGTTCATCTACACACCAGCGCTCACCTAATATGGTTATTTGCTCTAGATAGAGGTTCAAAAACTAATAGTTCAACCTTCTCCAAAAGAGCAGCTAAGTTTACCCTCAGAGACAGGACGAGGAGCGTAGTCATTAGAGACGGGCTGTGAGTGGAGCTACTGTCCATCCACAGTGAAATCAGCCACTTGAGGTTGTTCATTAGCCCACATTTTAATACGATTTCAAAAGGTTGACCAGACTAATGCTCTGTTTGCAGCCAAAATAGGTTTCATTTGCACTAGTGATGGTTATGGTCACTTTCATCGCATCATAATCTGCTCTATCAAATACTATCAAATACTGTATTACATCACTCTGCCAGTGTGCAGAGTGATGTAATACAAATCATACAGAACAATCATAGAGTTGCTTCAGAGCACAACAGGAGCACATATATTTATTTATTTAAATCTGCTTTTGTATAAAGAACAGTTAACAATCCCACTGTTCGACTTGGCTGGTAACTGGTCTGTCACTGTCAGGACTTGAGGAGGGTCCCTGGTGGAGGATAGTTGAGAAGGATGCACATTTCACATCTTTTACTAGGTCATCATGAATTGGACACTGATATTTTGATACCCCAAAGTCCTTTGTGCTTCTTCAGTAAAAAAAAAAAACCCAACCTAATTTCAGTATGTTTTAAAAAAATGAAACATTAAATGACTGCAGTCCCTATTTCCCACCCAGAAATGCATTTTGCGTCTTTGCATTTGATTGATTTTACCTTATGTAGTCCCAGCAGAGCAGCTGTTACTTACACTTCATCTAGCACTTCCTTCTACCGAGCCTTACCGGGGCAATAAAACAAACTAAACAGCTCAGCTCAGTGCTTTGTCCATATTTCTCTGATTTCTACATCTTCCGATACAGGTTTGAAGCTGCCCCGTCACACTACGTAGACGGGGTATCGCCACTGTCGTCAGCTGTGACGCACTACAGCCAAAATAAGCAATATTGTTTTCCAAAAAACTTTTTATTAGATCACACAAGGTCCGTCTTTATATATGCTTATTTTTGCACTGTGGAGATGATCTGTGGGGTTTCTGGACATTTGTGGTCTGCTGGAAACACACAAACACTCAAAGGCACATTAACATACAAGATGATAAATGTTAGGTTGTTTAACCTTTGGCTTGAATTTAGGCAGGTTTGAGACACACAGCACAGCCAATTTATATGGTAAATGAAGACCATCCATCACCTGAGCAGTGGAAAATATATTTGGAAACGCATGAGTTCAGGGGCATTTGATATCTAAAGAAAAATATTAGCTTGGTGTAGGAAAACATTCTTTTATTCTCCTTGCTGAGAAATCAGACAATCTTTAAATTAGTGAGTGAACTCCTATTTTTAGCTTTTGAAGAGAAGATGAATTTATCTGTCAAAGAAGATGGAGAAGAAGAAGTAAAGCAAAAAGATTTCAGTCAGGGAAAAAATAGAAGAAAAGATCGGCCACTGCGGTAAATTTAGGATAGGTGTATCTCTTTGATCCAGTCTCCATGACTGAGCCCAACCACGATAACACGATAAGAAAAGACTGTTTCCCGTCCGTGAACCTACCACTTCCCGCCATCTCACTCTTAATCATTTCCTCCCCCTCATAGTGTCTGCTTCCTCCACACTTTCATCCACTTTACCTCCTCCTCAGTATCAGTGTGTGTCCAGGAAGTATGGATGACATAAAGAGCATCAATGAGCCAGAAAAGGCCCGATAGACAGAGGCCAGACATACCCACCAACAGACAAAAGACGCGATTTAAATGTAGAAGGGTTTGTAGAGGGATGTAGATTACTATTGCACCTCATAAATCTTTAAAATTATTGCTTCAGACAGTGAATAGAAGCTTTAATACAATTCTTCATCCTTTTATCTCTGAACCTGTTTCATCCTGTTGGAGTCGGTATGCAATGAAAATGATACCTAATTCTTTGAAAAAATTTAAACAAACAAAAAGGTTATTAAACTTTATGTAAGAACGTTTTTGAAGCGTTTTACCATAAACATTTAAGGGATTAGTTAAGCAGCCTTACCAACATATATAAAATGACCTGAATCATTTTTATTTATCCTTAAATTTAAGTTTACAATGAAACTTTCACTATTTTGTGTAAAGTTTGATAAGTTTTTGATAAGTTTCCCATAATTAAGCGACCCTGGACCCCGCCCCCGTGTAAATTTGCTCTGATTTACCTCCTAAGTGTGCTTCTGCTCTCTGATTCACTGCTGTATGTGCAAATGTATGTGCTTTTCTTTTGTGCTCTCACAAAACATCTGCTTACACATTTTTCTCTGTTTATTTTTGGATCTTTATCATATAAACCTGCCAAAATATTCCAGCCAATAGAATACTAGATATCAGGCTGATGCAGTGGATCTTTTTTGTATGTGTGTTTGTGTTACCTCCAACCAGTGACAAACATATTCATGATTTGAAAAATGACATTTATTTTCTAAAGAATATATAATGATGTCAACATAGACTGTCATGAGGGCTGGTGAAGGGAACACACTCACACACACCCATGCACACGTAAAACAAAAACAAGAAAAAAACCCTCTGTTGCAAGATTAAAAGGGCTCTTGGGTTATACCTACTTTGAGATTAACCATTAATATATGTGCAAACAAAGAGGGAAAAACAAACAGAAAAAGAAAACTGGGGTTTGGGGGGAGTCTGTGCCCGTCAACTGATCAAACAACCCTACTGGGAGGAGAAGAGCTCAAACTGGTCAACAGTAAATCTGAGAGCAGAGACACATTTTCGAGTTGAAGCAAAAGCAGTGATTTTCTGATTATGATTATATTATTATGAGAGCAGCAGCAGTAGCTTTCTGAACTTTGCTGCCAGTTGCTGTGGCGCTGTGGCGTTGCATCAACTGCCTCTATATTGTTTACCTGGCACTGTACTTTATTGCACATGTGCAACTCCGCAGAGATAGGAAGGGATGGATATACCTCACTCTGTTGAAAAGCGCAAAAGCCAGATTTTAACAACAATATATTGTCTACACCCTGCTTAAACAGACATGCTCAGTTTGGTGCAAACCTGGAGCTTAAAATTGGTTTGTTTGAAATTTACTTGGGCCCTGCCACGACTGTAGACTCAGCATGACTGGGTGTGCTCTCGTGTCTGTGCGTGTGAATGCATGTTTTGCGTTAAGGAGGAAGAAATGCATTAGTCTCAGGTTTTGCTCTGCTGGGTCTTTTCATGTTGAATCACTCTGACGGAAGCGGCCCATTCTCTCATTTCATACGTTTGTCAGCCTCGAATATGTTTTACTCAGGAACTCTCCTAAGCTGTTCTTTGTCTTCAAAGTCATCATGTTCAAGTTTAAAGAGAGATTATTTTCAGCTTTAAACTGTTTTTTCAGCAGATTTGTGGCTTTCGTATTAGGCAGTAGTATTAATTAGGTATATTCATAATTATCTTTGTAGTATCTTGGAAGTACAGTGCTTTTACATTTGCATGGCTTTCTAATCTTTTTTGATGTTTAGTGTTAAATTTTCATTACTTGCAAAACTGGGTTGTTTTTCAATTGTTTTCTTTCTTAAAGGCTTGAAACAAAGCAACCGAAATTTTACTTTTCTTTTTGTTCTTGAAGATGTTTTGCTTTCTGTCCCAAAGACTTAATCAGTTTAAAACTCCTCATCAAGTTGAGAGGGACTATAACAATTTGGAGTTCACTACCGGCTGATAATGAAAAACACTGAAGATAGTTGCCAATCTTTCTCAGCTTGTTTATTTCGTTCAACCACACAAAGCTTAGAGAAGCAGGTGTCATTTGATGTGTAAAATATTAAAACTCATGGCAACACATTTCGGTTTAAAGAAAAACAGGCTGCACAAGAGTAGCATATTTTGAAGAAATCCCTGAAAAAAGCGTCTTCTCTGTGAAAAGATTTTCAATCGAGACCATTTTCTCTGGACTGACAAGACCAGAGTGGAGATGTTTGGTCATGATGCACAGCATCAGTTTGTCAAAACCTAAATACAGTATGTCAGCACGAACACGTGCATACAGACTATCAAACACGGTGGTGGGGGGATAATGATTAGGGATTATTTTGCAGCCAATCACTTTTATGAAGGAAAGAAAATTAATGAATAAATAACAATATAACTTTTAGTTATGCACATTATATAGGTGAAAAGGTGCAGGAAAAATAAGATCTTTTTATTTTACCTGTCCCTTGCAGGTGATATGTCATTCCCAGTAGTTTTAGAGTTGAATGTGAGACCATCTGTCTGAAATATAAAGTTTGACGGAAACTGGGTCATGGACAATAATCCCAAAGCACACCCGGAGAGTTAAAGCGGAATGACTAAAAATGAAAAGAATCAAGGTTTTGCAATGGCCCAAAGTCCAGATGCAATCTGATTATAAATACTGTGGCAGGACCTTAAAGTAACTGCTAAAAAACCTCTGAACTGCAAGGATGCATCTGACAAAGTTTCTCCTCAACAATGTGAAAGACTGTTAATGCTGCACCGAAAATTATTAAAAAGATGATTTATTAATCTCTGAAGAAACATTTATTATGATAATATGTCATGTTATTAATATTAGTATTGCTGCTGAAGTTGGGATTGACAAGCTTTTAAATCATTAAATGCTATTGCATGTTGAATATTATTAAATTACACTTACACATGGGTTCTGAATTTGGATTAGTGTTTTTAGTTAGTAAAGTATGACACAGGGTGATATGACATAAAATGTTGTAACCTACATTAAGGACCTTTTTTGACAGAAAGTAATTGACATAAGTGTGTGAATCTTTAGCTGTCCACAATTAAATTTCTATTTTGATTTAAAATAATGTGGGTATATAAAATGGATGGATGGATGATTCCCATCCATATGAGTATTACTATGCATGCACAATACTGAAAAGAGTCTTGGACTAAATATACAAGTGTTCTTGACAAGATAATTCCCTAATTTGCTGAAACATCTTAATTCATTTAGACATGAATGTGCATCTGTTCTTTTTTTTAGAAAAGCTAAAACAAGGCTTTTCTAGTCTTTACTTTTGTTACATATCTTTCTACAGCTGTAATGTGGCTTTCTCCTTTTGTAAACATATTGCAGAAGGGGTAACCTTTTTTTTTTTTGCATCTATTACACCTTTGTATGATAGGTAGTAACAGATGCAAAACAAAAAGGAGAGAAGCTGTGTGTATAAAGACAAAAGCACGGTGCTCTGGCCACGGATGTGAATCCATAATGCTGCATGCGGTGCAGAATTACACAGGATACGTGATCCTGTGAACCGCAAACATATAAATATACACTGGCAGATCAATGCAGACAGCTTTTTTTGTGGCAATGAAATGCTATGGCTGCATGCCAAAGGGTTTTATTTGATGGGAAAGGTTTTTTACACTAACATAACAATTTTTTCCTTTATGTAGATTCCACAAAGTAATAGCAATAATAATTGTATGCAATTAATCCAACAATTTGTTTCTTATTGAGGGACGAGAAGGTTTTTGAAATCTCATTCCTGGTAGAAATTCAGTTGGCACCTGTAAATGATATTAAAGGGGAAGCATTTAGAGACAAAGGCAGTTCATTCGGTAAAATACACGCAGTTCTCACATCACAGAGTTCAGTGCCAAGTGTGAGATGGAGTGGTGTGACGCACACTTGACGCTGATCTGTCGAGCAGTGGAAAGGTATTTGGTGGACCGAAGAATCACACGTCTCTGTTTGGCAGTCAGATGGCCGATTCTGTGTTTGATGGATGTTCGGAGAAAGTTACCTGCCTGGCTCCATTGTGCCAACTGGGAAGTTTGGTGGAGGAGGGATGATGGTATCAGTCTGTTTTCCACAGCTCGGCACCTTATCACCTTTCTCAATGGGCTTTCTGAATGCTTAGGTGTACTAAGACATTTTGGACAATGCTAGGCTTCTAACTTTATGGCAACAGTAAAAAGTAAGGATACGATGCGAGGACTATAAGGACATGGTGTGATAAGTTTGATTTGGAAGAACATGTGTCCTGACCTCAACCCAGTCAGGCACCTCTGGGATGAACTGGAGTGGAAATTTCGAGACAGGCTTTCTTGTTGAACGTCAGTGCCTGATCTCATGAATACTTTTCAAAATGAAAGGGCATAAATTCCAAATAAATTCCTACAAAAGCACTCCAAAATCACGTGGACAGCCTTCAAAGAGAGTAGAAGCTGCAAAAGGAGGACCTAGTATAATTAGAGTATATGTATTTGAATATGACGTCTTTACAGTCCCCCTTGGTGCAATGGTCTAGTGACTGATTTTTATACACATACATATTTAATCTTCCCTAAAAATGCCTACAGTTTGCTTCTTGCATTGGTTAAATGGATTCTTCCTGTATTAGTTTAATTTCCTTTATGCTGTCTACACAATGATTTAAAAGGGGCTCAGACACTCATATTTCTTCTCTCATCATACTTTGCTCCCCACTTCCTCCTCCCTGAAATTGATATTAAATATTTTCCAGGAGCCTATTTTCCAACCTCTGAACATCTGTCTGAGTTTAAAGGCCTTCACAGTCACCACTATGACACCCAGACACGCACTCATGCAAAACAGAACATGCAACCTGGTCTAACATAGACTAAAAATAAACTAAAATGAAACTTTATAGCAGTTGTGATTCATTAAATGATCTTACTTGGTAAAATAAACAGCTAAACTTCAGTGTGAATGCTGTATATGATTGAAATAGGTTATTAAAAAATGTTAATTACACGCGTCATGTTGAATAGATTTATTTTGAAAGACACGTGTCTTAGTTGCTCCACTCTAGCAGCTGCCTCTATGTATTGACAGCTTATGACTCTTTAAATTCTCCATCACTTATCCGTGGTGATGTGCTGACAGATATTCAGGTAGTGCAAAAGATACATGCTCAGTGAGGTCAGCTAAGTTTGTCACTTGTGGAACTTTATCTGCTGCTCGCTGAAGTGCAGAATGGCTTATTAAAGACTGAACATGGCCCAGATATGTGCTGCGTCATAATACAGGGCCCTGGCGAGGACACAGATATCTCTAAAAGAGATACAGCCTATGAGGATGGCTCACCGGTTTCATACAGGGCTGTTGTTTATTGCTAAATTAACTTGAATATAGCTGAAAATGCACTTTACTTTGCAGGAGTAAACTTTTAATAACTAAGAGATTCATTTAAACACTGAAGTGTAATCTCTGGATGAGTACCACATTTTTTCAGTCATTTTGTTCTAGTCTATTTTGCAATAGATTTTCCAAACCCTGGATTTCTGTACTGGAACAAAATCACTCTCTTTTGGCAAAGCAGTGACTTTTTTTTTTTTCTTTTCTGGTAGCCCAATCCAAAGTTGCAGATTTCCTCCATCGGCTCTCCCAGCATCCTGAATTCAGCTCAGGTTTTGAATTCACAGACTCTGCAAGAAACATATTTTGTTTTATTGTTTAGGGAAAATAAATAATGATGTATGAGACCATGATGAAACCTTGGAAGAGTCTGAAACCAGAATTCCCCTTTTTTATTTGGATCTGTAGTCTTTTTTTAAAATATTCTCTTTGTACGGCATGGCAGATTTCCCTACCTCTAAGTCATGTCCCTACATTTTTTGGTATACATCAGTGTATATAGTATGTGCTGGTTTTGGATGCTTCAGAAAGTGTCCGACTTGGCCTCTGGAATGAAGCTTCTGTGGTCGGATAACTGGGCTTTGCTCCAGCCAAAACGAGTGACTCCAGTTAGAAAGAGAATCAACAAATGGTAATGAGGTAATTGAAGACAGTGGAAACAGCATTGGGTATTCATGTGTGATTGCTCAAGCAAGTTTATGCCTCAGCTGAACCTATTTTGTAAAATCTAGTAGTGTTCTCAGCCCAAGAATCCAGTTTTTCTTCATATCCTTCATCATGACAAAGTCTTTGGTGGCAACGATTGTGGCTCCGCACGAGTAAATGCTGATTAGTCTTAACGACTGACATCTTGAAGTTTACCTTTTCTATTCACCTAAATGTGAGATTTACATCTTCACTTTTGTGAAGAGAAAAGGAAAAAATCAAACAGTGAAGAAAACAAGTAAGATTAAGATATGATTAAAAAAAAAAAAGTTTTAATTCCTGTCCCATCAATCACTCAGTCATCATAAATGGGAAATAACCACACACATTATTAACTGTTCAACTCAGCACCAGAAGAACTTTTTCATTCTTTCCTTACCACACCTTGGTCTCTATTACCCTCAATTTTTCTCCACACCTTATTTGCAGTCTGAGCCATTAACCCATCCCAGACTGTTTAAGAAGCGTTTTCCCTTAATTAACATTTCAGGTTTTGATGTAAATCAATGTATCTTTGACAGCTTAGCTCTTTCAGGGTTGCTGTAATTAAAGCTGTACTTAAAAAAAACCCAACTTACTTCAATCTAGGATAGTCAGACATCTATTGAAACTGCGCTTAACACCCGAACCTAGTCTGTCACCTGTTTTACATTAACTGACACGGGTGGCGCGTCGAGCTGGCCCCACCAATAACTCACCTCGGAGGGTATACCTAATCACAGGTCAGTAATGTAAACAGACGTGGCGCGGGGTGGCAGGTCATGGGTGGGATTTGATGACAGGACGAGGATGTCCACGAGCTCCTCAGATTCAGAGCAGTGGACTTTAATCAGCATATTACAGAACCATAATCTGCAACTGGCTACTGAAAATGACAGATGAAACAAAACTAGGGTCATTAACAAACTGAGAAAGCCTGAGAAGATAGTTGTGTGCAGTCAGGAGTGGCGGACGGAGACTGCTGGGTTTGTGCAACACGGTTTGGGGAAGTCGCAATGCAGATCCCAGCGTTATTCATCATGGATTCACCACCTGCCTCATCTCCTGCATCAGCCAGTTTGTTTGGAGTTTCACAAGGTTCTGTGCTCGTACCCGTACTTTTGACAAAGTTTGGAAATTAATCTTAAGCAAATGCAGCCTTATATGAATAATATCATAGCACAGATTTTTAAAATAATTTTATTTTTTAACTTAAATCGGCACATAAAAGTTTTTTCTTTTAAACTACTCAGTTTCATATTTATTTGATGGAATGCTGATTTACTTTAAGGAAGTCTGGTCCAGATCTCTTGATCTCCCATCCTTTAATGCAAAAATCTCCAACAAAAAAAAACGTATTTTTATTTATTTATTACATTTTATTTTTTGTATATTGCTTTGTGGCACTGTGTCATGCATCACCTACAATGAAGCCAGCAAGGAAACGTGCTTAGTAAAAGACTATAAGGTAAACTTTTGCACTCTTTGATATTACCTATGAACATGTTATTTATACACTATCCTTCAAACATACTGCTTACTCCCATAATCCTACTCTCCGTCCATTCCTCTGAGCACAGCCTCACACACAAGCATACACACACTTAAACATGCCTCCTTCTTACTTAAAATACTATTTGGTGGCTGATAAGAGCTCCTGACAACAGCTTTATGAAGCTCTGTGTGAATCTGAGTGTCAAAGTGACAAATGAAAGGCTGGGGAACGAGGCAAATACCAGTCTAGAAGCACAGAGTAAAAAGTAGAACCTGCTTGGAGGTTCACACATCTCAGCGCTCCAACCACTACTGGCTCCGCTGGTGTTTGCAGTACGGATAATGTGCATGTTTTATTGGGTTACCAGTATATATTGTAAAGCAATTTGTACCTGTAAGTTCAGGGAATAAGCTTCTGTGTAGGGCGTTCTTTTCGTCTAGTTTGTGCACATCAGCCTTTCGTCTCTAACATACCTCTCTGCATTTGAGCAGCCCCCAGCTTTGTGATAAAGGGCACAACTCCGACAAATCTTTTTAAACGCATTGATTTACTTTGGCATCTTGAGATTACACTTTAGCAGCAGCGTCATGCATTGGCACTTAAAGAAACCAAAACTATTTCAGAGCCAGTAGTGGCAAATTAAATAACATGTTTTTATGGGCTGAGGCGTGTAGGTCTATTAGTAAACCACTTGCTATGTTGAGGCTAGTTTGAGAGTGCCAGATTCCATTAGGTGGTTTTCTTTGGTGAGTGAGTGAGTGTGCCGTCTGTCTGTCTGTCTGTCTGTCTGTCTGTCTGTCTGTCTGTCTGTCTGTCTTTCTGTCTGTCTGTCTGTCTGTCTGTCTGTCTGTCTGTCTGTCTGTCTGTCTGTCTGTGTAAATTACTAAAAGTAGATGCCTAGTGCATGTCTATAAATCCATTGCTTCTTAATCTTTTATATAAATTTCTTACATTCTTTAGGTGTGATTGTGTGAGATTTTTCATCTTGTAGACCATTAGCTGTGAGGTCTTGTTCCAGGTATATGTCCAAATATAGAGACAAAGTATGCATATGGTTTTACTTCAATAAGTTCACTTTGAAACACTGTGCCAGAAAGAAAACCCTCCCCCAGTGTTTGTGACAGCGATCTCAAAACTGAAAACCAATCTTTTTCAAAGGAGAACACAGAAGCACATAAATATAATCAGCTTCAATCCACCAAGCACTAAATACAATGTTTTTCAGCAGCAACATGTTTATGTGAGTATTTTCATTCCTTTTCTTTGAGAACAAGCATGCACAACCTCGTGGTATTTATAATGAGCTTTTCCATGATGCAAATCATCGGCAATGTCGGGTGAATCCATACAATCTTAGAGCAGTACCAGACAAAATGTGTTTGTCTCCTCATTTAACCTCCAAGCTTGTGTGCTCACTTGGAATGTTTTAAGGGCCAACAAGGACCGAGTCCAGAACAAACAACAGAATCAATGATTTCACATCCCTCCATAAAAGAGGACTGCATTACCGACGTCTGCGTTTTGCACACAATAAAGAAGAAATCTCCAGTTACAAATCATGCCAAGATAAATGAAGCCCCGACAGGGGAGGAAGAACTGGGGAACATGTAAAGGGGAACACGCAGAATAATGCAATGACAGCAACATTAACATTGGAAAGTTCTGTATCTGTCTGCACAGTGTGGTCTCAGCTGAGTCTGGATGAGTTGGGATAAATTTTCATGGATACTTTAAGCCAGTAATTGTCCCCAAATCATTCCCTCCACATAAGCACTTTTAACACGCCAATCTGGAGTCATGCTTCACCACACTGTTGCTTGTTTTTTTTTTTTTTTTACATCAAAATTCAGCCTGCGAGTGTGTGTGGTGTGTGGTGTGTGGCGTGCACGTGTTGTGATGTAATTATCTCTCAGCTACAAATGTTACATAACTATGGGGTTCGTTCTACCCCTGAACATCGTTTTCTTGAGTTTTGCCACACTGTGCCCAGGTGTTTAAACATAGTATGGTTAAGGTTTGTTAAGCTTTGGTGTTTTAAGAGTAAATTTGTACAGAAAGTTGTCACTATCTGCTTACATTAAGATCTATAGATAAAAATATTAAATAGAGCATTATCTTCAACCTGATCTATGAGAATCTGCCCTGGGAATTCACATAGGGGCTGGATCATTAGGTGACAGTGTATATACACTTCTTAAAGAAATTAAAGGAACACTTTTAATCAGTTTCTCATTTAGAGAGGGTCAGTGTCCCTTCTGGTAGAATGAGGCGTACCTGGACCCTGCAGAGGTCGTACAGGCGGTCCACATCAATATGTGCCATTGCCAGAAGGTTTGGTCTGTCTCCCAACACAGTCTCAAGGTGGAGGCGATTTCATGAGACAGGCAGTTACTCTAGTAGAGATGAATAGGGGCTGTAGAAGGTCCTTCAAACCATCAGCAGAACAAGTATCTGCTGCTCTGTGCAAGGAGGAACAGGATGAGCAATGCCAGAACCCTACAAATTGACCTCCAGCAGGCCACTAGTGTGAATTTCTCTGATGGAGTAATCGGAAACAGACTTTATGCGGATGGACTGAGGGCCCGACGTCCTCCTTCTTTAGACCTGTTGTCAGATTCTACTCTGGTGCAGTAGGTCCTGGGTTCTTCCTGGTGCACAACAATACCTTGCCTCATGTGGAAAGAGTATGAAGACAATTCCTGGAGGATGTAGGAATTGATACCATTGACTGACCCCCATGCTCACCTGACCTCAACCCAGTAGAAGACCATTAGGACATTATGTTCAGGTCCATCAGCCAGGTTGCACTGCAGACTGTCCCGGAGTTCTGTGAGGCCCTGGTCCAGATCTTGGAGGGGATGCACTAGGAAACCATCCATCGTCCCATCCGGTGCATGTATAGCAAGTACATGGAGGCCATACAAACCACTGAGGACCATTGTAGCTGCTGTATGGAAATGTCAGTGAAATGGATGAGCAAGCCACATCATTTTGACTTTGTCTTTGACTTCAGCCCTCTGTAGGTTGATAACTCCCAACTTCATCAAATGATGTCACATCCTTTCATTTCTAAGACATTACCCAATCCATATCAGCATACATGTCAGCATGATTTTTTCCCCCCCCATTGAGATCTGACGTGTTTTCGAAGTTTTTTGAGCAATGCATTTGATAAATGTAAAACCTGAGATGCATGATGTAATGCAGATTACCAAGTCTGCTGTGACCATGATTTTGTAGCTTGTACTTAGACTGTAATCGCTCCTGTTACTCTTACCCACTCAATCAAACTGGCTTTTCTCATTCAATTACTCACCGTAACAGCTGGAAATATTTCTCTGAGTGCTGCATGCTGCCATTACAGGACTGAGACAAGTGGAAGGATAATTGAATAAGTTTCTCATTGGCCAGCCAAGATGGCCTTTACTCTCGGTTTAGTTTAGTTTCTCTCTCTCTTTTTCTCTACATTCCTTTCTTGTTGCTTCCTCTTGACTTATTGAGTGTGACGTATAGTGTTGTGCAAAAGCTGTCAAGGTAACAAAACTGTCAAGCGTCAGTGTTTGGCAGTTAACAGACTGCCTACACCCTCTCCTTCAACTCTTCGGATGGCATTGCACTTGGAGGTCAAACTGACTTCACTTTGAGCTTTTCTTACAAATTAACATTGAAGAGGCAAACCTCAGGGATGGCTTCTAAATTATTAGGTATACTAAGCAACTCAGTGTTTACCAGATTGAAGCAGTTTTCTGTAATGGCTCATTTTTTCTAGGAATAGTTTTCAACTCCTACAATTTGGCAAAATACACCCCAGACAGGTTATCATTTGTCTATGTCTTCTGCGGTTTTTGAGAACTCCTGTCTAAGCAAAGTGATTGATGAATGATGTTTTCTTAAACTGAACAGAAACATTCTTCCCACCCTGCTACTGTGCGTTCACCTGCTCTGTAGATAACTTATTCTTCTTTAAGGAAACGACAATAAATCTGAAGTGAGTCAACCCACAAAGGTGCAGGTGTTTTAGTAACTCTAATGTCCAATCTGATATTTACACAACATAGATTAGAACATCAAAATATTTTACACGTATTTTATAGTACATCTCCTTAAATGAATTACAAAAGAAATATAGATCACGGAAATGTTCTCCATGACTGGGACATATGTACAGAAGCGAATTAAATGGGTCCAAAGTGTACAGGGACATATGTGGAGCAGAGCTGCAACTAATGAGCCTGTGGAGGTTCCTTCACACTACCGGTTATAGAACCAAACATGTATTCTACCCTGAAACTGTCAGTTGAGCACAAAGACTGGTGGACTGGTTCGATCGTGACAGTTTTAGGACCAAAAAAGGGGTCTAGTGTCTGCATTTCTTGCCTCTGTTGCACAAGTTTACACATTTTTCACCTAAAAATCCAGTTTATAAATATTGTAACGCAATAGATTAAATGCCTTATATTTTTTTTAAAGTGGCAAAATTATGCTAAAGATATAGGCCTGGATATAGGAGCTGTCATTACCCTACCTAGTTTTTGAAAGTTATTAAATTTTTTCTTAGCTCACTCAAATGCAAACTTATTTTCATAAGATGTTTTAATTTCAAATAAAAGTATATAATAATATATATATATATAATAATAATAGTTGTGCATATTTACAGTAAAATCCTGGTCAGTGATCTAAAATTAAAATGATTTCTAAAATGAAAATGACTTTAAAGTGTTCAATTAATTGTGATATTGATTTGAGGTTGTATCATTCACCAATCATTGCAAATATTTAGTATTTTTTCAAATGTTTGCAGCATGCAGATAATAATGATGTGCATGCATCTTGTTTTATAGATTATATGTCAGAAGTACAGTAAAAAAAAAAAAAGCACAGAAGCAACACCTAAAGATGAATGACTTTTAGTTTTTCCATCAGATGCATCCTAGGGTGCAATATAGTAAAAAAAATAAAGTTAATCAAGTAACTTGATGTCAATATATAGAATTAAATATTATCTTGCTTTCTTGGTCCTTTGATGGACCAACAGCACATGTCCTCCAATGACAGTTGTTCTTGTCAGGAAACCAGAAAATGAATATAGAATATGAACAGATGCAGGGAAGGATGAATGTATGAAACATGCAAAGACATCTGTTTGACCATTTCTGCCTCGGTGGTCTAATGTTTGTGGAAACCAGTCGTCTTACCATCAACATGTCTGCTTATTGTTACATGCTGAATAAAAGAAGAGCATGGAAAACTTTGAGAAATTAACTCAATGAAACAGAGATGAGGTGGCATGAGAAGCATTGAAAAATGGAATAAGAGCTTGAGGGGTAATTTCAGCAGTAGATCGGAACACATGTGTTTTGCATGTTTTCTCAAGTCAAAACATTTCAGGCTTCATTTGCTTTAAAAATGGGATCCAGCAACAAGGAAAAATTACAAATCATCTCTCTGAATAATGATTGTAGATCTCAAAAAAGTTTGATAAATGACTTGTTGTGGGATAGAAAAGTATACTAAATGTCTGACTCAACCAAGAAACGAATGAATGATCTTAAATATTGAAAGTATGTGTTCCCAAGACGTTGCTCAATAATACTACAACTGAGTCTTGTGTCTGCAGTTGTATGGGAGCGTGTGTGGGTGTTATTCTGTTGGGCCACTGCAGAATTGTTGTTGTTATTTTTACCACCCAAGCCAAGAGCAGATAGACTGTCCAAACAAGCGGTTTAACTTCCGACCGATGGGGAGAGAGCTTTCCAAACGGATGCAGTTGGGTTGCTTTTTTTCATCCTCTGTGGAATGCCTGTAAATAAAGTTTTGTTTTTGCAAGGTGGATCTCATGGGAGGAGGGGTCCATCTATACACAGTACTGTGCAAAAGTTTAATTTTCCACTCTCTTTACAAAAGGTACAAACAGATAATACAATGAAATGACTGTATTAAAGGTAGACTGATTAGCTGGTTGTCCAGTGAATAGGCATTGACCATAGATGAACCCACATTAATTGGAAAAGACACACAAACTTAAACCACACAATGTTCAGAACAAAGCAATGCAAGAACCAAAAGTCTTGTCGTATTTGGTTTGACCTCCCTCTGACGCTTTTTAAGGGGACTGCAACAATGGACCAGACTAGTTCTCTTTTTAAGGGGACTGACCCAGCCAGATGTTTGCAATAATGTTAATTTGAATCCCAGGCTGTTTAGGTTTACATGAGCCAGGTTAAGAGAGCCTGGAATTTTCTGTTTGTATCATAAAGAGACGAGAAAATAAATATAAATGTAATGAAAAATGTATTTAAACAACAAGAGTAGGGGTGCCTAAGCCCAACCCATGTAAACTAGTTCTATACAGAGTGGCTTCTTAAGTTATGATGCATTTAAAATGACATTTGATGCAAACATCTGTTTCTGGCATATTTAAGACACGATGCATTTCTTTTGCATTTAGTATTAAACTTTATGTGAAAAACCCTCAAAACAAAACACTTTATCTCAAGTGCCAGTATATACTTGATGTAGCATATCTATTTGTGAGCAATATTTCTTTCAGTGTTTGAAATGAAGAAACAAATAGATCACGAACCAGCTTCAGTCAGAGACGGGTGGGTCAATGCTTTGATCAAAGCCACAGAAGCAGGTGATGGGAGGAGCTCAGCATGTTGATGATGTTGGTTCTTCATTTAGCATTCAGGCTGGCTGCCGTGTGTATGGAGGTGTGTGATGACATCCTGGCTCACCCCGACAGTCAGTAAGATATAGAAGGGCTTCATACTTCTGTCAAATCAAATAAAATCAGTTCTTTTCAAGTTGTAATCATACAAACATCTGTTCATAAGAGTAAGAAGGAAAAATTAAATAGACTTGTGCAAAAGTAGTACAACTAAATAGTTATGTGAAAAAAATGATAAATTCTAGAGATGCTATTGATCCTCTGGCAGGAGGTCAGTGTTTTTCTCTTGTCCAGACAGATATATCAATTTCTGGTATCACTTCAGTGATACCTCCGTACAGATGTTTTTGGTATGAGGTTGGCTTTTTCAACTGTTGTTTCTCTGTTTTTGTTTTTTTCAATCACAAACCAATTACCCAAAACACAGATGTAACCAAGCTGACGGCTGGTAAATTCTTTTCTTCTGTTAAAAAAACAGAAAACATTTTTTAATGTAATCACAAATATCTATTAACTGTCCCAAAAGCATGTTAAGTATGAGTATGAAAGATCAGTAGTCCCAGTAACCATCAATTTCTAGTTCTTCTTTTTACAGTCTAGATCTTGATATATACTCAATATCAGATCAAACTATAACTATTTTAAGGTATATAAATATTGGAAAACCAGAATAAAACACTTTGTTTTATTCTGTTTTTTTAATGGATATTAATATTACAGAAATTAAACATTTTAAAATAACTACAAGCTGCTAAATCTTCTTTCTATTTGTTTCCATCGCTACTGCTCAGTTCTTCTCTTAAAGTAGCACATAGGAGTATTTTTTTTGTTTTGGTTTGTAATATTATTCATTTGCTTGTATTTTTGCTCTGTATTTCTACATACAGAAAACAAAACTGTGTTTGATTCGTCGGCCGTCACCTCTCAGAGCACATGTGTATGGCGTGAACGATGAGGTTCACGCTGCGTTTCACGCTGCGTTTCTGTGAAGGACAACGCCTTCCCACATACTGGCTCCTGTGGCCGTCTTTATGTTAATACTCTGACCTAAAATATGTGGAGGCTATTTGGGAGGCTATTATTAGTGGGTATGCATGCGTATGCTCTGTTTGGTGACATCTCCACAGTCTCTGACATGAGCGACTGACTCAAGGTTAACACAGAAACCACCACGGCCCAACGCCACTTTGAGTCAATGTCTTATAAAAGATGTGAAAGAAGGAAAAAACAACAACAACAGCCAAGCATGACAACTAGTGCACTCATTCTTTTTTAATTTGTTTTGGTACACACAGATGCAACCAAGCTGACAGCTGGTACTTTGATTTGAGGAGGACCGGGGAGAGTAGCACCTAACGGCGTGAACAGATGGGAGGGGGCGTCGCAGCCTCTTCAGATTGAGAACCTGAGCTGGAGGCACCTTGTAGCTTTGAGAATCGGAGAAACGAGCCTCTCCTGCCTTCCTCCTTTTCTTATCTTGCTCCCTTTCTTCCCTCACTCTGTAATTACTCTGCTCCTGCCAGAGCTGCTTGAAGTTTAGCCAATTAGACAATAAAGACCAGAGCTTGCTCTTGCGCTCAGTTTCTCTCCCTTTGTGGTCACAGCCTTGCATGTCTCATCGCTCTCCTCTCTATAATAATCTGTCAAGTGGAGCTTTTATTCCCCTGCTTGGATTAAGAATAAAGAAAAGGCTCCTCCTTAACACACTTCCTTTGTTTCTGTGAATTTTTTTTGCAATATACGTGACCTTTGCTCTCATTGTGTCAGTGAGTAGATATCTGTCTCTTTGTGTTTGCTCCTTTTGTGCACTCAGTGACTTTCATTCTTTTCTTTTTTTTCTGTATTATTGCTTCATATTTTTTTTATTGATCCATTCCTCCCTTGGTTCTCTATAAATGTCATCTTAGCCTCATTTAAAACATGCTCACAACAAGCCAGGACCCCTTCAGCTTGGTCTCCACAGTAAAGCTAACTGATGGCCCAGTTGTATTTTCTTTTTTCTTTTCTTTTTTTTTTTTTAACTGTAGAGAAAATAAAGATATCTTTGTCTGACTTTAATGTTCTTTCTAATTGTATGTGGTGGATTGTAAACACTAGCTAAAGTTAGTTTGAGAGCTGTAGCACGCCTGGGACGGACACAGTAGCTCAGTCTGTGCCCTCCGTGTTCCCTGGTGGTTTTAGACCACTGCCAAGCAGCTGCTTACTCTGTACAACAAGTAATTACAATTATAGAGCTTTCTCTTTCTATATATTTTTTTTTTGTCCCGTTTCCCAATCCTTCCCATGTTGCCTGCTGATGTTGGGTTTTCAAGAGCCCCAGAATTGAGGGTAGTTTTTAGTGGTCTCGTGTGACGTCCGTTATTCAGTTTAGTCATGTCACTAAAGCTGAAGCAGTGCTGGTAACACGATGGCACGCAAGCCAATTTGTGTGATTCATGCTTTTGAATGGTCAAACTTTAAAATATATATGTTGACAAAATGATTGATAAACTAAGACAAAATGTCACTTTTTTTTCTTGGTTCTTTGCGAGTGTAAGTGACTAATATACGTTTCAGTTACTGGGAAACAGCTTACACGTACATGAACATATGTAAAATGATTGCCAGATTGCCAAAATGACAACAATAATATTTAGTTAGTTTAGTTTAGTTAATATTACAGTCGCATATACGGCCAAGATATAAAAAAATGAAGCCAAAGAAACATGAAATTGCTTAGAAGAAATATAAAATTAGAAACAAAACACAGTGAATTTCCTCTCCAGCATTAACCAACATGAAACAAAAGTGGTTAAAATACATTAAAGTCATTAGATGATTTGATTTTTGAATTGTCAGCACTGAGTTAGTTACTACCTCTTCTTAATGAGTATGTATTTCTTTTCTCTAACAGCAAATACTCCGTCAGTCCCGTGGTAATGCCACTAAGGTCATTTTCCTCATCACCGATGGCTACTCCAATGGTGGAGACCCTCGGCCTGTGGCGGCAGCTCTGAGGGAGCGAGGTGTTGAGATCTTCACTTTGGGCATCTGGCAGGGAAACATCAGGGAGCTGCATGACATGGCCTCACACCCCAAAGACCAGCACTGCTACCTGGTGCACAACTTTGCAGAGTTTGAGGCCTTGGCTCGTCGTGCTCTGCATGAAGGTAAGAACAAGTGGCGAAGATTACTTGAGTTTTTTTATTATAGCAGATTGCAACATGACAGCCTCTCAAAGAAAACTTTTCTAGGTTCTTAAAAAAGTATCTGTAGTTTTAAAAACAGTTAATTTGGCTCAAAATGCAGTTAAATAGAAGCTGAAGATGGTAATCCTTTGAAGTGCTCTCGTAATCACAATTTGACCTGCAGCATTTTTTCTTATTTTCTCAACACTTTTGACTGTTAAAGTTCAATAGTTACTTTAAAGGAAGCGTATATTTTACACAGAATCTGAAATTATACATTTTACACACTGCCTTCAACTTTATAGTGCCACAACCATGAGACCTCACATCTAGAAATATAAAAAAGCTGGGTTTTTTCCATAGTACAAGGGGTTTTCTCACAATTTGGTGAAAAGGGTGATTCTTTTATGGATTCTCTTGGAAGTTGCTCTCAATATTACTGGCACCTTTTGTGGTGTTGAGTTAACTGGTCTTTTAACTTCCACCTACAGATTTGCCTACGGGTAGCTACATCCAGGACGACCTGTCGCGCTGCTCTTCACTGTGCGAGGCGGGTAAGGATTGCTGTGATGTGATGGCCAGCTGCAAGTGTGGCACGCACACTGGACAGTACGACTGCATCTGTGAGAAGGGGTACTACGGCAAGGGTCTGCAGCATGAATGCACAGGTAGGCGGGTTCACCAGCTTCTTTCTTGAGCCGTTTCGTCAAAAAAGGTTTGCTCGGACGTCATCTCAGAAATCTTCTATATCAACTTGTCTCACAAAGATACTTTCAGGTTAACTTTTCAGGTTCACAGAAGCAGATGCTTTCTGGAGAAATTTAGGTTGCAAGAAGTTCATAATGGTAACATTTTAAATACTCATATTAGTAGTTATTCTGTGTCTAACAGTGGTGCAGGGCGATCTTTGTTACAACTGTCCAGAGAAACAAGAGAAAAGGAAAGAAAACCCCAAAAATATCCTCTTGACCTTTGCTATTAAACACTTAAGTCACTGGTTACTTGTGCACTTATATATTTTTTCCTCTATGTGAAACTCTGGAGGCGAGTAAGCCTTTTGTAGTACATAGTACATAAAATTGCAGTAAAACTTTATTAGATGCTAAAACAGTCCCAATCTGGAGACTTTGTTGGTCTGCAGCATGCTTAAGTCTTTAAAAAATTGAATCTCATTGTGGGGTTTTAAGTTCACATTAGAATTATGGCCTCATGTTGCTGCTAAACTCACTAAGGGTGGATTTTTAAAGAAGCAACCTGTCTATTTAAATCAATATAAAGTGTCCTCTGGACACATCACTATTAATAAGCCTGTCAATGTGTAATAGTGATGTACCTATCTTTTACCGTGGCTCTTATGACTTTACTTCGCATTTGTATGTTTTACATATTCTTCTGAGGACCTAAGAATCTGTTTCTTTGTTTCCAGAGTGCTTTTCCTGTTTCTGGTCACTGTTACTGATAGACCTGAAAGGCAGAGGTTTACCCTTCTTGTTTCACTGCCTGGTCTTGTCAACATCCTCTCCTAATATCCTTATGTACTTTTAAGAAACATAAGCTTTTTACCTTAATGCAAGTTATATTCTAAAAGTGAGTCCTATGATCTAAAATATTTTTAATCAAATCGTATATTAGTTTATGAAGTGAGGTCCATTATCAGTTATTTCCTTTCTGATCTTTTGGAAATATTTCTGAGAAGGAGCTGGAGTGCAACACCTATTCTTTATTAGTTCTTAAAATATACTTTTGTTCTTGCAACAGATCCCTTTGTCGAATTGATTTAACTTGTGGTAATGCGGTAATTTGGTTTTGCTTTGGTTCATTACTTACAATCAATCCAACATTTGCCAGCTATTTACGTACAGATGAATTTGTCCTCTAAATGACCATTTGTTGGTTCATTAAAACTTCCAGTTACACAGTTAGAGATTGTAATGTGGCTGTTTTAAACAGGTGTTCTTCGTCATCTAAGTGTAAGGTTAAAGGTTAATGCATTATTTTTACTGATTGTGCAATCAGCAAACTCACAGAGGATAATAGACGTCTGTGATTGTTGGAGAGCAGAGCAGCTAACAGATGCACTGGCTGGTGTGTGTGTGTGTGTGTCTGTGTTTACGGAAAGTAACTCCTGTGTTAAACCTCAGTGCTTTAGATGGCTCACCCATCTTACAGGGAAGATATTCAGGGAATTAAAATCAACCGACGCTTAATTCTTTGCTTAGAGGAGAAATAGAAATCTGTAAAACCATAATCACAAATTATCTGAGAAACTCCAGGAACACGTGCCCCATTAGTCTTTCTTTCTATCCCAACATGTTTTCTCTTAGAGTTGGACAACCAGCAGAAAATGAAGAAAATTAATAATTTCAGAAACAAAAAAAGTCAAGAAGTGAAAATGAGAGCAACAAGAGGAGGCGAGTTCTTGCAAAGTGAGAGCCAGAGGAAAGGCCATCAAGGTCATCATACCAAAACAAACGCCTCCCTAATTCCCATCAGATGTTGTCGAGACTTAAACCCCACTTGGCTTATTAATCCTTTTTAATGGTTTAATTAATAGCAGAGTACAGCCTTAAGAGCTGGCTCAGACATGAGGAAGGAAGGACACAGCAAGGCGCTTCAACCACAACGTAACACTGCCTCCCTTGCTGTCTCTTACTCACTCATACTGCAAAATCTCATGGGAAGGAAGTGGGTTATTTTGTTGTACATGCTTTATCGTCTCTGAGTCATTGTTTTAATGTAAGAGAGCTAACATACAACCACTGATGGTGAGACATTTATATATTTATTGAACTCCTACTTGCTTGCGTAATGTTTTAAAATAATAGTTGCTCCAAAACTGATATTATATGAATTAGGTTTGCACCATTTGCTTGAGCGTTCCAGGATGATTAAAGGGGTCAGATATAGACAATTCTTTTTTTTTAATGCTTAAGTATGAAAGTTTGATATCTGGTTTGACTACTAGACCATAAAACCAACAAAGCTCAGCGATTCAGAAGAGCTGCTATATTGTTGTCCTCGCCAGTAGCAGTTAGTAGGGAGGGGAGCAAGGGAGCAAGGGAGCAAGGGAGCAAGGGAGCAAGGGACGGCTGTGTTGTCCAGACTTTAGGTGGATTTCCATTACAAATTTTTATCAGAACAAAAGCAAAACTGAATCTCTGTTTTGTCCTTATTTAACTGAAGAAAATTCAGGCACATTCACTCTAATTTGATCAATGCATTTGATCAATGTTTGAATTGCATTATAGTCGTCTGGCGAGATGGTTATATAGATTTGTGTGTGTCTGAGTAGTTATGGTGACCCTTTTTTTTCCCATAATTTGAGTGAGTGGGAACATATAGATGTTAAACAACAGAGGCCCCAGAATTGAACCTTGAGGAACTCCACATGTTATTTTTGTTAGCTCTGATTTATAGTTACCTAAAGATATAAAATAGTCCCTGTCTTTTAGATAGGACTCCAACCAGGAAACTGTTGGGCCAGAAACCCCCACCCAGTTTGTCAACTATCAAGATGTTATGGTCGACTGAAACACCAGAAGATGCCTCGATCCTCATTCAAGTTACAGTAGTCACTGAAGTTTAAATAATTCAACAGTTGATAACCACGGCGTGCAGTGTGGGCTGGAGCAAAAAAAGCATTGGATATAAAAGGCTTCCAGTCGAAACTGGTGCTTCAAAATCACTGAAGTGACTCCTATGCAGGCCTCTCTGCAGGAACAAGTAGCTGCCAAACAAAGCCGGGCCCACCTGGTTACACCTGGTCTCCTGAGCCTTATCAAGACCACGTTCCTTTCTGTCCCTCCTCCCACTCTGTCTCCACCCACTCACTACCCTGACATATAGGAGCATAAAGAGCAGAAATCTGGAGGAGGGAGACTAGAAACAAAACAATAAAAAAACATATTAAGCAAATACATTAACATGTTTGAGTCCATTTTTCTCGGCATTGCCACTATCCATATTGGAGAGATTGTCAAGGACCTTTACTAGAGCTGTCTCAGTGCCGGAAACCAGACTGGAAGTTTACTAAGACAGGGTAGGTTTGATACGGGCCTAGAGCTGTTCATAAGTGACC
The DNA here is from genome assembly GCA_014839995.1 of Xenentodon cancila. NCBI lineage: Eukaryota > Metazoa > Chordata > Actinopteri > Beloniformes > Belonidae > Xenentodon > Xenentodon cancila. The sequence continues at coordinate 24,331,908 of CM026212.1, forward strand.
TGTCTAGACTATTCTTTTTTAAAAGTGGCTTAATGTTTTTAGGCACTGAGCAAAGATACCTGAAAGCAGAGACATATTTACAATGTCTAGAAGATCTGAGGACGTTCAATGTGCAAAACTCTTAAAAACCCTGTTGGCAGAGTATGAAGGCAGCAAACCGCTTCTTGTGAAAACGTAAAAAAAAAAGTTTTTGCAATATATTTCTATTATGTTTTTCCTTTGTGATATTAAGGTTTTGCGAAAATCTAGGGGTAATAATATTTCACCTTTAAATGGGGGACAGTGTGGTTGCCAGAGTCACCGTTGCCAAACTAATTATCATTATAGCCTCAGGTGGGTTTGTTGTCTAGACAGCTAGTTTGCATAGACTTTAAAGTCATGTGAAAATAAAGCCAAACATACGCTGTCCAGTGGATCATTATAAGCTTTGGCTAAAGGGATTCATTGGAAACTCTGTTGAAATCCCTAGAGTGCACAGCAGTGGTGTTTATGAATCTGTCGACAGCCAAGGCAAACAGCCTCTTCCAAAAAACAGGACTGGAATCCCAGCAGATTGAAGTGGATGATGACCCCAGTTCCTGCATAGTTTGGCTTTCTCTAACAGGCCAAACTAGACATTGTTGTCTCTCTCTGAATACCAAACCCGAACTCTCAGTATCTGTATCATGAAGGATCAGGAAAGGAATTGGGAAGTAAATAAATGGACTAAGAGGGGGTGCAGAAGGGTAACATGTTTTCCTCCTGTCACACATTCACGCTTATCAGCTTCTTCTGTAGTTTAAGAGAATGACAGCAGCTCTGGTCTGTGTTAGTGTGGTGTCAGTGCAGTCTTTGTTCCTCTCTGGACAGCTCTGCTGGAGATGTATGGGGGACAAGGAGAACGAGGGGGGGACCAGAGGACAACACGGAGCATGAAGGAAACCAAGCAAACGATCAGATCAAACTCAAATATATAGAAAACCAAAACATTTTTAATGTCTTTGAAGTATCATGTATTCATTCTTCATAATATGGTTGTGTTAACTATGCATCATTTTCTACACAATAAAATCTAAAAAGTGTTAAACATTTGTTTTTTTATTTTATTTTATTCGCATTGTAGTCAAGGCACATTCTGCCTGGAGGACAATGAGCTTTTTCCTGGAATGCTGTGGTTACAGCAAAACATTTCCTTGGAGCTATCATTATATTGCTCAATGTTTATAACATCAAGTTCAGCAAAGCCTCCTGATCCCTTGAAGAGACACATGGTAGGAGTAAGCTTCGGTGAGACTGGTGTGACCCCGTCTTCCTCCAGACAAACTGGACGGTCCGTTGTCTTGACCCGACGCAGTCATTGAATCTCCTCCGTAAATATTTTTGGTCTCAGTGTAATTGTCCGAGAGATTTAAGGCGGGGAAACCCCTAGTTAGACAAACTGAACAGTTTTAAACAGTTACGATCATAAAAATATTAAAGTGGAATGGATCTTCCAGTCGTTTTTTTTTCCATGTATGCTTTGACTCCCTTTCCTGTACTCTCGCAGATTTTTTGGCTTCAGTGTTTTGCAGAGTTTTCCATTGTATATTTGAAGCAAAAGCTTCAAAAAATCCACAAAGAAAAATTGTTTTTGTGAACTCTAAGGAATGCGACAATTCTTCACACATCTCCGGTTATCAGTGTCTTATTTCTTGACATTGCAGCTCTCATCTGTGCAGATATTAACACATTTGTGCTGCAGCATGTTTTTATGCTTGCATTTGAGTAAAAGTGGGCACATTCAAGGATCTTCTTACCTCAAAGCTCTTTAAATGTCAGTAGTGGGATCTTGCACCACTCTCCCTTCCACAATGCCTGTAGATCACTGGTGGTAGGTACACAGGTGGGTTGATCCTCTTCCACATGTTCATAAATGTACCAACATTGAGCCTCATTCATGCGATCTGTGAGTAGATTTTCATATTAAGCCACTTATATGGCAAAAACCTACTCTAGAGTCAAGAATGTCATGTAAAACATATTTTTTTATTATGTGTGTAGTCCTCTGTCACATGAACATCTGTAATGGAATACCAATTATTTCCCATTTGTTAAGGTCAATTCCAAACATAAACCTTTCAGTAAAAATTTTAAAATTCTATATTTAATTTCAAGTTTAACACCAGCTTTAAATATTTTGCCTCAAATTTATGTTGGGTGTATAGGAAATTTGACAACATATTTCATAAACTTTCTTATAGGCTCCATCTGTTTTGTCTTTATATATAGAATGTAATCCCCCAAAGCATCTATAGGCACTATAAACTCTACTTTAGTTCAGTTTGTCCTTTTCTGTCTACATCATTATTTCTCAATGTCTTTTCTGGTAAGAACAAAAGCACAAATTGCTCAACTTAGACTTTTACTCCTTTTGGCCCAGTTATGAGCAGGGGTAGGATGCCTGGGATTTCCTGATGACAACCCCAGGAGGGGAGTTCAGGGCTCAAATCCTCTCCAGCCACTCAACTCTGCCACTCTCCATTAATTTCGTTAAGTGATAAAGTGACGGCTTATGTCTGTGTTTTCTTTGGTAAGAGGAGAGTTGAAAGGGGGAGGGGGATGCTCCTTGATGCACCTCATTGTACTATCCTACCTTGCATGTATAGATTGCTAGATTAGATAAAAACTTAAACACATAATGTGTTCACTTTACTGACTTCTGAGTCGACCAGTTGTGGCTGCAAGCTGCAGTCGGTATGGTTCACTAAAACTTTGGTCAATAATTTAAAATTTAGAAATAAGAAAATAAGTAAAGGAGCGATGGTCTCTGCTCTGAGACACTACGTTAAAATGATTATTAATGATATGTTAAATGATATGTGCTTTGTGGTGCATAAGAACACATCAGCATCTCTCCGCAGTACCTTATTTCTGTTAATGACTTTACCAAACGGAGCTGCGACTCTTCTAGCGGTTTTAAATAAATCCCACTGATATAGCTGGTCTTACTTGTCCTTTAGTGTTTAAAGTTTTTGGTTGATTTTAGCTCAAAGTATTATTGAAATCCATTCGAATGCCTCCCTCCACACTTCATGTTCCAGTTCTGTTCCACCCGGTTTCCCCTCATAAAAAAGCTGGTTTGTAAAAAGCCTTAATTGATGGCTACCGCTGCTGTGTTTACTCTGTAAGTGAAAAACATTAGAGACACAGATGAAGGACCGGGGAGGCAAAGAAGCCATAAACTGGCCCTAACAGGACCCTCCTCTGCAGGAGAGCCGGAGGAACGAGGAGCCGTGAAACAGCCAGTGGTGTGAAGCTGAACCTCACTGTGTCATTAGCACTCTTCGTCCTTCTTCCTCTTACTCTGTCTTTCTGTTTTCCCACCACATTCTCCTTTTTTTTGTTTCCGTCTATTAAAACTCCTGTTCTCCACCATCACATATATTTGCATCAACATTTGAAAGGACATTTTATTAGATGTTCATATTTTCATGGTCTGATAACATTATTCTAAACAAATGTCTCTGTTTTATTACATTTTGACCTTTTAAATAATGCATGAATCTATTAATAGTCCAGGTGGTTCATTTGGTACAAGCACTAATAGCAGCATTCACTTGTGGATCTGTGATGTGTCCAATAAACTCATGTCCTAATCTGATCTGATCCGTGCAAATCAGGCCTAATATTTGTATGCATGGGAAGAATACTAAAAGAAATCTGTTGGGTGGAGGTAAAAAAAAAAGTGCATTCAATTTTGGATGTGTGCATTTCTAGAATCCTTTTAGATGTAATAATAGTACTTTACAATTGTGTATAAACTGAGACATACCTCTATGATTAGCCCCGATTACACATAAATTGTTGAAAACATTTGTATTTTAACAATATGTGAACACCTTTTCTCCACATACGATAACACTTGAAATGAGTTTATTCTTTGTTTAATCAAGTATAACCATTGCCAGTACTTTGCACAATGAAAGATTTATTACAATGTAAATAATTGAAATTAAGGTGTAAGTGCAACTGGAAATAAAATATCATGTAATCCCAACTGTTTACTTTTACAATTGGACAGTTCATTGGATGTGATTTTTCAATATGATTGATTTAACATTTTGTATTGTGTTTTATTTTAAATTTTATTTAGTGTTTTTGTTACATAAAATACCAAGATACCAAAATACTTAAGCTGAATAAAAAAATAAGAAAAAATAAGCCGAATGTTTTTAAGTCATATCAGTCTCAAAGGTAACCAGGATTTATGGGTTTAATTGATTTTTACAGCTGTGAGAATATATAATATACAGTTGGCGTCTTCAGACCTGTTAAAGTCTTGATCTTCTATGTCACCAACATTGGACAAAGCCAAGGGACATTGGTTTTGTTCTTGGAACTTCTGCTTTGTTAACTTTTTTCTGTTTCCTTTAAAATCCCTCAAACATAATTTATGTTGAAAATGTCCCTTAAGGTGGAATTCATCCCTCTTTCTGCATTTCAACTGATTTTTTTCAGGCCTTTGCCCTTCTTCAAGTCCAACATGTTTGTTTCTGTCAGTGACCCTCATCTGTCTCTGGATTTTTTCACCGACCCTCTTCAGTGCTCTTTTAGCTTTCACACTTTCTGCTGTGTTTAAGCGTTTGACTCAACTCTCTCGATCGAGGGAGGAACACACACTAACAGAGATGCACTGTGTCAAGGGTCAAAGGCTAATGATGGCGGAAGTCTGCTTTGTGGGAAATAAGTGTTTGTCTCTCTGTTTTGTTGACTCCCTGAACAGTTTGTGTGTAAGTTCACTTAATTAGTGCTTTATTTTTATTTTGTTTCTTCATCTATGTAAAATATTTGTGTCTCCAAAATTGCTGATTGTATTGCACGCAGACATGCATATATATCGACGGACATAAAAAAACCCTCATAAACACACAGTCTTTTATGTGCCACGCATACTGTCCTTCCAGTAAATCTGGGGGGAAAAAACACTCCCTTAACTCCAAACTCCAGCAGAAAACACAATTCTGTGGTTTTTATGGGAGTAAGGGTGTGGTGTTTAGTGTATGTATGGGTCATCTTTTTATTTTATTTTATTTTATTTTATTTTATTTTATTTTATTTTATTTTATTTTATTTTATTTTATTTTATTTTATTTTATTTTATTTTATTTTACTTTTATTTCCCTATTATTACCCTACATGCTGGACCAGCAATTGTTAGTCAACAAAAAAATAAAATAAAACAAAAAAACAAAAAGGAGAGTTAGTGTCATGGTCACTGCAGCTTACTTTAAACTTGTTAAGATCCTGAGTCTTTTATGTTGTTCCAGGTTTACAGATATCATACCAAGGCCTATCACAGCATTTCTCTCTGCAATGACTTATGTAATCAGCACACCAAACCAGAGACCAGCCAGTGTTTGTACAGTTGTTCGGTGGTTTGCCTTGTGCTTCCAGTGAATCCGAGCGCTCCTGGAGCCTGTAATATACAAGTGTTACAGTCTCTCTGCCCTTGAGAGTTCATAAGAGGTATTTAGCAATTGTGGTGTAGTCGTCCTCCTTCAGGAATAGGATTGAATAATAAGCAGCAGTGGATCAGCAACTGCCCTTTTACTGTTTTTTCTTTTCTTTCCCAAAGACCTTCTTGAATCGTATTGTAGAAGTTTTCCTTTCTTGCTGTCAGGGAGTTTGCCGAGGTCTCTTGTCCTCCTGTCAGATGGAGGTTGTTTGTGTCATCAGCTGTGCAGCAGCCAGATCTCAACGTAGTCCAATTTTTCACCCTGCTGTCCAGCTGGACAGCACACCAAACTTTAGCAGGACTGGAACATGTAATCCCAGAAGCAAGGGATTCCTGAATTTTGACAATTTCATGTGATATCAGATGGTCTCAGATGAACAATTAAATCACAACTCTCTCAAACTGGTCTTACCTGTGCTGTTGCACCATCTTAAATCATATTCTAGTACATAACTCCATTCAAATGATGCCTGAAAGATCATTCTGGTTGTCCTAGACTGTTTCCATCACTGGTAGGAACGCTCAAAACCTGAAGCTGCTGATTACCATCTCAGCTCGTATACACTCTTGGAATTATTCTGATTGGACAATTTGGAGAGTGGTAGGTATTCGTAATCTGACTCCCACTTTCCTTTAAGAGCACTCACTATTTGTGTGTGTGTGTGTTCCTACTTAATTTACCCTGACTTAGTCATTTGTATACTTAATTTTACACTTCTGTTGTAGTTTCACAAGTGTTACTTATGCAGAAGGACTTCAGTGTCCAAGTGAACTGCATTTCTAGAGTGAGAAGGCCTGTGACCACAAATAACCGGGCCTCAGTCCAGGACTGGTACTTCCCTAGTAACTATTATTTTTCTTTGAAGAAAGGTTATAGTGAGAACAAATATCACAGAAATAGCTCTTGCTTTAATTGTGTACTTTTCTTGTTCTCTGTAAATGATGGCAAATGACAGAAACAACAAGCAGAAGAACATAATTAGACTGTGAATATAATGTATATGTTTCCAGAAAGAAACCTTAGGTTTTGTATACTAAGTATATAAGGAGAAGGTGACTGGACTTTTGTTATTTAAGCTGCTTTTTAAGCTATTTAAGGTTCTGATGATCATCTAGGTTGTTAGGTTTGTGATCGGTTCAGAGTGTTTAACATGGTTCAGCTTATTTTTTAAGTATTTCTTTTCCCCATTTTTCCCAAAATGGGTGTTCTTGGGCCTGAAGGTCAGATTGTTTTCTGTCTCTCAGAGCTTCTAGTAACGTGATCATTTTTGCATGGTTCCCTAGTTCTGAGTCCTTTATTAGGAGGGTGAGAAGTTGAGTCTCCACATCAGCAGCAGCCAGCTGAGGTGATTTGGGCTTCTGCCAACGATGCCCCCTGGACGCCTTCTTAGGGAGTTGTTTCAGGGATGTCCAACTGGGAGGAGGCCCAGACAGACTCAGTGCATGTTGGAGAGATTATAGGCTGGCCTGGCGACGCCTTGGTGTTCCCCCGGAAGGGCTGGAGGAAGAGGCTGGGGAGCGCGAGGTCTGGGCCTCTGCTCGGCTGCTGCCCCCGCAACCCGATTTCAGAGAAGCAGAAGTTCGAGGGTGGACGAATTTCTTTGCATACTTGTTAACAAGTGTGTATGTGTTATAAATTGGGGTTGAATAAAGAAATTTCGTAATTGTTTTGTTACCTGTTCCTTTCCAGAAGTCAGCAGTCATTTCCCGCAGTGATTAATGTAAAAAATATGTGGAGAGCAGTAAGTGTGTGAGTGTTTTGAAACATATTTTGTTGGACTAAGCAGAATTTGTGCTCTTCTCCCTCCCTTCCTGTGTGTTTGTCATTGTGGCAGAGGAGGCAGATGTTCTTGCTCTCCGTTTGGAGCTTTCTTCGCCGTTTCCGTCCCAGTCTGTTTTTAGGCTACGCGAACCCCGTGTCCCCCTCCTACCCCTGAGACACAAGAGATTCTTGTGCGATAGTAACTTTGGCTCTTTGACCTGATGCGTCTGCCAGATTCCATGACCTGCTTCATATTATGAAAAAGCAGTTTAACAGATGAACTGGCCTCTGCTTGTTTCACATTTTCTTTTCAACTTCCTTTTTTAATCCTAAGAGATTGCATTCATCTTTTTTTTTATTTATAAATTTTAGGACCGATAGGAACAGAAGAACAGCTTAGACAGTCACATGAAGTGTCGTCTGCGCGAGTAGTTGAAGATTGTAGCTCATTGAACCTTATAAAAACACAAGTTGGGTGGGGGGGGCTATTTTACGTGTTGGTACCATTTCAAATTTTTACAAAAACGAGATTAAAAGTGCACAGTCCGGGATGAAAAAGTAAGTGAACGCTTGGAGTTAACAGCTGGTCGCGCCTCCTTTCACAGCGGTGGCTTCAAGTTCTCTTTAAGGAGCTCTAGATCATGTTCAGGAAGACTTTGATCATTCTTCTTTGCAGAATTTCTTCAACTCAGACACATTTCTGGATGTTTGGTTTGAATCACTCTCAAAATCATTTCCCATCATCTCCATTAGGTTAAGGTCTAGGCCGAGTGAGCCACTCCAAGAGGCAGATTTCGAAACAGATAAAACATCTGCAGATAAAATATTTAAACATTATTATTATGCTGTTGCGACTTCGATGAAGATAAGGTCACTTTTTTTGGCAAAATGATGTAGACAACCAGTAAACTCCAAGTGGTTCACATTACTGCTGACTATCACAGTCTCAATCTTTAAAAAGAGGCAGACAGACAGGTCAAACTGTTGGTTTAGCGAGTCAGTCGGCAACCGTTTACCTAGAATGATGAAGTGTACATGCCCTGCTGACAAAGCAGACATCCATCCTCATGGCTGTTTAACTTATCTCCTCAGTTTCTCACAAAAAACATTGCTTGTCCTTTTTGTGACTTCTTTTTATTAAAGTAATAATTCTGTCAAATTGCAGACTTGATTCTTTCTTCTTCTTCATCAGGTTCAGAAAGCTCCTGATGAATACACCATCTAACCGCAAGTGGATTTAATTTTATCAGTAGTTATTGTTAGAGACTTCGTCATGCTGAATAAAAAGCTCCTGATTACAAATACTTGGTGCCCCTCCCTCCCATGGGGAAAAAAATAAATCATTACTGGCTACAGTAGTCGTCTCTGACCAGTTGCTGGATATCCATATGGCTACAGTCAGTCCAGACACAGCAGGGTCTTTCTGTTTTATGGTCACCTTTAATGCCGATGGTTCACTTCCTCTCTAAATGAAGGGTGTAGTTCAGTAGAGTTAACTTCAGAGCCATCTGCAAAAAGTAGACTCATAACGAGAAGCTTGGCTGCTGTGTAATTCAGCCCAGTTCAGAATCCAAACACAATTAGCTGCAGCACGAGGTCTGTGTTCTTGGCTGAAGTCATGGAGCAGGGATGGTATTGAGGGAACTTCACACTGCTCCCTCCATGTTCACTTTCCAGCATTTTTATTTTATTTTAGACCCACGGCTGCTTGTTATTTCATCATTTATCACCCCTCGTATTTATCCCTGCTCCTTCCGTACCGATTCCCATCGTCAGAAGCCAGCTCTGGTGTTTCAACACTGTGCGTGTCTCTGTGTGTTTATGTGAGGCGCATGTGTGATCATGCATCTGTCTGTGTACATTTCTACCTCCAAGCACATGCGTCCTGCCAGGAGTTGAAATTTTATATATTTCAGATACAGTATTTCCACAGTTGCACTCTGAGTGAATTATTATTCACATAAAAATAAAAATGAAGGGTTTTTGTAAACCTTAAATGAAGCTGTAAAAGCTGATTCCAAAAGACTTGAGTAGAGAAGACTCTTTCTTGCTGTTGTTCCATCTTATGTAACCGACCTCCTCTGAGTTTCAAAGACACACGATGGAGAAATTGCATCAGATCTTTATTTTCTTTTATCAAATGAAAACATCTAAAACAACTAAACTATACATTCTGCTCCAAACCAGGTATTCCACGTTGGTTTTCGCTCCTCGCCTCTGTTTGATGTGGGTTACTGGGTGCATTTCACTGCCAGCAGCCACTGCCTCCTTTATAGTTGGTTAACACATCCTGGCTGACCTGCTGCAGCTGTGGGATTTGGGGTGGGGGGGGGGGGGGGGGGGGGGCTTAGCTGGCACGGATAAGCTGTGGAAATTCACACCTTCCCTCAGGCTCTAAGTGTAGTGAAAGAGTTTAATTTTCTTATTCTGAAGACATGGAACCAAATTAAACAGTCTGAAACTCACCGTTCACTGAAACTGGTTTTTATTTGAAAATGGCTCTTTTTTTTTTTCTATTTACCACAAACAACTTTTGAGTTTTCTCGACTAGACTGTTATATGAGTAAGTGTTGCACGCCAGAATGAGACGACAACTGCTGTATAGCATTTTAGCTTTTAGTGCTCGAACACACTGGGAGGCGGTTATGTCATTTATTAAGCTATAATCAAAAACCAGTCAGAACTTGTTGAAAACGGTGCCAATTTGTCAGCCAACATTTGTTCTCAGATGTGTTTCAAATGTCTGTAAAGCCAGCAGTGGTGTTTTCGTAACCATGGTTGATGGTGAGACAGCTCAAAAGCTTGTGTTCGTGGATGCATGGGAACTTTGGGAGTAAAACGGCGACTTTTCTTTCTTCAAAGCGCAGCAGTAATCACAGTGAAATATGGGAATTTCTATCGCAATAAATGGCTTGTGTGAAACTACCCGTACAAATGCTGATAAGAGCTGTTGTCCCTGTTGGTAACAAGTTCAAAATAATCATCAACAGAGTTAGTTTTTTTTAGATATCTTAAAGTAGTTAATCTAAAAACCATCAGAAGCTTAAAAGATCATTAGATATCAGTGAATGAGTTTTAATTATGCACTAATACATGTGAAAGTGACCCTTTAGACTCCAAAGATTGATATCCACGTCTCTTTTAACATAAATTATGGATAAACTGGTTTCTAGAAGTCGAATGATGACAAAAGGAAGTTTGCTTCCTATAACCTCTGTTTATTCATCTTTATTAACGAACCCTCTGGTCTGACTCAGGTGATGTTCATGTGTCCTACCTTTGTGAACACATTCACATTTGTGTGGCTCACTTACAGTTAAATGCAAAGCAAAGCTGGCTTCAGATAATCAAACTTTGTTACATTACTTTTTTCTTCAATGGGTGTTTAGGACCACAAAAAAACCCGGCTGGGATTAATTAAGATGCTGAACTGAAGTCATCTTTTTTTTCTGTGCCAGTTGTGTAATTTTTCCCCGACAACATGTCCAGACATGAACTTTATACGATCAAAGTATCCTCAGCTCAGAATTTTCTAAAGGCTCCTTTTCAGTTTGCAGAAGTGATATTTTTTCTTTCATTTTAGCAGCATTTTCATCGTCTAACTTTCTTTTTTTGTCTCTGCCATCTGCCTCTTCTCTTGTTAAACATTCCTTATGTTGTGGGATCAGTTATGGGATCAGTTTATAACTTAATTTTGTTTCTTACGCTCTCCTTTAAAAAGCATGTCCACCTGGCACCTATAAACCCGAAGGAAAGCCCGGAGGTCTGAGCACCTGCCTGTCGTGTCCTGACGTACAGCACACATCTCAGCCTGGCAGCACCTCCCTTGATGACTGTGTCTGCAAGCCGGGCTATCAGCCAGTAGGCATGACCTGCCAGGGTAAGCAAGGCTGTTCGATGTGGACTTTTTGACTTGCACAGAAGACATCCTCAGGAGACATTTTATTTGCACTACTCTAAACATTTGAAGCATTGCCAGGATCCTTTTTTTTTAACCTGCAAAAGAAAATATTTCTTCTCTTCTGACTTTCAAAAGAAAAAAAATCAACATGTGCATAAACGCAGTCTCTTCTCATGGTTTCTCAGAGGTGTCTTAGAGCCAAGTTTCAGATTAAATATGTACAGAAAATAAGATACTTTAGTCAAATTCTGCCATTTCAATCACCACATTTGTATTAACTTTACATTTACATTCAGAATATGTAGACAAAACAGTTTGATGGTCTTCAACAGCATAATGATAAAAAATAGCCTTTGTTAATGAGAAGGTAAGAAGTTTACTAAAGCATAGATAACACAGACACGTTTACTGAACGTATGCACTAACTCTGGGCAAGGTGTAAACCTTTTACTTAACACGTGGTTACAAGGTGCACAAAGCATTTTTTCCAGTGACTAACTACGGTTTATCTTACGTATAAACAAAGGCAGCCAGTGAGTCAAAAAGCACCAAGATTAGAAGAGAAAGTTGTACATTTGAATCGTGTGCCTCCTCTTCCTCCCTCTGTGTAGATTAGAGAGTAGAGTAAAGGATGACGTGTAATTTTCTTCTACCACATGGTCTTGTTCTCCCTCTCTCTTTTTCTCCTTAGGAGCATTATTTTTATGTTTTATACCCATACTTTCCTATCTGCTAACTTTGTGTGTGCGTGTGTTATATTGTGTAAGTTTCTCAGCTATGTTGTAATTTAGAATTTACTGCATTTCTTTCCTCTCATCTCCCAGTGGTATATTGCCCACTGTTATCCCCCCCAGAAAATGGCTTTTTTGTACAAAATGTGTGTAACAACCACTTTGATGCTGCCTGCGGAGTGCGATGCCAACCAGGTTTTGAGCTCCAGGGAACCAGCATCAGACTGTGCCAGGCCAACGGGACCTGGTCTGGGACACCTGCCACATGCAGAGGTGAGGAACACACCTCTGTCACACGCCTTTTACCTGTCCAGAAATGTTTTCTCATGAGATTCTTGCTCCCAGGTATTCATTTTAACCCAGAAGTGATATTAGTAATATCACCACCTACAAAGCCAGACATAGAACTGAACAACTGTGTCAGTTTGGCTATAACCAAAGTCATCTCTGTTACAGTGGAAATAATATAATAATTTCTTAAAGAAAATACAATTGTCTTCAGATTTTCCTCATCAGAGCAGCAGAAAGTGATGGTGCCCCTGCCAAATATTGTCAGGAACATGTTGTTTTGGTTTGGAATCAGTTGATAAGCATGGAAAAGCTTCCCTAATAGACACCAAATGTTTCTTTGGGGTTTTTTGTTGATTTTTAACAAATTAAAAATTGTCTAGTGTCCGCTTACACATTGATAGCTCAGAGGTTGCTGTTTCCCATAACAAAGTGTAATTTAAAAATGATTAGAAAGAGATCTAAATGTAAACATCAACAACTGGGAAAGTATGGATAATAACAAACAACTGCAAGGGATTTTCTACCTTATTTCGTACTTGTGTTTTACCTATTCAGGAATTTGCTGAAGTAGATGGTCTCCTGTTAGGCATATGCAGGGTAACAGAGGTGTATTCTGGGATTTGCATTGTGCGTCATGCAACTCCCCGTCCACGCGTGCTTTCATCTGAACGTCTTCAAACAATGAGTTTGTCTTTTTGATACATAGTTCCTTATTAAATTAAGAAAACTCCAGCGTATCATTGCAAATCTCTGCTGTGATGTCTGCAGAAGTATTTGTGCAGCACTAAATCATCTTGTCAAGCTGAAGGACGTGAGTTATTCTCTTGTACTGATTTGCTGAGCCTCCTCCAAGTCAAAGCATGTGGAAGTCGGTGTGTGTCAGCATGTAAAGAATCCTGCTGTGAATTGAGATCATGTGTGCCTAAACTGAGTGAGGAGTCAACATTTATTGGGAAACTACTGCTTTTTGCCAAGACATATGCTGAGAGCAAGAAAGGTGGGGAGGATTTGTTTTAACAAAGAGAGTTAGTGGCAGAAGCACAAGAAGAGTGAATAAAGAATGGATGGACCATACAGGAAGTTCAAGAAAGCTAAATGGAAAAAAAAAGAGGGAGCCGGAGAGGTCACGAGATTAATGAGGAAAATACTAGTTTTAGTAGAAAGGCAGCAGCAGTGTGAGTCATAGAAATACCAAGACACTGAATATTTAAGGGTGTCTTGAAGATTTATAGTTATGTGGCTTTGAGTATATAGTTTCTAAGTGTGTGCATATGTCTGCTTGTATGTGTTGCCCTCTAAGTCTAGTCTTCGCCACATAATGTAGGACCTCCCAGCTAGTTCGACCCTGAGGGAGGGGGTCTCCACTGAACTGCCTGTCTGTCTGTCTCTGGCTGGTGATGAGAAATAACACGACACAAACCCTCAGTTATACCTCAACATACGTTGGAGCACTGAGCAGATTTTATTTTTCATAGGGACTTTCTCGCTTTGCATTAAGTGATGGAGCCACAGATGTAAGTCACTGCTTTCTTGTGCTGCAGAAAATCAACTTATTTGTTGTAGCCATTGGGAAGAAGCATAAGTTTGGGCTTTGTCGTGATATCTAACACTGTTTTTTTTTTTAAATCATAAAGTATATTATTTAGGGATATTCATTTTGTCATATCTGTAGCAGGATTTAAAATATCCAGAATATCTTGTACCAAAGCAGCTAAACTAATGGAGGTTTAAAAAAAAAAATGAAATAAGACATGAATTCATTTCAATGTCACTATTAATACATGAGCTTTTGTATCCATGTTTTGCTGATTTGGGTTCTGATATTTATTGTCCTCATACTTTGATTTATTTCTTTAGTACGCTCCTGCCCAGCCCTGTCTCGCCCTCAGCATGGCTTCCTGCGATGCAGCGATGGCGCTGCGTCCTACATGGCAGAGTGTCAGGTGGGATGTGACCGAGGCTTCAGATTAGACGGGGACTCAACACTCACCTGTCAGGCCAACTCCCAGTGGAGTGGACCCCTGCCTCGGTGTGTGGGTAAGCCTACCAACCACCGTCTCGCTCTGCTTGTTGCCACTAAAAAGGTAACACCGGCTTCATGCTGCCAAGAACTAATCTTTCTCCAAATACATGGATTTAAATAGCACGTTTTTTAAATGGCATTTCTTATCTTCTTAAATAACTACACAGACATTCATGGAAAAATTCAGTTTCACCAGCTATAGTAATTAACATGATAGAAAGGTTAAGACAAAAGGAATAAAAGGAAAAATCTACCTAATTGAGGTGTGGTTGTTTGTACGTCGCTGCCAGAAACCTTTCAGACTGTTATGAGACTCTTTTAGACCAGTGAAAGCACATTTGGGCCTGTTTCACGCCCGCTTTGAGTTGAGATTGTAGAACAAACTTCATAACTTCCATCTGTGTCTAATCTAATTATTTGAACATTATTCATAAGGCACACACCTGTTTATATAATGTCTCACTGTTGGTGGTGTATGTCAGAATGAAACCCAAGCCATGAGGCTGAGGTAATGATCTGTGGACCTTCAAAAAAATTGAAATGTCAAAGCACAACTGCAGACAAGGAGACAGCAAGAAGGTTTCTATGCCATTTAAAGAGTCCAAAACACATAAATCTCTTATGTTTAAAACTTGTCACAGAGATCCAGAGCTTCTTTGTGTTCACACGAGAATCTTAGTGGAGACAAAAAAAAAAAAAAGTGATCTTTATGATGAAAAAACAGACATGCTTCACTGAAATGCACATTGCAACCCACTGGGCGATTGTCAGAAGGTACCTGAATCGCTTCAGACAATGAAATACCAGATGTTCTCATCTGTTCAAACCAGGAATAAATTATTTAGTAGGGAAGGTTTTCTGTGATAGTACTGGATTCTGGTTCGGAAAGCAGGAAAAACGTTTCTATAGTCTGGAGAAAGACATGCTCGAGTTAAGGTTCATAAGAAACACCAGGACACCAGCTGGAGTCTGGACCAGGAGAGCATCCGTAATGAGACCTCAGGATGACTGCACAAGCTTATCTTAAACACTTATCTGGTATAGCTAAGTAAATATTCAAAATATGAATGTTTATATTGTGCAAATGGGATATTTAAGGTTTTTACTTTCAGTAAATAAACAGCGCGCTACAAAATCTTGTCATTTTTTTAATATTGCAAAGAATACTTTGTAAACAAATGAGCAAATAAAATTAATCCAAGTTGTTAGAGCAAAACGTGGAAAACTTTAAATGCTTTAAAAAACTTTCCATTAGCCTTGTATTACCAAAATACAAATGTAGTGTTGCTTTGTAATTTTGCAGTTTTATTTTATTCAGAGGCAATACCTGCTTTAAAACAATATTTTACTTGGCCTTAACAAATCCATATGTGCTGCATTTAGATATTTTGTCTCATTTGCTAGAAAAAAAAATCCTCTCCAGTAAAATAACCATATTTGTGTCCAAACCATGGAATTCATCAATGTCAAACACTATTTGTTTCCAACTTCTCTTTTTTCATTCAGTATCTTGTTTTTTTTTTCATCTGTGGAGTTAAATTTGATTTTCCTTATTCCATAATTGAATTTGCATTATTTTCCGCCATAAATCTTTGCAGCTCTGCCCTCGCTGATATGCACAACAGATCTTCGGAGCAGCACATCTGTCTTTGTAACATGACTACAAATAACTGTAATCTCATATTTGTTTTTGCTTTTATTCTCTGAAACTTGTCTGCCTGACTAAACAAAAAAGATAACCTATCAAACGAATAACCCCAAAAATAACAACATGATCTGTGTGTTTATACCATAATCATGTGGTTTTACACACATATGTAAACACACATGCACAGTGGTTACGCATATGGTATGTATTTGCACTCATATATAGTGAAAGATGCAGCTGCTTTCGTCAAGCAACGTTAAAGCCACCACTTATACACTACATGTGCACACAGCATGATTCACACACTTCAGAACTGCTGGTTAAGTTAAAATAGTTGCACACATTCATGCCCACCACAACCAGCACTCAGGTCAGGCACACAAACGTACAAAAAGGGAACAGCGCATGAGTGTTTTGCCACAAGGCTTCAGCCTCGCTGCTCCAGCCTGTACTAACTGGCTGCCAACCAACCCGCTTGATGTGCTATTTAAAACTCTCAAACCAACTGCTTCCGAAAATCTCTCTCCACTTATCAGCATGGATCATCTCGTCCCAGCTCAGCCTCTACATGACTGAGCTGGGGCATATTTATTTAGAAAGTTTATTGTTACTTCTTTAACACAGAAAAAAAGGGCTCTGTGGGCATTTGTTGCAGTTGAGCGCTTTGTCTATCTTCTGTCCATCACCACACAACAGCTGCTGGTTGTTGGAGAAAGTGCTGCGAAATCCTCAACTCCCTCTTTTTTACTTTTACCTTTACTGCTCCTGGTGCTTGTCAGTTTTTCATACATAGAAAATAAGAATTGATTTATAGAAACGCCAACTCAAAGCACGTTTTTTTATCACACATGAATCATGTTTAAAAATCTGTTTATATGAACTTTGTCTTCTAAACAGAAACGATTTTCACTCATTTAAGTTACAATCAAGAAACAAGTAGAGATATATAAATGCGTGCACACTTTTGATCTGCAAATTTTCTTTGTGCAACAAAATAAGATAAATTTTTGTATCTGATTCTCAGAAGTGCATTGTCCCCCCATCACGCCCCTCAAGAACATCTTGCTGTCGCCCCCTGCCTGTGGGAAGAGAGCTGTGTCGCCGGGCTTCGTTTGCTTTCTCTCTTGTCGGAAAGGATACAGTCTCCAGGGAAACAGGAAGGCGGTGTGCCTGGGCTCTGGGAACTGGACCGCTAATGTCCATAAAGCTGTGTGTGCAGGTAACTCACTGCACTGTCCCTAAGAAAGAGACGGACCTCTTCTCTGCTGCTGCACTGAGGTCCGAGGTTGTGTGTTTCTACATGTAGGATCGTAACAATGATGTCACAAATATTGAAGTCAAGCACCAAAAATACCTTAAAAAATAGTTTGAATTGAATTAAAAACCATTATAATAAACATTTTACATCTAAAATCATTCCCTTCCTGTAAAAATTCAAGTAGGATCAAAACTGTGATGAATAGTTTTCGCTTCATTTGCTTGCCAGGTTTCCCTGCTCTGATAGTATTTAATCTAGTTAACTGAATCTATGATTAATTTTACAGGGTAGCTTGAATGACACTTTAAACATGTGGCCTAATGAGAGACAGGCTGAGAAGGATGAAAGAGAAAGATGTAGAACAGGTGGGGAAAGCGGAAGATATACAAAGAAAACAGCAGGGAGCTTGGAGGGAACATTTTTCCATTTTTCTCTCCCTTCTTTGTATTTCTCTCTTCTTTGTGAATGGTGCTTTTTTTGTTTTTGAAACGCACCTCGGGTTGTTAACTCAAACCATACCATGTCCAAGCGCTCATGCCTCCCTCTACAACTCCGACTGTGCTCTGGAGATCATTATAATGGACTGCATCGCTGCAGACTCCAGAAGCCTCGCAGGTGAAACAGGTGGTGCAGCGCAGCTCTCCCCCTAAATGTCCTCAGTCCTCTTATTTCCTCACGGAGAACGTTCCTTAACATAGAAATGGAAAAAAAGCTGTAAAGATGAAAACAAATGGAGATGTCAAAGTTGAGAAAGTTGGATTTATCATCTGTGAATGGTTTATAATGGTTGAGCAGACAGAGGTCAAAGCTTTATAGAATATAAGAATATCATGGAAGTCAAAGTTTAAAGTGTTCTTAAAGTTTCTTTTACATAATTTTGATGGAAAAGGGAAATAAGCTTCCCGTGCTGTAGAGGTAAATAAAGCCAATTGTTTTTGTGTGTGTGAGATTTAAGCAGAGACGAATGCCTAAGAGGATGGGTCATCCGGTCCAGATGGGGAGCATGTTTCTTACACAGCTCTCCAGGCATGACTTCTGCTCGTCGATGGGAGACTTGAGTTCTTTGAAGCTTAACTGTTTACTGCAGCCTTTAACTGAGTGTTGCTGTCCTACGCTGCTTCGACTTGTTGTATGGAGAATGAGATGAAGGGAAAATCATTATAACAAAAGCAGCACTTACACACTGCAGTTAATTGAATAGAGCTATGATTCTAACCAACCTAACATCAAAACTCGAGCAAGACAACGTAGGTATGAAAATGATTAAATGAATGAATTACGTGTCGTATTGACCATAAGCCCTACACAGCATGAAGGGCATGACCTCTGTCAGCGGTCCAGCAGGAGTCTTTGAGATGCTCTAGGGCTGAGTTGTAGTTGCATGCCTCCCTTTCCAAAGAAAACCCAACATAACTCTCAACTTGTTACGTGAGAGCCTCCTTGAACTGTTTCCCAACAATCAAATCAAAAGTAGGCCAAAGAGTGGGAACAACTCAAAATGGGAAAACGAGCAAGCTGGTTCAGATAGTTTTTAGTGGAATGCTATTGAAGTTTTTTTTTTTTATTTTTATAACTAAAATGCTGCTTGCGTTTCAATGCCACTCACTCTCTTTAAGTGGATAGCACATTTCAGTGCAGCGTTTTTAAAAAAAACTTGAAAGGAGACAATTTAAACAGCCTTATAAGCAATAATTGACACCAGCTAAAATGTAGACAGTTCAACACAGCCATGATCTGCCATGAGGTGGTGTTATCTATCTTTATCAATGTTGAATGTGTCATGATTAAATGGACCAAAAGTCACATGGCATCACACAAATACCCCCACTGAGTGATAACAAGTTATAAGGAAAAGCGGGCTGACGTCACTGTGTGCAGATTGCAGTAGGATCAACATCTGCATCATTTGGATCTGTTATTAATTCTAATTCAATTTGCTGGAATCTGATTAAAGTTTTTTTGTTTTGCTTTTTTTGTTTGTCCCCTTCCTATCAGATACTGAACCACCATGGCTCCAGTGCCCTGCAGACATTGTTGCGGAAACAACCGAGCGCCGCAGCACTGCTGTTGTTAGCTGGGACATCCCAGCTGCCACGGACAACTCTAAAGAAGAGGTTTGAACCTTGTGAAAATCAGCAATATAGTAATTCAGAAGCTGTAAAAATGGGACACTTTTCACTCTTTTCTTCCTGCAGGTGGTCGTGCAAGTGAAACCAGTCTACAGTCCTCCTCAGCTCTTCCCGATGGGAAATGAAACCATCACATACACAGCGACTGACCGCTCCGCGAACCAGGCCAACTGCTCCTTTACAGTCACCGTCATTGGTGAGTTCATCCTTTTGGAGACTCTATCAGAGCAAACAAGAGATAATGTGGCATTTTTCCAATGGTGCATTTCAATAAGAGGGTGGGAAAAGTTTCCATAATTCAATGAAGGTCTTGCACAGTTCTGCAGCTTTTACTTTTGTTTTGGTTCTTAATGACAGCTGATGTATTTTCTGGAGCAAAACAATAAAAAATTTTATAAGTGACACGAATTCTTACACAACACTAATCAGGAGTAACAAAGTAAAATTTGCCACGCCTCACGCTCCACATAGTATTAAACTCTGAGAACAGTTAGAAGTCTAATAAATCTGCTGCATCACTGTTGCAGCAAACAAGATTTAATCCATTTTTTTTCAAATCTCATCCGTCTGCCTGCAGGTACCGCTGTTATCACAGAGCGAACTCTGCTTTGATTGAAATGCCCCTGCAGGTGCCAGAAGAGTTGCTGTAGGGAGTAAAAAAAAACGGGGGGTGTTCCGTGTCAGCAGCTCAGTAATCACTGCTGTCAGGGGGGAAAACCTCAAGCATGGTAGCCATGAACATTTCCATGTGTTATTACGGCAGTGGAATGCTGCGGGTTTTTTTTATTAGAGACATGTGTTTAACTGGTGACCTCTGATTTGGAAAAAGCCGGATCACAGCATAGGACACCAGCAGCATTTTTCTAACATAGGTAGTATCGGTTAGTGTTGGCACAGAAGCAGTTGTGTTTTTTAATAGTTTAATATTCATAATGTGGAGATTTGATTGAGGTTTTTAATGTTTGATCATAAAGTATGCACTTGCTCTTTCTTTTTCCTCTCTTTCTAGATACGGAGCCTCCAGTCATTGACAGGTGCAGGTCGCCGCCAACAGTCCAGACCACAAACACGGAGACGGCCGTCACTTGGGAAGTACCCCAGTTTTCCGACAACTCAGGTATGTCTGGTTGCCGTCTCTTGATGCTTTATTCTTTTGCAGCTCAATTTAACTCTGCTCTACCCTCTGTGTCCGCTGAAGATGGTGAAACTGAATCATTTTCACAGGGTGATTGGAAAAATGGGACGTAAAGGGAGCTGCGCGCATGCTTGATTAAGGAAAAAGAGAAAGCCCGGACACTTATGTTTGTGTTTAACAGAGATAGATAGAAAGAATAGGCCTAGAGGATGACTCTGTTGCAGCATCTGCTAATGTGTTTAATGCTAAAACAGATGGAGGCAGTGGTTAGACACAGGTGTTATTGCAATGAAAATGTTTCTTTTGTGGGAATATGCTCTCATTCCATCCATATTTCCCACAGTCATTTGTATAATTACATGAACACACACACAGTACTTGACTCACACGTTTGAATATTTTTGTCAAATCATTTTTTTTTTCCTAATCACTGTGACTGTATTACGCAGTAAAATCAGGCATTAATCAATATCCTGGACAGTTAAAGCCATTCATGAAACTCTAAAAGAATGGGGCGGAGTATTGCGTTTTTAGCCATACTTTGCATACACCATAAAACCTCAATCCCCAGCAGCCACCTTGGAGGCTCTGCACTGACCTGCAGCCAGATGTATATATGAATAAAACCAGGCCTACTACTTCCCCCAGACAAAAAAAACACACACAGATGTACTTACACGGAGAATTTGTGTACCTAAAGTATACTTCAGACCATGTGACCATGTGTCGACCAAGTCAAGCCCAATTTGGTGAAGTGGACATAAAACACGAGGCAAAGCAGAATTTACCATAAAATGAAACTGTTTCACAGACATAAGTAGTTCTTATTATTAATTTGACTTTTTTTCTGTGTAAAATACATTTAGAGTTGAGTTTAGAGTTAAAAAGAGAACAGGTTTTATTAGCCTTTACAGCCATTACAATGTCTGTTAATCTGTGGCTTAAACGGTGTTTTTATGTGTAAATGATTATTTTAAATGTGCACTTTAATCTAAAAAGAAACCATATGCGATATGCTCTGCAGATGCAAAGCTTTATCTATCCGACAAAAAGAATGTCTATGCACAGTTCTGCCGTTGCACCTTCACACAGTTTGAGTAATAAATCTAAATACATTTTTGTTGCATCTGGCTTCTGAAGGACAAAGATACTTCTTTTTTTCTTAAGCTGCACTAAACTAAATTCTTCTTGAGACAATGGAAATGCAATCATAGAAGTCCTTATGGGAAATATCTCTCTCATTTTTAAATTCCCAAACAACTGTGCTGTGATTTGTTTAAGAAGTACAAAGAAGGTTATTTAAAAAGAGATACCTGGAAAAAGAAGTGTATAGCCAGCAAACTGCTATACCAGTAAAATAGCATAAAACTCAGCCTCCAGGAAAAGAGAAGGAGTTTGGAAAAATGTACCTATGAGCTGAAAATTGAAGGAAACATTTTCATTCGGGATTTGGGAAACGTGAATGATTTACATTAAGTTTGATCTGCTTTAAGTGTTTAATTCAGATGGAAAAGTTGGTCTGTAACCATGCCTTAGTAACCAGTGGCAACTTTAGATTTGTTATACTGTGGCCGTACTAACCTCTGAATCTGAAAACAACATAAGAATGCAAATATATACAGGTTGTTTATTATAAAGGCAGAATGCTCATTTTTATTTTCGTTTTTATTGATTCATTCCAGACATGTCAAAACCGTTGTGTAAAGTCTAACAACGTTAACACTAGTATGAATCTATAAATAAATATACATATACACACATAAAGAATCCTTGTAAATAAATCTACTACATATACTACATATACTACATATACTACATATACTACATATACTACATATACTACACACTACATATTCACACCCCGAGAGCACGCAGACCTCCACCCAACCCCACTATGCTGCACCCAACCCCACTATGCTGCACTCCGAGACCAAAACCACCCAAGCCCAGCCCCCCCCCCCCCCCCCCCCCCCCCCCCCCCCCCACCACCACCAGCCCACAATGACAGTGCGAGGGAGAGAAAGATGTTGATGTAAGTAGTGATGTAATTGTGGCAATGCATAATAGTTAACTGGAATACGTATGTTTATCACTTAAGTAAGCGGAGCTCGTGGTTGACTCAAAGACTGACAGATGTCCACGTCCTGTGGCTGAAAAAAACCTTCATCTTTCCTCAGCTCCTGTGATTGACAGTTGGTGTCACCAGATGTGATCCTGTGCGTTATGAACAAATATCTCCACTTTGGTCTCGCCTATCCAAAAGAAGGTTTTCTGCAAGTCTTGTTTTCACAGATGAAGCTTTTTAAAATTCACTGCTGTATGTTTGTTTTAGAATTAAGAGGCTTTCTCGTCACAGCCCTTCATAAAAATTCATAAAACCTGATACGCTAAGACCTGCAGAAACTTCGCTGAACCTCTTTTATTTATTTTTTTATTTTTTTTGCAATTTTTTATTTTATTATGTTTTCCACTTGTGAGTCCTTCTCACTGTAAAATGAGAGATGTCAAATTGTTTGAAAATGGTCTTATAAACCGTCTTAGATTGATGGGGAGCAGCAGTTTCTCTAAAGTTATTGTTGATGTCTTTCTGTCTTGGCATTGTGTGAACACTCATCTAGATGAAACTGACAAAACTTTCTGGTTTGATAGAGGCAATAGCACCTGAGTGATCAAGCAAGGGAGTGAACTTCTCTGCGAAAACCAGTAATTTTACAGGGTGCTGAGCCTTTTTAAAGCAGACCTTTAAAACAGTGCAGCGAGGAAGGTTTTCAATCTTAGTTGATAGTAGTTCTTACTAACCATTACTACTCACTACATCACTACTCACTTTGTTTAGCAGTATATTACTGCTGTTAACTTCTAAATGAGTTAAGAGGGTAAGTAGTGCATGGCTTCTGCCACAGACCTCTTCTGTTTAACTCTTTGATGATGCAGTATGTCCTGCATTATTGTACATCTGAGGTTCTAATCTTTTAATTTGAAGAACTTGATTAGGACCTAGTGACTTTATATTGTAGCTGTGACTCTAAAAACCAGAGGTGGAGCATAGTTTCGTCCATTGCAATTTTATGAAAATGTGCACATGTTCTCTTTAGAGCGAGTTGAGAAATAACAAAGCTGTGTTTGGCACATGCTGCTGTTACAAGGATTTAATGATACTTAATGAGTTCATACTGTTTAATGGAGGAGCACTTGAAGGTCACTCTATCAGACTAAATGGTGTATGTTTAGATATGTTTCCCTGGTGCTCTAGCTGTTCTCAAACAGCTGGGGTGGTGACAGACAACAAACCAGACTTCTTCAGGTTCCAGTCCAGAGTCGGGCGCCTGTAATTCACTCACTCTGGATCCATATAAAAAAAAAAGTCCAGTAATTGTTTGTGCAACTTAACAAATTGGATCAGAATGGTCATCAAACATACAGAATGACTCACTAAAAACTTGAGCCAATCATTCTCCACCTGTCTGAAGAGGTGTAACTCCATCAAGCCCACTCAAAAACACACACCCATACATGCACTGTAATAACAGGCTGCTGCGGCTGTTTCGAGTCCACACGACGTCAGCCCAGCGCTGCTTCAACGTCAGTGTTTTGTTTTTCCAGGTCCACACCCTGATGCCAGCTCTATATTTAGTTATGGCGTGCACATACAAACACTCGCGCTCAAACTAAATATAAGAGGAGACTCCAAGTGGGCCAGACGTGTGTCAGACCTCTTGGAACCATGTTGCTACCGTTATAAAGAAGGAGGTGGATTGGAGTTAAATGAAAAGCTAAACAGTCACTTTTCCCTACTTTTTTTAATGCTGTCTGTGTCTCTCACACTTACAGATGTTCTCATTGTTCTTTGTTCACGATCTGTGTGTCAGGCCACAGACAAGATCCAAAGCGTAACACACACACCAACACACTCCTCTCATCACAGTTGCCAGCTCTCTGTTTTTACTCTTTGATCATTGATTTCTTTCTTCTCCAGTCCATCCAGACTGAATTAATATCTTTGTTTGGTAAAACTGAAACAATTATATTAATGAGCGACTAATTTAGTCCAAAAGAAATCAAAAAAGGCCAAAACTGCCCTCTGCAGGAGCTGTACAATAACGCTTTTCACTATACATCATTTAGTTTTAATGAATAAGATATAATGCTGTCAGAATAAGGTAAATTATTAACAATACTTAGGTTGATTTCTGTGGTGAGCACTCAGTTGTTTTTTGTTTTTTCTTGATATTTTTTCCTCTCAGGTGGTCGTTTCACAATATCCAGCAGCCACAGTCCAGACTCACTTTTCCCGGTAGGAGGAACTCTGGTCCAGTACACGGCAACAGATGCAGCGGGAAACAGCCGCACATGCAACCTCACCATAACTGTGCAAGGTATCATTTTAACACGTCATGCCTGAAACACTTAATTTTCATTTCACTCTTGATTTTCTAAGTAAAGAATGGTTCTCCATGTTGGCCTCCTTTCTGTGATTGTACGCGAGCAGTATCACATGTCCATGGATTCGCCGTCTGGGCGTTGACGGAGTTCATTAATGCTGATCTCTGTCTACTCAGGAACCACTTGTGACCGACCGTATGTCCCAGTAAATGGAGAGTTCATCTGCTCTGAAGAAGAGGAGGGAGTCAACTGCACTCTTCACTGTAAGGAGGGATATAGCTTCACTCAAGATGCCGTGCACAGTTACTTCTGTGCCTACAATGGTGTGTGGGAGCCGCCCTACTCTCCAAACAGACCTGACTGCTCAGGTGAGCACCGTCATGCCACAAATATAAGCTTAACTTACTGTGTTAACTAAAAGGTTTATCACACCTGTGAAACAGTTTAAGACTGTTCAAAAGTCAAAATACCAGCACATATTTTTGTTTTATTTCTGCAGTGAACCGAGTAGCAAACAATGGGTTTAAACCCTTTGAGATGCTGTTCAAAGCGTCCCGGTGTGATGATGTAGACTTGGTTAAGTCATTTGCCTCGGATTTCAACACCAAACTGGAAGGGATGGTGAGGACCAGAGCACACACAACTGGCTGTGATTGGCTATGAATCAAATATATAGTGCTGTTTTCTTCTTCCCCGCAGCTCCCCAACATCTGCAGCAGTGATGACGTCACCTGTAAGCTGGAGATGATATCACAGGGTCACTGTCTGGAGTACAATTATGACTACGACAATGGATTTTCAATTGGTAGGATGCACATGCACTAATAACAGAACATACTTCATTTACATAAATGGTCTCATTAGCTCAGTATTCTTTGCTCTCCTTGCTTAATATTCCTCAGCTCCAGGGGGCTGGGGCAGCAGCTGGGACCCTCAGGGCACACAGGACTACGCCTACTTTGAGTCAGGCTTTGCCACAGGCACCCGGCAGCTTCCCGGCCGGCAACGAGACGGCAGAATGCAACGTCTCCACCGCACAAAGAGGCACAGAAAGAACCGAGGTCCCACCAGAGACCAGAAGATCCAGATCTATTTTAACATCACAGGTAGAATAAATGTGATTTTCAGTTTGCAACTTAACAGTCACATGATTTTTGTAGGCATAAAGTCAATTTCAACATAAAAGAATAAAAAGTGTTCTTCTCGTGTAACCAGTATTTTTGCCATGAGTCGTCACTGTTGGTCGGAACTTTAAACTTTGGCCATTCTCCCAGCAAGCATCCCTCTGCCGCTGTCGAGGAATGACTCAATAGAAGTGGCCAATCAGAAGAGGCTCCTGCGGACTCTGGAGCAACTCACCAATCGCCTGAAACGAACGCTGGCCAAGCAGCCGCTGTCCAGTTTCCACGTCTCCTCACAGATGATCGTAGCTGATCCCAGATCACTGGAGAGCAAGAAGGCGTCTCTGTTCTGCAGGCCGGGCTCAGTGCTCAAAGGCAGAATGTGCGGTGAGTGGTGGGGAGGGTGAAGGAAACCACTCCCACCGAAATTAATGTCATCTTCTTGTCTGAGTAATAAAGTTTACATCCTTTATAACAACATGAGTATTCAATATAGTAGTTTAAGCTTTGAAGTTCCTAGAAAGTCACTTATTTTGTGTGCTCTTGCAGTGCAATGTCCTGTAGGAACGTACTTTTCGCTGGAATATAATGAGTGTGAGAGCTGCTGGTTGGGTTCCTACCAGGACCAGGAAGGTCAGCTGGAGTGTAAATCCTGTGCTGAAGGAACCTCCACAGCTTACCTGCACTCTCGCAGCACCACTGAGTGTAAAGGTATGCTTCATGGAAATGTGCTCACTGTTTTATCTTTACATTTTTACATATTTATGATGATATAAAGGGATTTTATGCGTGCCCCCCCCATTATTTAAAGAATGGATTACTTGAACACTGTTTTTTAAAATTAAAACTAATGCTGCTTTGAAGTGTCTCTTTCCTGATGATGTTTTGATCAATGTGTTTGCAGCCCAGTGTAAACCAGGTAGTCACTCTATGAATGGGCTGGAGATCTGTGAGTCATGTCCGCTGGGTCACTTCCAGCCGGATTTTGGTGCCAGAGAGTGTCTGGTCTGTCCTGATGATACATCCACAGTCACCCGAGGAGCAGTGAATGAGACAGAGTGTGGAGGTGAGACAGTTATTGTAAAAAATGCAAAGCCTTAATGCACTTCAATGTATTTTCCACCAGCAAATGCTACCTTTTTAAAACATTTTGAGTAGATCTTGGCATTATACTTTCTGCTTTATCATTTTCTGTCTCTTTTATTGTCACTTTTTCTCACTTATGTCTTACACTCTGGTTTCTCTTGCACAGTTCCCTGCGCGTCAGGTCATTTCTCTCGGACCGGTCTGGTTCCCTGCTACCCTTGTCCTAGAGATTACTACCAACCGGAACATGGCCGTTCCTATTGCCTTTCGTGTCCCTTTTATGGCACCACCACGATCACTGGGGCCACCACCATTCAGCACTGCTCCAGTAAGACGGCCTGGCCAAGTGACATTGTTTTTTTGGGGGGGGTTATTTTCTAAACATTGGTCACTTTTCTAAATACATGAATGTTGCTTTGAGCTGGTTTATCTGGTTTTAAGAAAAAGAAAGACTACAAAAGAAAAATCTACGTGCTTTATGTCTTATTTGTCTTTAGAGCAACTTTTCTCTCCGTTTTAAGAACTCAGAGTTGTTTAAACAGCAGAACAAACTTGCTGATGCAACACATTTGAACTTAACAGTGTTTATTTAAAGGATTTTTAGTGATGTTTTATTTTCTAAATTACATTTCATCTCTCCTCAGAGCTTCTGTAGCTCTCTAATAGGTTTGTGTTTACATAAAAAACAACAAAATTGCAAACTGTACACATTTTTTTCCTGACGAATTAGTTTGGGGATTTGTGCGTATTCCTGCATGTTTGTGTATGTAGATGGAAGTAGGCACAACCAAACTTTTGTAAATATTAGGAGTGCCAGCACATTTTTTGACAAATTTATTATAGAGTAAAATATTGAACTGTCACTCAAGTGACAGTCTGAGAGAAAAGTAGTCCCTGTTCTGCTTGGCAGCTTCAGTGATCTTGGTGTGGCAGCACATGAAGCTCTTCTCCTGCAGAGCCTGTGGTTGCCAACCGTAGTACGAGACTGGATGATTGCAGTCGCTCCAGAGGATAAGAGAGAAGCCTGGCGGGTCTGAGTAGGGAAACATGAAACAGGCCAGGACCAGCAGGACGTCAAGGACTGAACTTCTTAAATACAGTGACGTGGAAGATGGCCAAGATCATGTCAATGTATTGATCCCAGTCATTATTGCTGGGTTGCTCAACCCAGTAATTCTGAATTATGGGAATGGGAGTAACTTGGTCCTGATCTACTTAATCTTTTTTTTTTCTTTCTTTTTTTTGCAACATGCAAACAAAGGCAATTTAATATGACTTATTACTGACAGACCAGCGCTTAAGCCTTGAATGTCAAAGCTACTTTGCACTAATCGAGAAGCTTTAAGTTGAGGGTGAGTTAAAAGAAGGGACCTCTCCCTAATGTTTATGGCAAATGGAGAAGGAGTGATGTTAATTAAATCTAAAAGTACCCTGTCACAGTTATGAATAAAACAGACTTTTGTTCAGCTGGATCTCATTTACTGGCCTGTCTGAAAGCAACGGGACATTGCTGACATTGTCTACATTTTCTGGGTGCGGTTGTCAGGTTTTGGCTCCAGCTTTCTTCCCAAGGAGGAGAGTGTGACTGCTGCTCCAGAAGTAGAGGTCGTTGAGGATTACCAGGCCAGCAGTCAGGTTGGTCTTTGTCTTTTTTTTTTTTTTTTTTAACTTTCATGTTTTGGCTCATTAACTTTGTTTCATTTATTACCCATTTTTGCATTTTAGGCCTTAAACACTGTAGGAGATTTTATGGTTAGTTTGTTAAAAATAGTTCAAAATTACATTCACAAATCTCATTTAAAACTTGCCTTTATTAAAAAAATAAGTGTCATGTTAAATTTGTCTAGAAGCAGCATCGACATCCTTGAGCTCTGATGTATCTGGGATGGACCAGAGCTTGGTGAAAAACATATACGGACAAATCAGTAATCAAGGTCTTATTTTTGAAAGTTGGACACATGTCTCACATCAGAGACGCAAAAAACAACCATCCAGACTGTTATCAGAAACAGTTCAAAAGCAGGGTCTGATGATATGGGATTGCATCTGTGCACTTGGCAAAGATATTTTAGCCTTCTGTGATGACAGAAGATGACGTTTCCCTGGTGAGGTTTTCCGGGCATGTCTCAATGGGAAGAGACACCTGGGAAGACCCAGGACACACTGAAGCGACTACGTCTCTTGGTTGGCCTGGGAATGCCTTTAAATACCAACAGATGAGCTGGATGAAGTGGCCGGGGAGAGGAAAGTCTCGGCTTTCCCGCTTAGGCTGCTGTCCCTGTGACCTGACAACGGATAAGTGGAAGAAGATGGATGGATGGATGGATGGATGGATGGATGGATGGATGGATGGATGGATGGATGGATGGATGGATGGATGGATGGATGGATGGATGGATGGATGGATGGATGGATGGATGGATGGATGGATGGATGGATGGATGGATGGATGGATGGATGGACTGACAACATTCTCTACGTTGCTGTTTCTACAGGTTTTCCATGAGTGCTTCTTGAATCCATGTCAGAATAAAGGAACATGTGAGGAGGTTGGGGCAGGTTATGTCTGCACTTGCACGCCAGGCTTCACAGGTAAAAGACTAGTCTTCTAAATGATCATCTTTAAAAACTGCATTAGAGAAGTTGAATATTTGTGCTCTTTATAATAAGACCACAGTAACATCACCCCACATTTGTTGACATTTGTGAAATGTGGCATTCCACTTAGCCACTCCATAATCTTATATGACTTTGTTTTGGTGAGCTTTAGATCCAACCTTTGATATTTCTCCCTTAGGTGCCAAGTGTGAGATTGATATAAATGAATGTGAATCGGCTCCGTGCCAGAATGGAGGTCTGTGCAGGGATGGAATAGGAGACTTTGATTGCGAGTGCAAACCTGGATTTTTAGGTAACACAGCTGTGAGGAACTAAAGCGATGTCAGTGATGTGATTTAATAAAAAACAGCAAGATTATCTTCACTGATTATCTCAGGGTTAATATGGGCTTTAGAGAACTGATTTACTGGTCAAACATTATATGTAACCTTAAACCACAGAAATATTTGACGCTACTTGAACCAGACTTGCTTCCTTGCCTCCATCAGCTGATGTCATGTCGCTGGTGTCAGCCAGATGAAACCAATTAAAGTATGTTTAAGATGAGAAAAAAAATGTTTTTGAATGAAGTTACTGGACTGATCATGGGAATTATCTTAAATCAGTAGGGTGACTGATGTTTTTCTGTGTTCATTCAGGCTCTCTGTGTGAGGCAGAGGTAAATGAGTGCACCTCCTCCCCCTGTCTGAATGAAGGGATGTGTGTTGACGAAGTGAACAAGTTTACCTGCAGTTGTGGCGCCGGCTTTACAGGTTAGACTGCAGGACTAAGACTGGCAGCTGATCCTCAGGCCGTTAGTGCAACTGTTATATAAAAGAATCATGTCAACTATGTCTGACGTCTTCCTTGAATTTCTGCAGGATCTCGTTGTGAACTGGAAATTGACGAGTGCCTGTCAAACCCGTGTATGAACGGAGGTGTGTGTGAAGATTTGATGGGTGGTTACAGCTGTAACTGTGCTGCGGGATTCTCAGGCGATCGCTGTGAGATCAACGTTGATGAGTGTTACAGCACCCCTTGTCTCAATGGAGGCTCATGTCTGGATGATGTAAACAGCTTCAGGTAAAAAACAAAGAAAGAAAGAAAAGCTTTTGACACAACATTGTTATCTCATTCAAGCGACTGAAAAACTGAAAACAATATTCTAATAGTGAATCCTTGTCTTCCTCTGGGTTCAGGTGTCAGTGCGTGACGGGTTACCACGGATGGCTGTGTGAGGTCGATGTGAACGAATGCGATCCCAACCCCTGTGTGAACGGGGCCAGCTGCATGGACGGTCTCGGCTCGTACGTCTGCCGCTGCCTCCCTGGGTTCAACGGAACCAGGTGTGAGACAGGTACTACTGTATGAGACAGAAGACACATCACATGGCAGTTTAGAGAAGGAACACAGAAAATATTCATACAGTTTTAAAGTAGAAGTTGTGACTGTTTTCTCAGAGGAAGAAGAACTAAACTTAGTCTAAAAATAATATATTTTATCCCACATTTAAAGCCAGTGACACTCCGAAATTAAGCTTTGCGGTTCATAATTCTTCTCTTCACTTTGGCGTTAAATCGTTTTTCGGTGCGTCCTTTCAGAGATGTCCTCTGCCTTCAACCTTGACTTTGAAGTCTCTGGTATCCATGACTACGTGATGATGGACGGATTGATGCCAGCGCTGACAGAAATCACCTGCACCTTCTGGATGAGGTCGTCAGACACCACTAACTATGGAACACCGGTCTCGTACGCTGTGGAGGGCAGTGACAACGCTTTCCTTCTGATAGACTACAATGGGTCAGTGATGCAGCACGACTATATACACTCACCGTTTGTTTGTTTTTTCCTGCCGTTTGGATTCTTAGTTTTTATCATTGCCTGCAGGTGGGTGCTGTATGTGAATGGTAAGGAGCGGATCACAAACTGTCCTGCAGTGAACACAGGGCAGTGGTACCACATTGGTGTATCGTGGAGGAGCTGGGATGGCGACTGGAGAATCTACATTAATGGGAAGCCCTCAGATGGAGGCAAAGGCCTGTCAGTCGGCACTACTATCCCAGGTGTAGTGCTCTCCTCAGCCTAGTCACCCTTACTGCCAAGAGTGATCTTTATCTAAACACTGAAATATTTTATGCCAGCAATTATCAGTGTAAAAGATGCAGTAAAACACAGTTTTTAAATGATTTTACTGTAGACAGGTGCAGTTTCTCAATGAGGAGTGGTTAACCTCAGTGGTGCCTTTATTCTGTAGGTGGAGGAGCACTCGTATTAGGTCAGGACCAGGATCAGAGGGGTGAGGGCTTCAGCCACGTTGAATCGTTTGTTGGCTCCATCAGCCAGCTCAACATCTGGGACCGTGTTCTCACACCACAGCAGGTAAACACGAGCATTTCATTCTCGTCTTTGTGGGATTGCTTGAGAGGATTTGATCGCACATCTTTAACACTGTGATTTAATCTGAAGTATTCATGTTATTATATACACTTTTTTGTTAAATATGCATCCAACTCTCTGTCTCCCTGTAGATTAAAGTCTTGGCCAGCAGCTGCCCAGCCTCCCACGTGACTCACAGAGGAAACGTCTTTGCATGGCCTGATTTTCTTAGCGGGGTGGTGGGCCGAGTCAAAGTAAACTCAAACAGTATTTTCTGTGTTGGTAAGAGAGCTTCACATATTAAAAGCTTTCTGTAAATGTACTTTGTGAAATAATTGTACTGCCTGCAGGCATTAGTGTTGTGATTTTCATTCAGCAACAATGACAGTGTAGCTCTTTAAGCATGCTGTTGTGCCTAAGTCAGTGTTTGTGACTTCATCGTCACTGTTTCTCCAGACTGCCCCAAGCTGGAGAATGCTGTGCCTCACCTGCATGCCTCCAATGTGGAGGTGAGCCCCGGTGCACAGGTGCAGCTGTCTTGTGATCCTGGTTTCTACCTGGTGGGGGAGCCAGTGTTGCAGTGCCAAAACAGAGGAGAATGGAGCCACCCCTTACCCAGCTGTGAACGTAAGGCCCAGACTTGAGCTGCTCGGATCTCCACTGCAAAGAGCCTGGGTTGTAACACAGAAAACAGAAAACTTCTACTCAATCAAATTTGTTCTCTTTGACTTTAATTACTGCAGTCGTATTAAGAACAAAAGCCACCCCACACTCTCCGTTCACAACTATTTTTCCATCCCAGTTCAAGAGAAGAAAAGTGCATCATGCAAGCGTTCTTCCTTCACAGAATCTTTAATAATCGTAAAATCTTTTAGGGAAAACAGCTTCCTTTCCTAACTCACTTGTCACTCGTCAGCTGACACGTTAAGTCCCTGCGGCTGCCCCGTAACTGCCAAACAGCCACCAAAGTACCAGCAGGCATTCATTAAGACGCTCGTGCCAGACACGACCATGCGTTTTGATTTGATGACAAAATGCCTGCTTCTCTGGGCCATCGTGCTGTAGTTATCTGAGCAGCTACAACCGGAGTTGGAGAGGTCGGGTTACGCGGGGCTTTCCTTATTGTGGTGAAACTGATATGTGTTTTTTTATCGTAAATGTTAAGTAAAGCAAAAGTAACTGAGCTCACATTCACAGCACTGTTTGGACTGTCAAATATGTAATCGAAAATAATAATCGTTAGTATAAACTTATTTAGCTTTTCAAAATGAGAACATGGAGTTCAACAGAAAACAAAAATCTCTGCGCTTGAAGTCATATTAGAAATACGCTTGTTTAGTTGTTATTGCAGGTTGATTTATGTTGTTAATTAGGCGTTAGAGGACATAAAGGAGCACATTTTCTTATAGAAATGTAGTATTCTGAATTTATGAGAGAGAAAAGAGGCTTACTCTGTAATTTGTCAGGCATAGATGATATCTTGAAACTGTGGAAACTCATTTTTCATAAGGATGTTTGACTTTATGTCAGAATGAAAACAGCCTGATGGTCAATTTATATAGTGGTTTCATCTGCTTCCTTTGAGGAGCTGTTGACTGATCCCCTGCTGACTTCTCACAGCTATAAGAAAACATCCCTGCTACGATAAAATGAAGTGCTGAAGATGAGACATTTGTGTCTTGACCACTGTGGTTCACAGATGCTCTCGTAAATCATGACGGGATTTTGAAAGCTAAAATTAGTTGTAACAAGATGAAAAGAAACTCACTTTAACTTCTTCATATAAATTATCCTGTGATGTTAAGAAAGCAAAGTTTATTTTCTTAAGATAAATAAGTTAAACTAATAGATAAGCTATAATACAGATGTGCCTCCAGTGCAGAAGAGTTCACTCATTCAGCCAGAAATTCTCATGAGAAAATCCGGGTTATCGATTTGAAGTAACAGTTTAAGAAGGCCACAAATGCAGTCATGTGCAGTATGGCTTAGTTTGTGTTACATAAACAATGACACTGTATAATGTACCATATAAATTGGTAATGAATGATTTACAGAACTGATAAGGACCATATGATTTGTTGCATGTCTAAAACCTTGAGATTCAAAGAGGGTGAACTTAAACTCTCGTTTAAATACAGTGTTTTTGTAATCACATCTTCTCTCGTTCCAGCTGCATTTGTCTTTGACTATTTAAGCATGTTTAAGGGTATTATTTCTAAATAAATGGAGCAGTTACATGTCCCATTGTCCTGTATGTGTTACAGGAGTGTCTTGTGGACCTCCTCATCCTCTGGAGAACGGCTTGTTTCAGGGGACGGACTTCCATGCTGGCAGCTCTGTGGTCTATCAGTGTAATGCCGGTTTTTACCTGCTTGGAGATGCCAAAGTGCACTGCAGCAACAGTGGCAAATGGGGAGGGCATCCCCCTGCGTGTCTAGGTACGAAGAGAAGAAATGTTATAATGCATGCGAAATTAATATCCCGGGTAGAGGTTGTGAAATGTCAAAAAATCAGTTTTTCAATTGGGCATGTTCCTGTGGTTGTTTTCAGACGTGGATGAGTGTGCGCTGGGATCAGACTGCGATGTCCACGCCAGCTGTCTGAACACAGACGGCTCCTACACGTGCACCTGCATTCACCCCTACACAGGAGATGGCAAAAACTGCACCGGTAACAGCACTCTAGAAAACAAACAACAGTGGACGATTAGATAAATTGAAATAATCTCCACTCTTTGACTTTGTTTTTCCTTTTCTGTTGTTTGTGTGTATTTAGAGCCCGTAAAATGCCAAAACCCCGGGTCTCCAGAATTTGGTCACAGAGATGGCAGCAACTTTCTGATGGGCAGCGTGGTTGCCTTTGGCTGCGATCATGGTTACGAGCTGATGGGTTCATCACAACTCCTCTGTCTGGAATCAGGGACTTGGGATCATCCTGTTCCTTACTGCAGAGGTGAGAGAAAGTACTGATGTCAACTCAGTGCACTCCTACTGCACATCACATACTTTTTACATGCCAAAAGTGAGCAAAGCCATGGCAGCAGGAGTACGAAAAAGAATGTAATACAGGTCCAAACAGTCAGGATCAATGGGATCAAGGGAAGTTAAACATGAACAAAACAGACAAGGACACAGACTTTCAAGATAAAACAGAAAACTAGGTACAAACAGACGAATGAAACTAAAAAACCAAGTAAAACACAAGAAAAGAAACCAAAAACCCGACCAAAACCATGGACCACGACAGGAATTGGGTCCAACTTGTGCATTTATTGGTTTAAAAAAATCTACCATCAGCAGCACTTACAGGAAGTAAGTGATTTTTCTGTTCATTCAGACGTTGTTTGTCTCTTTGTTTGTCTCCTTACAGACTTTGACCAGTTTGGGACATGGAGAGGGTGGGGATGCCAGATACTATTTAGATAAGAGAAAGCATTGTTTGAGCACAGGAAAACATTCAGCTACACTTTAGGAGTAGCTGAATTTTTTTTAATTGTTTTACATCACAGCAGGTGTCATCAGCAATTTAACAACTAAAACAACTGTATGCAATAAATGTACAGTGCTTAAATTTCTAATCACTCCTCTTGTCCACAAAAAATAGGATGTTTCCAGAGTGCCCGCAGCTCTTTTACAACCTGACATTATGCAAAGTGCAAACAACGCTGTAGAGGAGTGATTAGATGAGCAGTTTTCCTTTTGTCTTCTAATGTGCAGTAAGCTGAAAAGCCTGATCCATGCCATGCCTTCATCTTGGCTCTAAGCCACATTCTTGCTCATTGAGTAAGGTGAACTGATATTCTTGCTTCTGTAAACTGAGCTGGATTCAGCCCACACTGGTTGTTGATTATCATACCATGTTTAAAAAAAAAAAAAAAAAAAAAAAAAAAGGAAAACACCCAAAATACTGGAAATAATGTCCCAAACCATAAAGAAGTAGTATTCCCTGAAAGAGAGGTCAGTCCTACCCTCTCTCAATAAACTTTTGTTGAAATTTTACAAGAAATTCTTCTCAGGGAAGCGATAGTTAGGTATAAAAGGGAGGAGCCCGGTTTACTCTGCTACGTTCACTCTGTTTCAGCACTTTCTGATTATTTTGTCAATGTTGTACTCTAGCGCTCTCGTGCCCGATACCAACAGTTCCAGAAAACTCCGTCATGCAGGGAATCAACTTTACTTATGGAAGCAAGGTGACGTTCAGGTACCATTTGCATCCCCCGCAGTAAGACATTGCCATTGGAATAAAGTGACACTAACAATGTAATTACATGACAGCTTTCGGTTGTTTATGTGGTCTTTCAGCTGTAAGAGAGGTTTCCTGCCCCAGATCCCCTACGAGTTCCAGTGTTTGGTTAGCCTGAGGTGGAGTGGGGCGCCACCTGTCTGTTATCCGTTGACATGCGGGGGGCCGCCAGCTGTGGAACACGCAGACTACATCCTTAAAACAAACACGTACCTGTCTACTGTTACATATACCTGTGCTGAAGGATACAGGTATGCATAAATTACCCTCTCTTGGTATTTTAACTTTTGGTGTAATAAATGTATTTCCCCCAGTATTTGCTCTTGTGTAAAATGAAGGTATCATCATAGCAGTAATTCTAAAACTGCTTTAATATATCGTGACTGAGCTAAAAACAGACACTCAAAGTAAGCTTTGTGCTATCAATGATGTAATTTCTGTTCTTTGCAATGGTGAGAGTCTAAACTAAGCAGCATGTTTCTGCAAAGACCACAGGGCTCCATGGAAGTGGTTTGTGAAGCGACAGGAGAGTGGAGCCGGCCTGTTCCTCGCTGTGTGAGCATCCTGTGCAGCGAACCTCCGGCGCTCAAAGATGCTGTGACTGTAGGAGAAAACTATGAACTTGGAAACAAAGTGTACTATGTCTGCAAAGAAGGGTAAATCTGTATTTATGTCTTGAAAGACTTAAAAACAGGAGTGTAAGATCTACTTTTAACATTTTAAAATCAATTCAGTGTTTGTGACCATTAAAGCAATGGGTATAAATCCTTTTTTATAGCCACATATGTCATTAAAAGTCAGCTAAAAAGCAAAAAACGCCAACTTAATAACCTTTATAAATGTATGCTGGCAGTATTAAAACATTGATGTTTGAAACAAAACTAGAACACCACGGTTCACTACAGGAAGTCAGAGTACACTGGAGGGGTTCAAACGTCACTGGAAGGCAGGAATCAGGGACAAAACGGCTACTATCAATATCTGAAGTGTTAAAGTTGTTGATTTTATGTATTTATTTTTTCTCTTTCGTTTGTTTTCATATTCAGTTATACTCTGATTGGCCCGGAGACCAGAGAATGTCTACCAACTGGTCAGTGGAGCGAAAGCTCAGCTCAGTGTGTCCCTCGCTCTTGTGGCCCGCCGCCTACCATTGACCATGCCGAGCCCTACGAAAGCCACCAGCTGTTCGGAGACACAGCAAATTACTACTGCAAGGACGGGTACACTGCCAGCAATAACTCTAAGATGGTGTGTAATGCTCAAGGTGTGTGGGCGCCCCCTGATGGCATGGAGGCTCCTCGCTGCATCGCAAGCTTCTGCCTACGCCCGCCTGACCTGCTCCATGCCATTTTAGATTCGGTCAACAAAGCCAAATACGCTAGCAACACTGAACTGAGTTATAAATGCGAGGAGGGTTTCATGCTCAACACCACTGCCACGCTCAGGTGCCTGATGGGAGGGACGTGGGACCCTTCACCATTCGAAATCAGCTGTGTCCCTGTGAGGTGCTCCAAGCCTGAGAGCATTGAGCGGGGTTATGTGAGAGGAACCAACTACAGCTTTGGAGCTGTGGTGGCGTACAGCTGTGAGACGGGCTTCCTTATCCGAGGGGAGAAGAGGAGGACCTGCAAAGCTAACGGAGAGTGGGGAGGAGTTCTGCCAACCTGTGTACCCGTGTCCTGTTCTTCCCCTCCATTACTCAGGAATGGATACATCCAGGTTAGCCATAAAAACAGATTGTACACATTCATTCTTCTTTTAAACAAAGTAGATTACATAACTTTTTGTCCTTCTTTAGGTCAGAGGTCGGTACACTTTCAGCAGCAAGGTATTGTACGCTTGTAACACAGGCTACAAACTGGTTGGACAACAGGAGAGATTTTGTCTAGCCAACCGACAATGGTCCAACATTGACCCTCCCACCTGTATCCTCGAGACCTGTGACCCTCCGCCGGTCATCGTCCATGGACATTACAAGGGCTCTGAGTTTCAAGTGGGCCGCAAAGTGGAATATTTCTGCGATGAGGGTTATGAGCTGGCTGGAGATGCAATCTGGACCTGTCTCAAAAATGGACAATGGGATAAGCCAAGGACTCCACGCTGCTCTCCAGTAAGGTGTCCAGAGCCACCGCTGGAAGAGAACCATCTGGTCCTGAAGGGAGTGGACGCTGAAACTGGAACAGTGGAGTTATCCTGCGAGGAAGGCTACATCCTGAAGGGGGCTCATATTCTTCACTGCACACCATCTCAGGAGTGGAATGATACCTTTCCAGTGTGTAAGCAAGTGTCTTGTGGACCACCGCCCGAAGTAACATTTGGTGGCCCTTCTTCAGCATCTCCATCATTCCCTTTTGGCTCTGTGCTGACATACACTTGCATGGATGGTTTTACTTTAAAAAGAGAAGATTCTGTATCCTGTTTATCCAGTGGGCAGTGGAGCACGCCGTACCCAGAATGTATCCCGGTTGAATGTCCTCAGCCTGTGGAAATTTCAAATGGTATTATTGATGTGCAAGGCCTGATGTACCTCAGCAAAGCACTGTACGCCTGTAGGACTGGATATAATTTAGTGGGCAACTCCACTGTCCTCTGTGGAGAAAGGGGTATCTGGATCGGTGGTGTGCCTTCTTGCCGCCCTATTGAATGCTCCATCCCTAAACAGATAGCTCATGGGAAAGTGGTTTACAGGAAACTCCAGTTTGGTCATAGCGCCACCTACTCTTGCCGTCGTGGTTATCGCCTACAAGGCCCAGAGGCTCTGAAGTGTCTGGCCAATAGGGAATGGGACTCAGAACCACCTGCTTGTGTGCAGATTGCCTGTACGCCGCCACAACCAATTGAAAATGGTTTTGTGGAGGGACAGGATCACAGTTTTGGTGTCACAATTTTCTACAGCTGTTTTCCAGGCTTCCAGCTTGTAGGCCACGACCATTTAACCTGTGAGGAGACTGGCTGGTCTAGCTCTGTTCCTGCGTGTGTGCCTTCAGACTGCGGCCTGCCTCCTCACATTGACTTCGGGGACTACGTCAGGGTGACAGATCTGAGAAGGGGATCTAGTTCTGCCTCGAAAGACACAGAAACAGATGGACACTTGGATTTGAACTTCCTGCATGGGACGCTCATTGAGTACCGTTGTCACAAAGGTTACGACATTACCAGCTACACGTGGTTGGTGTGTCAGGAGGATGGGGTATGGAATGGGACAGCTCCATCATGTGTCCCTGCAGAGTGTGAAACGCCACCGAGTCCACAGCATGGCTGGGTGAACGTGACCGATGCCTCATCGGGTAGTATAGTCAGATATTCTTGTGAGGAGGGATATGAGCTAGAGGGGGATTCTGTGAGGCAGTGTGTATCAGGCAAGCTGTGGACAAGTGATGCCCCAGTGTGTCGACCTGTGTCCTGCGGCAATCCAGGATCCATCACTTATGGCACCGCTCATGGAGGTGATTTTGTCTACCCAGAGGTTTTGCATTTTGAGTGTACTGCTGGGTTTGTCCTAAAAGGCAGTGACACTATCACCTGCCAGGCAAATGGAAAGTGGAGTGAGCCAAAACCACAATGTGAGCCAGTGTCCTGCGGTCCTCCACAAGTCCCCAGTGATATTACCTTTGAAGGCAAAGAGTATATGTATAATAATGAAATTGAACTGAGCTGTCAGCCTGGTTTCATGTTAAAAGGAAAGTCTGTTAGTGTTTGCCAGGCTGATGGGACCTGGAGCCACGAGTCTCCCACCTGTGTACCAGCCCGTTGTGGGAAACCTACTCCAATACCTCATGGGCATGTGGTAGGGTCAGAGTTTGGCTACAATAGTAAGGTTAAGTATGAATGTGATGAAGGATACAAGCTTAATGGAGACCCTACACTTGTTTGTCAGTCAGATGGACATTGGGATAAACCACCGCCTCGCTGCGACATGATTACTTGTGACCCACCTAAAGACATCAGCCATGGTTTTCTGAATGGCTCCAGCTTCAACTATGACAATGTGGTGGAGTATGTCTGCTTTGATGGCTATGAGGTGGTTGGGGATCCCATCCTGCGGTGCTCCTCTCAAGGTCTTTGGGTAGGTACTGTGCCTCAGTGCCACCCCTGTGTCTGTGCCCTGCCAGCACTTAAATTTGGGGTGGTTTTTGGAAGTAACTATGGTTGTGGGGACACAGTGCACTTCCAATGTGAAGAAGGTTACAAACTGTTGGGTCCTTCTCAAGCAACATGTGAGAAGGGAGGGGTGTGGAGCCCCGGGGTGCCCGTGTGCGGTCGTGGGAGGTGCAGTGCCGCCCCACCTGACGTTCCTAATGCCATCTTGCTGGGTGGCATTGCCATCTTCCCAGACACAGCTATATACAGATGCCGACCTGGCTACCTGCAAAAGGGGTCCCAGCACATCTCCTGTGGAAGAGATGGCAGGTGGGGGGAACCGAGTATCCACTGTGAGCCTGTGAGCTGCGGAAAACCACCTGTAGTAGCTCATGCTCAGTGGATGGGAGATATCTTCACCTTCCCAAATAAGATCACATACAGGTAAACACTTTAATTACTTCTAAAGTCTGTGTCCATATTTTTTGCTTTTTCTTTCAATCATATATGTTGAACATTAGAAAACAGAAAGATTTATGCAGTTTTCATCAGGTTACTGGGATGTATGTAATTATGTGGAAATTAGTTTGTAACTTGCATTCTGTTGCTTAACTCCAGTTATCTAGTTGAGAAACTTGTATCTTTAAGTGGCCTTAATTGCACCTTTACTGAGAAGGTTTATTTAATAAATTACATAAAAGATTGCATGTTTCTCTTGCATGGGTCCTCCTTCCCAGGTGTGAGGATGGTTACAAACTTGTCACAGAGACAGCTTCTCTGTCCTGCCAGAGTGACGGTACCTGGTCCAAACACAGCATTCAGTGCCGGGCCACCCCGTGCTCTCTACCAACCAACGTATCCACCCCCAATCTGGTAATCAGTGGGAGGGAGCTCACTCCAGTTGGGGGCACCATCACCCTCTCATGCCCTCCTGGCTTCTACCTGCAGGGCTCAGCCCTTGCAGAGTGTCAGGTAAGAAAGATTAACGTTAATGGTCTGTCTCTGTGCTTCTTAATCTCTGTGGGAGGACCTAGTTTACTAATGATTGACATGAAATAATTATTATATGACTACCAGGAATATATCAGAAAGGCCATCTTATGAAGTTTGATTATTGCATATATATATATATATATATATATATATATATATATATATATATATATATATATATATATATACATATATACATATATATATATATATTCATCATCGCTGTGATTGAAGAAGTAGCCATTATGATTCTGTAAAACACACAAGGAAACCCCCCTCCATCAGGAAGAAACCACAAGTAAATCTGTACTTCCTTGTTTTGTTTTTAATGTGGAACAAAAAGGTGGGTGGACGCTGGGCTCCAAATATCCTCTCAGTTTCCTGTGAGATGGTGGTGTGTGAGAAGCCTCCTTCACTTCTTCACGGTGTGATTGAGGGCGACAGCTACAACTATGGAGCCTTTGTGCTGTACTCCTGCCTGCCCGGATATGAAATGAAGGTGCTGCTCATCAGAATTTACTTTACTACAGATAACAACAGAGAAACAGTGTTTTACCAGTTGATGCAGTCTCTGCCCTGTAATGGGAGTAAATCGTGTGTTAGTGGTTAGTTGGATATTGCTCGCTAGTCTCAACCTCATCTGCTGTAAAGCTTTTTTCCTGCAAAGTGGTTTTCAACCGCAGGCTGCCTACACTGAACTAATAACTGCAATGAGATCAAATAAGTCACATGAATTCCCATCAGCAGACAATCGTAGTTTTTAGTTGCTACGCCAATAAAAAAATAAAAGAAAGCTGAGTCACTCAACTTCCCGATCCACTGATGTCTGCCGAGCCTGTTCAGTTTAAATATTTACTACAACGAGAGCCTTTAATGCACATAGAGCATGCTGCAGACTTTAAAACTACCTTAAACACCTTTGTTAAACATAAATGTAAAATTAGGCTCAGAAGCGTGAGGACAATGGCAACTTTTTTTAATGATTTTTACCGTATTTAGAGTGATGTAAGTGTGAATATAAACTTACTTTGTAATACTTACAAAAGTTCTTCACAGTCAGTGACTGTGTAAAGGAGAGCATGAACATCACCAAACGTCACTGCAGACACCTTCAAACGCTACTTTGAGTCTTCAGTTCTGCTCTAGTGGGTTGAGATCGGGAGACTCACTCAGCCATTTAAAATATTCAGTTTCGTTGCATTCAAGGAACTGAAGGCAACTCCAGATCAACTCCAGATCAACTCCAGATCAACTCCAGATCAACTCCAGATCAACTCCAGATCAACACCAGATGCTTTAGCTGCCTAATTTGTCTTGGAATAATGAGGGAATAGACTGAACTTTGACAAAAACAGCTTTTCTTCCCACTCAACTGTCCAAATACTTTTGAGTATTAAAGTGGACGTACCTTGCTTAAAATAGTTGTAAATTCCTAAATGATAAATGCCATATTTTTGTGAAACCTCTTAAATGAAAGATTCAAGTTTACCGTTTTATTTCAAAGTCATCAGTGAGGTGTACCATAAATCATAAAAACTCTCATTAGTGTACATCAATACTGGCCGTATACTCATTAAATGTCCTCTTGTTTTACACATTTACCTTTTTGTTTCAGGGAGACTCCATCCAGACCTGCCAGGGAGACAGAACGTGGAGCGGGACGCAGCCAGTGTGTGTTGGTAGGTTAGTGAGCAGGTGCAACAGACTAGAAAAACACCTTAAATATAGTAAAAAGGCGAGGTCAGCGCTGTTCTAAACTTTCTGTCAAACAGTAGTCTGATTACATCTGACCTGCTGACATAAATATCACTTTCAACATGTCTGAACTGCTGCAGTCACATAACAGTTTTCCACAACGTCTTTGGATTAGTTTGACGTATGTTCAGCTGTTGAGAGGAATCCGACAGATTAAGAAGGTTGTTGAGCAAACAAAGAAAAAAAAACATAGTTTGACAGTGGTTTATCTGCACCTGCAGTTTCTACCCGCTAAAAAATACTACGTACCAGAGTCGTCGTAAAGTTTTCCTCAGTTTAAGTAAAACGTTTTTCCACTTTGATGCCAGCTAATGTTTCATCACTGATCTACTCTTCATTATGTTTAAACATGTATAAAAGTGATATTTTCAGCTTCTTACGCATACTTTTCGTATGTTTCTCCCAACTACTGCAGGAATTATAGATATAAATTATATCAAAACCACATGTTGTAAGAACAATAAGAACTTTATTCTGCCTCACTGGATTTATTGTTGTTCTCTTGCATCAGACTGTGATTTTCTTCATCACTTTTGCTGATTCTTCTAAATGAGGATGTGCGAGACGTTAACATTAATTTGGCTGTGTCTGATTGAGTTAGGGCTGCTACTATAAGAGGTTGAGAGGGAAATCAATATTATCTATTGTTAGTCTGAAAGGGTTTATCACTGATAATTTCCACAAAAATGACTAAAATATACAAAAAAAACCCTCCAGAGTTCACAAAGGAGTGATTGTAAATGTAAATTTTGTCTTTTTTTTTAACTATCTTTCACCACGGTGCAAATAAATCCGACAACAGAGAAACATGGCGAAGACTAAGACTTGATTAATGCTATGCAAACCATTACCTTTCCTCACCACACTTTGGACTCCTATTTGTGCTTGCATGCAGAAAGCTCAGCACATTCCTGCGGGCCTCCTCCCTCGGTCAAAAGTGCTCAGTTCCAGATGACAGGAGAGACTTATCCGTATAATGTCAGCTATGTGTGCAATGCTGGGCTGCAGCTCGTTGGCCCAAAGGCCCTCACCTGTCTGGCCAATGGCACATGGAGCCAGCCGGCACCTACGTGTGAAGGTATATGGAGTGTTTTTTAAAATCTTTTTACATAATAAACTTAACTCCAATAATTTTTTTTTCTTTTGTTTTGTGTTTTCAGTGGCCAGAGGCTGTGACAGTCCTAAGCAGCTGCTACATGGGAAAGTGCAAGAGCACAACCTGAACACTGGCCGCGCGCTGGAGTTTCAGTGCGATCAAGGGTACAGCCTGCTGGGAGACTCTCTGGTGGTGTGCATGGGGGGCAACACCTGGAGCTCCTCTTTCCCAACCTGCCAGCGTGAGAAATCTTTACTTTTCACTTACACACAAGACACCAAAACATTGGGGACAAGTGTTAATTTACTCGTTTACTACCTGACTTGACATAAGGCTGTGTTCTTTGGCCCGTTCTGTGGCAACAGTACTGTAGACATGTCTAACACAAACTTCAAAGGTCTTTGCAACATCCTTTAGTGTCTTCACCAATTTCACAAGTTATTGTGAAAATTGTTAGTCATCTCTTCTCGTCTGAAAGCCTGAGTTATGCTTCTTGGAGCCGTTGCATGTCCAAACGAAACCCAGTCAACCAGTCTTTCCTCACAGAGACTGTTGCTACGCAGCCAGTAAATAAACAAT
The DNA here is from genome assembly GCA_014839995.1 of Xenentodon cancila. Classification (NCBI taxonomy): domain Eukaryota; kingdom Metazoa; phylum Chordata; class Actinopteri; order Beloniformes; family Belonidae; genus Xenentodon; species Xenentodon cancila. The sequence goes on from CM026212.1 coordinate 24,376,568, forward strand.
AGAGATGCGTTTGAAAGTATTTTGGTCATTTTCCAAGCCACGTTTTGTTTTGGTATTTTGCAATTTCTGTCTGTCAAATGTCTTCAGGCTCATTATCAGATAAATCAAATCGAATTTATAGGTACTTTTAACAAAATTCACTTACAAAATCTTTTGCGCATTCTATTAATTTTCTTTTGTTTGTTTCTTTGCTTTAATTGTGACGATTCTGGATGAAGAGGAAACAGAGTGTAGGAGAGAGGATTAACAAGTATAACTGCTGTTTTTTATGGAAACAACCCAACCCAAAAAAGATTTGACAGGAGCTCTAGGTAGACGATAGTTTAAAATACGGTAACATAAGGTTTCAGTGTACATGTTTCAGTCATTGGTTAATTTTCATGTTTATATTTCTGTCTGCGTCAGGGGTTCAAAACTTTTATATACATATTATTACTATTGTAAGCAGTGATGTCTTTCCCTCACAGCAAAGCCTTGCCCGCCTCCTCCGGGAAGCAGGAACATGGCGTCCCAGCAGCAGTTTCACGTCGGTCAGTCAGTTCCAGTTACCTGCCCGAAGGGGCAGCAAGTGAAAGGCAGCGGCACCATCACCTGCAGGCCAGACCAGACATGGAGCTCTCTCAGCTCTGTTTGTGAGAGTACGTAAACATCTTCATAAATCACTGATTATCATCTGCAATCATCATCTGCGTCCACTGTTCACAGTAGTCACCAATGGCAATAAGATGATGATAGTAAATACAGGTTTTATTAGACTAAAAAAAGGTTAAAACAGCTGCGTTTAAATAACAAGATTTTAAAAACTTTACATCACATAAAAGTGTATTCATTCAGGATTCAGTTTATAAAATAAGCTTATTAATAGTAAGGCCGGTCCAGTTTACAAGCTGTTCATTAATATCTTTATTTGTTGGCAGACGTATAATTTCCTAATATAATCCTTTTAAAGTACTTATGTTCACTTTGTTTTGAATATCTTTGTCCAACTTTCTTCTGCTTAAATTTGTCTGATTATTGTTTAAACTTTAGTAGGTGTCCCATTGTAGTTTCCATACTAGATCTGATTTCCCTGGAATATCAGTATGAATGCTCTCACCAGTTTTGATCAAGCTCCAGCGATTTTCCTCCCGTCTGTGAAGATCAGTCAGCTGTTACCATCCGGATGTCAGTGCCCCCCCGTACAACCCAACCCTGCCTTAAACAATGTGAAAATTAAGTGCAGCTCTGTGCACACCTCTGCATGTCGTGTAGCACAGGCGGCTTCTCACTCGCACTGTTGGCTTTAATCTGGCGGTGAGCTTGAGCACCTTTTCTCTCTGATGTTGTCTGTCACTCAACGAGTTTTAATCAACACAAATTATTCTCCATCAAACACTGTGTCTGTGTCCCGTATGCTGGACTAATTACAGGCACCTCTGCAGCTTCCATGGCAACCTTTGTCCGATGCACTCTGATCTTTCTTCGGCGCAGTAGTCCTGAATATGCAACACAATGGTGCTGACGTTGCTATGGCTTTTTGCATGTATTTGCATGGCATTTGTTCTCTTAAATGCATATTTATGAAGTCTTTGTTGTCTAAGGGACATTTTTTAGCGAGAGTTTAAGCTGAGGCACAACTGATCTATACGACACGTTTGATTATGTCACATGGAAATCACAACCTTCGGGGGTACACTTGATTTCATGTAATCACAACATATTTTATGGATGTATTATGTTCAGTTTGGTAGACACATTAATAGAAGAACTTTTAAAAACACAGTAATGACATTTTAAGTTTTTACTGTTATTTATATTGTTGCAAATATCTTAAACGTTGACCAGAGAGTTGCCTGCAGACTAACTAGAGCGCAAGTGAGAAACAGCTGATGCTGACGCTCAAAACCACAAGAAACTTTGACGTGAAACCGAAACAACAGAAGCAGATGGGCTGAACTAACATTTCTGAAGGATTTGGCAAATATTTACCATCACACATGATTTTATGTGACCGTTTCTATTGCAAGATGTTGGTTTTAATTCAAACTCTTACTGATCAGTTCGATTACCATTGGTAAACTGACTCTATTTTAGAATGAGGAGAAAAAAAGAAATGTTATCGTGAGTAACTTGTGGGTTGGTCCATCTGGGCTGTTGTACAGGGGTGTCCTGTGGCCCCCCCCTCCATGTGGCCAATGGCGTGGTGCGGGGGGCGGTGTTCCAGTTCGGGGACGTGGCAGTGTATTCATGTTTTGGCGGCTACGCCATGGAGGGCGTTGGAAGGAGCAGGTGTCAGGAGAACGGCACCTGGACGCTGCCTCCCACATGCAGAGGTAGAGAGAACGTAGGAGGGACTCGTCCTGCTTCAGCTGACTGTCTGTTCTGCACATAACGCCACGCAGCTTTTTAACTGTTCTCCAAAATGCTGTTGCATATCAGATTATGTTGTTTCAGGAAGTAAACCTAAAAAAAACAGCTTCACCACAAAACCTCTTATCACCTGTGCTGTCTCGATGGCGTGCTCTCACATACCACTGAGCACCTCTTCGCTCAAGCCTTTCTGCAGCCTGGATCCAGCAACGTCTCTGCTTCAGACATGCAGCAATAAAGACAAATGACTGTGGACTTGACGTTTACACAAACTCAGTCTCTTATTAGGTGGATTACATTTTCATTTCTGTGAGGTAAAAATAAAAAATCAACCATGAGAGACATTTTAAAATGAGATCTTTATGTGAGCTCCTTAAAATTACAATTAAAGATTTTCATTCTTGATTATTTCTTTTTTTTTTTTTAATAAAGTCACATTTGTTTTAAAGAGTAGTAATTTCTGTTCTTCCACTAAATTTACTCCAAGTGGAATTGGAACCTTTATTCATCATCTTAAGTTATAACCAGAGTTATATTAGTTTTCATTTTTTAATCATTTTGATTTTGATTTTCACTTTGATTATTTCAGTTTACTTTAAGTATATTAAACAAGCATGTCAGTTTTAGTTTTGAAAATTGGTTAGTTTTAGTTCAGTTTGAGTCTTATTTTCAGTTTTTCAGGTTTTGACTTACAGAGATTGACAAAAATAATATATGAAGTAATCCTATCAGCAATACGCTGGAGCACAGACGTCATTCATTTGTTTCCTTTGAGTACGTAGAATTAGAAAAAAACAAGACATTTCATTTCAGTTTGTTTTGCAGTTTATTTTAGATTTTATTTAGTTTTTGTTTTGAAAAACATCTTTTGTTTTTTATTTTTATTTCCGTTAACAGGATTATATTTTCACTGTCAGTTTCAGTTTTAGTCTTAGTTTTCATAAGCTACAATAACTCGGGTTAGAACTTTTATGGCCATAAACTGTGGATATAATAGTATAATAACGGTGTAATTATTCCTCAAACGTCTGCTGACAATAAGTTACTCACGGTTGAAATGTGAGGTGACGATGTCTTTACCAGCTTTATGTCAAGCAAAACAATGTAACTCAATAGATAAAAAGAACAAATCCGTTCAAATTCAGAGCTCACATTTAATTTGGAATTGACAGGATCATTTGAAAAGTGGCTTTTTAAACTCCAAGCCTCTAAATGGGCTGATAACATTAACATATGTTGGCCTTTAGATATTTGTGGGATCTGTTGATATGTGTTCTTACATTTTCAACAAGTCAGTGAACTGCACCAGCGGTTAAATTTCATAAAAGAAGCGAAAGGAAAACCTTCGTCTGCTCCATGCCAGGTGAAAGTCAAATAGCCTCTCACATGTTTTACATATTAGAAACAAGGGCTGGGTCCAGGTAAGCCTTTTTTTCTCCACATCTGTGGGGTTAGTCTGCTCTCCTGTCTATGCTTGAACATCTTCAGGGGGTTTCTGAAGAAACTGATCTGCTGCGTGAGTTTTGCTTTTGTGTGTGTGCATGAAACTACTTGACCTGGAAGCTGGTGCAGAGATAGTGTTAACCCTGTGGTTTCCTTTTCTTTCCTTACTGACCTATGAGTACCTTCTGCTCTGTTTTAATGCACCAAACTTAATTTGACATTGTCTGGTGTCTGCATGTGTTTGCTCCTGCAGCAGTGTGCTGGCTGCAGTGCCAGAATGGAGGCGTGTGTCAGCGGCCCAACACTTGTGCCTGCCCAGAGGGCTGGATGGGTAGACTGTGTGAGGAACGTAAGTCTTCAATCGTCAGATGTCTTTGAAAAAGCTACGTGAACCTGATATAAGAGATATACTAATATAAGTTTGTTTGTAAGACACTAACTACTTAACAATATAACATAAAGATTATTCAAAAGAGTTGAGAATGTTACTGATGATTTTCTCATGCTTTTTCTTTGTTGTCACAGAAAAATGTTCATTCAACAGATTAATCCAGTCAGTATTATTATATGTAATGGATAATATATATGTATATATATATATACATATATCCCTCTTAAATGAAGAGTATGATGCTTTTTTTGTTACTTATATACTAGAGCATATTCCTATTATTTTAATCTATAAAAAAGGATGAACGATGTTAAATGTATCGCACCTGCTCTCATATCAGCTATCTGCATCCTTCCCTGCCTGAACGGAGGCCGCTGCGTGGCACCATACCAGTGCGAGTGTCCTACTGGGTGGACTGGGACACGCTGTCACACCGGTGAGTTTGTGTCGGTGGGGATTTTAGACATTTGCAGGCAACGCATGTAAACCTGAATAGGCTTCTTTATTGTCAGCCTACGTCGTAATGTCACTGTAATGCTCTCCGTGATGGCTTTACTGATGGATTACTTTCTTATTATGACCTGTTAATTTTTTTTTAAGCAATAAGTGATAAGTACAAGTTTAATACCTATAAATAAGGAAAACCAAACAACCAAGTTGATTTTGTCACAGGAGCAGCAGCATCTCAGCTGGAGTATCACCAGCAGCGTTAAAGGATTATGGCAATAAGAAGAAGAAAGAGCGAGTTTTGAGCATTCGTTGTGCTGTTACAGTAACTCATCATGAAGGAAGTGAATCAACGCTTTAGTTTTGTTTTTGCTCCTGAAAGAATGATGAAGTGATGGTACTGACGGCTTTGCCATGTTTTGTGTTTGTCCCCGACTCCGTCCGCAGCCGTGTGTTCGTCACCTTGTTTGAACGGAGGAAGATGCATCAGGCCGAACCGATGTAGCTGCAGTCCCGGCTGGAGTGGACACGACTGCTCCAGGTGATTAACAACCACTAGCTTTTATATATTATATCAGGGGGGGAAATACTGCCATAATTTGACAAATTGTTGTCAGATTAGTAGATAATTCATAATAAATTTAAAACTGGTCAGAATTATTGTCAACTTATTGAGAAGTGACTTAATACCTCCAGAAAGGAATTAAAATGAACTAATGCTTGAAAATTTCGTTCACATAGTAGCTGAATTAACCAATAAATGCTGTTATTAAAACCATATAAGCTGTACTGAGTTGATGCACCAGCGTCAGTCTCACATTCAGACAAAACACCCTCTTACAAGATCGACCTGGCAGTTACCGCAGCCTGCTGCAGCCTGAAGCCAGAATCTGGACTCGTCGCTGAACATGACATTCCTCCACATGTTCCAGTGCACGTGCTGCCGACACCAGCACAAGTGGGGCTGACGGTGAAGGGCAGTCATACTGGCCCTATGATTACTGGAGATTGGCTGCATGTAGTCTGTTATATCATCCTGCAAACTTGTAGAAGACGGCCTACGGTATCTACGTGCCTGATTGGCAGTACCTGGGGGCACCAGAAGCTCAAAAACAAGTCGTTTGGCACTTGCAGAGAAAATCTGGCAATTTGTCATGAGTGCAACCCAAACACTCAGCTCTGCTGGTCCTCCCACAGATGCACGTTCCTTACAAATGTGTCACCATTTAAAAGGGAAATAAACAGGTTTTCCAACAGTTCAAAACGATTTCCAAGAAGTATTGTTACAAAAAAATCATTCTACCAAACACAAATTTTCTTACTTTTTGTGCCAAGTTACATTTTGCCATCATGTGGTGATAACTGCTTTGGCTCAGCACCAGTCAGTTGTGTTGCCACTTATTTGCATGGAGTTCAAATGCAAAATCTAAAGAGCTTCGGGGACTTTTATCTGTTTCTTCTCTCGTCTTTTCCAGGAAGAGGAAGTCGGTATACTACCATTTCTGAAGTTCAGCTCGCCTCCATGTGAATTATCTTACGAAGGGGATTCGTGTATAGTTAACTGACACATTTGTAAACCATTCACTCATCTCTGCAGAGGCAAATCAAGAACCATTTTGTAAAATAAAGCTGTATTTTTTCAAATAAAAGACTCGACAGTATTAAACATTTGCTGCTATATGTATGATGTGTAAAAACTATTGTGATGGTCCAATGTATATGTGTAAACTATTCTCACGTTTTTATTAAAGCACAAAATACCATTTAAAAAAAAAAAAATATTTTTTTGGATTGGACATTTTACTTTGATGCAAAGTCACCTTTTATCATGTTTAATCCATTTGAAACCAAAACAAAACAACAGTACATTGCATGTGTTATTCATTTTATTGAATTTATGTTGACCTCCAATAGAACATTTGTCAGCTACATCCATGACACAAAGACAGAATAAAAGTGGACTTCGGGTTGAATCCTCACTTGAGCTTGTAGTTAAGGTAGCCAATACACACAGAGCTAAAAAAGGACAACAAAACTGTCACGTGATGAGTGGAATTCATTATTGCCTGTGAGGGACAGAGGATTATTGTACAAATGAAACAAATTCCTTCTCAGAGATGTTCAGAGGAGAACAGCTTCTGCTCCGAGTTTGGTACAATGTGATTTTGTGTGGATTGGTCCGCGGAGCTCCAGATTATCTCAGAGCGCTCACTTTCTCTTTTAGTGTTGCTAGGTTAGCACCGGAGAACTCGAAAACCTGAAAGACAGGTCGGGGATGAAATATCAGACCCAGTGGCTCTTTCACATAGTTATCTGGAGCGTTTCATTTGTGATGTATGCAAAAGAGAAAAAGCAATCTCCAGCTGCCATCACTCACATGCCTCTAGGTTCTGAAGCTGCTTTGTCTTAAAGTCAAATTGGCTGAACAACTGTGTGTCAATGCAAACGGCAGAAACTTTCCTCTGGATGAAAAGTCCCATGTGGAACCTCTTTTAGATTCAATACGCATTACAGACGTCCAGTTTTTACCTCACATTTTAAAGAAGATTAACTATCCACAAAAACCTTGTGTGACTTATCACTGCTGGAATTATTACAGATTAGTACAACCTACTACTACCCTGCTAGATGCCTGTGTGGGTAAATTTGTTAATAAAATCACTCACCTTCACACCGTTCTTGTAGAACTGGAATGTGGGCATGCAGTTAATTTTGCAGTGACTGCTGACATCCTGAAAAGAAAAAAACAGAATGAAAAATCGTATGAGACGGACAAAAAAACGTGGACAATTGTCACAAAAACCGGTTCTATTGCTCAATATGAACGTCTGCAAGTCGTACATCAGGTCATATGAAAACCTAAAGCAGCATTTTTAGTTGTTTTTTTCTTTTCTTCCCTATTATAAAGCGCCAATATAATCAATGTTTATTGTAATGTTTAAGATCCACTGGGCAAAAGTTTTCTTCAGCTGCATGACTGTGTACCAGTGACGAACACTGATTTTATAAACAGCCTTATTACAGGCTACAACCACAAATCCAGAAAGGCAGAATGCAGTAAGATAATTACCTCAGCCTCATCAACGTCCACCTTGATGAAAATCACATTCGCGTTCTCAGGATTTTCCGACATTTCCTACAAGAAAATGGGTCAGACAGAATAGTCAGATAAGGATGTACATGTCATCAACTGCAACACAATGAGCAGAAATGCTCAAGATGTTATCCGCCAATGATTTATCGGGGCTACAAGTCTACATGTTTGGCCCTGCGGTTCATATAAAAAAAAGGTATCAAAGTTATACAGAGCTGTCATCATTTTTAGTACAGCGGGCATTACACCTTCAATGTAGTTACAGCTCAACAAAAGGTTGCCTTAGCAACAAGTCCCCACTCCAAAACAGATGCTCTCACCTTTCAGTAACACAGGAAAGGCCGTCTAAGGACAGCGAGGCTGCTACAAAAGGTTCCTCTAAAAACAATACTGTCCATCTACACATTCAGCAGATAACAGCCCCCCCCCCCCCCCCCAATTCAAGACTTCATTTTAATCATTTAGCTACAATAATATCAATCAACCTATAGTTTTCCCAAGAATCTGGTGTCAAAACAATCTACTTACAGCAAATTTTGGGGCAATCTGCTTGCAGGGGCCACACCATGTCGCTGTGAAGTCCACCACCACCAGTTTGTCTCCTGCTTCAGCCAGGATCGTGTTGAAGTCATTCTGCAGACAATGATGTGTTATTGATCGCCTGCAAACTGATTAAATTACCTGTGCTCAGTTTTTGCTGACTAAAAAAAAAAAAAAAAAAAAAAAAGAAAGCAACTTCCTGCTATCCATACACCTTCTGGTCTCTTTCTATTGCTTCTCTTGAGGGTGGGGGTCAACAGATTAGCTTTAAACTAAACATTTCCATCATCACAATGGACCTTTTCCTACAGTCAGGCCTCAGTGTGCGAGTGTAATCAGATCGTATCAAACCCTGCCTTTAACTGGCACTTAAAATACTAGTTCCTTTATATCTAACACACCTTAAATTTACTCTGTCATCTTCTGATGCTTCCTCAAACGCAAAGCATCTGAAACCATTTTTCATAGCTCAGTTATATACCAAAACAATCATCCCATAAAACCTTCATGTGGTCCAAACCAAAACTCTACAAGCACTCCGCAGCCCAACCCACCAAGGCCTTACGTCAACGACGGTTTGTTATTTAAAGCACTTTAGCGTGGATTTCTGCAGTAATCAACCAAACAACGAGGTTTTATTTGAAACGATCCGGTGTTTAAAACTGCGGAAACGTCTCTGCCTCCTGATGCAATTACTAATTTCCTTTCAACAGCAGCGAAGTGACCGCCCTGCCGGTAGAGTCCAGCAGCCTGAGGGCGCTTTTCCACCAGCGGGAGTTCCGGGTCGCTCTTTCGGGGCGGGACGTTTGCGCGTCTCCGTGACCAGGAACGGCCCTGTAAAAACGGCCTTCAGGAACCGTAACGGGGGCGAAAAGCGACCCTGTAAGCAGGAGAGGTACCCGCGTTGGCCAACAGGAACCTCCTGGCGTTGGGTGACAGCTGATCGGGATTTCTAAAATTTACGTTCAGCACGCTCTTCGCGTCACCACCCTTATTTACTTCACATGTAATTAACAAGAAAACGCAAAAACCCTGCACAAGTAGCAGTACTATGGATATAAATTAGCAGCTGGCGGTTTACATTAAATTAAAAAAAAAACAACAACACTAGATTAAAAAAAGTCGAGTGAGAAGAGAAGGCGCGCGCAGCTCCCCCAGAAACAGCGCTTAACGTCGATCAATTAAACTAAAAGCTTTAACCGAACCAAGAAAGCTGTCGGTACCAAAAACGGTAAACAACTCACCAAGTCCACCACTTCACGAACCATATTGACGGTTGGAGAGTGTTCGTACGTGTAGTTGGTCGATGATACACTCGGTAAGGAAATGTCCCAAATTCAACGAACACGAGGCGGTTTTATGAAAACGTCATCAAGTTACTGGAGCGTAAGCCCGCCACAGCGGACGTCAAAGCACGTTACCTTCCAAAATAAAAGTCAGAGCACGTTACCTTCAAAAATAGAAGCCGGTAAGTCGTTTTAAAGTTAATTTAACTCAATAAAAGGAGCCAGTTGAGCCGGTAACCTCGACACTAAGGGCGTGCTTCTGTTCTGCGAGGGATTCGACAGCTTATCTGTTCTATGCAGTATTTATTGGCAGCATTTGTATCGCCTATAAACGGAGAATCCCAAATATGTATGCACTAACTAGTTTTATTTTTTAAATTTACCACTGGTATCCGTCCTCACTGTTGTACGTTTTCGATATTTTATCTACCTTGACGTTGCGCAATGCGCATATAGTACATATATTAGTGACTAGTTTGCTTTTGTGTAATTGTCACAACTGCTTCAAATAACCCCTTTAAGGTATAAAGAATTAATAAAACTAGTACTAAAGTCAACTCTATAGATTTTGACTGTTAATGCATTTTTGGGGGCGAGGGGAGGTTTAAAAATATTACCTTATACGAAATTATTTGGGTTTAATGATAGCTTAAGTGACTGACACGACGCTGAAGTTGCTTTCCCATTCGTCAGAAGACTAAATAACCATCCCACTGCATTTGAGCGCAATGAGCCCGCCTTACACCAGGTCCCAATCAAAAACAGCAATATCTAGCCTACCTAGGGATTCAATTCATCCTTGGATAATAAGAAATAAATCCAACCTTTTTATACAGCTTATAAAATCCAAAATAGGCCCATTTCCCTCATTTGTTGACAGCCAGATGAGCTGAGACCAGGCCAGAGTTCAAAATCCCAATAAATAGACTGTTCAAACCTGGTTAAACTTTTCCCTTAAATAATAAAGAATAAATAAAACACAGTTTGCAATTTGTGAAAGTTTTATTCAAATTTTTTTTCCACAGCACTGTATACGTGAGAACAGATGTTTTCAAGATCATTTCAACACCACCAACCAACATGGTTCACTCCCCCAATATAGACATAAACATGAAGTAACTGGAAAGACTGAAGGTTATTATACAGCAGATGGATGACTGTCTGTACTAGTGACCCATCCATGGCCTAACCCTGATTTTCATCTGGAAAGAGCTGGAATAAGTTTCATCATACCAGCATGAGCTTGTATGGATGATTGGGTTTTCCTCCGCTTTTCTCCAGTGAATAAATCTGAAAAAGTTAACAGTTTATTTTTCATTTAAAAAAATCTGGTTTTACAAAATATTCCTAATATTGGGACCTGATCTAAGGTACTTTAACTGCCAAAAATATAGTGAAACAGTTAGTTCACAATTTTCACAAAAAGAATTGTTTTTACAAATCACAAACTCTGTTTAATATATTCTTTTGTTATTTAAAGGATAAACAGATTTGCTATTGTGTAAACAGTCAGGTATTGTGGTTTTTAAATTGGAACCTGGTCCTGGGCAGTCTGACTGTCAAAACGGGAGGGAAATGGGTCATTTGTGCATTTTTTTTTTTACAAATGTAAGAAAGGTGTCACAAATCACAAGCTATGCTTTATTTATTCTCTATTCTCTTCAAATGTATTTAATCCAAATTTGAGTAGGCTGCGTATTGTAATTTCTGAACTGGGCCTGGTTTAAGACGGCCCAATTGCTCTAAAATGCGGTGGAATGGTCCTTTAGCCTTTTTACGAATCGGAAGCGAACTTCAGCTTCGTCTGCGCTTCACTTCACTTCCAGTCATAATGACTCGACAAATTCTGCGTTACCGTACATGACTCTGCTCAGGCCAATTTTACTTTTGTTTTTACACGAAACGACGCCATGCTCTCGTTTAATCAGTAATAGATTAAGCTGTAGTCAAAGTGTCACACCTGTGTCTTGCCAGTTCTGTGGATTAAATATATCACATATAATTTATTTGAAATTACACCTAGCTGTGGCAGTTTGACAACCTACAACTACCAAGTTGCCTGTTAGGCCACTAAAATCTAATAAAATTCAAATAAGCAGCCCTTTTCATGATTGAACAAAAGGCTGCAACTGGCTTCAGGGGTCCAGTCTTCACCTCAAAAGAAAATGTTCATGTAGACCTACATCAACATTACATTGGATGGATGAAGGAACATGTCTTTATTCTTACAAAAGTCTTACAGTGAATACAAACAGTTATTTGTGTCATGTAGACGTAGACAGTGTTGTACACATCATCTTTGATTTGTTTTTAATAAAGTTAACAGTAAGGATGATTAGGTAAAGAAAAAAAATCCTAAAGAGGACGTTCAGTATGTGTTTCTGGTACTGCAAAGTGTATTTCAGTGTGATTATAAGTAATGCCATACATTGCTACAAGCTTAACTATGACTGAATAATATTTTAGTTCATAAACCAGTTTCAAACCTTTCAAGAGGTCGCAGAGCCTCATCTTTCACTCTTGAAGTGGTGGTTAAAACTTTGTCCTTAAATAAAGTAAACTGTGAAAGTGGACAAATCATTGCTGCATTCATTTAGAATTCAACCCTGTGCATGATGATTGCGCGCGGATAGTTGCACGGATGTTGCATTGTCCTTCATTCGTCGGCTCTCTAATAACGCCGTTTACTGGAAGATCCATCAGACTGCGATAATGGCCTTGCCAATGTTTTCTCCTTGCAGCATCCCCATAAAAGCAGCTGGCATCTTTTCAAAGCCTTTTGTGATGTGCTCCGAATACTTGATTTTCCCCTGCAGAGACAAAATGTTTAATTGAAATTATATTGAGACAGAATTAAATCAGTTTTTAACCACAAAAAAAAAACAAAAAAAAACCCCCGCAAAAGTCTCAAATTAAATCAGATGTGATAAACAACAATACCTCTTTCAACCATGCCATCAGTCTCTTGAGGCTCTCAGGATGTTTGTGTTCCCACCTGCTTTGCATGAAGCCCTCCATCTTAAGCTGCTTGAAGATTATGGTCAGGTGTGGGTACGGCCCTGGTAAGTATTCAAGTCGAAACTAATTATTTGAAAATAACTCTCTGCCTATGCAACTCCTCATAAAACGTCTGCAACACAATGACCCCCTCTAGCGAAGAAATATTGTATGACATGACAAGTAAGTGCAAATATTTGATTTGAATGTTTTCTCACGCACCCATTTCATTTGAGAACGTTTGTGTGATTATTAAAGTAGAAGATAACAGTGTGGAAGTGCACACCTGTCTGCGGTGCAGCATCATTGTACGTAGAGATGCTTCCACACACAGCTATTCTTCCAAAGCTTTTCATCTGCTGCAGAGCAACAGATGAAAAATAACCTCCAACCTGTAATCAAGACAGATACTCAGATTTTACAAAATAGCAGTAACAATAAAAAACAAAAAACAAAAAGTGAAACTACACCACCATTTCTTACATTTTCAAAGAGACAGTCATATCCGTCAGGAGAGGCCTTCCTCAGTGCTTCCTCCAGGGATGCAACCTTCTTGTAGTTGAAGGCTTCATCAAATCCCAGCTCTTTGAGGTAAGCCACTTTAGCATCAGACCCTGCTGAACCCACCACCTTGCAGCCCTTGATCTTGGCGATCTGTCCCACCACGGAGCCCACGGCTCCAGCCGCAGCATTCACCAGCAGGGTCTCACCCTTCTGCAGTCCCAAAACTTCTTCTATCCCATACAGAGCCGTCAATCTGCAGGCAAACGAACAAGTGAAACGCAGCTTCCCAAACTGGTCCTTTCTTTCAAGGTTCAGTGGAGCATCTCAGAGTCCTAATGTATTTGTAATTGTTCCCATAGCAAAGATATCTGTGCCTTGAAAATGACTTGAGGTCGCCGGCAGGACAAAACATTTGGACCTTTAAAAGTAAGTCAGTTTCTGTTACCGGTTTCTTTCATAAAACAGCTTGGAAATACCACTTGCTCCTTTTTGAACGTGCATTTAGCTTCCATTATATTCCCATCCATGCAAGTAACTTAATCTCCCTTACCCTGGCATCCCGATGGCACCAAGAGCCAATGACAAAGAGACGTCTTGAGGCCAGTCATTCATGACGGGAATGAGGTCTGCTCCGTCACAGATTGCGTGGGTTCTCCAACCACAGCGAGCCACAACATGGCTTCCCACAGGAAATGCTGCGTTTTTACTTTGAATCACTCTACACAAATACAAAAACTGTTAATGCGCCATTTCTTTGATAGGTCATGACTAATAACGATTTAAGATGGGAGTTGCAGGCCATATTCTATCGAGGCCTGAAACTGGACTTTGGTCTTTTGACAAGCCTGCTTTACATAAACAACATTATTAGGCAAACTCGTGACCTCAAACAGAAAAGAAAGGAAGAAAGAAAGAAAAATAGAAAAAAAAGAAAGAAAGATATACCTTTAACACGGACACCACGACTCTATAGCAATAGATCAAACCTTTTTCAGTCACCAGTGTTTCAAAAACATAGATAATAAGTGATTTGCTAGAGATGCTTGAAAAAGGAAGCCATCATCTTTCAAAGACACCACGACTCCTTTTCGTTTACTGCAACCTACTCTGCAGAGATGAACTGGTGTCATCAAACAAGTTTATCAGACAGCTGCTCTGACTCCACTGGCACCAAAGTTTAAGAGCCAGGCTGCAAATTTCCCCATCAGAATTGAGGTAATTTTTTTAAAGCGTCCCTTAAAAGTGGAATATTGTGCCAACATTATTGGGTCGGGGGGTCCAAACATTTGACATTTATTGTATACAAGTCTGCAACTGCATGGGAGAATATTTATAGTCGTCACTGAAAACCTATGAGGAAGATTTATTTCTTGCATTCTCTAAAAGTAAGTAAAAAGAAAAAAAGTTCTTATATTCCTAGTTGCCCTAGTTACTCCAGAAAGCAGAGACTAATTATGCTTTTGTATCTGGAAGGATGTTTTTATGTTGTTTGGTATCCCAGACTACAGCACTTCAGCTATGCACCCGATCTTTTTTGTCCCCCTCTCCGAATCTCCGCAATTTGGTTCCCTCCAACAAAAGCCAACAAACAAAAACACAGAACATATGGGTTTAAAACAAAATCTTCTGGAGCATGCTCCGCGAGTCATTTACTCCATTCGTTTATCACCAAAACATTACCACTGAAGCAGATTCACTTCTGAACAGTCAGCCAAGAATGTCTTCAACATCTGTTCTCTCGCTTTAATCACTGTGAATCAAAGGCTCTGGTAATTGATCACGGGTGAGGACTGTTCTGTGTCAGTAAACGCTGGCTTTGCACAGTAACATCATGGACGATGAGAGACCGGTGTGTGTGTGTGTGTGTGTGTGTGTGTACTCGTTTCTTACTTCGCCACTTGAGTTCCAATCATCACATCTCCTTCGTTCATGCGAACCCTGCTGAACGGCCTGCTCAGAGCAACAGCAAACATTATTTTAACAAAAAAACAAAAAAAAACATGATTTCATATTCACAGTGACGGTTTTATTAATCATAATCACATCCCATATCTTTCAGAGTCTCTACCCACCTCATGTAAGGATCCACGCTGAGAAAAACTGCTTCCAGAAGGACTTCTGAAACGAAAACCCACATTTAGAGCACACTCTTAATATGCACATGTCAAATAATAAAGAAAGTTGATCAAGAAAGTCATCTTGCCTCCATCCTTGGGCTCTGGGAGTTCTTCCTCCTTGAGCTCGAAGTCGCCTTCCTTTGGGAACCCATCAAAGTGCTTGAGGAGGATCCATGACTTTGCCTGAACCATGATTATTTATTATAGGTAGCTGTGAGCAACAGAAGTAGAACAAGGCATGACATATGACACATCTATTATTTCTTGCAATACAGAATTTTAATGGGCAGTAAATTAGTTAAAAAAATATATATATTGCTAATGTGCCTCTTCACTTTTTCTACACGAATTCATGTATTTTACAAGCAAATGTGAATTTACAAACCAAAGAGCAATATAAATTCATCAGTAAGTATTGAGTTGTCTATGGTTGCATTGCACAAGATAGGTGATTATTACCCTGGGGCTATTATTCTTACTGGGAACTATGACTATATAGTAATGTAAAAGGAATGCAAACGCCTTAACAAACGTGCCTCCAAACCACACATGCAAATGCACCTTTATGTGTAGTGAATAAAACAGGAAGAGACACATTAGTTTACGTTTTGCTCGAGATCAAAGCAACGAAACGCATGTAAACGGTTCTCGACGTGGTTGAAAAACTAATACTAATATAATCCGAGCAGGATAAAGATGGAAAAGTCAAAAACGCACGAATTAAAAAAAAGCAAAAAAAAAAGCAAAAAAAAAAAAAAAACCAAAAACGTGAGGGGTGGATTCGCTGTTGCCGACTGCAACACGTGCCCACCTTTGTCCACTCTACTGTAATCCCAAGTGACACCGTTTATTTCACTTACCAGTGGTTCCGTTACACAAACACAGGACAAAAGTTGAGGAAAATAGTGAGCAAGCTGTTGGTCAATTTTGTGAAAGAGTTAGAAAAGAAGGCGGGATTAAAAACTCATGTGATTGCATGTGATTGGTTAAAGGTTCAGCGCTGCCGCGGAGGTGGAGGACCGCGTTTTAAGCTCTAATATTAGGTTGGATGTTTGTCAAGATATGTTTTATATATAGAAAATGGTCTGAGTGTATTTCCCTTACTTTAAAATTAATAACTATCCACCGGACTGAGACCACCTCCTGGGGAAATGTTGACGTTGCAATATCTAGTTTATAAATAATCCGTGATCTTGTTCTGGATGACGCTTCTGAAGACCTCGACTGGAGAACCCAGAGCTCAAATATAAACTAAAACAAAAGATAAATACACACACATAATTTTACTTTGTCATGAGGACTCTTGTTCCTTCATCAAACCTGTTAAAGCCCTGGCAAAAACCAAAAACTGGTATAAAAAGCATATTCAAATAAATACTGAAACGTGTGAGCCACAGACTGCTGAGACAAATGGTAAACAATGTAAAAGATGAAATCAATAAATACAATTCAAAGAGCACTACTTCTAAAACCACATTACCATCAATTTACACATCACACAATGTATACATCAATGTACCAAGAAATGTATACATGTACCTAACCTAAACCAAGTAACATGTATGAATTGAATAAGAATAGAGATTTGTTATTTAAAAAAAAGGATTTATTCTAAAGGAAGAACTTATTTGACGACAAATAGGGTGGAAAATGAGGCAGTTCTAAGAGAGCAGGAGGATAATTAAGAATTAAAAATGGCAGAAAAGCTAAAAGAAGAGGAATATTTTGTATCAGAAAATACTGGAACAGCTACTGAAAAGGCAGACATCTGCACTGATTAGGAAAGAAAATAGATAAATTAAAAACAGTGAAAAGGATGGGAAACGTAACAGCAGAAGAAGACGTACGGCGATCTGCGCGATGACGTAATTACGCACGCTCTGTTTGGAAGTTTGGCGCGCTTGGTGTTGCTAACAAGGATAATAGTCTGAATACAATTGTAAGTATTTTTGTGGAAATACAAGAACAAAAACATAAATCATAGTATTATCAGTCTACCTGTAGTTATTAGGTACTAAAATACAACAACTGCTAAGTGTAGTTGTCGAGGTTCCTTTCGATTGTTTAAGTGCTTGTTTTTATGCTAAATACAACCGTTTGTAGCTTTAAAACGTCGTAAAAAACAGGCAAAAGAGGAACGTTTCCTCCAAATGTAATCCAGCATTCACTCTTGGCGTGTGTCACTATCACTAAACCTGTCGGTTAGCCCAGGACGTATTTGTTAAAACTATTTGTGCGGGAAGGTTTTCCATTAAAGCCTCATTCCAAAGTTACGTGGTTGTAAAGAAGATTATGATTTGTTTTATAGTATATATAGTAAACATACATAGAAGTTTGTAGTAAAATAATAATCATGTCTGAAGCGCTAAAAGCATTTATTAACTTACCGTTAAATATTTATCTTCTTCCACGCCTCTGGCCAAATGACATATTTTAAACTATCTGACGTGTCTCTTATGCCACGCCCCTTAAGCTGTTTCCCTGTTAAAGCTTGATTAAACACAATTAATACGGGTAAAGCATGTCTTACTCTGTATTGAAAAACCTGAGCGTGTTTTTATTTTGCTTCCGTTGAAACCGAGATTTATCTGTTTATTTACTTCACCCCCTTGGATTGGATTAAAAATCTGATTATTTATAAACTTGTTTGTGCTAAAACAATTTCAGTTATATTGAAGACAGGTTTTCAAAAAAAAAAAACCTCAAGTGTGCATGATATACAGTTTTTATGCCTATCACATTTGCACTGATGTGCAGGAAAGGTTTGAAATAATTTTGTGCGTTCTGGCATCCTTTTACACAGTTGTAACTAGTGTGCTGGTTTAATAGTGTGCCACGGTTTGAAACGTTACTGGCAGGAAAAAAAGGCAACTTGGAGGAATATCTCACAGCTCTCTTCATTTTTGACTGACTGTCAGACTCAGCCATTAACGCTTCAGCCTTTTAAATATTTACTTTCAATTATAATATCACATTTGTTTTAGAAATGTGTTTCTTAAGGGTCAATCTACCTGAGAATAGAGAAAATACTGTACTTGTGTAATCCTCTGCTACTGTGAGAGTTGGAAACTGATATTTTATGGAAGGATTATCTTGTAGTTTCCCTGTTTTAGCTTGCAATGGAGCATTTTTAAAAATTGATGTAGCTCCAGAAGACATGGATTCAGGGCACAGTAGGTGACAGAAATGCGTAAACTCAGGGTCAACCTAATTTTAAATGGTCATAATTATGCTTTGCTTTGTTACATCTCCCCTCGCTTTGTTTGCCCTCCATCTAATCCTCTTTAATTTACACTGGCCTACAAGCACAGTGAAGGAGCGGACACAGGTTAAACATGTTGGACGGTGCCCAGTTTGTGGAGGCCCTGGGCCGCCTGGATTATCCTGATGCATCATCACTGAAGGCTTCAGAGTTTGATTGGCTGTTTGACTGTGCCCCGGAGAACCTTCACTTCTTGCGCTTTGTTTGTCGAACCCTCAACCGCAATAATGTGCTCACCACTGAGGAGACACTTGCATTTCAAGAGCTGCAAAAGTCAGGCAAAGCAATTCTGGATGAAGGAGCTTTGGGTGAAGTCCTTAAAACCATTGGACCTTCAGATGGAAGCAGTGCGAACATGTTGGGTCCCTTTTCTTCATCAGCCTCCTTGTTTGCAGCAGAGGGGGATTTGGCCATAGAAGACTTGGAGGCAGAACTTCAGGCACTGTATAAAGAGAAGGAGCTGAAGCAACGGCGCTACAACAAGTTGCAGGTTATGGCCACCTCTCGTGCAGATGTTGAATTGCAGCTCACTAGAGAGCTGGACAGCGCTGGATGTAAACTAAAGGAAGCCAGTGCTTCTATTGGAGCTGAGAATGCGGATACTAACACAGTGTTGCAAAAGCTAACAGAAGAGGTGAGCAAACTTGCCTCGCATCTCCCTCAGCCAGAATCCAAGCAGAAAGGAGACCCTGCTGTTCAGTCAAACCTCGCTGTCTCCTTGAGGCCCTCTTTCCTGCTCTCTCAGCTGTCACTGGATCCCTACCTGCGTCAAGAGGAACTCAACACCAAAGCACTAGCTGCCTTCACACAGAAGCATTTTTTTCAGGGCATTTCAGACATTGTTGAGACTTCTTGTTCGGAGCGCTTTCAGGTCCTTGACCTCAGTTCTTGTGAAAAAAAAGAAGTGGAAGAAAATTACCATGAAGGAGAAGAGGGGGAAGATCATGTTGTTAATCGCAGGAGGATGGAGATGGCAAGACTTCAGTGGTCACATATTGTGGCTCAGCATCAGCTGATGCTGGCCATGGCAGAGGAGAAGGGTGTCAAGGCTGGTCTAGACTGGCTCTCTGAAAACACATGCCACACTAAGGTAAATTAAATGAATAGTGTATGTTTGATTTGTCACTTGGGGGCCATCATCATTTTTTAAGGTGTGTTATTACTCTCCTGTCTTACTTTCTGAACCACTCTCTCCCATTTCTCCTCTTTATAAGAGCATTTCCACTTCCTCATCACTGCATGTTTGTGAAGTTGTGTCAAGGAAAGAGCTGCAGGCTGTGGAGGCAGAGCTGAAAGCTCTGCTTCATGGACCAGTACCTGCTGCCCTCAGGGAGTCTGCCAGATTGCTTAATGTTCCAGTGGTCAGGGGTGACCTGGCTCTGCAACTGGCCAGGCAGGACTACTACACTTCCAGACAGGACCAGGTTAGTCGCTGGCACCACCAATTTCATCCTGAGGCTTTTTTGATGATGAGTACATACTATTTATTATACCGTAACTCTTTCTCACCGACTGGGAATAGGTCAGTGTCAGACTAGTTAGAATTAAGATGTCACATTTATAAAACAGTGTAAATGTTGTCTGCTAATCTTTCTACCCTTCATTGGTCTTAAATGTGGTGCTGCGTCTGTCAAGATATTTGTACATTGAAATAATTATACCAAATTAACAAAGACATGAAGCAGAAGCAGCCAACTTGTTGTGATTGTCTGACACTGTGGAAAAGAGTTTTCCTTCTCATCAAATTAAATGTTTTTCTTTCCCCTCAGGTGCGTGACTGTCTCCTCCGCCAGAAAGCATCTTTTGACTTGGTACTTCTGGCCCAGGAGATGGAGCTGAGGAGGTGGAAAACATGTCAGAATCAGCTGAGAGAAGTTGGTGACAGACTGACAAAGGAGTGCAAAGCAGCATCCGTGAGAATTGAGGCTCTTGCACACCCAGATCTGGCAGTCAACCCTAGACCCAACCCTATCATCAACAGCAAGGATGCTGCATTCATTAGGTGAGAAGTTTTGAGCCGTATATAGTAAAGACGTGTTTTAAAGCTCTTTATAAAAACTCATTTTGGGACGTAACTTGGAGCTATGTTCAACTCTTCCCTCAGACTGCTCCAGATCCTTGACCATGAGTCAGACCATAGTCGATCAGAACCTTTTCGGACATATGAAGCATTGGACCAGGCTGCCTGTGATCTGGCGAACCGCCGCCAGCTAACCCAAGACTCGTTAGCTGGTGCTTGCCGTGACCAGCTCTACACTGCAGCTCACTTCCATGGCGACTGCGAGGCGCTCCATAGAGCCACGTACTCACAACTGCAGCAACTGGTCTTAGGCCCCCAGGTACGTCCAACGGCCATTACTGACCAGGAGCTGATTTGCCCAAATGCGCAGGTGAGTTGGATTCTTTTCAATATCCTTGATGAAGCATACAAAGAGCAGTCTACTTTTAATGTGAGTCAGTCAGTTCTTCAGTTACTGGTCACTGTCGGTGGGGGAAGCTGGTAGCACAATATATTAGTCTTTTCTCTTTTGTTCAACATTGTTCACATATGTTACCATGTCAAGCACTTAAGAGGGAATTAATGGTAGTAAATGCGTCTCAGGAGGATATAATTAATGACATAAAATTTTGTATCAGATGATATTTTTTAAGGCTTGGAGATATACCCAAATAGTTTTTACCTCTGTGTGTTGAGACAGAATGATGGTAAAAAATTATATATTTTATATAAGTATTTACTCTTAGAATATTTATAATAGTTCTATACAACAAAAAGTTATTTTATTTTGTTTTCTGTTGCTTCTCTCTTACTGTCTGTTCCCACTGTATTTAAGTAGAATACATTTTTACTATTTGTACGAAAATACTGCCTGCTAATATTACAGACTGGTTTCACAGCAACATTATTTGGTAAAGTAATCTGTGTTAACATTTGTGACCGAAGCGTCGATCTGTCACAGTCATTTAATCTGTCATTTTATTTCATTGGATGCATCTGCAAACTTAAGATGACTTTTCTGTATTTTCTTTCAGTATTTTTACCTGCTTTATATTGTGCTTTGACAAATACTTTGAATAATAATCTCTACGCTATTATAAAAAGAAACATTGTTTCTTGCATTACAGACAACACTAATAACCAAAGGTAGCAAAAGTGGTGACATGCAGCCTGCTCCTCAGTTACAAGAGTACGGTGTATACAGTTTACCATAACTAGCTGTTCAGACTGGCAACTGCTTATTAAAGTTCAGATTTTTTTTAACTTCATGATACCTATGAGTTTTGAAATATTGGATTTGCTAGGGACGTGCATTAAGAACCGTTTTGCTCAACTTAAAAAAATAAATAAATAAACATGAAGATAGAGACATACAGTACCTGTTTGTGTCTGGCGTCCCTCATGCTCTATATGAGGGCTCACTGTTAATAACAAGAATAATTTTGTATTGACACAGTCCCACTTTAGTGGCCTTAAAAAGCATTTTTAATGAAAGTGAATGTATGATTGGATTTTTTTCTTTCTCTGAAAACTATGGTCTTTCATTACCGTATTGTTTTTATTATTACAGATCTTGTGTTTTTTTTCTCTCTCTCCTTCAAGTTGTGGTTGTTTCTCATCTTCCTCCTCTCTCCACAGGAGCTGACGCTCAAACTTGCAGAAGCAGAGTCTCAGTTGCTGAATTTGCAACAAGTGATGCAAGAAATCCTGGGAGAAGTCAAAGCCAAGCGCTCTCAGCTGGAACGCAATGCCCTTCAAAGGCGGGAAAGGGAATTGTACATATTTTTCCACCTGGATGCTGGGCTGCTGCAGAAAATAGTGGAAGATCTGGAGGGGAAAGTGACAAAGAGAGGGCAGCAGTGAAACCCGCAGAGCTCTTACAGCCAGCATGTGTTATGTTAGGGGGATACTTTTTGGGGCAATTAGCTGTTGGATGTTGTTGATTTTTACAGAGATCTGAGTGCGTGTTCATTTCATGCAATAAGTCATATGTCATATATATGATACATGATGTTCTGAATTAATTGTTTTCCTTGTCTTTTGTCATCTGGCAAATAAAATAAAACTTAACCTATTTGAAGTTTCGCTTCTTATTTATTTCTCCCCACATGTTTTTTTTTTTCTTTTAAGTTAGTTTAAGATGGGGGTTTGCGTCACTGAAACAAATTCTCCTTTGTCCTTTTTTTTCTTTCTTTTTTTAGGTCCTTTGATAGATAAAAAGAAAAGAAAATCAAAGACAGAGAGACAGACAACCAGTCCCACCGTTTAGGGTCATGGAGCAGTTAAGTGACAGCCTGTACACTGGGCCGTTGTCCCAGGCGGCCCAAACGGTCCTGACTGTTCTGCGAGCCCAGAATCTTCATGGGACGAGATGCAACCAAAACTTCAGTAGTCACCAGCAAAGTGAGTCAGTAAAAGCAGAGAAAACTTAGACTTTAATGTTCGCGGCATTCATTTTTCTGAACTTGCAATTTTTGCTCTGCGTAATATTTAGTCAACTCATCTAGACTTTCATGCAGTTTATATAATAACTAATGTGTTTAGGGCTGTTCTCTTGATGTCTGTGTGGTAGTGGAGGGGAGTACTCGCAGCCAGAGGGATTTTGGGGCTCTAAGCAGCTGGAATCAGGTGGAAAAGAAAGATAAGAACACATATTGGTAAGTCTGATAATGTGGATGCTATACATGGATAATAAGTTTCATTGCGTGAGTAAAAGTGATAGTAACGTTTATTTTTTCTAAACTTAAAACTGGTTAAATTATGTAGTAAGTGACCAAAAAAGGTATTCTTAGGTTCTTAGGGTATTTTATTGATGGATGTTGCCACTGTTATGACATCTTTTGGTGTATCTACCATTTCTATGAATGCTTGAACATTCTCATTGACATTTTGGTTTTAGAAATGCGTATTTCAATGATCAGCTAAGAGCCCATGACACTTCACATGCCCATACATCATTATGCGTACCATACTTCCACTCTTTAAGAACAATTGTGATGTCCAGAGCTGTGGATACTACAGGGGTATAAAGCTGATGAGCCATAGAACGGAAAACTGTGGAAGATTGTGGAAACTAGCAGAAGAAAAATGGTTATGATCTTTGAGCAACAGTGTAATTTAATGCCAAGAAAGAGTGCTATGGATGCAGTGTTTACAAAGAGAATGCTGATGGAGGAATATGGATGAGTGGTGCAGGACATAAATCAACAGCATAACAGCATTGAGTGTGCAGTAGGAGTAACACAGGGGTTTCAGGTAAAAGTGGGACTGGATCATGGGTCAGCCCTGAGCCCCTTATTGTTTGCCATGGCGATGGATAGATTGACAGATCACGGAGTATGATTTATGCCAATAACATTTTGACCATAGTGAGAAAACGGAGCAGGAAGAAGAAAACCTGGAATAGTGGCAATGTGTGCTAGAAACTTAAGGTCAATGTTTGAGAGCGGTGAGGGTGGATAGGATTTAAAAAGAAAATCACATTAGAGGAACAGCCAGGGTTAGGCATCTTGAAGATAATGTTTGTAATATGTACAAGGCAGAGACAAGCTGATGAGAAAAATACCATTTACTATGACTTTCTCTTTCAAAAGATTGGCTGGTTTGGTAACCTGGCTGTGACTGCAAAGCAAAACCTGACTGAATTTGAAAAAAGCATGCTGCTTGTTGTTAATAGATCATCTTTATTATCCATAAATAACCCATATAGGAAACTCTTCAATTACCACCCTCATTACCACCTTGACTGGAGTGTAAATAAGGAATGCATTTACTTGTATTATTGCCACACATTTTATTTTACCCACAATCCTAAAAAAAAAAAAACTGGAAAGGGAGCAACTGGACTTATTTTCTTGGTTTTTGAAGAGGTTTCACCTCACCAACACATATGCTTCTTCATTTCAGAATGACTGTTGGAAGTTTAGGTTTAAAAGCTGTTTTGGAGCATTTAACTCAAACGTAAACGACTGAATCACCTGAGTAATGATCCTGCCGATCATCAGGGTC
This sequence comes from Xenentodon cancila, assembly GCA_014839995.1. Classification (NCBI taxonomy): domain Eukaryota; kingdom Metazoa; phylum Chordata; class Actinopteri; order Beloniformes; family Belonidae; genus Xenentodon; species Xenentodon cancila. The sequence continues at coordinate 24,401,005 of CM026212.1, forward strand.
TTTTGTCGACTGTGTACGCTGTTTGATGCTTACCTGGTCAACATGGGAGCAGTTTTGGTTTCGTGAATTAAACTGTGAATGGTTGTATTTCCTGTTTAACATATACGTTTTTTTTATTCTTAAAGTCTTTGTGCAGAATGTGGACATTTCTGTGCCTTGTCCTTGAGATGCAGGTGGACTCGACTCTCCTCCCAGGCAGTTATCCCAGACTTAATCACAACTTGATGCAAAATATACAATATTCATATAGACAATATAATGACCAAAATGCAGTGTATTCTTATAAAAAAAGCCAAAAGTGTACTGGGTTTTACTTTTATATATTATGCTGTCATTTACCAATTTGTATGTGTTTAATTATTGTAAGTGTAAAAGAAATCCATTTTCTAATCTTTATCCAGGGCCCAGGTGTTCTCCTGTTCCACTCATGACCATAATTCCTCCAGAGAAGGGCAGAGCTCTCAGACCTCAGCCTCCTATCAGTACTCACAGAAACCAGATAGCTCCCAGGCCTCCCCCGGTTCCTCCTCCTGCTGGGACTTCTCATTCCAACGGCAGACATCTCAGACCGTAACCTATTACCAGCGCTCACAGACACATCCCAACAGAAAGTGCTCTGAGCCTCCTGCTTCCCTGTCCAGCCTGGCTCTGTCAGTCTCTCAGCATGGGGTTCCTGAGGCAGAAGTGTCCTTGTGTCAAAAAGACAAATATTCTCCTTCCCACCAGAAAGCACACATATTTGCTGAACATCACGGTATACTCTGCAGAAAGTAAGAGTCAAAGAAAGTAAATGTAGCATGATCAACATTTTAGACAATTGGTTTTTTTTAACATAGTCTTCCAGCAATTGGACATTAAGCATATATTTGTGTTAATTGCTACCTCTATGAAAATCAGGGATTTTAAAATAATTGTGTCTGCTTTGTTTCCCCAAGGCCAAGTTTCAACCTTACTAAGGTCCTAAATGAGGGGGACCCTGATGAGATGACCTCCTCCACGACAGAGCAGCCTAATTCCAATGCTGATGCTTCTTACTCAACATCATCTTGCCCTGAAACATATAAAGAGACAGATAAACCATCAGTCACGCAAAACGAAGAAAGATGTCCTTACATTATCGCTGCAAGTGAAACAGAAGACAGTGCAGCTTCAGGTAATCGATTAAAGCAGCATCTGTTTGACCCTGATGAAGAGACCAGCAGTGAGACATATGAAGGTGACAGACATCATCATCAGTCAGTGTCTAAAACAATCAAAACAAAACAGGAACATGTGTCTCCCGGCGGGTTTGTAACAAAGGACATGGGTCTTACTGGGACTGAAACAATAGAGAGGAGCCACACAGAAGAACCACTGGTTCAGTGTGAACATTTGAATTTTGTCTTGGAGATTAACAGTGGTCATAACCCGGAAAAAAAAAGCTTAATGCCAGTCGCGGTGGAGAACAAGACAAAGGCAAGCATCAAAAGAAACACTGTTGATAAGACAGAGACAGGACGGCTTAATTCATCTGACATCCAACTAAGAAAGAGACAGTGTGAGACAAAGTTCAGAGGAGGGACAGAGTTACCTGGAACAGACGCAGAGGCAGGGCTTAGGAGAGAGGACAGAGAGACGTTGGTCGAACTACGTCTGAACAGTGAAGAAATGAGTAATTCTGCTGGTAAGTGTGTAATATGATATCCTTGACTTTTTGTGTGGAACAGTTTCATTTTACTGTTCAGTCAGCTACTAGCCTCCACCAGAGAGTGCCATAATATTTGCATTAGGTGCTTAGAGGCTTTTAAAAAATGGAAGCATTAAGAGAGTAAACAACAACTCTGAGAAATGTTTTTGTATTTTCAGATTCAGAATAAGATTTCAGAAAACATACAGCATAAAAGCATATAAAATGTAGCTGGGGGTACGATCGTCAGTACAAAAACAACAGAATGACAGGTGCACGTCTAACAAAACATTATTTGAACACAAATGTAAACTACAAATATTTTAAAGTTGATAAAAAGTTCAGCTATTTTTTTCTTCATAAATTGATGACAATATCATTTTAAAATTGTTTAAAATAGCTAAGATATGAAAATTGAGTTTAAAAATATT